>CM030173.1:33974546-34190777 GCA_017639675.1 Aplochiton taeniatus
TCTATTCCTGTCTCTCTGTCACTTTCTCTCTCTCTCTCACACACACACACACACAGGCGTGTGGATGCTCAGTCTTTTCCCACAGCTGACAGAATAGCAGCGCAAACATCCAGCCAGTGAAAAGATGACAACCCTTAGTCCTTGAGGGACCTTAGTCACTGCACCATGTGACAGTGGATTTTGGCCTCACCTTTTCTCATCTCTCCTTCTCTCTCTCTCTCTCTCTCTCTCTCTCTCTCTCTCTCTCTCTCTCTCTCTCTCTCTCTCGCTCTCTCTCTCTCTCTCTCTCTCTCTTTCTCTCTCTCTCTCTCTCTCTCTCTCTCTCTCTCTCTCTCTCTCTCTCCTTCTCTCTCTCTCCTACTTCTTCTCATCTGCTCTGCTCCCTCTCAAGCAAACAGGCTCTGTAGACATAGCAGCTTCAGGGCTTTGACCAGGTGATGGGCAGGAGAAGGGGGTGGAGAATTGGTTGGGTGAATTTATAAGAGGAGGAATATGTATGGGGCTGAAGTTAATTTAGAGTTAGACGCACACTGGGATGCAAGCGTGGGCACTAGCACACACACACACACACACACACACACACACACACACACATACACACACACACACACACACACAGACACACACACACACACACACACACACACTCACACGCATTCATACAGAGCCAGCCAGCTTTTAGCATGGTACAGTACCACACAGGAAACTACCAGGGACACTTCCCGTGCCATTAATCACAGTGACAGCGCTTTTGTTGTCAGTTAGCAGCTGTGTGCTGGGGAACATTACTCCACTGTTCATGACTGCCGAAACACACACTCTCACACACAAACAAACACACACACACACACACACACACACACACACACACACACACACACACACACACACACACACACACACACACACACACACATGCCAACACACTCACATACTCACAGTAACACCAATGCTTAATAGTCTGTGCACGCTCAGCGCTGTGTTTGTGTCTGTGTGTGTCTATGGAAACAACATGGGCCTTGATTAACCCACCTTGTTAATTTCTCTACCACGGTTAGGTGAAGTAAGATAATTACCTGGTTTCATTTCATTCAATCTGTCACTTTTTGCTTTTTTCTCCAAGTGTTCCTTAATTCATTCCTAATTCTGAGCTTATTAGGTTTCTAGTATGTTTTCATCATTTGATTCATATTGATTTTTCTTCAAACGTCAACTAATGAAATCACAGGGACTTTGTAACAGTTTACTGGCATTCCCTTTTCTAAATCAGATTGAATTAGAATATTTGTCTTTGTGGGGGTGCTTGTCTGTGGGCGTTTGTGTCATGTTTGCTTTCTCTGGCTTTTGCTGAATCAGTTAAACCAATTACTCCAGTCAGCTACCAACATTGCGCCTGCTACACACACACACACACACACACACACACACACACACACACACACACACACACACACACACACACACACACACACACACACACACACCCATCCATACATGAACATCTATACAAAACGCATATACACTGGCACACAATCGATTTACAGTGCCCGGTGTTTTTGTCCCTGTGCTTAGAGAATAGCCACAATCTCCACTCTTGGCAAGCATTGATAAACAAGTAAACAAATGAATACATTCATGGAAGATAAGCTCATTGACAGTGTGTGTCTAGTTTGTGCCAGTGTGTGTTTGCATTCGGGTGTGTTTCTTCTTGTCTATGCCGTCAAGCTTTAGCAAGAGCTTTACTGTGCCACGGGCATCCTGCCCCACAGATGCCAAATTCTTGACTCATCCTCTGTCCCGGAGGTGTTTATATGTGTGTGTGTGTGCCTGTATTTAAATGTGTATTTTTCTGTTTGTTGATGTTATGGGAACGCTCCTGGGTCGACAAGCTCTAAATTGAACTCTCTGTGACCTTGCCTACCATGATGCAACACTCAAAGAAACCCCCCCGCTGTTTCCCACAATCCCTTTCTCTCGATATCCCTCTCAAACGGGCTCACACACACACACACACACACACACACGCACACACGCACACACACACGCACACACGCACACACGCACACACGCACACACACACACACACACGCACACAAACCCAAACCTCTGCCCCCCTCTCTCCTGGAGTTCTTTGGTCTCGTTCTCCAGCTGACAAAGAGCTCCGACGTTTGGTGACAGTCCCTTTCTGCCTCTCCTTCTCTCTCGCCCTCCTCCAGCTCTCGTGTTTCCCTCTGCCTCTTCCTCTCCCTCTGCCACGGTTTTCTAAAACACCCTCTATGTGAGACTGCCGGGGATAAAGAGGCCTTCAATAGAGAGAGAGGGGGGAGGGGAGGGGAGGGGGGAGACATAGACAAAGAAAGAGGGAGATAGAGAAGCAGAAAGAGAGAGAAAAAGAGAGAGAGAGACATATGTATACTATGTCTCACTAAGTCTTCCTCCGTGATAACACAACGCCTGTCAGAGAAGGCCGGATATTTCTTTTTGTCCACTCTCCTTCTGCCATAAACATGTATGTTCATGTGTGTATGTTTGTGTGTGTCTGAGTGTTTGTGTATGTGCGTGGATGTGTGTGTTTGCCCACTTGTCACCTCCCAGATGGCGGGTCAAACACAAAGGGGCCGTCACAAAGCATCAGCTGCAAAATGAGTCCTGCATCGATTGTGTGTTTAACTGAAAACTGGGTGCTGGGAGATTGGTGGAGGACCAAGATAAAATGATGTTTCTGGTCTCTCCATGTACAAAAATGGATAGCTTCCTCTAATTAGGCTGACACAAGCAAACACACACACGCACACACACGCACACAAACACACACGCACACGCACACACACGCACGCACGCACACACCAGCTTTATCTTTGTCTTTTAACGGGGGAGGCTTCCTTTAGATGAACCACTGAGACAGAAGGAGGGAGTGACAGCGAGCAGATAGAAGCAGATATTTGTGGAGCATCACAGAGGGAGGGTGCTCCTGTCACCAGCGGCTGAGTTTGTAACACAGTCATCAACAGTATTGCTGAGGAGGCTTCAGTCTTCAGTCCCCGCTCCCTCGACGGTTACCTGGGCTCTGGTAAAAGAGACATTCACCACAGCAGTCGTTTTTGCCGACTCTTAGAGAAATTTGGATGTAACCTATTTGGGGGGAAAAGAAGAACAAAAACCCTTGCTTGTTCATTTTTTGGGGCTGTTCATGTCTCTATCTTTGACCATTGGCAGCCTCTCTCTCCCTCTCTCTCTCTGTTTAACTCCCTCTCTCTTCCTCCTCTTTCTCTATCTCTCCTCCTATCTTCGTTCTTATCTCAACATTTCCTTCTCTTCCGTATCTCTCTCAGACACAAACATCCACGTCTTCCGTCTGGTCTCAGTCTCTCCGGAGCAGCCTCTGTCAGTCTGTCAGCTCTCGAGGTCCCCACAGAAAGCCAGGACGCGCCGCTGGTGGGGTTTTGTATTTTCAGACCAGACAGGCTTACCGTCCCGCTATCCTTCGGCGCGTCAGTCTCCATGCCCCTGGTGGAAGTGTTTGCGGGGGGGGGGGGGCTCTGAAGACGTAAACAGCAACGGTGGGTCGTCCCGAGGCAGTCAGCGCGGCCGCAGAACACGCCAACGTCCCGTTCCTGTAGGGAATGGAGGCTCCAGGCGCACAAGGAGCTCGTTAATTAGGCCGATCAGAGGCCAAACTGACCCCTTCCCCACCTTGCGCTCACACGGCCTTTGCGCGCGCGCACACAAACACGCATACACACACTCAGACACACAAACACACACAAACATACACGGACACAAGTACACAGACGCACACGCACCCGTACACATACACACACACGCACACACACACACTCTCTCCCACGCACGCACACATATAAACACATGAACACAGCCTCTGCCTAATCACTGTGACCTGGTTATTGACGTGTGGGCTGCCTGGTTAAGACCCTCTCACGGTCTCTGCTGCTCCTGGATCATCTGGCTGGTGAGCAGACATCCTCCGGCTGCTTTTGATAAGAGGAGCCCGTCAGCCCCAGCGTTTTCTTACCGCCCAACGACTTGGACAACATGTGCTTCACAGGCCACAAACAGACCACATAGGCCTGACCACCATCATCAAGAAGCAACCCACAGATATAATCTTCCAGACCCCTAACTGATAGTCAACAGCATTTCCATGCTAACCAAACACGCTCCTATGACAAAGCCCACCCGGGCTCTTTGTGGGGGGATTCCGTCGCTGGGAAACGGCTTGAAAGGTGGCCCAAACTGGCAACCTCGGCAGGTGAATTCAACACAGCTCGTTATGAGAGGAGCCGTGGTCTAGTGAGGAGGCCGCTCACTGCCTGGGAACGGGCCGACCGCCTCCTCCAGCCCTGCGCTTGCTTGTTAGTCCTGTTTCCATTCTTGTCTTGGCATGACACAGCAGGCTATCAAAGGCGACCAGAGGGAAGGCGCTAGACTAGAGGAGCCGCAGGCAGATGGCGCCGTAGCTAGGTTTGCAGGGGAAGCATGTTTGAGTCGCACTGTCCATGTGTGCGTGTGTGTGTGTGTGTGTGTGTGTGTGTGTGTGTGTGTGTGTGTGTGTGTGTGTGTGTATGTCCGCAGGGTGTGTTGAAAGCGGTTATTTCAGGGACACAGAGATGTGATGTCACCTGGTTTGGGCTGCCCACCTCTGGCCCGGATCGGTGTAAGCTGGAGCGAGTGGATAAGAGAGAGAGCGCCTGAACCCCCCCCCCCCCCCCACTCGCTGATGGAGAGAGAGAGGGAGGGGGGGGGGGGGGGGGAGTGACGGTCGGGATGTGAGGAGGAACAGACGGAGGGAGATGAGAGGAGTTGGGGGGGGGACGTCTTTGTGCAAGCGACTGGGGAGAGGTAAGCAGCTTAGGCGTCCGCTGTCCTCCCTTCCTCCCTGGCTGTGGAGGGGACAGGCCAGGGGTGTGTTGGAGAGCAGCCCCATTCAGAACGTCTTTGAGCCCCTTTGAGGAGCACAGCGCACAGTACGGAACGCGACGGGAACCGCGTTGGCAAGGACCCACAAAGTGGCTGTTCCACAGAATGAATTAGGGCAAGGTCCCTTTAACCGAGCCCTACCTTGGGCCCCATCCATCCAGCCCCAGGGCCTCCCGAACGAACCTCCTTTGACATTGAGAATCCCCTCGAGGGCTGGGCCTCGCTTGACACGCTGTGTGGTATGTCATGAGGTCGCATTAGCGCTGATCCTTCCATCAAGCTCCGTTCACTGGTTTCCCGACCAGTCCCCCGGACCAGAGGGGTTGTGTTTTAAACAGCCTGATCACAGGACCAGGTTATATTGAGTCAGCACAGCTCGGTGTGCCTGTGACGCTGACCCTTACCATCTGCCTCCTTTCGCTCCGTCCGTTCCTCCTCCGTCTCACAGTGGTAGGCGCACTAACAGACGTGCCTTCGTCCGTGTACATATCCATATGCACACATATCATCATGTTGCCATGCCAACAGCTACTCCCGATGAGACCCAGGGGAACTTCAGATGCCCATACCAGGGTGTGGCATACAGACACAGAAAAACACACAAATGCACATATGTATAAATAGACACACACACACACACACACACACACACACACACACACACACACACACCCCGACTATCAGCCGTCCTATCGCACTCTGCCCCTGCATTTCTCCTCATTATATTTCAGAAAGATGCATATTTAAGTGTGCTGTATTGATGTCCTGTAGACAACAGCACAGAAACTGAGAGTGGTGGTAGCTGAGCTCAAGAGCTTTAATGAGCCACGGTGTGTGTGTGTTTGCGTGTGTGTGTGTGCGTGTGTGAGTGAGAGTGGGAGCCACAGACAAACGGCACCCTGGCAGTCTGATTCTAACTGACGTGCCCCACATCGCTCGGTGTTCTCTCATTCCGAGACAGAAACAACAACACCCGTTCACACACAGGTAGGGACAGCCCCCTCCGTCAGAGGGACGGAGATCAAATGGAAGGGACGCGTCCGCGCGACCACGTCCTTTCGCGAGAATCCTCGCATTTTGTAACATAGACGCTACACGAGATAGAATGTTGAATATGCAACGTGGAGTCCTGCCGGGATGGACTGTTGCCTGGAGTTACGGAGCCGGGCGCACAGCATGGGAGGGTAGCGGAGAGGGTGGCTCTGCCTCTGCTGTCTCTCTTATGAATATGCATGGTGCCAGAGAGGCAGACTGACAGTGCAGCCTAGCGGTAAAGAGTCGGAGCCTCACGCTGGACAGTGGATCTGGGACAGAGCACCCCCCACCCATCGACACGAAACACTGACCAGGGACCGTTCCTCTACGCTCTCTCTTTTGGGGTTATCCCTTTGGGACGTGTGTGTGAGCGCGTGTTTGTGTTTGTGTGTGTGTTTGTGTGTGTGTGTGTGTGTGTGTGTGTGTGTGTGTGTGTGTGTGTGTGTGTGTGTGTGTGTGTGTGTGTGTGTTAGCTCGTTCATGTACTAAGACACTGCACGTAGACACCAGCCTTACCTGCACACCATGAGGAGGAACCATTCTAAACTCACACAAACCCCTCTGTGTCTCCCAGCCTGGGGGAAGGGTTTGGCAAGCACACCACCGCCAGCATTTGGCCTGCATCTCCTCCATCCTTCTAAACAGACCCCCCCCCCCCGCCTCGCCTCCTCCTCGTTCTCTTTTCATCCCTCTCTCCGCAACACCAGCTGCATGTATAGACTGGGAAACACTTCATGCAAATGGAGGATTTAATATATCGACAACAACCTTTGTTTGCCAACACATTTATTGATCACCTTCCAAAGTTTCATACCTATGGGATTTTTGTTACATTTTCATTCTAAACACAAACTGGCTGTCATTCAAAAAAAAAAATAACTTAGTATATATATAATTTTAATCATTTTGATGTGTGTGTGTGTGTGTGGTTGTAGTGTTTGGCGGGGTATCATTTGTGTGTGTGTGTGTTTGTCTGCGTGTCCATGTTGGTGACCAGGGACCAGGGAAGAATCAGGAGGCCCCGTTCCCTATCCCCTGTGCTCTCCACATCCACAACGGTGTCACGATTTCAGCCAAGCAGCAACAATGGAGTTGTGTTGTGCCTGGAGGGTGGTCGTCTGGGGGAGGGGAGGGAGGGAGGAGGAGGGGGGGGGGGCTTATATCAGCTCCAAGGCTAAACTTTCAGCTTACCTATCTGGGGTCTGCTACCCCTCCCCCTCCCCCACCTGACCCTGACTGGAGCCCTCTCGTTCTGCTGTGGGACCGGACACGCCGACCCCAGATCCCATTGCCTCCGTGGTGGGATCCTCAGGACGTCACGGTGCCCCTGGGGTCCCAAAGCTCACGAGCGACTTTGAGGCGTTCAGGGATCAAAATGCTCGTGGTGGGATCAATTCTCCCAGTGTTCCGTTCAATCAATACCTGATCGTTGTCCTTGAATCCTAGTCACACACAAACCGACAGAGGTGAGCGGACAGAGAGAGAGAGAGCGACGCGTGGAGTGTTCCGTAATGACATCGACCAGTCACCGATCATTGTCTCTGAGCCCCGTGGGCTCACACTCACTTCAAGTTGACTCACCTAATCAGATAACTGCTACGGGCCAGAGTACGCTGGGGTTTTTCACACACACACACACACACACACACACACACACACACACACAATTGACAGAAAGCATTTAACACAGAACGCATTCCAGGAGAAGGTGATAGAGCGAGAAAGAGGGACAGAGAGAGAGCAGATAGAGTGAGAGAGAGACAGAGAGAGAGAGAGAGAGAGAGAGAGAGAGAGAGAGAGAGAGAGAGAGAGAGAGAGAGAGAGAGAGAGAGAGAGAGAGAGAGAGAGAGAGAGAGAGAGAGAAAAAAAAAGAAAAAAAAAGAGAGAGAGAGAGAGAGAGAGAGAGAGAGAGAGAGAGAGAGAGAGAGAGAGAGAGGAACAGAATGAGTGTGTCAGTTGGTCAGGTAGGATAAATAGGTGTCAAGGGGTGAGAGTAAGTGGGTGGGGCCCCTGCTGGAAGCCACTTTTTAACTGGCCGAGGAGAGTTTGACGGACACAGAGATTGTCCCTCCCACTGGCTGGCTGTGGAGCGTGCATGCATGTATGTAGGTATGTATGCATGTGTGCATGTGTATGGGAGAGCAGACAGACTGCGAGGGACAGAGTCAGCCTCTAACTCTAGCCCAATGAGCTGGCAGCCCCCCGCACACACGCACGCTTGCCACACACACACACACACGGTCGGTGCCGGCTTAGCCCGTGATTCAACGCTGGGACGCGGAGAGGGAGGCAGCGAGTGGCAGAGAGGGAGCAAGCAGAGTGAGAGCGAGGGAGTGCGAGGAGAGAGGAACAGAGAGGGAGATCGGCAGTGTGTGCGGGCACCATGGCTTCCGATCCAGGGCTTCTTGCGATGCTCCTATGGACTATATCTCTACAGGCACTGGGCACTGCTGGAACTAACAGTAATGAAGGTAAGGGCTGGAGTGTGTGTGTGTGTGTGTGTGTGTGTGTGTGTGTGTGTGCTTGGACTGTATGTCAACATCCCTCTCTGCTTCACAGAGTTAAACAACCTTGTCTTATGGACTTCTCCGAGGATTACGTTTGGCCAGGTACTGTCGCGGTTGCAGATACATTTTGACGACAAGGCACATGACAAAAACAAATTGCACAACCCTCATATGCATGTAATACTGAATGCATACATTCTATGGTTAAAACCCAGTTTGGTAAAAGCGTGTGCTGCGTGTGTGAAAGTTTCCCCGGAAAATCTAAGAAGTCGGGGGCCAGCTCTGGGCCGTGTGTGTGCTTGCGTGCGTGAACTCATTTTGACATCGCTCGTGTTGCCTGGATTGCGTGAGAGCTGGCATCACGGCATTTGTGTGTGAAGGAGTTTTGCTGCGTGTGTGGGGGGTTTACTGTGTGTGGGAGCGGGGGACTGTCTGTGTGTGTGTGTGTGTGTGTGTGTGTGTGTGTGTGTGTGTGTGTGTGTGTGTGTGTGCGCCCTTTCATGCGCATTGTGATGTCCGTAGATTTTTTAATACAAATATTAGCAGTTTTCAGCAATTACAGCTTGAAGCCCGTAATCTAGCTCATTGTTTTCCCTCTGCTGGGAAGAAGCTGTCTCCTATATTAATCCGTTGACACAAATGAGTGTGCTCTCTCTTCTTTTAACCCTTTGTACTTGAAAGCAGTCAAAGACGGCAGCGGAAATACTTACGTAATGTATGTATTTGCCTATGTGTTAACGTGTGTGTGTGTGTGTGTGCGTGTGTGTGTGTGTGTGTGTGGGTGAATAGCGTGTTGTTTTGCATGGGGGTCCCTGGAGAAGCGGTGGGGTTTGTTTTTGTCCTTTCCCTTGTCCTTCCGGCTGCCATCCCGTGACAGAATGCTGTTGTTGTCACTTGTTCGCCTAATGTCACTCATTCTCTAATCTCCCCTGGTGCTGTGTCTATACGCCCAGATGTGTGGGTGGGTGTCTGGGTGTGTGTGCCTGTGTGTGTTGGTGTGTGTGGGTTCGGGAGAGTGTGTGTGACAGGTCTCTGTCCTTGTCGCGGGTCTTGTCTCGGGAGACTACGAGCGGAGTCAGCCCTGGCGTGACTGTCGGAGCTCTCGCCCCACCGGCAGCCTCAGCTTAACACCGGCCACAGAAAAGAGAAGGGGAGCAGAGGAGAGAGGGATGTGGGGGAAGAAGAGGAAGGGGGAGAACGAGCGGGTGGTGGAGAAGGAGGGGTGGCGCGCGGCGTTTAGCCTGGCAGAGAAACAAAGCGTGGCAGCCGCTTTCTGACAGGCTAGGGTCCTCGTTTGGCCCTGCGAGGAGCAGAGGGACAGGACACAGGGCTTCTGAGGTCACCAGACACAAGGAGAGAGAGAGCTGCAGAGGGAGAGATAGACACACAGGGTCCCCACTTTTAGCTCGCAAACAAAATAAATCAACACATCGTCAAAAGGTATCCATGACAGGCCTTCTCTTAGTTATTTTAACAAAATGTAGATTTTTTTTTTGTCGGGCTATACTCACAGCATGTTTCTCGAAGTGTTCAGTTATAGCTGACCACACGCTGAGCATGATTTTGAGAAAGTGGCTAATTACAAGCTTCAGTCCTGTACAGACCAACAAACCGTAAGCCATTGACAGCCTCACAACGCTCAGCTGGGCATTTTGTATTTTGGTTTAAATTCGCAATGATGGCATCCGGCTTGAGAAAAGGTAATTATATGTTGTGGAACATTCTATGACATAAAGTTGAAAACTCTCTTCAATATAATTGCCTCATTTCCCTTTTTTTTTTTTAGGTAATTGGTACCAACAGCTCTGCAAAAACATTGGAATGTTAAATATGAATGGATGACAAACATATTTCAGCATGCAGATGTCAGGCACACAGACATACAGAGGGAAATTGCAGGGCAAAAACAAATTTTGAATAATTAGGGACTTTGTTTTGTGCTACTTCCAAAAGTCTAAGTGCTCACTTCAACTCATGAATTAGTACATTTCCATATAATAAATTACAAATGTTTCCACTTGGGTAGTTAGGTAGAAAATATAGTTTATTTTCTGTTTGCTTTTGTAAAAACTATGTCACCGGTTTCCTCTCTTCTTATAAATAAACCAACAGTATTTTAGTAAAAACAAACACATTTCAATGTAAAACTGATTAAACAAAAAATGATTCAATCAAGAGTGAACTTTAACATTAAAATCAAACCAAAGTGTAATTAACAGATGAATATATTTTATATTAAGGCACTTCTCTTTATATTTTATGGCATTGAAAAATACTGACTTTGAAATAAATTACTTCTTGTTTGCTTGTGGCTTAAAGGTTAATACGAATATAAATGCTTCAGGAATATAGAGCCTTAGAAATGAAAGATGTAATTAAAAAAGAGAGAGAGTTCAAATGCAGGCATATAAAAACACTCAATCAATAGGAACTTGAATGTGCTAATTCATCTACACTGTCACACACACGCACGCGCGCGCGCACACACACACACACACACACACACACACACAAAATTAGAAATCCGAAATCCGAAATTTTGAAATTGTAATTTCTAAAATAATTTGTACAGCACTCAATTGGTCATCTCATTGTCGACAATGGGAAATTAAAAAATTAAGAAAGCAATAAAGAAACATTTGTTGTATTTTAATTGCACAACATTTACCACCATATAATTATGATTCCAGTACTAAAATATACAAAATAAATAAATTAATTAATCCCCTTTTCCAATCAGTTTTCAGGAAAATTTGTGACTTATGTTTTTAAACGCTCCCATTTTTTGGGTTGGTGTACTGTTCTGATCAGACAGAGACCAATATGATGTGGGCACATGGCTGTGCAGACATATTTTAGTGCAAACAATTCCACACCTTCTCTTTCACTATAGTGAAATATAGGCTCTTCAAATAACAATGATAGTCATGTTGAGTTGATGGTGTACTCAATGGCTTACATCCAAGTTGATTGTTAAGTCCAGTTGTTCATGTGTTTGTCTATCACGTTTGGTTTGATGTCCTCTCCGTTGGTTTGAATTGGTGTGTGTGTGTGTGTGTGTGTGTGTGTGTGTGTGTGTGTGTTAGTATGTGAGAAGAAAGAGAGAGAGGGAAAGGGAGAGAGAGGGAGAGGGAGAGAGAGAGAGAGAGAAAGGAAAACGGGCCTTAACATTTGACATCTCCTGCCAGAGAGAGTGTGTGTTTTATAAGAGTCGACACAGACGTTGAAATCTTGGAGCAAATCCTCTCTGCCCTCGAGGGACCCAGCAATTCAACAACATGATCGTAGAATATCCTGCTTCTCCCTGTCTCGGTGAAACACTGGGGGATACAAAGCTTGACAACGGAAGCCATACACACAGAGAGGGAAGAAGGCAAAATAACAGTGTCAGTATTCTTTCTCATTTGGTATACCAACAGGGTGTTGGCATCGCCACCTAGCCAATTCCCAAATTCCCAAGTTGATTTGAGTGGGATCTGAGTCCATCCAACCTAGATCCCCATATTTTGGCCGTGCCCGTGCGTAGTGAATAGGAGTTCGAGCTCGCGCTGATGAAATGGGTTCCATGCCTTGTGCTGGTTTCCACCAGGAGGCCAGCGTAGGACAGAGCGTGTCCCTGATTCAACCCCGGTGCAGAGTCTCTCCTTGGCTGGTCCCTAGGGGTAGAGGAGAGTTTTCCTCCTGGTTGTTAACACGAAGGCACAGAAACAAAATGGCCCGCGCAGCGAGCGCGGTACACAGCTAATGAGCGTGCCGTATAGGGGATGATGGTTGTGTCATAACTCCACCGCAGGACAGAGGGGCTCGAGAGAGGCAACAAAAGGTAAACACGGAAAAAAAAGAATGAGGCTTCAAGAAAGCGATTTAAATGGTAGGGCTCGAACAGAGGGCTCAAGTTAATATGGATTACTAAATGAATCCATCTTTTAGACACATAATTGTTACCAAGATCAGTTGGGTAACCACATGAGAAATGATGACTATCAAAAGCTATACAAAAAACCAATTAAATTATCCACATTTTTGCTAAACGTTCCCTTAAATAGTTTTCGTTTCAGAAAATCAAGTCAGGCAATGTCACTTGTGCCCTTTACAGAATATTTAAAATAGAAACCACTGCTAAGTGCCAACGCTATCCAACCCTGCGTTTCCTCAAAGTTGGCTGACTACATCCTGAGATCCCACACGTCATTACTGTTCAGCAGGCTCATCAATCAGCCTGTCAATACGGTCTCTCTCTCGCTCTCTCTCTCTTGCGCTCTCTCTCTCTCTCTCTCTCTCTCTCTCTCTCTCTCTCTCTCTCTCTCTCTCTCTCTCTCTCTCTCTCTTTTATCTCTCTCTTCATCTCTTTGTATTTCCCTCTCTTCTCTCTCTGTCTCTCTCTCTCTCTCTGTTTGTCTCTCTCTTTATCTCTTTGTATTTCCCTCTCTCTCTCTCTCTCTCTCTCTCTCTCTCTCTCTCTCTCTCTCTCTCTCTCTCTCTCTCTCTCTCTCTCTCTCTCTCTCTCTCTCTCTCTCTCTCTCTCTTTCTCTCTCTCTCTCTCTCTCTCTCTTTCTCTCTCTCTGTGTGTACATGCCAACCCCTTTCTTTCAATACCTGGAAAAGGACAGTGACCACGAGACTGTAATGAATAATAGACATGGGTTATCTTTTTAAGAATTCACACGGTGTACCGTTCAGTGTTCTTTCTAAACGCTTATCCATAGTACTGCAGTGTTACATATGTATACTACACTGCATTACCTTGTAATAAGATGAATTATCGGTTTCTAGTAAAGGAGCTTTATTGTGTTTGATTGATAGATCATGCTCTCTATTATTACTTATTATAAGTGCTAGGAATGTTTGAATAATAAGGAATAATTGCTTATTTGGGTAGTTGTGTGTGTGTGTGTGTGTGTGTGTGTGTGTCTGTGTGTGTGTGTGTGTGTGTGTGTGTGTGTGTCAGAACTGTTTTGAAATCGCTGTTTCGAAATCGCTGATAGAAGGAGAGATAATCAAATATGATGAGACACACACATACTGTGAATGAAGGGTAGGAACTTCTTCTCTCCTAGTGAATTCTATTCTAGTCTCTCCCCCAGTTCTGGTCGTTAGGGAGAGATCAGCCTTGTTAGTAGCTTGTCAGCAGGACTATATAGAAGCCAACAGATCAATACAATCAGGCCAACCCTCCCCCTCCTCTGACACGGCCAGGCCTTCCAAAGCCTGGGACTCTCCTGAGATCTCCCTCTCTATAACCGGTGTCTGCTGCGAGGCCAGGCCGAGTTCACTAGCCCCTGGGTCCTGGGAAATGCTACTCCATGCCGTTTGATTGTTGCCGCCTTCATTGGCAGGGCGGGAGAGTGAACGGGGTGGGCAGGCATATGGGCGGGCAGACAGACAGGCATACGTGTGGGCAGACAGACAGGCATAAGGGCGGGCAGGCACACAGGCATACGGGCGGGCAAGCAGACAGGCATACGGGCGGGCAGGCAGACAGGCATACGGGTGAGCAGGCAGACAGGCATACGGGTGAGCAGGCAGACAGGCATACGGGCGGGCAGACAGGCATACGGGTGAGCAGGCAGACAGACATACGGGCGGGCAGGCAGACAGGCATACGGGCAGGCAGGCAGACAGGCATATGGCGGGCAGGCAGACAGGCATATGGGCAGGCAGGCAGACAGGCATATGAGCGGGCAGGCAGGCATATGAGCGGGCAGGCAGGAATACGGGCGGGCAGACAGGAATATGGGCTGGCAGACAGGAATATGGGCTGGCAGGCCAGCAGAGAAATGGTTGGAGGCTGTTGGTGGGTGTGAGTGGCTGCATGTGTAATAGCTCTGTTATTGGCTGCCGTCATGGTCATGGTAATAGCCATGTCTGTCCCAGTGGGATCGCTCTGACGCAGCCTTCATCGGGACGGATGAATGTCTGAGACTGAATAACACAGAGACAGGAGACACGGAGTGGGACAGACAGAACGAGACAAAACGTGAGTTTGATGGTGGGCTTGGCGCACAACGGAGAGTGATGGATGCACCGACTCGGTATAAAAGCAAACCAAGAACATAAAGATTATGTGATGAAGAGAGATTCACGAGGGAAGAACAATGGCAGACAAATGAAAAGAAGGAGAAAATGTATGTGTGCGTGCGCGTGTCCGTGCGCACGCGTGTGTGTGTGTGTGTGTGCGTGTGTGTGTGTGTGTGTGTGTGTGTGTGTGTGTTTCTCTTCATGTCTCCATCGCTGGGTTTTTCTATTTCTTTATTAACCGCCGAGCGGAGCGGCCGCCTGATAAGTCGCGCCTCTCAATTCCGTTCAATCCATTAGAGGATTTAAATGTTCATTACGCTTAATGGAGACCTAGTGGAGGTCTAATACCCTCTGATAAACGCCGGCAAACCTGCCAACCTGCTCCGATTGCCCCGACGACGGCGCGCCACCCGGCTAATAAGGTCAAACAGAACACCAAAGTTTCTCCTTGCCCCGTCAATCATGGCCGCGTGTCGGGGCCTCTCGTCGCCACGAGCAGCGCCCGCGCCTGTGAGGAAGGATCGGGACGCTCCGGGGGGGGGGGGGGGGGGGGGGGGGTTGCGGCCAGCGCTCGGGGGAGGTCTCCTCGCCGTGGCAGGTGCCCTTGCCGCGCTGTCTTGACGCAGCGATCCCCATACCCACTGTGATCCACTGTGATGGATCTCTCCCATGCCGGCAGTGTTTCCATAAGGAAATAATGCATTTTACACCCGGTAATCTGTCCATAAATCACAGGCCTAATGGGATTATTAAAATAGGGAGAGGGCAGAGGAGAGGGTACATGCCTCGCATCATCATGCAGGCGCGTGCACGCCATCCCACACGCAGACCCGCGCGCAAACCCTGCGCAGACACCTACTGGGGTAATCACACACAAAGAAAAAATATGCTTTGATACAGCGAAAGTACGCGAGTGCGTGTGTGTGCGCGACTGTGTGTCTGTGTACACAAACGCACATTCAGGCACACCGATTTAACAAAGTCGTCTCAGCACAATGATATTAATGCCTGGCACACGAAAACCATTACTCTTAACAAAGCTTAAGCATTCATAATGCATATCCTGTGCTCACGCATGGGAGAAAGGGAGGGGGAGAGGGAAGGAAGGCGGGAGGAAGGAATGGCTGGAAGGGGGGGGGGGGGCGGGGGGGGGGGGGGGGGGGAGAGAAATGAATCAATGAAAACGGGAAGGGGATTTGGGTTTGGAAAGGTTTAGAAAGTACATTTCAGAGGCTTGCATCAGTTACCTAGGGCCTTCATTTGTTGGGGTAATGACGGAGGGATGCTCCGCTCATTCAGAGGACAAAGTCCCCCGCTCCGTCCATCTGCCGGAGAGCTAGAACCTCTCGCTCCCCTCACGGCGTGGAGGTCAGGATCCTTTTCTCCACCTAGGTGAGAGGGGAAGCATTCTGATCCCTCCACGGCTGGGATCTGCTGTCGCCCCCCCCCATCGCTTTTTTCTCTCAGACCTCAATATTTTCACAGACCTCCGTTTTCAACCCTCATTCCGTATTAAAAACTGACACAAAACGCTAGATTTACCTCAAATCCGCTGTTTTTGAGGAGGGCACCCATACGGCTCTTGATAGAAGGACCGCCTCGCTGCTTCGAGTCAAAAAGTAGCTACGATGGCGTTCCCAAACTTTCTAACACCCTTTGTCTGCGAAGGGAAAAACAAACGGATTAATCTGACAGCGTGCCGTCACATAGGGGATAAGCGTTTATCCTTAAGATAGGGAGTCACACTCCGACGGCTCTCCTTTCTTCCGTGCGTGGTGTTGTTGTTTATCCACGGGGCGGTTTCGTCAGGCGGCCCTAATAATGGTGGCGAGCCACGCGGCGAGGCACGGTGTCACCACGCGGACAGCTGGTGGCTGCGTGTGGCGACGCAGTCAGCCGTGTAGCATCAGGACTTAGCGCTGCCTGGATGCACACACACACGTACACACACACACACACTGCACACACACACACACACACACACACACACACACACACACACACACACACTGCACACACACACAGACAGTACACACTCACAGACACACACACACACACACACACACACACACACACATACACACACACACACAGTACACACACGCTGCGCACATATCCGCACTTACACTCATACTGACACGAGATGCCTTTGCAGTATACTGCTTGTGCTTTGAACGGTACCTACTGTATTTTCAGTGTGAAATCGAATAAAAGGGATTGTTAAAGATACCTTACTAACAAACTGACTGACCTGGGCAATAAACCTTTCAAAATAATAATAATAGTAATAATTATTATTATTATAATTATAATGATTGTAATAATTCTAATAATGGTAATAACGGAACTTGATTTCTTTTTGTCTTCTTGAATTTATTAATGGAATGGAAAGCCTCAAAATTCAAGAGAGTTCTCCCGATTGTGCTACGGTAATGAAAGCATCATTAGCTTAAGTGAAATCTGGTGATAAGATATGTAGAGGACTTGCTCACTGCTAAAACTAACGCTGTCTAACATTGACTAAGATATCATACCAGAAAGAATTTCAGGCATTGCACTGAATACCTTTTTTTTTTTACGCTTTTGGAATGAACACAAAATCAAATGTATTCCACTCCGGCTACAACCAGGTCTTAATAGTACATATTTTCCCACTAGTGAAATTGATCTGGCACATGCGACTGTTTACTGCACCAACATTTCCAAGGACGTCAACTCTGCCTCCTCGGTTTTCTGTCCTGACGGAGTACACGGACCAACTGAGAGAAGGCTTGTTGGAAAGCCCAGCCCTCTGGCACGCTGGGACGGATGAAGTAGCGTCTATGCGAGGGGAAATCAAGACATCCACCGTCCTGCCCCGGTCAGAATGGTGCTGACAGCACGAGGTCCGGAGATAAATGAGAGAAAGGCAAAATAAAGAATGGATGTGATATTATTTATTGAAGAGGACTGTGGAGTTAGGATCGGAGCACCTGAGAAAACCGAAAGGTTTCTGGGTTGGAAAGTAGAGCAGGTATCGATGAAATATCACTGTCATGCCAAGTTTCTGCCGGCTCTTTTCTTCCTCTCGACGTCTTCATTCTCTCCGGCACCCCCTCAGAGGCCAGCTCCCCTCCTCCTGAACCCGGCCCGATCATAAATCAATGAGATGGGCCGTAGTGTACTTGGCCCGATCATAAATCAATGAGATGGGCCGTAGTGTACTTGGTTCGATTTCAAATGGGCTGTCAGAAACCAGACTGCCAGGGTGGCCACCGCACCATCGAGGCTCCTCCTCAGTCTGACTGGCGGCCGTCGGCTCGCACGTATCTGCTGCCATCTTGGTGGTTGGCATCTTCGCACGTAGTTTTGGAGCCTTTCTTTTTTTCTCCCTCCCCTGCTTTCTATTAATAGCTCGGCATACCTCTCCTCCTCCTCCTGTGCTCCCATGCAGGTTTTCCCTAAGGGCCCAGGACTGGGCGGCGGTGTGCCCAGCTATATGCTCCTCTCCCCTGGGAGAGAAAGCAGGCTCGCTGCCCTGTAGCATCCACCATCCCCTATCCTGCAGCAAAGATAATGCCTCGCCGCCAACAACGCACAAAGCGGGCTTGCCGGCGTCCCTCCCGCTGATTGGTTTGGATTAGCTGCGCCTGTGTTTGCTTAGGGACACGAAAAAGAGAAGAGAGGCGAGGAGGGAAAAAAAGATGTCTTGAGTCATCACACGCTTCTTGGCGTTAGTCAGCAGCCATTTCCAGCCTGTGTCATGGCGCGTGTCTTTGATGGGGCGGTGATGACTGTACACATGATGACTGTAAAGAATCTCCACCAGATGGACTGACTCAGACGAGTCTCAGGGTGTCGCCCCCCCCCCCCCCCCCCCCCCTGCGTTGATGTGTGCTCCGCGGCGGTGCTGGTGTGTTTGCAGGCCTGAAGGACGGCAGGTGTTGACTCTGTTTACCGCCCCCTGCCTCCTCAGAGCCCCTCCCTCGCTCACGACAGCGAGGAGGAAGAAAGGGGTGGTGGTGGTGGGGGGGGGGGGGGGGCTGTATCACAGAGGGGTAAACAGACTCCCCGCAGACTCTCCCTCTGTTTCTTTCCTTTTCTTTTTCCCTCCCCTGTTATTTCTTTATTTTTTCTAAATCTCTTCAGGCAAGTTTTCCTAATTCTACAGAAAACTAGCCAAGGACAAAATGCTTACTCCACACAGAGGGGGAAGGGGGGGGGGGGGGGGGGTGGAGTGGCTGGGAGCGGGACGGGGGAGCGGGAATGTTCCGGAAGTGGGAGAAGAAACGGTGTGAGGGGATTGGAGGTTTGAAAGGGTGTGAGCGTAGCGGAGAGACAGGTCGAAGACACAGTGGAGGCAGCAGAGTGAGGCATGCAGCAGAGTGAGGCATGCAGCAGAGTGAGGCATGCAGCAGACGAGCAGACGAGGCGGAGAGTCCTACAAACGCGCCGTGCGACAACCCCAACGCTCTCCCAGCACCATGGGCCTTGCCTCTTCTCAGTGGGCCTGCTTCAGAGAAGCATCCCCCATCAACACGCCACCAGTTTCAAGGTTGTTAACGTAAGCACAGACGATCGTTGTGAACGACTCTCCGCAAGTCTGAGGTGTCCCTCGATATTTCCCTCTTTCATCCGCAGCATTACAATTTTCAATCTCTATTCGAGTCTTTTTGGCGCCCTTTTTGCCGTACACAGGAACACACAGTGAGATATCTCTTTGCTCGCAAGTGATTCATCTAGTTTTCCTGCTAATTGGCTGGTGGCGAATTTGAATGCGGGGCCGAACAAAAACAAGGCCTTGTTAGAAATGTTTTAAAAAAGCAGCCAAAGCCTAACACATGTTGAAGTAGCTGTGGCTGTCTGTGCGAGTGTGAGAGTGTTTGAGGCAGGCGGTGGGGCTCCGCTCTCTCATCTCCCAGAGCTTTCATCCTCTCTTACGCTGTGCGTTCTGATGGGGAGAGCTGGAGTGGAGCGCGGAGCCGCTCGTTAGGGAAGGGAGGTGTTGATGAGATAATTACAGGGCTGTCATGGGCCCTGTCTGCCCAAGAGACTGCGGACCTTTAACTGTGTGTGTGTGCGCGCGCGCGCGCGTGTGTGTGTGTGGGTGTGCCCTTGTCTGTGTGTGTGTGTGTGTGCACGCAAGTTTGACCGGAAACTGTGTGCGCGCTCGGCGCTTGTGTAGCTGTGCACACACCCTTCGCTGTTCTCATGGAGATTGTGTTTTCAGAGGCGCACATTTTAAGAAAGTGCCAGTGATTTCCCCTCGTGAAACTTATAGCTTTGTCTTTCGGGGAGGAAATGAGTTTTTGAATTGCTGCTCTCTAGGCCCATTACTTTCTTCACGTTTTTCTTCTCCTCGGATTTTAAACGGCGCGTTGTTGTTGTGTTCCCCCGCTGTAGAGGCTCCATGCTGCAGGCTGCAAACTCCACTTCCTCCGCGGTCCATAATTCAACTGGGCTGTCTGGAGACACACGCCCATTCAGCCTGCCATGACCAAAACTGGGAGAAAGGGGAAGAGAGAGAGAAAGATGGAGAGAGAGAGAGAGAGGGGGGGGGGGGGGGGGGGGGGGGGGGGGGGGGGCGGGGAGGGGGCACATGCCGTTGCTTTTTCAGGCCAAAGCCCATCTCTGCTTTGATGCATTTTCCAGCCCTATGCAGCCGCAGGCCCACAAACACACAGGCAGCACCCACCACGCACACTCTGCAAGCCACAACACACGTATTGTCATAGGACGAGGGAAAGTAATGGCTGAGAAAGTTGACCACTGCCCAGGGAAATATGTACCATGTTTCTCAGCTGGCAACAACAACCTCTCCGAAGGCAGACAGCTTTTTCATTTGGCACTCTCCAAGATATGGCGGAGTGTGCCGGCGAATGAGGGAGAAGGGGTTTGTGTGTGTGTGTGTGTGTGTGTGTGTGTGTGTGTGTGTGTGTGTGTGTGTGTGTGTGTGCGCCTGTGTGTTTGCCTCTCTGTTATGAACAGAAAGCTGCGAAAGATGAACAAACTCAATTTCAAGGCCAGAGTCCTTGAGGAGAAGCACTTGGTTCCCTGTAACCCCTTCACTGCTGGGTCCGATACGGCAGCTGCTGCACTCAGGCCAAACCACCCGGGGAACCTGTTCCAAGGCGCCATCAAGGTGAACCAACACCCCAGAACGCTGGTGATACCTCAACTACTACTGCAACTACCAAAGCCCCCCCCCCCCCCCCACCCACACACACACACACACACACACAGACACACACACACACACCCTTCGCAATCCCTGCGCCTCCCACGTTCTCTGGTGGGTTGAGGAATCCGTTACCTTGGGCCGAGGAGGAGAAGCCGTGTAACTAGACGAGACCCAGGACGACGGCCTGATCACCACCGTCCTCCCTGCGTGTGCGCTTCACAATCCACGTCAACTTGAAGCTGAGAGAGCGGACACGTAGCGACTTGCCAACCAGCTGTCATTCCAACAGCCACAAGCCAATCAGATAAGTGACTATCCACTCCCCTCAAAGACAGGGCGGGGCTTCATGCCATGGGAGAAATGTAAATGAATCCCGTTGGTGCGTGAATCTTCGGTTGGGTACAACGTCTCTCTTCATCCCGGTATATTTATTTTCCTTGTTTTTGTTGCTGCAATAACCCTATGGCAGGGCCCAGAATTCCCCCAGCAACTCGGAGAAATATTAAAACCACTCACACTGCCCTGGTCCTTCATAATGTCACTTTTCCCCCCGCCATGGGCAACACGGAGGGCGCGTAATGGTGACATCTATTTGTGACCTTGGACGGGAGGCCGGGGCCAGCGCATCATCAACGCGGGACATAGGCACCCTGAGGGAGGAAAAAGAGCGGGGGGGAGGGGGGACGGCGCAGGGAGGGAGAGGGGGAGCGAGAGGAGGAGGACTGCAGTGCCATCTGTCTCTGTGTTCTGACCCACTGCCCTCCTCCGCTCCTGCACGCCCAAATTAGGACCAGTGACACGCCGGCTAATTACGACACGTGAGGCGGGGGGGGGGGGGGTGTTGGGGGGGGTGGGTGGGGGGGGGGGTCGTAGGGGAAAAGGGAACATGTGCAAAAACGAAAAGCAATAGTGAGGAGGCAGGATGGATGCTGCAAAGCTAGTTAGGAAATGAAGAGAAGGACGCATCGTGAAGGAGGGATAGTGGGAGAGAGGAGAGAGAGAGAGAGAGAGAGAGAGAGAGAGAGAGAGAGAGAGAGAGAGAGAGAGAGAGAGAGAGAGAGAGGGGGTGGGGCTGAAGGGAGAGGTGTGAAGTGTTTTCATGAGCGCATTCTAATGTGTGGAACGTCAGCTGTGTTGACAGTAAACCCCGAGGCCAACATCCGCTCCCTGAGAGGGACACATGATGCCAGTGCAAACACTTAGCATGACACATACACACACACACGCCCACGTACCCACACACACACACACACACACTGCCAGACAGTGAGAGAAGATACTGTCAGGGATCCACCAAATAGAGGATTTACTGGGCAGTCTCTTGTCTTCTTCTTTCTCTTTCATTTTTGTTTCCCTCCCTTAGTCATTCTCTCGTTCCCTCATGTAGTTTATGCCCTCTTTATACTTTCTCCGATCACTCTCACCCATCATCGCGGGGTGTCTGGGACTTTATTTAGTGTGTGCCTGTTCCCGGCCAAGCCTATGTTCTGAGAGTCGAGTCGGGTTTTTGGCTCCTAGGGTGAACTGGGTCAAGGTGACATCACAATCTGTGACAGGCTGCTCCGGGTTGCCGCGGCGACCGTCCCGCCTCATCTGTCACACCTGTCACACCTGCGCTGTTTGTGTGTGTGTGTGTGTGTGTATGTGTGTGGGGGGGGGGTACTCTGTGTGTGTGTGTGTGTGTGTGTGTGTGTGTGTGTGTGTGTGTGTGTGTGTGTGTGTGTGTGACTATCAGGTGGCACTACAGCGCAGAGGGCAGAGAGTTAGCTGGACAGGAGCGCTGGAGGAAGAGGAGGAGGAGGGTAGGAGGAGGAGGAGGAGGAGGAGGAGGAGGAGGAGAGGGGTCAAAGGGTGAGGCGGGTGCCGGAGAGACGGCCTGCTCCGGGTTTCACAACACTAACTCTGCCCCTTTTTTGTTCCGCAGTGAACCTCCTGGACACCACCCAGATCACAGGAGACTGGGGATGGCTAACATATCCATCACACGGGGTAAGCACCAGCCACATTACATGTCTCCTGACAGTCACTGAGCTTTGGGTAGCCGTCTGTAACAACGCCGCTGTCTATGAAGACACTGAACTAATTGGAAAGTCGTGCTAATTCAGACTGCCAACCTATAGAGGCTTGGTCCCCTTACCCTCCGCCCACCAGTTTCCCTCCACTCTCTCTCTCTCTCTATCCTGTCAGTTTGATGCATGTTGTGATCTTACCAAAACACAGGGGGAGAGACAGACAAGGGGAGCGAGGGATGAGGGGGAAAAAAGGGGGGAAAGGAAGATGAAAGAGAGAACGTGCGAGAGGCGATGAGAGGGAGTGGAGAGTGTCAGCACATTAGCATTTTGTAACACGGTTGATGATGCATGGGGTATTGAATTAGGGACATCCGCAGTGATCTTAGCGGCAAGCTGTCACTTACCACCCTGAGCTCCTGTCATACATGTTACCATGGCAATTTACCCAGCCTGCATGCCTCACTTCCCGCTAAAAGAACTGCTGACCGTACAGGATATGGTGCAGCGGGATGTCAACCAAATATTTTATGAATATTAACATATATTGAAGGTTCAAAAACAGCCATTTGTAGATTCAATATAGCTTTGAGCAACTTCATGACCTACTGAATACGATATTATTAACCTTGCTGTATTGGTCTAAAAAGTTCAGCACAACTGTTGCTAACAGTGAACACACTGAATACAATGTTTCAAGTCTGTTGTGCAGCAAGTGACTGTGTAAAGGATTAGGACTGTGAGACGTTGGGTTCTCTCAAATGATTTTCCTTTATAGCTACGTTAGATTAGCTTGAAAGAGAAGATTAAAAAGAGTAGTACATTTTTGCATTGATCAATCCGATAAGTATAGTAATCACATGAGTATTTACCTAAAATACTTTCTGAGTTGGAGGTTCAAAGTTGTACTTGTGTTGTATGAGTGTTTGAATATGTGCTTGCCTGTATTTATGTGTGCCCTTGTGTGTGTGTGTGTGTGTGTGTGTGTGTGTGTGCGTGTGCGTGTGCGTGTGAGTGTGAATATTTTGTAGCATTTCATCTTCATCTTCAGCTTTAAAGGATCCTACTGAATTGCCGCTTTTTGTTTTGGTGTGTTTTACATGTCAACATCTTCTATTGCTTTAAGAAAAGCTAAATCAATTTCTTTGATTGAAGAGAGTGTTTGAATGGCAGAGAGCAGGTTTATGGGAGGAACAGTTCATACAGGAAGGTGAAATACAGTTAGCAAATGTATACAGTATGTGCGTGAATGTTTGTGCATCTGTGCGGGTGAGTGAGAAAGACGAGGGAGTTAGATAAAGAGAGAGAGGGAGAGAGAAAGAGAGAGAGATACATGGAGAGAGAGAGAGAGAGAGAGAGCGAGAGAGAGAGAGAGAGAGAGAGAGAGAGAGAGAGAGAGAGAGAGAGAGAGAGAGAGAGAGAGAGGGGAGGGGGAGAGAGAGGTGCTTAGGAGAAACTGGTGGCGGAGGCAGGCTCAAGACGGAGGTAACACACAGAGTTCTAAACCTCTCTGGCGACATCTGAGTTTGGTCTGGATCGGGCCAAATCAGCTAAAACTCCTGCTCACAATTTCGGCCTCGTCCGATAAATCCGAGGGGGTGAACATTCCATCACTGTTGGCTGATGCAGGTGGGGGCCGCGTTCCGTCCTATCTTCCCTAAGAGGGGCGCCGCTTTAAAGAATGGCTGTTGCCACGGGAGAGCACGCAATATATCCAAGAGTGAGGGAGCGCTGGAGAGGGAGAGGACAAGTAGCCTTCGGGGAGAAAACTGCAAGAACAGCAGGGCGAGAAAGCTGGTTGGTGGATGGATCGAAATAATCGCTGAGCATATTGTACCGCGCAGCCAGTGGTGTAGGCTCAGGAGCGGGGAAGACAGATGGAAGAGAAAAGTTTCCCAGCCGTACAAGTGGGGAAGGGAGAGAAGTGTGTGTGCGACGTGTGATGGCTGCATGGCTTATGCCCTGTGTCCGGGGACACAATTAAGCAAATGCAGGCCCTATGTGTGCCTCTGCGCGTATTGTGTGTGTGTGTGTGTGTGTGTGTGAGAGAGAGAGAGAGAGAGAGAGACATATAGAGAGAGAAATCAACAGTGAGTGAGTACTGATCCCTATATGTGACAGGTCCTTATGGGGGCCCTCGGCCATCCAGTGTGTGTCTCGTTTATATGACATCATGACAGATCGCTGCTTTCGCTCAGAGGGCCTGCTCCCCTCCAATTTAGTGAAGCAGCAGAGAGGATATCCATAGGTTCTCCCAAGAGACCCAGGCCCTCTCTCCCTCTCTCTCTCTCTATATATATATATATATATATACATGTCCCTCCCTCTCTCTCCACGTCCCTCTCTCTCTCTCTCCGCCCCTCTCTCTCTCTCTCTCTATGTCCCTCTCTCTCTCTGCCCCCCCCCTCTCTCTCTCTCTATGTCCCTCTCTCTCTCTCTGCCCCCCCCCCCTCTCTCTCTCTCTCTCTCTCTCTCTCTCTCTCTCTCTCTCTCTCTCTCTCTCTAGCCCTCTCTCTCTCAGTCACACACTCATGTCAGAAACTGTCAGACAGGGCAGGAAGACTTCATTATCCTCCTGTCCGATCCATGTCGGCCATGACGGGTTCATCCACCGGCCGCCCCAAAATCGATATAGCTGACAAGACATTGTCTGTGTGTGTGTGTGTGTGTGTGTGTGTGTGTGTGTGTGTGTGTGTGTGTGCGCGCAGGATGATTAACGTGAGCCGGGGAAGCCGTGATGTGGATGAGCTGATGATGAGTCAAAATGTCCAAACCTCACACTTCGTAGCCATTAACAGCACACACACACACACACACACACACACACACACACACACACACATAGACACACACTACCCCCTGAGGGCCAGAAGCAGGTGCAGTTCTCCCCCATATCAGTGTGTGATTTATAGGTCTACTGCAGATGGATTCGTCCAAAAACAGTTCTGACACACACACACACACACACACACACACACACACACACACACACACACACACACACACACACACACACACACACACACACACACACACACACACACTCCCCCACAGTCTCGTCACTCTTACTGGGCTGCTGAGAGAGTACCAATGGACAGACATTCTGCAGATAGAAAATAAAAACAAGACAGGCTGGATAATGGAGAAAAGCCCCGCAGGTATTTAATTAACGCCTTGGAGGGATAAACCTCCACAATGATAAGGATATCATTAACTCAACCAAACAAAAATAAGACGTTGATAGGCTAAGCAGAGTTTTTGAAAAACGACTTAAATTACATGTTCAACATTACACACAGACACACACACACTCACACACACAGACCGTCATAAAAATATGTTCCTAGAATAGGCATCCCCCACTAGGATCAGTCCAATTAACATTAATATTCCAGAAAGGTTATCTATGTCAAATCACCCCACCGCCCACACCCACACATACACTCAAACACAGATCACATTCACCTAAACACACACACACACACACACACACACACACACACACGCTATTAGATATCTAATTATTAAGGCTGGTGGGGCTTCATTGCGGAAACTGAGGGTGGTAGGAAAAAGTACTGAGAAGAGGCGGTGGTATTTCCAATAACTTAATATTCATAACAGTTTCTTTACACAGAGCCTATCGCTAAGGCTGCAAATGCCACGGCACAGCACAACTTCTACCCAATCAGCATCCAGCTCTAGAATTCTCTCCATCTTCATCTATCCGTCTGGCTTCCTGATAGTTGCCTAGTTCCCGTGCCTATGTGCTTGTGCGTGAGTGTGTTTATGTGTGTGTGTGTGTGTGTGTGTGTTTGTGTGTGTGTTCTTGTGTGCACCTGCAGAAGGATATCTCCGGCGAGCGAGCTAATCTGAAATTAGATCTGCCAAAGGAGGCCACGTTTTCCCTTTTCTCTTTCCGAGCGCCCACTGTGATGCAACATTTACAAGAACATCGTGTGAAAGTGGCCAGATAGGTTCTCTCTGCACTCACTCTAGCACAGATCCGGACACTGGGGTCACAGCGACACAGACCGCTTGGCCCTTCCTCCGCACTGGCCTTATTGTCAGAACCTAGCGCAAAACGTCGGCACACCCTACAGAGCTTGCTGAGATTTCGAGTTATTTGGAAAAATGAGCTAATCCCGAAGCCCCCGTCCCCCAAAACCCACGTCTCCCTCCTTCCTGAGTGAGGTAGAGGTCCGAGGGTCAACGCCCTGGAAGCTTCCCGGACCCGTCACGCCCTCTCCGGCTCTGCTGTTTGTCCCTGTTAGCAGTTGGGTAGAGATGCGGGGGCCTGGTGATGTTGTGCTGCCAGAGGTGGTGGGTGCGTTCGAACCCCCCCCCCCGCTGTGCGACAAACATGCCACCGGAAACCGGAACGTAATGAAGCCGACAGCTCCGGACTGGCCGACGCGTCGACAACACCCACCCTAATGAAGCTTCGGTCAACTTTTTCTTTTCCACTACTTTGAACTGCAGCCTGCTCTGAGCTCCAGACCCTCCCTGCTGTTCCCTTCATCTCAGCCCCTCAAACACGGCGACTCGTACTGGAGTATCTATCTCAATAACAATTTCTAGATCGCCTTTCTAGCGTCTTTGGCGAGTTGTCTTGGAAACGGCTAGATTTCCTTTGTGTTTGAAAAACAGAGGCTCCAGTCTTTAGGCAACGAAGATAGGGACTCTTTAGTTGAAACGGAAATGCTAAATGACTTGAATAAAAACAAAGGAATTAGAGATTAAAGAACGCGGACCAAGGAGGATAAATAAGAGAGAGAGAGGGATTGCAGATCAGACGTCTGTTAATTCCTACAAAAGAGCTCCCGGTGCTCTCTAGCATCCTAACTCTAATTGAGGTTTGTCGTATCTGAATCGGCGCGCAAATGATCATTTCATAGGAGGTCTTCGATGAAACACGGTAAAATCAATGGCACCGTCTCATACTCTTTGTACAATAGACGGCAGCTCCAATAGAAACTGAACCTCACCATCACGCACGGGCCATACTTCAGGCCGTAGTTGTCGGTGTGTGTGCATGTCGTGTGCGCGTGTGTGTGTGTGTGTCCATGTCATGTGTGTGTGTCCGTGTGTGTTGTGGGTATGTGTGTGTGTGTCCATGTCGTGTGTGTGTCCGTGTGTGTTGTGGGTATGTGTGTGTGTGTCCATGTCGTGTGTGTGTGTGTCCGTGTGTGTTGTGGGTATGTGTGTGTGTGTCCATGTCGTGTGTGTGTGTCCGTGTGTTGTGGGTATGTGTGTGTGTGTCCATGTTGTGTGTGTGTGTGTGTATAGTGTGTGTGTGTGTGTGTGTGTGTGTGTGTGTGTGTGTGTGTGTGTGTGCGTGTGTGAAAGCCGTGGAGAGAGACACAGTCCTTGAGTCGGCTGGGTGGGTTTGAGTGAGGGTAAGGGGACAATTGCGCTGTCTGGGACTGCCACATCTGATTTAGCCTGACGAGACGTGCACAGAGTTGGCAGTCAGGAAACAGATGTGCAATTTACAGCCAATTAAATCTCCATCTATTTATCTATCTCTCTCAAAGTACCACACGCACTCGTACAGGCACACGCACATGCTCTCCCCGCATGTGAACCTACACAGTAGCCAGCTTTTGAGCATCCGCATCCTGGGTTTTAGTGTATTGGATGTAGGGATCTTTGTCGTGTCCCCGACCCTCGGGTTTCTCTGGTGAAGACGGACAGTGTCTTTTTCTGTTGCTATTAGAGGCAACATGAAGCCAATGGAGAGCAGGGTGTCCAAGCAGAATGCACTACATTCTATGCCGTTAGCCTAGCTCGCAGCACTTACACCCGCCCCCCTTCTTACCAGCCCCCCCACCCCCATAGATATTCCCCCGGGTAAAACGCTAAGACTTTGAGAGAACGAGAGAGGGAAAAAAGAGAACGACAACCACAAGGGCAAGAGCATGTTGGGATAACGAGCGAGATAGAGAGGTTGTACACCCCACTAATTAGAAAGGGTCTTCACAAGTTCAAGGACGTTTTCAATTTAGCAGATAAAGATGAGAGGAGATGGGAGGGCGGGGTGATCCGGGTGAGACTTCCAGGATCTTCATTATTGCCGTGATTTCGGGTTGGCGGCGCCTTGGGGGGAGCCGGGCCGAGGCGGGCTGAGGAGGTCCGTTGGAGGGTCTCGCTGGGAAAGCTCCGGCTTCTTAGCGGAGGCCAAGTTCAGTTGAGCCCGGCCAAAAGCTTCCCGGGGTCAGCTCTTTCCCTTTCAATTACCCCGGCCACTCGCTTAATGCATTCAGCTTAGGAGCACAGTAAGCCTGGGGATAGACAGTCGCAGGCTGCCACAAATGCTCCGCCGCCCATGTGGATGTGCGTGCTAACACACACACACACGCACGCACACACACACATACACACACACACACACACACGCACACACACACATTGAGACGTGCATATTTTTACACTGTACACACACTCACACGAGGACACACACGCAACCCTTGCTTTCGTTCCGCTCTTCCAAAGACGTCAACTCACGGTATTTCGGAGGGACTCTGAAAAGGGTGAAACCCTTGACTTCCTGTGTTTTCAATTGGGATATTTTACCTCCCTTAATCCACACTGTGCCAGTTCTCCAAAATGCAGGCGCAAATTCAATACATGAGTCTGGAGTCCAGAGCTAGCTTGGATGGAAATACAATGCAGTGGTTAGCAGAGGGAAGTTGCTAGGTGAGTGAGTTTGTCACAACAGTGCTGCCCACAAATAGAAGAGGTCTTTGCCTTTTCTGGGGTTCTCCTGACGAAATCTTTAGAACCCTTGTCATAATTTAGGTTGAATATCCCCATGCACGCAAAGCCCCTGCTGAACATAACACACAGGAACATGACTGGCACGTGATTAGGGATGTATTCCAATCCCTGCTCAATACATTGTGATTTAATCACAAAATTAGATGTGCAAGACATCTGTATTATAAACAGTGGTTTTCCAAGTCAAATTCATATTTCATTTACTGTTTGGTAATGTAATTCTATTGTTCAGTTCATCTGCCATTTAGTAAATGGCGATGTCGATCTAATCTGATGCGTGATTTAAATTTTATTCAAATGGAGACTTCCGCGCAGAATGGCACTAACTGAATCTCATGGCCTCAAATGTAGAGCACATTACATACATCTTTTTTTTCTCTCCCACTGACACACTAAGGTAGAATTAATTAGCATACTCTAATTACAGCACTTATTCCCGTGTGAAGCTGTCGATGGTAATATGTTTTGGTTGTGTATTCTCACTTGCAGCTGTGGACGTAAACACGATTACAGCATTTACACATTCCCCTAAGTGGCGTGGCTGCTGCTAGTATGATGAGCTTCATCATCATTTTTAAATGACTTCCTTACTACTCCAGTGCATTCCTGCATTTGCAGCAGTGATTACGCTTTGGCTCTGGTTCTATGAAATAGTGAATAATTCAATCATGTTGTTCACCCAAAAGAATGTACCACACGGAGATACTTAAATCTGTGAACAGTCTAACTTATGAAGTATGGTTCTCTCCCTCTCTCTCTCCCTCTCTATCCGTCTCCCCCCCTCCCTCTCACCAGTGGGATGCCATTAATGAGATGGATGAGTACTTCACTCCTATCCACACTTACCAGGTGGGTAATGGCCTGTGTGTGTGGTACTGGTGATCCATCTCTGTTACTCCAATTCGGACTGGCTATCATCCAGTGGTGGTACCGTATAGTGAACTCCGTGTGTGTGTGTGTGTGTCACCATGTGTGTGAGCATGCATATGTCTAAGTGTGTTTTTAAAAACACAAATGGGTGCATAAGAGCTGCGTGTGTGTCTGTGTGTGTGTGTGTGTGTGTGTGTGTGTGCGTGCGCGCGTTTGTGTGTGTGCACGTTTGTGTGTGTGTGTGTGCGCGTTTGTGTCTGTGTGTGCGTGTGTGTGTGTGTGTGTGTGTGTGTGCGTGCATGCGTGCGTGTGTGTGTGTTCCTCCCAGGTGTGCAACGTGATGAGTCCCAGTCAGAACAACTGGCTCAGAACAGGCTGGCTCCCTCGTGACGGAGCGAGGCGTATCTACATCGAGGTCAAGTTCACCCTGCGAGACTGCAACAGCATGCCTGGAGTACTGGGCACCTGCAAGGTAACAGGGGGATGGAGGGATGGATGGATGGAGGGAGGGAGGGAGGGAGGGAGGGAAAGGGGAAGCAACACATTTCATGCGGTAGAAGAAGAAGAGGTACATTGAGAAAACAGTAATGGAAAAATAATGGCGCTGGGGAGATTGTGTGTATGTGTAATTTATCATGGACAGCGTGGTTAATATGTGTCACAAACTTTGCGTTCTCTTTATGACGGCTAGGAGACGTTCAACCTGTATTACTACGAGTCCGACCGGGCCTTGGGTTCTGCCATCAGGGAGACCCAGTTCACCAAGATCGACACCATCGCTGCGGATGAGAGCTTCACCGGTGTGGACCTGGGCGTCCGCAGACTAAAGCTCAACACGGAGGTAAACACAGAGAGGAGATGGATCAGGAAATTATGGGATGTTTCCCACTGTACCCCTAGCTTATGTTCACAGTACATGTGTCCATCCAGGATGTATACCAGACCACGGAACATACAACGTTCAGTATCTGGGCCCATAACAACGATATTTAACATCCTCATATCTGTTTTTATTTAAGGATCTAATTTCCAATAAGAGAAACATTCTGATAGTCATTGGTCCCTCAACATGCTTACCCTGAGAATTGTCAGTAACAAATCACGAATAAATAATACACCTGTAAGTAAATAAATAAAATAGATAAAATAGATAAAACAAGAAGACCCAGTGACCCAATCGGCAGAATGGGCACAGGACCAAGATGGCCGCCACGTGTCTGTGTGTCTGAGCTCCGGCGTTGCTCTTGTCCCAGGTGCGAGGAGTGGGCCCCCTGAGCCGCCGGGGCTTCTACCTGGCCTTCCAGGACATCGGGGCGTGCATCGCCCTCACCTCGGTGCGCGTCTACTACAAGCGCTGCGTGGGCGTGGGCCGCAACCTGGCCGTGTTCACCGACGTGGTGACGGGCGCCGACTCCTCCTCCCTGGTGGAAGTCAGGGGCCAGTGCGTGGACCACGCCCAGGAGAGGGACACGCCCAAGATGTACTGCAGCGCCGAGGGCGAGTGGCTGGTGCCCATCGGGAAGTGCGTGTGCTCCGCCGGCTTCGAGGAGCACCGCGAGTCCTGCGTGGGTGAGTCAAGGCTAAGGGGGGGGGGGGTGCGTGTGTGTGTGTGTGGGGGGGGGGGGGCTGTGTGTGTGTGGGGGGGGGCTGTGTGGAGCACCCGACTGGGCGGTATATGGACGGAGGTCGCGCCATGTTACGCTACATTGCTGGCAGGACTATTAGTGTCATGGATGGTTTGAGACGAGCAATGGGGTCAATTTCGTTGTGCTCCACTGACCCACAAGCCCAATGGAGGTAAATCTCCCAGTTGAACCAGGGGAGCTGAAAGTCACATTGGTTTTGGCTCTGACAAGACCCCCCTTTGCATTGCAGCTAAATTGTTTGTGATCCTTAATCATTGCGTCGCTAACTTTGAGATGCAGGGTGCATACGTGGAGATCTTTGCCGTCTTTCCCCATTTCTTTTCATTTGTGGTTTGTTTATGTTTCTTTGATGGACTGACCTCATTTAGAGACCTGTGCATATTTCAGGTTGCTACGGGTTACAGTAATTAAAAACTATTAATCACGGGCGATGGATAATTAAACGCTAAAAGCGCTCCGTCGACTAAACGAGGCAAGTGAGCCACGGAACGCTGGTTTTCTTGCATCTCCTTAGCGACACACACACACACACACACACACACATGCACGCACGCATGCACACACACGCACAAACAAACAAACACACACACATTGGCTTCTCTCAACTGTGTCATACCTGTTTACAGCTTTAGGAAAACACTCTCTCTCTCCCGGGGAGGCGCGCTGACAGCTCCCTGGCAAATGCGTTTGAAAGTGTGTGAGCGTTAGAGGGATACTTTCTATAATTGCTTGTCTGCAATTAGCGTCCACACAGAAAAAGTGAAAAGCCTAACATAAAGAGAAACAGCCTCTCCGAGAATATAAATCGGAGAGGAAATCTATGCGGGCTCCTCGCTCTAGGGCTGTGGCGGATGGGGGGGGTCTGCTCGACAGACGCCGCCGTGCGCGACTGACATTCGCTCTGCCCGCCGCCAAACTGGGTCGCTGGGCTAAGTCACCCCTGGCCCAGGCCTAGTCCCAGTCACGCACACCCGCTCACACACTAACCCACGGCGGCTCCAGTCACGCACGTCCCAGGACGAGACGAGACACATCGGAGCACAGAGACAGCCCCGGGCGGGGGCGAGGCAAGGCCGCACGAGACAGCCACAGAGACCCAGCCTAAGTGGTTAAGCCGTCCTGGAGAGGGAGGCAGAGAATGATTAAGACATGACTGCGTGACTGGGAGAGAAAGAGAGAGAGAGAGACAGAGAGAGAGAGAGAGAGAGAGAGAGAGAGAGAGAGAGAGAGAGAGAGAGAGAGGGAGAGAGAGAGAGAGAGAGAGAGAGAGACAGAGACAGAGACAGAGGGAGAGAGAGAGACTCAGAGAGAGACTCAGAGAAAGACTCAGAGAGAGACTCAGAGAGAGAGAGAGAGAGAGAGAGAGAGAGAGAGAGAGAGAGAGAGAGAGAGAGAGAGAGAGAGAGAGAGAGAGAACGAGAGCAGCGAGCAAGGAGAGAAACAGAAAAGAGCGTGCCTAAGTGGTTCTCCCCCGACAGAGACAGAGTAAAGCTACGACGTTGGCTGAGAGCACGGGATTGACTCTCCGTGTGTGTGTGTGTGTGTGTGTGTGTGTGTGTGTGTGTGTGTGTGAAGGGTTGCGTGATGTGCCGTTAAAAGTGTCACAACGAGGAAAGGAGAGAGAGACGGAGGCAAAGAGCAAGCGAGACGGAAACCACTCGTCTGTGGATAGTGGACCGGGAGACAGCCCCTCGTCACGCTCCGCCCTAGACCAGAACAATGAGAGCGTGTCTCGGTGTGTGTGTGTGTGTGTGTGTGTGTGTGTGTGTGTGTGTGTGTGTGTGTGTTTGTGTGCGTGCCCACACCTCATGCCCTCTAACAAGTTGAGAATGGAGTACCGTGTCCCGTACAGTAAGAGCGATTGAGGACACACTGATATGGGACACACACATTTAGACTGGTCACATTCACTCACATCAGCCAGCCTGTTCAGCCATGTTGGGGAGGGAGAGAGAGAGGGAGAGAGAGAGAGAGAGCGAGAGCGAGAGAGAGAGAGAGAGAGAGAGACAGAGAGAGAGAGAGAGAGAGAGAGAGAGAGAGAGAGAGAGAGAGAGAGAGAGAGAGAGAGAGAGAGAGAGAGAGAGAGAGAGAGAGAGCAAGCAAGAGACATATTCCCTGATAGCTCTCTCTTGCTCATTCAACCAAATGCAGCTTGCAATCCCTGGTTGTGAATAGTTCCTAGATGTTCCTAGACGAGTTCAAATTCATAACTTGCAGCTCTATCTCTTGGCAAAACATCCTATATGATATAAGATACCATTACCACTGATTGATATTACGTGCATGGAGGTGTGTAGGGATGGGTTGCTCTTGTTTTTTCAATGTCCAACCTTTTGCATTAAATGAATAGCAATGCATGACGCACAGGAAGCGTAATGAAACTAACCTATTGATCGTGCATTAACAATGAGCATTTAATAATTGGCTCATGTGCTAAACAGGCCGACTGTATTAGCTGGCTGCTAGCTTGAAATTCCAGCCAACTGGATATTTTAATACGGTATATTTTAAAATACAGCTTTTGTTATTTAGACCTTTCACTTGATTCCCATCGAAGAGCTCGACCATTGAGCAACACTTGATTTAGTCACACCAGTTATAATAGTTTGGCATGTCCAGTATAGGCTTATGGCCCTTTTTTATTGTCGTTTTTTGATATTCTGTCTGTATTTATAAATGGAGGGCCCTCTTTTATTGTCGTTTTCTCATATTCTGTCTGCATTTATAAATGCAGGGCAAATTTATTACTATTCCGTGAGCCACTCAAGTATAGCTTTTCAAGCAACATTTAATATGCATGCTCTTCCTGTGTGTGTGTGTGTGTGTGTGTGTGTGTGTGTGTGTGTGTGTGTGTGTGTGTGTGTCTGAGCAGCCATCCCACGACAGTGTCTGGCAGCTCTTGTAATTTGTCACTTTTCCCTCTTAAGCAGACCACAGTGATTGGCTCCTCTAGACACGGCGGGATGGGGGATTGTTCAGGGCCTCTCTGCCTCCGCTGTCAAGAAACTCTCCACCCTGTCACTCAGACAGCCAGAGGAAGAGAGGAGGAGAAGGAGAGAGAAAGAGAGGGAAAGTGGAAGAAAGGAAGAGAGAAACAGACATCAGAGAAAGATAGAGGAAAGAGAGGAAGAGGGTGAGAGAAGGGGAGAGCCGCCGTATGAGGGCGTGGAGAAAAGAAGGTGACAGTCTGACACATAATGTGATCATTATCTGTCAATGTGGCGCCGTGGAAAATATCACAGCGAGAGAGAGAGAGAGAGAGAGACGCTTCCTGCCGGCGCGGCAGGTTTAATATTCCCATAATCTATATTTATTTGATCACACAAAGGATATCCTGGAGGGAGCCTTTTCACACGCACTGTCCTTTTCACCGGCCTGTCGACAGCTCCCCACAAACAAACTCACACTGTGGTTCAGACATTTGAGAGGGATGCGCGTGCCCGCGCGTGCGTGCGTGTGTGTGTGTCCTGGTGCGTGTGCGCCCCACTCAGGAAGAGTGACAGGGTGAGGCACCTCCAACACCTCTGGGTCCCTGAGGTCCGTAGAGTTGAAAGCAACTGACACTGATACAGTAGGCCGACATATGGATCACCTCTAGCAATAATAAAAGCAATTATTCATGTCAAAAGAGACCTTCAACTATTGGCAGAAATTGAATACTTGAGGGATCAGTGCTTTTATTAAAAAGGGGAGCGAGGCAGAGGGCTCCTCCGCACTAAGGTTATGAAACGGTGCGGCTTGTGAATGTATCAATCAAAGCGATCGTCGGTTTGTTAAGAGGCGTGTGATTAAGAGACAGTACAGTAACGCACAGAGGAGGCGTGCGATTAAGACACAGTACAGTAACGCACGGAGGAGGCGTGTGATTAAGAGACAGTACAGTAACGCACGGAGGAGGCGTGTGATTAAGACACAGTACAGTAACGCACGGAGGAGGCGTGTGATTAAGACACAGTACAGTAACGCACGGAGGAGGCGTGTGATTAAGACACAGTACAGTAACGCACGGAGGAGGCGTGCGATTAAGACACAGTACAGTAACGCACAGAGGAGGCGTGCGATTAAGACACAGTACAGTAACGCACGGAAGAGGCGTGTGATTAAGACACAGTACAGTAACGCACGGAGGAGGCGTGCGATTAAGACACAGTACAGTAACGCACGGAGGAGGCGTGTGATTAAGACACAGTACAGTAACGCACGGAGGAGCGCGGGCTGTGGCGGGGAAATCCATTCGTTGCTGGCTCACTACCTCTTGAGCGTGTGACGATACCCATAATTGCTGTCAGAATTCCCCCCCTCGTCGCTCTCGAGTGTACGGGAGAGAGGAGGAGAGGCGCTCTCCTGAGAGAGATGAAAATAAAGTCATCAAATTAGTTCAGGCCTTCTGTGAGGGAATAAACAGCTCGTGATCAACGGCGCGGTGTTTACTGGCAAAGGACACGCGGGGCTATCAGAAAACACCCACACACACATTGAACACCCTCGAGGCAGAGAGAGCTTTGTGGCGATGTGCCGCTGGTGCCTGCACACGCGTGTGCACAAACACGGGCTGCTGTACACGCACAATCACACAGGCATGTTCCTATATTTCACCTGAGGGACCAACAGACTTTCATTAAGCCTCCAGGGAGGTGATACCTTTCTCTATTAACCATCATTTGTTATATTTAAGATCACAAACGTGCATCCCAAAATCTTTCTAATCGTCTAAATTTGTTTTATCCCACTATTTTACAGAACTTTAAATGCACATGACTGTACGTAGCATTTAAAGCAGTCTCACTGTGGCCCATTGACCACATTGGTATGTGCCAACTAACAAAATATAAACATTAAATAAACAATCCCAATCCATACTGTTAACAGAGGCCGCTGCTGCATGCTGCTGGCGCTGAGGAGTGTGTGTGTGTGTGTGTGTGTGTGTGTGTGTGTGTGTGTTTGCGTGCGGGGAAGGGTATGCTTTGTGACTTGTTGTTGTGCCAAGGCTAATTAGTCTTCTTTGTTTGTCGGTCTAGTCTTCATCGGAAGAGTGAGGCCTTCTATTGGTCAGTTCATCAGACAGGGAATTGATTGGGGGGGGGGGGGGAAGAGCAGAGGAGACAAGGAGGGAGGAGAGGAGAGGGGGCGCGGAGGAGACGAGGAGGAAGGAGAGAGGAGGAGAGGCGCAGAGGAGACTCATTTTGAGGCCGTCTCACGCTGCTGGTCCATGGCGACGGAGCCAGAGTGAGTGCTAGGGAGCGCCGGAGGGAGAGCGGAAAGAGAGAGAGAGAGAGAGAGAGAGAGAGAGAGAGAGAGAGAGAGAGAGAGGGGAATCAGGACAGAATGAATCATATCTGAGCCAGACAAGGCCTCGTCGGGCCACTCAAATTTCCATCCAATCTTTCGCTGCGATTTGCCATCCGCCATTTCTACACAGCTGGTGCTTTGGCTTTACTCTCAACGCCAGCGCACAGGCAACTCTGATGACTAACAAACTGGACACGCGGGGCTGCCGTGGAGCTGCTTGAACTGCAGCGGCCACAAAGTGAGAGGCAGCACATGGAAGCCTCCGTGAGCGTCACGTGTGTGTTCATGTGTGCACTGGCACAGCCCGTCTCTCAGAGACTCTCTGTCTCTGTCTCTGTCTCTGTCTCTGTCTCTCTGTCTCTGTCTCTCTCTGTCTCTCTCTCTCTGTCTGTTTCTCTCTGTCTCTCTGTTTCTCTCTCTCTCTTCCTCCCTCCCTCTCTCCCTCCCTCTCCCTTTCCCCCTCTGTGGCAAGACAATAAATGGTGGTGATGGGTGAGGTATTGATTGGGCGTGTGCCCCCCTTGGCCCCCTGTCATGGAACGGCCCAGTGTGGAGGAGCTATTAGAGAGGACAGTCAGAGGACGCCCTCCATGCTAGCAGATCCCTGAGACGCTGGCAGCCACCGTCTGACGGGACCCCAGGACCTCGTCAAACCACTTCCTTCCCCCGACTACTTGTTGAGTTAAACACCTTGCCTAATGGCTGACCTCCCCTGAACTGTGTGTGCGTGCGTGCGTGCGTGCGTGCGTGCGTGCGTGCGTGCGTATGTTTATCTATGTTGGAACAAATTGGCATGTGTGTCAGTGTGTGTGTCCATGTGTCCTGAAGTGTGATAATCTTTACAAAACTGCATCACAAAACTTCTATTCACAGCCGTTTATGCGTTTGACTCGGTAATCCTGTCTCAAATGACTGCATCAACCGCATACATTGATCAACTACAGCCTTTTCATGCTATGGGACTTGATAAACAGAGAACATTTAGCGTTTCCTTTGTGACAGCGTTGGCTTTTAAGATGCCCGTCTTTGTAGTCTAATGCAGTGTGAATGGAGGCGGTATCCAGCTGTGGCCACATTAACTCAGTGTGACTCCTGTCTTTGTTCCATCTCTCAGAGCACACTCTGTCCTTTCAAACATAGAAATAATCAAAAACAGTTGATTCATTTCCCCTCTGATGCGTCGCATCAACTGCTTCCTTAGTAACAATAATAATGTGTTCCATTTATGTTGCCCTTTTCAAAACGCAAAGCCCTTTACATGAGAAACGCACAGTCACAGGGCCTGAGAAAAAGGAATACAAAAACCTTGACGTTGAGCGACATAGGTGACATAAGGGAAAAGGGTAATGAACCAAACGGCTGAGACTAGGGAAGGAAGGAAGCTAGACGCCAGGGGCAGCTGGAAGTGGATTGCAGAGGGAGGAGGGTGTGGGTGGTGGGTGGGGGGGAGTCTGAAGCTGAAAAGGTGAGTTTTGAGACGACACCGGAAGATGGCAGAGGCGTCTGAGTCTCCGACTGATTGGGGAGGGAGTTCCACTGAGTGGAGAACGCTCTGTTGCCAAGGCCGGCAGGTGAGGATCTTAGTGACCTGGTTGGCCGGTAGGGGACAAGGAGGTCTGCCAGGTAGGTGGGGGCCAGGTTATGGAGTGCTTGGAAACCAATTAAAATCAAACCATGGTCTCCCCTATCGCCTCCATCTCTCTCTCTCTCCCTCTCTCTGTGCGTCTCTCTCACGTCACAGACTCCTCGGTCTCTTTTTGCCTTCGCCAATATTTCTTAGAAATGTACCTGGCTCTGTGCTGTAACTTTCGAGCGTTTTCAAACCGCGTTCTCATCACGTTATTGCCACTCAACTCTCACTGCCCCACGTCTTTTTTTCCTTCTTTTTCTGTCACCCTCCTGTACTCTCCCTGCGCTCTTCCTCCACGTTCCCTGTTCCATCACCCACGGTTAAACAGTGACAGACGTTCAGTCGGATAATTAACACCCATTTAATGCTCATTAACCAGGATGCATTTGTCGCCGTTGATTTGCAATTACCAGGCTTTTTCCGCGGCAGACATGGCGCAGTGTTCTATTCGTGATGGCTTCGTCAATGCCATTGATTTGAACCCAGCCAGAGAGAGCATGGCTAAGGTTGAGAAGTCGAAAGGGTGAGGAACCATCTGTCATTTTCTCAGACAGCTCTAATTTGCTGAAAGCATGTGTTGAAAGGTTAAAAACACATTCGTGCTATCATTATTTTTAAATCCGTCCAAATAAAGAAAAATAGGGCTCAGGTAGATGACCTTATTTCTGTTAATCCGTCGACTGAGTGAAAGCACCAAGTGCCATTTCTAAAAACATTATTGTTTCCATTACTGTTGAATATATCCTTGTTTCAGTCATGGTTTTGTTTCTATTTCTGACACATAATTAACTGGTAAATGACTCGATTATATTAGCTTTGGCATTATTACTGTGGGAAAACAAATGCTTTCTCCCCTTTGACAGTTTGGCCTTTAACTCCAGGGGAGATGCTGAACATTTCCTTTAGGTATTATGCTTTTGTGTTAGCAACCTAATGTCGTTTTGATTCCGTTTTTTTTCTCCCATTTGCAATGTTTGTCATTGAAAATATACAATTAACATGATATTCCAAATAGACAAATAATACCATATTATTATTACCGGGGTCAATCAATCCATAAACAACGTTCCATAGTTAATTATAATATTATATATAAAGCTCAATGTTTAAAAAAAATGTGTATAACATTCACATGTTCACATGAATACGCAGCAGAAAATATAACTTTAGTGCTACCCCAGGACAGAACACTCAATGTGTGTACTGTGTGACTGCTGTAAGTCGCTGTAAATTAAAAAGGCAGTATCTTAATGTGAGTGTGTCCTCTGTTTACCCTCGTTGAGATGGACTAGCTCTATGTTGTCCAACCCCTATGGACCTTAACCGCCCCATCCATCCTCCTGTCCAGAGACAACCAGCTTTGGCGACCTGGACGCACTCGCTGGGTCAATCAGGCTTATCTAAATTGAAATAGGAAAGCTAGTTTAGAATAGGGCCAAACCCCTGTGTTTGTGTTGTTGTGTGTACGTATGAGAGACGGTGTTGATTGTTTCACAACCTTGTTTCTGAGCCCAGTGGCGCCCGTGTTAGTTGTATTATGAGTTAGCGGAAGGATCTCTTTTTTTTTATGTGTGCGCGCTGAAAGTATTGTAGATGGAATATCTATAGCGTGTCCTATTTCTACACGGGACCTTAAAGACACAATCATCCATCACTTAGCTGGTTTAGCTTGTTTTGAGACTGCATGTGGTCCCTAGAGAATTGGCTGGGGAGCCTTGGTTTAATTTGTGTCTTCACTTGGCTGCATTTGTCTTTCAAAAAAGTTGCAAATGTCCACGTTGATTTAAGCGTCATCACGATTAAAAACAACAACCACTGAACTACTTGCAGCTGCCAAATGTTTTTGCTGATACAGTGCCACAAAATGCATTATATTTTGAAGGGGAAAGTAATAACTGCTCTGTTATGTTTTTTGATTTTGTCAAATTAAGCAATCCTTGCCAAAGCGTTCATGGTATTGATAAGAGTGTATTATTCACAGTGATGAAGTAATAGATACATAATTCTGCCTGTGAGCATCACTTTGATTGTGTGTCTGGAACTGGTCTCGATCCTGTTATTATTTCATTTTTTATAAATGCTTTCTTGGAAAAACTGCTAATTAAATTTCTCAGAAAGTACGTCCACGAATCCCAGATTGTCCAGACAGACGCACAGCCTTATTGTCAATGTAAGCAAAATACGACCTTTTTTTTTTTTTTTTACCAGGCAAGCCAGGAATGCACTTATAACCCCGCTCTGCTCCTCTCTCCTGCGCCTCCCTCAGTCTCCTCACGTGGCGGTACGATGATTTGCTTTCCCAACTTCTCCTTTTCCCAATGTGTTTATTTATCCACTTATACAGGGAATAAATCAAGGTCAGCACACAACGCGGCGCACAGCTATTAAGATTCATTGTAATGCAAATACTCCTGCAGCGGCTGCAGTGAGCTGACAGGCCCTGACATACCAGGCACTACACATATATACACAGAGAGAGAGAGAGAGAGAGAGAGAGAGAGAGAGAGAGAGAGAGAGAGAGAGAGAGAGAGAGAGAGAGAGAGAGAGAGAGAGAGAGAGAGAGAGAGAGAGAGAGAGAGGGAGAAAGATAAAGAGAGATAGAGTGAGATAATAATAAATAAAACCAAACAAAGAAAAAACTGAGAGCACGACGAACACTTTCTGGAGGAGAGTAAGTGTAAACACCTCTGACACGGACAAGTCTCTTTGTGGTACTCTGAGTGCTGCTTTCTCCCCCTTCCATTACGGTAATTTGCTTCTTGCGAATGTCCTTGATCCATCTTCCTATTTTCCTTGTTGCCATTGTCCTCCTCCAAGCCACCTTGCTCTTCTTCTCCGAGTCCTCCCCCATTACCTCTGCTATAGGTCTTTGTCTAATTGTCTGTGTTTAGTCTATTCCTACACATAGGAGAATAGGGGATAGTTGCACAAGAGAGCTATTAACTCGCTCGTCAGGTTGTGTGCTGCTTTCTATGTGTCTTTCTGTGTTCTGTGACAATATCTGCGTTAATGTGTGTGCGATGCATGGGTTGCGTTATCGGAGTCAGGGAGAGAGAGAGAGAGAGTGTGTGTGTGTGTGTGTGTGTGTGCGTGTGTGTGCGTGCTGCTCCTGGTGAATGTGTCAGAGACTTCAAAGCGCTAGCCGGCGCTCCCCTTGATGAGCGAGCTGTTCCGATGTTTATCATGACCCGCTTTTCAACTCTGGGCCTTCACACAAAAAAAACATCAAGGGATGGAGGGATTAGCTGAATAAAAAAGAGAAGGGGAAACAGTCTGGGATAAACATTGCAAATGGAAATAGTTTGAGGTTCCCAAAAGGACTCTGGTGGTGAAAGGGCGTGCTATCACCTGCGTCGGTTAATCCGGAATGGCTCAGCAAGTGTGTGTGGACGTGTTCCCATGCGTGCGTGCGCACGTTACCGAAGAGCTGCGCAACAAGCCTTCACACTCGCTGTCCTAATTATATGAAAGATAAGCACACGAGCCACCTCCAACAAACAAACACGCCATTTTGTTTTAGGGTTAAACCCCCATTAGGTAATTTCATGGCACTCGAGAAGCTCAAAGGAGACTTGAATCCGCTTAATGAAGGGAGGTGGGGATAACGCTCCTTCCATAACTAACCCCAAACCTTCAGGGAGCGCCATTGTTCTCCCAAGGAAGAGCAACCGGTGGCTGGGGCTGTGCCTGGTGAGAAGTAGATAGCCGTAGCCACTTCACCCTGCCCCATTTCCGCTAGCAGCAGCCCAGCGTCTACCACACTCAAAAGAGAATATATTTATCAGAGGCCCCCTCCATTATTAATCAGTGCGGAGTTGAAAGTGAATATGTATCAGAAGAGCTGAATAACGTTGAAACATGGTCTAGATTCTGATGTTCCCACTGGGGGTATCAAGAGTGCACAGCCTTTTCAAGGATCCAAATGTGTGTGTAAAGAAATCTAACTTTCCACTCCCCTGCTCCCTGCTCTCAGTGGATGAGGGGTGGTAATAACTAGCTGCCTTTGGGGTCGTGTCCTGACATATTTGATGAAATGACTTTGTTCTCTTAAGTTGAAGCGACTTGAAGGGCCGCACCCCCGGTTATGGACATGTAGGTCTCTTGTCACTCCTGGGATGAGTTTGTCGGTTTCGACCGAGCTTTTGTTTCAAAATATTGCTCCGTGGGGGCATGGTCCATTTCTGGATGAATGTGGCCAGCTGTGGTGCTGATACTGTCAGTGTACGACATTGAAGTAGAACATTTCTCCACCAGAGTGAGGTATAAAAAGTCCATTTACTATACATTTCAGTCAGATAGTTCCTCATAAATAAGTGTTTATTTCAATAGCATGCTAACACGTTGAAAGTTGGCGTCAAGGGTCTGCTGTTCTCCATTACTTTCCCGCCCAAGGTCATGTTCCAACACTCAGTGAAACCATGGCTAGAGAGAAGATATCTGCAGATCCCCCTGACAGATACTGAACAACAGCCAACCGTAGATGGTAGCTGGGGGTGGAGGTGGGTGCGCAGGAACATAGCGTGCGGGTGGCAGCGAGCATGAGCAGTGCAGAAGCCAGTGCGGCGCAGCGAGGAGCACTGGAGTGTTTGTAGGAGCCAGTGTGGTGACGGCCGTTTAAGAAGACCGCGTTAAACTACCGAGCGTATGCGAGGGGTTGATTGGCGTGACGAGGATAATGGCTTTTGTCCGAGACGCCTGCTGGCGCTAGGCAAGGCGCCGCCTCATTAATTACCCAACACGCCATTGCTGGAGTGCCTTCCTCTGACCCAGGCCTCTCTCCCTCAGCTTGCGAGGTGGGCTTCTACAAGCCGGCAGCAGGGGACGGCCTGTGTGGTAAATGCCCCCTTCACAGCCACTCCCAGACCAGAGCGGCCCTCTTCTGCCCCTGTGACTCCAACTACTACCGAGCCGCCTCGGACCCCCCGGCTGCACCCTGCACGCGTATGTACACACACACGGGCACACACACACGGGCACACACACACACACACACACACACACACACTCTTACTCTCTCTCACAAATATACACAAACCTATACACACTCCTCACACGCACACACATACTCACACTTTCAGGCACACACACCTACACACACTCCTTCTCTCTCTCACGTACACACATGTGCGTGCCTTCTTCATCTTTATTTGCCCGGGCTTATCTGCGACCCCTAGAATTCTAATTTCCACGTCTCAGCGAACTATCTCAAATCTCTGAAAAGTGAAATTAGCCTGTGCACCCCTCTCTCGTCTCCCCAGGCCCTCCGTCTGCTCCGGTCAACGTCGTCTCCTCCGTCAACGGGACGTCGGTGAACCTGGAGTGGGCTCGCCCGCTGGACTCCGGGGGCCGCAGCGACCTGCAGTACAGCGTGCTGTGCCAGAAGTGCTCCGGCGAGGGGGGGCCCTGCGAGGACTGCACGGCCTCCGGGGCGGGCGGGACGGGCGGCCTGAAGGGGGGCGGAGGGGGGAGCCCCGGCAACGGGGGCGGCGGCGGAGGGGGAGGGGGAGGGGGGACGGTGGAGCGCTCGGGCGCCGGCCCCGTCCGCTACCTGCCGCGGCAGAACGGCCTGACGGACGCCTCGGTGACGGTGCTCAACCTGCTGGCCCACGCCAACTACACCTTCCGCATCCTGGCCATGAACGCCGTCACCCACCTGAGCAGCGAGCCGCCGCCCTACACCTCGGTCAACATCACCACGAACCAGGCAGGTAGGAGACGCGCCTCCGACTCGCCTCCTCACGGGCCCAGACAACCCCCCCCCCCCCCCCCCCCCACCCCCCCCCCCCCCCCCCCAACCCCCCCCCCCCTCTAGGACTAGGCACTGCCCATTCTATGTGCCTATGCCTCCGTTATGTTTGAGGGAATGAAAAACGTTACATGCAGAACTACCTGACAAGTCGTTGACTTCCTGTTTCCTGTGTAGCCCCCTCCCAGGTGATGGCGATTCGCCAGGAGAACGCCAGTCAGAGCAGCGTGACGCTGTTGTGGCACGAACCTGACCAGCCCAACGGAGTCATCCTGGAGTACGACATCAAATACTATGAGAAGGTACTCAGCTCACAGCTAGAACTGTAGTCCGCGAGTACTGGGAGTGGGCCTTCGGACACAGTCTTATAACCCCATGTGAACGCAATGTCACGATAGCTTCGCTTCCCAAACCTTAAATTGCATCTACTTAACCAAAACTTGGACGGTCCGCCTGTACTTAATAAAACAGAAGTAGGCTGATTCTTTTCCAAGCGTGGCGGCCAGGCAAAGTAAAGATAAAAACATTGTTCATGCAGAAGAGGTTGCTTGGCTGGAATCTGGACATCTTAATCCGAATGAAAAGACCCTGTTGGCAGCTCAACTAATTGAAACGAAAGGGAAGCCTGTCTGTGAGTGTTTGTGTGTGTGTGTCTGTGTGTGTGTGTGTGTGTGTGTGTGTGTGTGTGTGTGTGTGTGTGTGTGTGTGTGTGTGTGTGTACAAAGAGTATTTGTACATGCATGCATGTATAATAAGTGTGTGTGTCCGTGTGTGTGTGTGTGTGTGTGTGTGTGTGTGCGTGCACTTGTATCAGAAGGCAGTTATAGGAGCTAATTTATATTGGAGCCATGGGCTCCAGCTCACAGTCAATGGGCCAAGTGTGATCTAAGACCCACCGGAGGGTCAGCAAACACAGACTGGTAAACACAGCGGGTGTGTGTGTGTGTGTGTGTGTGGGGGGGGGGGGGGGTTGTGCGGTAGTGTCATGGGGAGGTGGGGAGGTCCTGGAGAGCACGGAGGGATTGCGTAATGTGTGTGTTGTGTGGCTGTGTTAATCTGGTCTGACTCACGCAGCGAGCGCAGGGAGGGATTTGAATTGGATCGGTCAGCAATGTGCTCTCTGTATTGGTTTGATGATAATATAAAGGGCTAGGTACGCAACGTCATCTGGGCTGTGCTTTAGTGAATACGGGAAAGGATGATGATGATGACGATGAAGACAACAATTGCAGAAATGATCACGCAAAGCTGATGACAATGAGAATGATGATGCCAGAATTCCACCAGATGATTGCAGTGCTGATTATGATGTTTGAAACTCGTTGACGCCGCTGTCAGGCGTGCTAAAGCCTTCCTCTCCTCTCCTCCCCTCCCCTCCCCTCCCCTGCCCTCCCCTCCCCTCCCCTCCTCTCTTCTCTTCTCTTCTCCTCTCCTCTCCTCTCCTCTCCCCCTCCCCTTTCCTCTCTCCTCTCCTCTCCTCTCTTCTCCTCTCCTCTCCTCTCCTCTCCTCTCCTCTCCTCTCCCCTCCCCCACCCCCAGGATAACGAGCAGCAGAACTACTCCACCATCAAGGCCAAAGGCACCAGTGCCCGCGTCTCTGGGCTGAAGCCTGGCACCAGGTACATCTTCCAGGTCCGGGCCAGGACATCAGCGGGCTGCGGACGCTTCAGCCAAAATGTTGAAATCCAGACCGGGAAAGCAGGTGTGTGTGGGGAGGGGGGGATAAAAAGAAGGAACAAAAGTGTGAAAAAAGACAGAAAGATACAGAAAGAGAGAGAGGGAGGTAAAGAGAGGGACATACAGAAAGAGAGAGAGGGAGGTAAAGAGAGGTACATACAGAAAGAGAGAGAGGGAGGTAAAGAGAGGTACATACAGAAAGTGCTGCAGTACATCTGTTTTGCTGTTGTGGGACCTCTAAGAGCCCAGAACTACACAGTGGCATGCCCTTTAACACTGTGAAATATAACAAATCCAATAACAGGGTCGCTGTGTGAAGCAGAAGACTTGACACAGAGATGTGCTAGGATATGCTGAGATTGCTCGGATTGCACAGCACGGTGCCAGACCAAAACCCTCTAAGTGTCAGAGAGACCTTAAAAAGCTTGAGATCATCCCTGTGCCTTATCGATCTGGGCTTTGTGTAAGGGTCACCCCAGTCAGAAACACCGCTGATGTTCTGAGCTTTGAAAGTGTGTGTGTGTGTGTGTGTGTGTGCGTGCGTGTGTGCGTGCGTGTGTGTGTGTGTGTGTGTGTGTGTGTGTGTGTGTGTGTGTGTGTGTGTCTATAACAATGTCCGTGGCGCTTGTTGTCTCCCCTCTCCCAGTACCTCTGCGATACAACACGATGACCATCATCTGGATTTGCATGGCTCTGGTGTCCGGCATCGTCACCTTCCTCGCCATCGTCATCTGCAGGAAACGGCAAGGCTACACTTTACCACACTACCCATCGCTGCTGTGTGTGGAACACTTTCTTACACTCTATTTTGCCTCTCTGTCTGAAATTTGTTTGTGTTGACCGCCTGTTTTCAAATGTCTGTGTGCATTTCGGTTTCGGTAGCAATGCTATCAGGGGTTCAAAGGAAGTGCAGCCATGGATTTGAGTGGGCTTACTCCTTAGACGTGTGTCCTATGCACCTGCTTATTAAATCCATAGGATCCCTTTTCAGTCAATTCCCTACAAAGCTAACGACTCTTTTGATGAGTTTCGAGTCCCCCCAGCCCCGTGGCTCTGTGATTTGTCCATCATAGAAGACACTAATCGGTCTCTATTTGGAACAGCGATAAGTCCTCATCTAGTCTCCTAGAGTTTTTTTTTATTTATTTTTTGCGTAATTTCCCAAGCTGCAATCTCCGCCTTCCAGAGCGATTTTAATTACGTTGATTTATGTCCATTAACAGGCAAAAACGTTCTTACTTATCCTCTCCACCCCCTCCCTCTGTTTTGATGTCCACAACTTACATTTCCATAAGACTGCGTTGAATAATTAATTTGGTTGCGTTTAATTAGTTCGCACTTCGAGCATATTACCGTAACTTTTCAACCAATGTAAAATTCAAGTCTGGGGGAAGAGAAAGAGAGACAGAGGGAAAAGCACAAAGTGGCTCCCTATGTGACTCTGTACGTTTCAAAAACGGGATATCTCAAAACCTTCTTTGATGATTATAAGTAATTTCCATATAGTTACAGTTTTTTCAGATTGCTTAATTTCTGAAACAAACTCAAAACACACAAAACCTAAAACCACACACAACATTCTGAACCTTAGACATCACTTGCAAAAGCAAACACTTCAATGAAAACTATTTGAACTCTTACGAATATTTTGCAGAGAAACTATACACACTGCCCATCAACTGAATAAGCACAAGAAGCATCTATTACACGCTGATATGATACATGAAAAACACTTGCCTTTTCAGTGTGCAGTGTGCAGCAGTTAGTTGTAAAAGTTAGTCATACCCAAATATATGTATGCATATACAGTATTGATATATATATATATATATATATATATATATATATATATATATATATATATATATATATAATATATATATATATATATATATATATAAATATATATATATATATATATATATATATATATATATATATATATATATATATACACTACTGTGCAAAAGGTTTAGGCATATGTGAAAAAATGCTGGCGAAAATGTTAAAGCAAAGAGTGGTCACAGGAAATATTGTTTGATTTAGATGGTTAATTTGTTCATTCACTTTGCATTTAGTTAATTGATAAAAGCAAACTATTAACATTTCGATTTTTGAAAGCATTCTTACTTTACACACCTGTGTAAAACTTTTGCACAAATATGGTAAACTATAACAAATATAGAAATTGTGCTATATTCGTTCTTCTATTTGGTGTTGGCTACAGAGTGCTAACCTGTGGCCTATTTACAGTGCTTAAGCAAAATATTTCAAAGTGAACATATTATCAATGAGTGTTTGCTCATAACTGGACTGCGTGTTAGCAATTGGTACGAGTGTTTTTTTGTTTAGTTTTTAATGGTCTGTCTATTTGAAGATGTGTGTTTAGTGTTTTCAAAACAAGTGTAAAACAGAGGATGTGCTTGTAGTTTTGCTGACTTAGTCTAAAGATTAGGTACATGAGTTAATGGTTTCTGTGATTGTGCCTCATGAATTAGTTTAAGCATGTAAGCCATTAGAAAAAACAAATTAACATATTAAAGTAATTTAAGGGTGAATACATTTAATTGCAAAAACTGAACTGTTTGGTTAAGGCCATGTATGATAAAATGGGCTTAAGTGCTTTTCAAAAAGGAATGCACATTTGTAAAACGAAATGTCCAATACTTAGTACTGTTCTTTATACATGAATTGTATTTTGTACCTCTGTGTGTGCATAAATATATATCTGTGTGGTTGTGGGTCTCTGTGCATGTGTGTGTGTGTGTGTTACAGACACTGTGGCTATAGTAAAGCCTTCCAGGACTCTGATGAGGAGAAGATGCATTACCAGAACGGCCATGGTGTGTTCAGCATCTTATTGTTCACAGAGGATTACCATGCATCCCACCTCTCACTGCGTTTCTATCAAAGTTCACATTTCTCTTCAGACATAATGACGTTTGTCCTTAAATGCGCAGACGTTTCTGTCCCACTTTGTGTAAATGTGAGACCCGTTCATGTATTTCATTCGCCACCATGTATTTCATTCGCCATGAATCGCTTTTCACTTAATATTTTTCGCTCTGGTCCTATTTTCTCCATTCTGTCTCCTGACATTGATAGGGGCTTAAATGGGATATTGTCACTAGGCTCGGAAATGTGACCAAATGCTAATGTTGTTTCTTTCAGTGTCCTTCCCTGATGCAAGGTTCTACATCGACCCACACACATATGAGGACCCCTGCCAGGCAGTCCATGAGTTTGCCCGAGAAATTGAAGCTTCCCGGATCAAAATAGAGAAAATCATTGGCTCAGGTAAAACCATGAACCGAAGCGTGCACACACAGGCAGGCAGCCACACACACACACACACACACACACACACACAGAATCATAAGCTGAGGTGATGTAAAATCAGTGACAGAGTTACTGGCATTGGTGTGTAACAGAGGGAGATGGCCGAGCAGAATCAGAGCATATCTCATGGCGCTGTCAATCAAACTGCTGTCAGGAACAGGATGCTTACTGGTGCGGCACAGGAGTTTTATTTTACTGAACATGGCCTCTTTTGACAAAGGACAGACAACAAATAGATGTTACTTTCATTACATTTTTATCCATTTTGAACAAGGTAATTGCTGAGCAAGTTGTCATGGTCTTCTACATGTTTTTTTTGTTGTTGTTTTTTTACCGTTTTTTGTTCTTTTGTGCTGTAGGAGAGTTTGGAGAGGTGTGTTACGGTCGGATGCGTCTCCCAGGAAAGAAGGACATCCCGGTGGCTCTGAAGACTCTGAAGGCAGGCTACAGCGACAAGCAAAGGCGGGACTTCCTCGCCGAGGCGTCCATCATGGCCCAGTTTGACCACCCCAACGTGATTCGTCTGGAGGGAGTGGTCACGCGAAGTAAGGAGCAAATCACCGTCCCTCAAATCACTTCATATTTTTTAATGTTTAATTTCGCTTGAAAATAATTCCATTTCATTTCGATGCATTTCCATCCATCTCACTGCAATTAGCTTTGCCTATGCACGTATCATGGACACTCCTTTGATGAGATGAGAGAACACAGCTGTGCAATCATTTGTAATGCCAACCAGTTCCATGCCCCTTTTGTTCTGTCTCACCAGGTAAACCAGTCATGATCATCACAGAGTACATGGAGAACGGATCCCTGGACTCTTTCCTGAGGGTTTGTAGCTTTGACATCGAGAATAAGATAACTTTCTTTCATTACTTTTTCTTTTTTACTTTGTACACTTGGCCTGCCCCCGGTAATCCCTCCTGTCATGTCTTTTATTCTCTCACTCTTCTTTGTTGCTATGGATTCAATCTTTTATATGTTGCGCTCAACCCGTCTCCCTCTTTTTCATCCTCTCGTGGCTCTGTCTCTTCCTCACCGCTTCCTCCTCGCTGCCCCGGCTTCCAGAGACACGACGGCCAGTTCACCATCATCCAGTTGGTGGGCGTGCTGCGGGGCATCGCGGCTGGCATGACATACTTGGCCGACCTGGGCTACATCCACCGGGACCTGGCCGCCCGCAACATCCTGGTCAACAGCAACCTGGTGTGCAAGGTGTCCGACTTTGGCCTGTCCCGAGTGCTGGAGGACGACCCCGACGCCGCCTACACCACTAGCGTGAGTCAACACACACACACACACACACACACACACACACACACACACACACACACACACACACACACACACACCCAAACACACACACACACACACACACCAATGAGGCTTGCCAACATAACATGTGTCTGTAAGTACAGCCATAAATACAAAGACAAGCAAACGCAGCACGTAAAATCCAGCGAAACTGTCACGAGTTGGAGTTTTAGCTGTTTTGATCCCGAGAGCATTAGCTCACACTGTGCAGCTGTTCTCCTCCGGGCTGCCTGGCGCTGAATTTAGCTCGTGTGGTTTTCTCCCAGGGCGGCAAGATCCCCATCCGCTGGACCGCTCCCGAGGCCATCGCCTACAGGAAGTTCTCCTCCTCCAGCGACGTGTGGAGCTACGGCGTGGTCATGTGGGAGGTGATGTCTTACGGAGAGCGACCCTACTGGAACCTCACCAACAGAGACGTGAGTGGGGGAGCAGTGGCACTACTTCTGCGTGACTGTAGCTCATGTGGTATCCTTTAGCGCCGGCAGCACTGCACAACAGCGTTTACGTCTTCTGCTAACCAGGTGATCAAGTCTGTGGAGGAAGGCTACAGGCTCCCCGCTCCTATGGGCTGTCCCGGGGCCATGCACACCCTCATGCTGGACTGCTGGCAAAAGGACCGCAACGAGAGGCCGCGCTTCTGCCAGATAGTCACCGTTCTCGACAAGCTGATCCGCAACCCAGAGAGCCTCAAGTCCATGGATACTATCTGCAGGTGGGTGGGGAGTCCAGAGAGGATTGCCCTATTCATTCTAGTGCATGGCCATGTTGATATCTTGGGCATTGCTGATTCACTCCAAATGATTTCATGTATAGTTTGACAGAAAAAAAAAAGTACGTTTGGTATTTAAGGATCGATTCGGAGAAGATAAAACTGTCCAAAATGTGTGCAAACGGCCATTTTGTGTAAGGCAGAGTAAATCCACTTCTATCCCTTCGACATCCAACATCCGTGCAGGGATAAAGTTACAGGCCAAAGTTTCCCCCAAAGTTCCCCCGGCAGGCGCAGGGGAGAGGGCTTGCCTTTAAAGAGTGAACGGTCTTGTTCGTTTTCCAATAAGCTCATCTCTGATAGACGCGCTGTGCGTTAAGTAAAAGCCTGGCTGCAATATTGACATTGATCCACGGTGAATCGGGGAGCCGGCGGAGGGGAGGCCAGGCTAAGGCTGGACCTGTGTAAATTGCTCAGTTTAGATCCCGGGTCCCAGAGAGTTACTGGTGCATGGCACTGCGGGAGGGAGGGAGATTGAGGGGGGGAGAGAAGTGGATGTGGGGATGTGGAGGAGGGGTGTTAAGGGTGTTAAAGATTTCTCCCCGTATTAATCTACCCAAACCAGCCATCCTGCAATCACAGCCGCCACCCCTTCTCCATCATTTTAACTGCTATGGATTTTCTGCCTCTGCAGCTAGTGCCTTTCAAAGCTGCTTTTTTCTATTTTACGTTTTCTTGCACTTTTTCTTCCCATCCCTCCCTATTTTTCTGACATTGCTTCTCTGTTCTTTTTGTGTGTGTGTGGGCCTCTGCTTTGTCCCTGGCTCATTTTTTCTGTCCCTCTCTCTCTCTCTCTCTCTTTCTCTGTGTGGGGCTATACACCCCAGGTTAAACACCCCTCCTCTGATGGAGAGAGACATCCCAGACTTCAGTAGCTGTAACTCTGTGGACGAATGGCTGGACACCATCAAGATGAGCCGCTACAAGGACCACTTTGCTGCGGGGGGCTATCACACGCTGGGGCACATCGTGAGCATGAACCAAGGGTGAGTCACAGTCGTAAACCCCCGGGCTCGGAGCTTCCGGGCGCTCTTTGAACCTGACCGTACGCGGACGTGCATGCGATTCATTGGCGCCCACCCATCCCGAATCCTGTCCCACCGCGTGGCTATGTACGGAACCTATTGCTCGAAAGGATTTACATGTGGTCTGCATGTGTTTTCAGCGTGTCCACTGTTTTATAACAACCTTGTCGTGCAGAGACATCCAGAGGCTGGGCGTGACGCTGATGGGGCACCAGAAGAAGATCATGACCAGCGTTCAGCTCATGAGGGTGCAGGTCCTCCACAGGAGCGTGCCGTCTGTCCACGTATAGCTCCCGCCTCTGGCGCTTCAAAGGCCCCCTGTCTGTACAATCCAGCCTCAGGCTTGTGAGGCCTGTTGGAACTTTATGGGAACCGATCCGTCAGAGAACCGTGAGGGGAGGGAAAGGAGCGGCGATGATAGAAGAACTTTTCAAGACTTTCTCTTCGAGACGCTGAGGGTCAAGAGAACGAAATGTGAAATGTTTCTAAGTTCAGAGAGCAAGTATAATTTATTTCATTTGGTCAGCTTTTCCTTTCCCATTCAAATACATTTTATGAGTTACGTGTCTTGTTGGAAAATGGACGGACTGCCTTAACCCACAAATAATTTAAATTGTGTTGTATACAAAGAGAGATTTAATGAGTATGGATTTATCAGAGGTATATCACGTCAGAGTTGAGTTGCGTAGTTGTGAGCGATGACCAGAGGACCGTGTCCTATCACACTCATCAAGAAGTCTGGATGAGATCGAACGTCTCGGCCGAGAATGGGAGGCCCTGGTCTGGACTGAAGGAACTGGAGGGGGCTTCAGCTGAGACGGCACCTGTTCCTCACAACGGAGGGCACCGGTTTTACCTGAAGCGATTAATGCTACCTGCGAACCCCTTTGCTCCCATCTCACCTTGATGATAAAGAGAGGCCCAGAGAGAGGCCCAGAGAGAGGCCCAGAGAGAGGCCCAGAGAGAGGCCCAGAGAGAGGCCCAGAGCACCCCTCTCCTCTTTAAAGCTGTGTACCGCACAACGACTTGACTGTAACGAGCAGTACGATTTGGTTAATTAATGTTCACTTTATTTTACCGTCCGACTTTTCCTGACATTTTCAAAGCAAAAGGTTGAATGTAGTACATTTATTTTTTAATAAGCTACACAAGCGCTAGCTACTTCAATATGGTGCCACTTACATCTTTCTGGATGTACTTCTAAGTGCATATGGTTACTTTGTAATGTATTTGGAAATGTCATGGAAGAAATAAATCATTTGGGTAAAATAAAGTGTTACATATTATCCTACGTAATGTGTTTTGCCTCTGTGGTAACAAGAGATGAAAGAAGCTGACATGTAAGTTGAATATTTATATCTATTTAAAAAGCCCTTAAAAAAAGCATATTCTGCAGCCCTACTTTTCCTGTGCAATCAAGAGAATGTCTTTTTGGTGCACCTCTGTTGGAATTCTTGTATAGATGGTGGATGTGTCTTTTTATTAAGAAGGGCCTCATTCTATTTCTTAAATATATCATCATAGTGACATTTCACCTATGGTTCCAAATCAATTCTCATGGGTTGCTTTTGAAGACACTGGATTTAAATTGAAAATACATATTTTATATAGGTACGGTATGCCTTGTTTGAGTAATTGATTGATTTATAATGTATTCATACAGTCACAAAAAAAAAAGAAATACTGCTGAATTTATTCACCTCCGCCTGAAACTGTTTTAATTTCCTTTCAGAAAAAGATAATCTATTTCAAAATGTTTTTTTTTGTTGCTACAATAGATGGACCATCTTTGTTGCTAATGATAAATCATAAATGTACAAACTGTCCATAAAAACACAATAAAGGAACATTTGTCTGTGTGTGACTGAAACTGCCACAAGCTTCCTGTGTAGTGACTGTCCAGAACTGATCAAAGACTTAACTAGGTTTACCAAAGAAAATTCAAAATTATATCCACATCAAACGTGTCAGAATAAATTATGTGAATATTCACAGATCGAAAAGGAACTTGTTTTACAGCATTATACCTCAAGGTTCATTATTACAACGTGTTTTCTGACAGGAATGTGCTGTACACATAACTTCTTGAAGAGACTGCTCAAACATTCTGGTGATAATACCAACCTGCTGAAGGCCAAGAGTCCCAGAGCAAAGCAAAACACACTGTTATTTTCTTCATCGCTGAGTGAATCGCTGCATTGGGTCCTTGACCAATGCCTGCCAACTCAATTTCAAAAGCCAATAAATATGGAAGAGGACTGGTGCATCAGTTTGTCTTAGTAATTGTCCTTTCCTTCACCTTAGGAGGGCTGTAAGGAGATAATCCTCTCCTTGGTGAAACAGGCCCTAATACAACATCATTAATCTTATTACGAAGGCCGTGTTGCTTTGTTGCTGCAGAGTCCCACACCCAATTATCAGCCACAGAACCCTCCCCCCGACAGTGCGGGCCCCGCCCACCTCCAAAACGGCATCTCAAATCTTCTCTGTCCCCTGGTTGACTTCTCAGGGAGCAGCAACGAGTCTAAACCAGCTCTTAAAGCCCCTCCGAGGCCTGGCCACGGCTTTAACCATGCCCTAGAGTCATAGCGTGTCCCTTGGTTGACTTGGGGCTTGTGGGTTCGATGTTTGTTATCGCCACACGACAGGTCCACGTCACAGAAAGAAATTGCTACCAATATGCGGTAGAGAAACTCTAATCCCAACGTGTTTATAGTTTAGAAATGCTCCCTCGCCCAGCACAGCAACATCCCAGACTCATTGAAAGGGTAACATGTTGAAAGTACCTGTGATCAGTTCAGTAGTGGGACCTTATGGAATGGGTCAACTGTGATTTGGCCCAACAGATTTTAAGTGACCACAAAGGAGTGGGGTCCCATTTGAAAAATTGTCTCGAAGTCGAAAGTCACAAACAAAGGTACTGCAAACTGGCAAACGTTATATTTCCAGGTCCCGTCTCCCACATGTTTAGGGCAGCCATACTGGTTTCTAATTGTTTACAGTTCGCTTCCATGCGCTACGTGGGCCATGTGCTTTCAAATTGGTCCCACACCTGGAACCAATCTCGGGGTATAATTACCATAAATATAGCACATATTGTTGTGATGCTGTCGATGTATTGCATCAGAAAAAAAAAATCCCAGGACTAAATCCCGTCCCTTGGAACAAGGCTGAGTGTAAGCATTTTCAAGGTAGGCCACAGTGAAGTTTTTTGGGGTAGTGCCTGGCTGCTGTTGCAGCATTTCTGTTGACTTCATTTTAGGCTTACACAAAATGGTGTCAGGATGCTTCTTTAGCGGTTTTATCTGACACTCCTTTGCATTGATTTCAGATTTTGAGGGTTGGATAAATGGCAAAGTGGTACGAGTTAGGATATTTGGGAGGATGACTGGGATGGGAGTTTAGTGAGGACACCTAGGTGGCAACCCTTACTATTCCGTCAGGGTAAAATGTGTATACATAATGACCAAAGGGCCTTGTCCAGTTTGTAGGTATTGCTTTCAATAAGTAGCCTATCTAATTGCTATAAAACTAAAGAGAATGGCAAATAAATTCCCCAGCTGGACGATAAATGAAGCTGAAGAGTTTACCCTTGGAAGATCGTCTACTGGTTCCGTGTGAGTACACACAGTCTCCCTCTCTTCTTCAAAGGGTCGTTTCTAAGCCCTTTAAGGTTTATACTGCTGATGTACCGAATGTGAATGCAAAATAAACAGCCCTGTGACTCGCCTCTATAGAGCAGCCCCCTCAGGGAGGAATCTGGGGCCACTGAGATTTGGTGAAACTAACAAGTCCTTCTTCCTACATTCCCGAAAGAGGTGCTTTAAGACTGTACATTTGTGGCCTTCCTGTTCAATGGGCTGACAAAGCATGTCCAATGCATCTCTCAAATACGTTTCTATGCTCCATTTTACACAAACACTATTATATTATGCATTCATGACTTAATGGTACCGTTGTGTAAATAGGCCATATATTATTCATAAGGTACACAGAGCCTGACAGAGTAAATATAAATATATAAATTAAAATGAAAAATAGATACATAAACTTTTGTTTATACATGTGCCTAGTCCTTTCGAGTTTTATACCATGTCATGGGTATTTTGATGAAGCCAAAAAAAAGTAGTTTTTTATTATCATTTCTTATTCAAATTGCATAGATACAAAGGCGATAGTTAAAGGTGATACATAGAACTGGGAGATCTGCAGCCCTTTAACACAAAAATAGTAACGACCCACTTTGTATTCCAAAACTTCTGTTGAAAACTTTTAAATTTCTCCCAGACAAGGTAAACAAGTGTTCAAAGCGTTTACCAAATACAGCATGTATGCTATGGAATGATTGCTAATGGTTGGGTAAATGTTTTCTTTAGGATGAAAAGGCTTAAAAGCTAACTGGCTGTCCGTACTCAATTATTCATTTGTTTGTTCAGAATAAATCGCATTAAGTCATTAAGTCATTCCAATTTTTACCATAAAGTCCTGCTGGAGTTACCCTCAAATTTCTCTGTGGAAAAAAAGCTATTAAAGTTGGTCTTCAATAGGGAAGGTTGTGAATCTAGTAGTTTATTAACATCAGAAAAGTGGCTTTTTCTCATGACAGCAAATTATTATTCATCAATTCACCATTAATCTTGAAATTAGAGCTGTTCAGTGCACCTGTCTGTATGCAATCTAGATATAGACTATGCATGCTAAAGCAGTTATACCAGCTGATGCAAAAAACTGTCAAATAGCTACCTTCAGACAGTTATTCAAAGTCAGACTAATGGTTCTCAAATGATTTGCTTACTTTGTTTACCCGTGCATCAGAGATAACTGCTCCTCAAACCAATTACAAACCAGTGCCTTATGAATTGTTTAATAGATAAATCAAGGGTCTCTATTCCATGGCCACAGAACAAATTGTATCAAAAGATGGAGCTTTTTCACCAGTGATTACTTTGATAGTGTATAATGTGTTGTTTTTGTCGCGGTAAACCAAAGATAAAGGAGCCGTGATTCTTTCAGTCACAGACACTAAAGGAGCTATCCGGTCAAAAGCGCCATTGTCTCCGAAAAAGTCCATTCATCTAGCTTCAGAGTGTGACCGTTTGAACGTCTCATATTTCATGTCCCCGTTCCCATGCAGGTTTTGGATGAAGCATCAAATGGAGATGTTCACGGGGGTAATGATGTGCTGTTAGCAGCAACATCAATGAAACGCCAGCTACGTGCTCCACATCAAACGCATCACTCATATCAGTGTTAACACGGACAATAGCGGAAAATCAATTGTGTGTGTGTGTGTGTGTGTGTGTGTGTGTGTGTGTGTGTGTGTGTGTGTGTGTGTGTGTGTGTGTGTGTGTGTGTGTGTGCCTGCTCTGGGCTCAGTGTCTGCTGTCCTACGAGGCTGCCCCAGTTCCCTGACCCTCTCTGGTGTGGCCCTGCAGCCAGAGTGCTGCTCATCACTAAATAACAACACCGGCTGTTTTCCCCTTCTAATAAGGAGCCCACATTAACATAAATGGAAATGTGTGGTTACTTGTAGCCACCTCTCCCCTAATACCCGTTGCATGCCCCCAGCTGTGTGTGTGTGTGTGTGTGTGTGTGTGTGTGTGTGTAAGTCTTCACAAATGTTTGTGGTAATGTGCTAGTTTGTTTCCGTCTGTCTCTGTGTTTGTGTGTTTCTGCGTGTGTGTGTGTGTCAGCATATCTGCACACAAGCCCTCTCAAACACATATGTATGTTTTTGCATGCATGCCCGCTGTGTGCACCCAGTGCTGTGTTCAGAGGGGAACGGATAGCTTTGAAGTTCCCCAGCGCCGGCTGTGGTTGTCCCTGATGCCCCGGTTAGAGCTGGTCTGATGTAAGCTGTGCTAGGCTACCCTAAAATCAGCTCCTTTCTGTGCTGAGTGGGGCTGGCACTCATTCTAAGCCCCATTCGGCACGCCCGGGGGATGTAGGCACACAGAGACAACCCGCACGCTTAATTTAAGAGATGAGACTCCCGAATTAACATCGGGATCCTGATAACGATAAAGGGACGCTCCGACAACACAGCCACAGGGTGATGCAGAATCACAGAGGAGAGGTGGGGTCGGAGGCGAGGACATAGGGAAAGGAGCGAGAGGAGAGGACCGAGAAGAAAAAGGCAGATCACAATAGAACATATGGGGAGGGGGGTGTGGAAACCAGGGACCAACATGGAGAGACGGTGGGAGAGGGGGGGGGGGGGGGGGGGAGATCGACCGAAAAAAGAGGGCGAGGACACACACATGCACACACATACAAATGCACACACATCCTGACCGCAGATTCAACTTTACGGAGCTTAATCAGAAAGCAGATTCTGTTCCAGTACTGCAGGCATGCCGCTCTGCCTGGCTCAGTGGAAAGGTAGAGCAGAGAGGAGAGGGAGAAGAGAAGAGGAGAACTGGCAAGAGGAAGAGGACTTTTAGTATCTGTGGACATTTTTTATCTGTGGAGCAAGTCAGGCGAAAACCTGGTCACACACACAGTGATTATTGAAATCAGTCACGCACCACGCAGACACACGGAGGAACTGTTTTTTCTTTTTTCTTTTGTTTACATTGAATGAAAATAACAAGACTTCTCTCGTATCTTGTTTTGAGCAGATGTTTTATTGTCATCAGATGTTGTCACCTGGTGTTGGGGTATTGAGTGGAACCTTTCTTTAAGTGAAGCCAGAGAAAACAAACTCTTCAGGCAGAGAAGCAATACTGCTGCCTGCATTGAATTAGTTTAAATCAGACTCGGAGGGTGGATAGAGAGTTGTTGGAATCCAATAAAAAGCTGAAATAAAAACAGGATATGGTGCTCATATAGATAAAAGGCTTTATCGTGGGCAAGACACACACACGCAATTTTACAGCACATCACGGTGCTTCCCAAACTCCTCACCTCCATAAAAGGGGATATTTTGGGTGCAGGCAGGTGGAGCGGAAAGTATCCGAAAGAAAAAACACAATCCGCAGATAGCATCAGATATTTATTGGAGAAATTGCTGAGGGAGTGTGTTTGGCTTTTGGGCCTGTTTCAGAATGTACACAGTTGTGTATAATTGTGTTAGTCATTAGTGTGTGTGTGTGTGTGTGTGTGTGTGTGTGTGTGTGTGTGTGTGTGTAGACAGGTGGTTCAGTGCACGAAAAGCTCTGTGAACATTTGTGCCCGCTTTTATGTGTTTGTGTAGAGTGGCTGTGTATGGAATGTCCCAGTTTAACCATAGATCTCGCCAATGGTTGCTGTTCACAGCGTGTACCAGCGCCCCTGCTGCTATATTAAAAGAGGAGGAGGACAGAGAGTCACACAAACACACACACATACACCCACACACAAACAAACAAACAAACACACAGGTGACCATGGATAGGGACAGCTGAACAGTTCCAGATATTCGGCTGATCAGTGGTAGTTTGCAAACAGAATAGTCTGCTGTCTCCTTCATTACTTACGCAATAAATGTTTGGTTGCAGTACTAACTGACAAACACTCGCCCTGACCACGTGGTGGCTATGGAAATTCACTTCAGCAGATCCAGAGGTTGACCTGTGGTGTTACATCGCACCCTTCTCTCACCAACATTACAGTGGGATTGCACGGCTACGTTCGCACCTTCATGTGGCCTTGTTTCTGTTATTTAATGAGCCACAGTGGGGCTTCCACTGTTCTGCCATTCGATCATTTGTTTTTTAACCTCAGCTTAACCACAGAATCACTGGAGACATTTCTCAAGTCTTTCATATTTCCGAGAGCGACTTAATTGACCCATTCCTTTCATATTTTTGAATTAATTTGGGATTTATATTAAACAGTGGAAAGGTTTATGCATATAATTTATACATTAAACAAAAGTATGGCTGCCTCCTTGAGGTGGTGGTGTTTCTCCGACGGCTCGGGGCTAAGGAAGAACTCAGGAATCCTCTCTCACCCAATGAATGCATATGGATGAAAGATGTAGTCCCAGGGATAGTGGACCCAGGAGTATGCAAATGGGAGACTAATCGCTCCCAAAATAAAAATGACCAACATCAGCAGGATTCTTCCAATTTTAAAAGAACATGACTCTGAACACCCTCCCGCTGGGAAAAACATGTCCTCATTCCCAGCGGGCGAAATGCGTGGCTACGGAGACTGTGCAGGACCTCGGATTTAAAGATGGCCCTCCGTCACCAACTTAAACAAATTATAAGGCTTTTTATGTTGAGGAAATATGTTGTTAGTTATAGAGACGGCAGGACTGTCTCCAACCTGACGTAGAGTAAAGACTTACAGTTTATTTGGATTTGATTGTTGATTTAAACACTTACTAACGCACCTGTGTCCAGTTCCCCTGTGAGCATGCATTGGGGCTATGTGAATCACAGCCACACTTTGAGAAGTAATAGGTTGGACTTTCACGAGGCTTCTCCTAATTTGTTTCTGTGTCACTGTTTTAGACACCGCTTCATTAATCATGTTCTGGACGTTTCAAATAATAAGCCTTCACAGTGTCACTAGAAAAGTGAAACTACTTTACTTTAGTCTATTTTGTCCCAAAATAAATGCTTGCATGCACTGCAAAAAATACCTCACAAGAAATGAGAAAGAACGTTTGAAATTTTAGAGATAAACGCAAACAAGCTAAATGATCTGCCAATAGAACAAGAAAATTATCTTGATAAGTATTTCTTGAAATTAGTAAAACAATCCAACATCCACAATTCTTAGGTAGATAATTTGTCCTGTATAAAGAAATATTTTTTGCAGTGTGAGGCCTCAACCAGGAAAGGACTCGCACTGCATCTTCCTGCTCTGAAACAACACCCAGAAACATGGAGCATGGTCAATAAGGAAATGTGTGTTTCTTCCTCTCCATCACTGCCTTAGCCTGACAAGAAGGAGAAGTGAGTCTTTCTGCTTTCACACACAGCATGAACACACACACACACACACACACACACACACACACGCAGACAAAGCTCTTCCTGCTCTCACGGAATAGGACCACTCAATTCTTTGGCATTGCATTTAACCTCATCTCTTCCTCACACACGCCCTTCTCCTCTTCCTCTTTTTCAGTCCATCCTGCATATAAGAATGTAGGCACTAATGTGCATGTATGTTGCATGTGTGTGTGTGTGTGTGGGGGGGGGGGGGGGATTGTGCATGGCGGCGTGTGTTTGTTCAGGTGCTGGCTTGGTCTGCCGTGAGCTCTGCTCCTTCCGTGACTGGCCCGTGCTTCAGGCCAGCCGAGAGAAGGGGAGACATGAATGAAATATAGGGGGTAATGAAACGAGTGGCGTGACACTCAGACATGCACACAAACACACAGACCAGAGCCAGGCTGGGAGCCCAGCACGGAAAGAGCTCACGCGCTGGATCATCTGATCAACGCCCAGGGCGGGTGTGGACAGCGTGCAGCCCAAGCGTGCCACTGTACCCCCACGGAGGGATTAGATGAGGGGGAGGCCCTCACGTTTTACTAGCGGAGCATCTGCATAACATCGGCTGGTGACAGGTATTTAGCAGGCCAACCCTGGGGGCGCGGTGCTTTGGGGCTGGAGCGCAGAGGTGACACGGCGAGTCGAAACAGGAAGCGGCTCGACGCTGATTTTGACGGCCGGGAGTTGGGCAAATAATAGGGCCCTAATTGGTGGTCAGGGAGGTATTTCAAGGACATTGAAAACAGGGGCATCTGCTGCGCAGGCACACACACGCACGCATGCACGCACGCACGCACGCACACACGGACACGCACACACACACACACTAGCCCAAATCCCCCCCCTCCATAGCCCATGGACAAACAGTGGCATCTGTGCTTCTCAGCGGCAGTCCTGAGATGAGCATTAAAAAAAACAAAATGCCTGCGTCCATTTCTTCAGGAAGCCTCACAATGCTCCAGGAAGGATACCTAGTGGATCCTGACTGTCTATTAATGAGACATTTGGTTCATTTGACTTGCCTCTTTAGAACATTTTCCACTCCAAAACACTCAATGTCAAATGACAATGGCATCATTGGTGTGGGCGCGAATAGGATCGACCTCCCTCTTTCGGTCCGTCGAGTTTCCAACGAGAAGTGTCCGTCCCTTTCTCCCTCCCGCAGATTAGACGCTGACAGCGAGAGAAAGTTCCAGGCAAGCGAAGGGCAAACTCATCAAGCCCCGAAACCCAGCAGGATAAAGCCACACAATAGCACTGCTCTTTCCTCCAGACTGCTAAAAGCAGGATTAGGCCTTCTTACCGCATAACAATGGCCAGACTGTTGTGCTGATAACGCGGCGTTAATCACTGATGCTTTCCCCTCTCTGTCTCCTCCTAACGTTGCCTTCCCTGGCCACAGTTAACCATTTGAGGAGCGCGGGCACCATATTCCATTAGTGGTTTTTAAAAAATCAACTAGCTTAATTCCTGGTGGCGTTCGGAAGAGCATTGTGCGTTTTATGTTTGTAATAGCGATGGAACAACTCCCGGATGAACTAATGCGGGTCAGGCTATGGGTTAATAGAAATGTTATTTTTGTCTTTGAGTAAAATGCAGCTGGGCCTTGCCAGAGTCAAGGAACTCACACTGCTAATATCTTCACTCTACAACTAGCATAAAGTGTCGACTGATATTGGGTTAATTGTTTGCGTGCGCCTTGTCACCGTGGCAGCACTGGTTCAGTGAAGCAGGATGTCTGCCGGGCGCCTCACATCTGAAGGGGCCCATTGCATGTCTGATTGACCAGTCGGAAGTTGTGTGCGCACCAACTGACCAAGTCACTCTCGTCTCTTCCCCTCCTCTCCGCCGACTGCATGCCTCGCTGGGCTAACGCTGTCTGGAGCGCTTCCAGTGTCTTTCCGTGTGTGGATTTCTGTGTGTTTGTGCTTGTGTGTGTGTGTAGGTGTGCGCGCGTGTGAGCGTGTTTGCGTGTAGGAGAGAGAGAGCAAGAGAGGAAGAGAGAGAGGCAGTGAGAGAGAAAGAGAAGAAGAGGAAGACAGCCATCCCCTGGGAGGTAGAATGGTGTGATAACACTCAGAAATGATAGTTTAGCCCTGGAGAGCACTTGACACGCAATATCTCCCCTCTCAGATCCAACCACACACACACACACACACACACACACACACACACACACACACACTTTCTCCCTATGCCTCTCGCTCTGTCTGTCCCGCAAACACACACAACCAGACTATGAAAACCCCACACTCACAGCTGCCACAGTGAAGGGTAAACAAGTCCCGCCAAGGGCTTTGAGAGAAGGCGGAGAAGGAGACGCAGCTTCATCTGTATGGGAGGGTGCGTTTGCATCTGTGTGTGGGTGGGAGGGCCGTCTGTGTGTATGTCAGTGTGAAACAGAAGTAAAGTGGACCAAATTGAGTCCACTGCCACTCACCTGACAGCCAGTCTGAAACCTTGGGAAAAACTGAGTCCGCGTGCGCACACTCTGCTCCGAGGCCTCGCGTCTCCGCCCCTGTCTGAAGCTCCGCAACACAATTACCGCTTCCTCCTCTTTTACTTTCCCCTTTTACCTCCGACTCACTATCTTGTCATGCAGAGAGATGCACTCAGAGAAGCCCCTTTTGTCCCTTGAGAAAAAAAGGCGAAGCGACAGGCTTAGGAAATCCAAGGGGTATCAAATCCGTTTTTTTTTTCTTTTGTATGAGACCCAAACTAGGCTTGTGCTTGTGTTTCCTAGCTCTGTGGTCGACCAGGCAAGTACCAGATGCCCCAATCACCACTTCTAAAATTGCATTTTACTTTTTATTCGGAGGGAGACTAGCGAGTATTGTGAAGACTGCCGATTCACAGCCACCTTTGGGACATCCGCGGGCAGATTGTTAGCACTTAACGAATCTCTGCAGGGCTTTGAAGGGGTTTGAGTTACATTAGCCATGATAAGGTCCTTTGCCTCTGTTCACTCAACCGCAGACTGACAGCCTGATCATGAAAAGCACCACTAATAACAGAATTCAGTTTAGATGCATGCATGAATTCTCTGCCTTTGCACGGCTTTTAATAAAAATTATCCCCTTGTTCTGGTATTTCAATAAGTGGGCTGTTATGATTGTTTCGACGAGTTGCACATTTTGGGTTATGTTATGCTGAGAACAATGAAAAATATGTGAATTTATTCAAATAAAAATGTCGGAGGAGAAAACACAGAACAAAAGAACAAGCCCTTGCCTGTAACCTTAAAACCCAATGGCCATATCTGAAAGACATCATTCGTCTGACTCTCCAGTCTTCGAGTTTCCATTGGAGCCTCGTCAACATGACATCCCAGTCCCCAGTCAGTGACCTGAGGTACGCAGGTACAGGTGTCGCAGAGTTCACCGCCCTGCTATCTCCTGTCCCGGGGCTACATGGAAGGAAGGCTGGCGCCGACTAGCAGAAGAGGTCCGGAGCGGAAAAACGCGACGGTTCTTGCGGCCCAGGAGAGGACGAAGCAACGCTCTGAGGAGATTAGAGAGGGGGAGAAGCAGAAGTAGTTTGGCGTGGAAAGACAGCCGCCATCGCCCACAGCCGGTGTCTCTCGTCAGTGGAACACGGACACCCCTCCGTGATTCCACTGCTTCCTGTCAGACCGTGTCCTGGGGCACACCACGGGATGAAATAGTCTCTTGGTTGGAACGCTACTCGGGTACATATGCAGAAACACACACACACACACACACACATACACACACACGCACACGCACACACAGTAGTAGCCTCCAACCCCTTCAACTGTTCTTGAGGGTGATCAGAATGAATTTGCATACATTCCTAAATGTAATCGCTGAACTCTTTAATTATCAGTAGCCCTGAGTGTGTGTGCCCGTGCACGTGCGTGTACGAGAGAGAGAGAGAGAGAGGAGTATAATTGTTCTTGAGAGAGTGAATGTTTTCAACAGTATCGGAAGGGAAGGCGCCCTTGCCGAATTCAGCCCCTCCGGCAGCTGTCTGAAACAGCTGTGGCAATTCATAAAAGATACCCTCTCTCTCTCTCTCTCTCTCTCTCTCTCTTTCTCTCTCTCGCTCTCTCTCTCTCAATCTTTCTCTCTCTTTCTCTTTCTCTCCTTCACTTTCCCTCTTTCCCTATCTCTTCCACTTTCTTCCCCCTTCTCTCACTCTCTGTCGCACACACACACACACGCGCACACAAACACACACTGACATTATCACACAGTACATGCAGACACACGCCCACGCACTCACACAGCCCGGCCTCATGGGGATGTTACCTTCCTCTTCATATTTCCGTAACAAGGGCGATGATAATTGAACTAAATCAACAACTCCTCAGAGAGAGACATAAAGGAAAGGCAGGGGGAAACAGCCCCCCCCCCCTGGGGCCTTTGAAACAGGGACGGAGATGCGGCGGGTTGACGGGGAGTTCATGGAGCCCACTGCCACACAGCCATCACTTACCATCCCATCGCAGGTGATGCCGGAAGACAGGAGACGATATCGGCACGCTGCTTTGCAAACCCAGTTGTATTTTCACTCGTCTTGAAGCTTTAATCGGGCTGGGAATGGCTCGTCGGTTTTCTCTGTGGAATCGTGAACTTTGGACATTGAAACCCCGGCACCAAACTGGGACTGCGGCGTGTTGAGGCGCTTTGAGAGTTACGTCTGTATTTCTTCTCTATCACAAGAGAGAAGGAAAAAGCTGTGGAAACATCCCAAGTTAGATTTCATTTCAAAACCAACGTCAATGGCTGTTCGCCATAATAGTATTAATAAAATCATGAAATGAAATGACATTCGGGCGTTCCAATTGATTATCACCACGTGGATTATGATCCCATGCTTTTCTCAGCTGGGCTGTGGAATAAGATCCAGCGCAGCTGCGTCAGCTGTCCTTCAGCAGTCCTTATCCTCTCCATTCTGACAGAGTGGAGGAGCAGCAGTCCATCAGCTCACCAGGCAGCGAGTTGGAGGGCCGCACGGTCACCTTTGCAGGAGCCACTGGTTACAGGCCCCGATCGTCCTAATAACAGCAATCCACACCTAACCCCTCTTTGTACGAGGCCTGGCTGTCTCAGCCCCGATCCAGCCAAGGGCACGGATTACCACAGAAACCAATTTGGGGGGGGGGGGGGGACCAGGACACGGGGAGGAGAAACAAGAGGCTGGCGCTTTGTTCTATCGCTGACATTTCTGTGGCTGCGGCTGGCTACGGAAGGCGGTTCGGCTCCAAAGGGAGGTCACAGGCCTGGTATTAGGCTGATGCCTGTATGCATCTCCGAGAAATATCACCATATTACACTTTTAGATTGGGGGCTCACAGAGAGGACCGAGTAACTGCCACCATGATCCGAGGGGGCGGTTTGGGCTGAGGGTGGGTGGTAGGTTCTTTATTAGTGTGGAAGTACTTTGAGCAGGGCTGTGGACGAAATGCTCTTGGGGGAGCATCGCACGCTGGCAAAAGCCAGAAGCATTTTTCACGGTCTTCTGCGTACAATGCCTTAAACATATAAAAATCCGTCATGTACACTTCTTTCTCCCTCTTTTGTCGATACTAATCAACACAACAATAACATATCCCCCAAAAATCATAACATCACCCTCTGTTCAAGGATGTGAAATTGACGTGGCAAATATCTAATAACGGGACAGATAAAAAAAGATATGGATTTTTTTATATTCATTTGACATGAAACACGTGTTCAAAGAGTTGTGCCAAAGTGATTTCTTCACACCCTGTGTGAGGTAGATTATCCTTCAACTGCCGCCTCGGGAGACTGGACGTACTGTAGTCGCGGTCTCAACGGAACCCGAGTGGAGGGCAACTCCGAGGCGAGGTGAAGAAGTAGCAATTACATGAAAGAGCGGAAGCCTCATCAGCCCCTCTCCTTGGCTCTCTCATTCTCTCCGTTCTCCTCTGGGTTCAACGGCGCAGATCAATCCACAGCTGGGAAGTGGAGAGGGCACCTTGAAAAACCTCCGCCATTTATTTGTTTGAAACGTTCCCTCCCTTTCTTGTCCTCGGCCGGCCACGGGGGATCCTGCCATTGATTTTGCACTTCAATCGCTTGACCTCTGACCCCGGTGGGGCGCGGCGCCTCTCTCATGGCCGCTCCCAGGCTGATGGAGCGCGGGGGAACCTCCGGGCTCCGCTTCCATGGTCACGCACATTTCCATATTTAAGAGGGGACGGCGGGGAAATAGTTAGCTTTTCATTTTCAACTTCAGCGGGAAGCGTGCTCAGAAGAACCGCCCTTTAGTCACGGTCCGCCCTGAATATTAATTGTTTCGTTTTGATACTGTAAATGTGCTCGTCCACTTAATTGTTTGTTTGAGTGTGTTTGGCGTGCTGTTGACTCTTGTTGGTCCACACGGCTCCATTTCAAATATGGGAAAAGATCCGTCATGGAGTGGGCAGAGACGTATAGCCATGAGTCAGAGATGTGACACACGAGAACAGTAGGGTACGCCCATACTGCATGCCTCCGTGGCCAAGCTACTGAGCTGGGTGAAGAATGACCACTCTAATCTCTCTGTGGTGCTGATGTGCCTTTCCATCCTCATAGTAACCCATGTGAACCTCATTCACGGCGTTCGACATATTGTTTTAGCAATACTTAAAATGTGTTTGACTCCACTTCACCGCGGCTTTGTCACAGTGAAATTAAAGGCAAATGTTTCACTGACAACAAGAAAGAAACTCGATAGTTTTCCACGAGTTCTGACGTCCAGGAGTGTGTACCCTAATCTTTGTTTTGCGAGGGATACTGCAGGGCCTTTTGTTAGATGAAGCATTTCATGCTGACCGTCTGACTCAGTGTACTTTCCACATTTGTATGACGCCGTGGTTGTGCTCCTTGTCCATAATGACATCTAAAAGTCCCGCTGTGAGAGTGGCAACCAAATCCAAAAGTCAATGACACGCCAACGTCTGGATGCACTGAACTGTGCTACACGATACACAACTCTAGATCCTTGGTGGATCACGGGGTTTGGGATAAAATTGCACATGAATCAATATTAACCTTATTCTTTTGCAAAGCTCAATACTCCTTGGAACGAAAATGCACGATTCTGGTTATCTAGGTTGCAAATGTAAGCCTTCTGAATTATATAGCATCGAGTGAAAGACGTACGAAACATTTGACACAGACTTTTGCTGGCCTAGTTATGTCCCTTAACTCCTATACTGTATTCTCTGCAACCTATTTCTCATTTGTTTGACTCTTGTCATCTCGCTGGCTCTTTCGTGTGACAGAATCCACGTCCAGACTAAGGCAGCTAGGGGCCATCCAGGTGTCCCGGAAACCATCGGTAATTAGGTTCGCCCTCTCCAATGGCACTTTACACATTGGGCTGTGAAAATGGATTTGAAGTTCCTGGGTAAATCTTTAATACAGTTCCATTACAGCCTTCCAATACATACACCCACGGTTTTTATGATCATGAGAATCACTACTGAGAATTCAGAGTTTATTGCGCAAATATTGACTTCTCAATACTTATTCTTCACAGTCATTCACTTCATAAATGACATAAAGAAACATATTCAAGTGGGAAAATTGTATGTTGAGCATTGTGGGTGCTATAACAGTAAATTCGATGGAAGTATGACAATGAATAGTTGTGACCATCCAAGGGGTCATCGAAAACAATGGAATGTCAATAGCAGCTCAGCTTCTGGATGTGCTTGGCTAATACACCTCCTCTATTCAACCAACCCAATTGTTGGTAAACACAGCAGGTTGGCATAACATCTTGTAATTATGTGTGCGTGTGTGTGTATGTGTGTGTGTGTGTGTGTGGGAGAGAGAGAGAATGAGGGGAGTGTTTTTGTTCAGCGGTTCATACTGGGCACCTGCTCTTTCCCTTCTGGAGAATACACTGGCTGCCTCCCATCTGGCCATGTCCTCCCACTGTTTACCCAGCAGGAAAATCACTGGGTACCAAGGCCTGCCCGTCTTGCTCTTGCGCACGCACACACACACACACACGGCTCATCTCTCCCGGTCCATTCTGGTCTGCCTCCAGCCTGACCCAGATCCAGTTTGGACCCTGGGCAGCTCTATTTGGTTTCTCATCATCCCGTGTTGCCAGGAAATACAACACGCATCCCGTGGAAGCGTGGCTGTTTGCTGGAGAGATACCGCCAGGTAGATGCAATATCCTGAGCCGGGGGAATCATTATTTTTTAAGTGTCGTTCCCATTCCGCACACCCATGGCGGTGCATTGGTGGAAGAGATTTGCTATTCCAATTTTTGTCCACGATCTCCAACACATGCCTGTGCGAAATCATTTCCGTGTCGGTTAAGAAAAGTTCCATTTCTTGATGGGCGTACAGTACAACGTTCAGCCATTTCCCTCGGGCGGGTTATTGGATGATGATTGTGGGCGGTGAGAGATGAGTGACCTCTTTGGCCACTTCTCCACGGGGCGGCAAGGCGGATCACCAGGGGAAGGGGAACTCCATGGACAGGCCGTAAAGTTTAATCACCCAAAAACACATCGCTAATGTGATCCTACGTGTCCGGCCTAATGGACTGGAGTGGCCGTCTGTCGTCACCTAGCTACGCCCCCCCCCCCCCCCCCCCCCCCTTCCCCTCCCCCAGAACCCGGCTCCCCGTGCTCTCCCTGCTCCCTCGCCCCACACACCACTCACGTTCGGTCTGCTTGGCGGGGCGGGTCAGGACACGGGCGTCTGAACAGCCAATTTCGCCACTCACAATGCGCCCGGGTGCGCCGTCTCACACTCACACACGCCGGGCGATGGAGGCACTAATCATCGTAGCAGGGTGCCCACTCTGAGCCAGAATGTAGAGTGCCATGTTGTCTGTCTGTCAGGGGGCGAGGGGGCCAGACAGGGCCAGCTTTGACACAAGGGGAAATGGCACATTAACCAGGGAAGGTCCGCCCTCTGTGCCTTCCGACCCCGTTCAACCCACGCAGGTCACAAATGTCAATCACCTGTCAGCCAATCAGACTCTCATTGCTCAAATATTGAATGCACTAACAGCTGCTCTGTGTATGTGTGCGTTTTATGTGTGTGTGTGTGTCTGTGTGTGTGTATGAGTGAGTGCGTGTGTGTGTGTGAGCACCTTTGTGTGTGTGTGTGTGTGTGTGTCTGTGCTAGTGTGTGTGTGAGCGCTTGTGTGTGTGTGTGTGTGTGTGTGTGTGAGCGCGCGTGTGTGTGTGTGTGTGTGTGTGTGTGTGTCTGTGCCAGTGTGTGTGTGTGCCTGTGCTAGTGTGTGTCTGTGTGCATGTGTGTTTGAGAGTGTGTGTGTGTGTGTGTGTGTGTGTGTGCGCGCACCATAGACAGCTAGAAGAGAGCCAGTGGTGCTTCTACCCTGAGGGTTCAGACCTGATCAAAGCCCAGTCTGTCAGTCTGCAGGTACACAAACACCCATCCTGTAACACACACACACACACACACTCACACACACTCTACAGAGAACAGAGAGATATCAGGCAGAGAGAGAGAGAGAGGGAGAGCAGGAGAAGACAGAACAGAAACAGAGGGTGGGAGGGAGATAGAGAGATCAGAGAGCGTCAGTCTGTCTAAGCAGGGTTATGTGGAGGTCACAGCCATATAGGACACCCCTATTCCCTCCCTCTCTAGCTGGGATGGGCCAGTTAAAGCGGTCAGTCCAGACACTGGCCTAACTCAAAGTGATGACACTGACCTGCTGCTGCTTCATTAAAGGGAGCTGTGTGCCATGGGATCATTACTCTGGATTAGACTGGGCTTGGAGGTGACCCCACGGGGATATTTGCCCTTCACCTTGGTCTTTAGGATGTTCCTTTAACTTTGGGTTGTACTGGTGTGTATATGGATTTGCAAGGCCCTGGTTTAGTTATGGCCCCCCCACTTCAAAATGTGATCAAGCTTGGTGTGTGTTTGTTGATTTGTTTGTTCGTTTTTTAAAACACCAGTTGGCCGTGTTGCACCTTTGTGGGACTGGAATGTCAGTGTTTTCTGTTTAAACCCCTGGTCGTTAGAATGACAGCTCCCAGCAAGTACTTCAGTGTCATTGTGGGCCTGAATATTGTCTTCAATGTCAGGGCTGCATTCTCAGTTCACTTAATGCAGCGCTTAATTCAGAGCAAACCTAAAAGGCTGCATACAGATGGATCATCTCATCGCGCATTCCCGCCGTGTTTCTATGGGCTGTGTCCCTCTTAAATACGTTGAGAAAGCAGAGGGGGGAAAAAACGGAGCACATCAATTGACTGGGAAAATGAGAAAGTTTGTCCCTGACGCTCCTGTCGGAATTAACGATTAAGATATCTAATATGATGTGTTGAAGCTGTAGGCCAGGCAAGCTGATAAGGGCCTGATAAGACCTCTCTCTGCGCTCATCCCCGCACGCTAATTAGCTTCTCGCCTTTCTTTTTTCGTTTTTTATCCATTTAAGGCTTTGAAGGAACAGACAGACACCTGCATCAATCATAATTATTTTGCTCATGCTAAAATTAGCCGTGGAGAGGAGGGAACACAGTCTCCTTCACACTGGCAGGGAGGGAGAGACGGCGGGGGAGAGGGGGAGAGGGGGAGAGAGAGAGAGAGAGAGAGAGAGAGAGAGAGAGAGAATCGATAAATATCACTCCGGCTGATTGGACCTAATTAGAGACATAGAGAGGCATTCTGGAAGAGACTGGGTGGAATTGAGTTGGCCAACTTGTCAGAGCCAATTAAGTGTCTGTAATATTGCTACTGAGAGAAACACACACAGATTAGACAAAGTGTGGGTGCGTGTATCAGAGCACTGCTTATAGGAGCAATATGGCCAGGTGAAGATAAGTGTTCTCCGGTGATACGGTAAAGTGTGAAGGGGGCTGATGATCCAATACACACACAAATGTGTTTCATCATCTCTCGTCCACACTCAGAAACCCACACAGCAACGCACTCTCCAACACAAGCACTCTCCAGCTGTCAGCTGCTGGGCTTGGCTACAGCTGAGAAAAGCTGGTCTCTGTTGGCCAGTGTGTGTGTGTGTGTGTGTGTGTGTGTGTGCGTGTTTAGGTGTTTGTGTGTGTTGTGATTGCCATTGGATGTTGGATCCCATGTGTCGAGTCACAAAGGAGCCCTCTCAATTTTCAAGACTATTGCATATTCTGAACTGCCTTTCTCCAAACAATTTTTCTTTTTGGGCACCTAAACACCCCAAATGACTGAAGAAAAATAAAATGAACTTTCTCACCATTTAATTTTAATATATGACTCCTAATAAGCCTTATTCATTCAGAGAAAATTATGTCTCACTCGGGAACTGGGAGGGCTGGCCAGGACCAAGGTCAACTAAACATACCAACAACACAACTCGCAACTTTTTTACACTATGCCCTTAAAAAATAAATACAAATTAAAATAAATATGGCGTGTCACATAACTTTTCTTTAGTATTGATTTTATTTTTATTTGTTTATTTTTTTTTGCCAACATCAAAATGGCCTTGTGAAAACTAAGCTGAACTAGAACACCACAATGGCATAGGACAGGGAAAGAACATGAAAGCCCTGGTAATCAAACAGCCGGGAAAGTGACAGTTGTTCCAAACGTAAAATGCTGAGGTGCAATCGGTCAAACCCTTCAGACAAAAAAGGGAGCAGCGTCAAATAACAAGCCCTGATTATAGTGCTTAAAGCCATTGTGACAAATCCTACTGAATGCAAGTCAATGTTCAAAAAAAGACAGACTAAGACTGCAAACATCAAGCCAGAACCCGACCACTTGCTGTAGCTACACCTACACATTCTCGGTCTATGCTCCTGTGCAACGCAGCATGGAAATCTAGTCGGCATAGTGTGCGTGGAGTACAACAGAATAAGTTGTGCATTCAGACTCGTATTTGATTAATATGTTCGATGTTCAATATCCATATGTCAGAGTGTACTTTGCTTGAAGGGGACGACATAAGCACACATGGGCACACACTCAAAGTCAGCGAATGATTTCAGCTTAGTTTGCGTATCAACGCTGTTGCACAGTAGATGTGCTTTGTGGATGCCCCACAGAAAGTCTTTGCGCCCATTTCACTGTATGACCGTGAAGGTAAAATCCCTCCTACCACAACAATTCCAGATCATCAATCCCTGAAATGTATTGTTCCATCAATAATTGTATACACACTGGGATTGTAGCTTTCTTGATGCACGGCAGTCCCTCTTGGAAAAAATGACAGCGCTGTGTGGACTATAGAGCCTAAAGACAAACACTGCCCTCCTCAGGCCTGGTTGGGAATGCAGTCAGATTGTCTGGCAGGGGCAGCCGCTTCCATTAGCCCTCCTCCACCGTGGCCTGTATCTCTGTCTGGGAGTGTGTCTCCTGTCGATCTCACTGGAGCGCGGGGACATAGAAATTCCGTAACACTCCTTTCTCTCCCGCTCTCTGTCTCTCCCCCACCCTCTATCTCTCCTCTCTGATGTGTTTAAATGCACTACTTCCTATTTCATTTTATCTCACCATCGCAACATAAAGATTATCTCCCTTCTTTTGAACATTTTAAATGGAAGGGGGTGTCTTGAAGGGAGGCAGATTTTTCCGTCTACGCCTTTTCTGTTTGAGGAAAGAAAGTTGTAAGGCCACAGTCATCACTCTTAGCAATGGGGGGCAAGACTCTGAGTGGGTGAAGGAGAAAAAAGGAGTTCGGAAAGTCGTCTGCAGTTAGTTCTTGTGAAGGTCACGCGTGGTAAATACCGTTACATTCTCAGGCCACTAGACTCAACCGAACCACACTTTAAAAAAGAAAGACGTGCAGACACCTACAGCACAAGACAAAAAAATCACTCTCTACAGTGCCCAATTTCCAGCACAAGCGCGCACACACACACACACACACACACACACACACACACACACACACACACACACACACATTCAAACAAAGAGGGCTCTAACTGAACTGAAGAAGAGTCCCCCTCATAAAACTCAGATGTGCTATACGTCCTCAGAGGTAATAACATGCTGTGGTCACTGGGCGGTGCTCTTACTGTGCGTTGCCTTTCTGACAGGAACCTCCATGATAGAGTTTGATGCCCACCTCATAATTTCCACACACGTTCAGCCAGTAGATTATTTTGCTCATTTGTATGTCAGTCTATGTTTGTGTATTATTGGTTGGTTTTCATGTTGTGATGTCAATCGTTACTATATTACGTCCACGCATTGGTCTGCGTCCAGACTCAGCAGAGACATTGCACGAGGTATTTGTGAGTCTTGTTTGTGTAACTGCGTGTGTCTCGGTGTGTGACCACGTGCATATGACTTAACAGGGTCCTCCCCTTTGAGTCTTGACCGAGGAGGGAATATGGAACTTTAAATGCATCTGAACGCTTTGATAACGGCCATCTACAATGTGGAAGCGAGTGGAGTGTTTTCTACCCGTAGGCCATGTCTGATGAATGATCCATCTCTACAGAGTTGCTATGTTTCCCCCTGAGGACTGTGTTAGTTATGCGTCTTCTGCCTGTGGTCCCACACCGGTCATGACCCACAGTGATAACTAAGTGTACCAGGTGGATCAGGGAATACCCCTAACTTAAAGTAAAGACTAACATTCGACGTCCTTTTCCCCCCTAGTGTGTTGTGGTGATTATTGCCGTGCTAATTATTCACGCTCCAGTCAGAAGCGGTTTGCGTATGGTTGCGTCAGGAATGTGATTCCTCACATTCAAACGATTCTTTCGGTTAGGTTCAGCATAATTTGCCGTTTTGTTTGATCATCTATATGCTTGTGTCAACACGTTTCATAAGCTACAGTGTTTAAATCCTGGTTGTCATCATTTGGTTGAAACTTGTTTCCATATTCGAGGACACCAGACCTCTAACGTCCTGACCCATCTATGCAGGAACTGCATGTTGTTAACATGCATGCGTGATACCAAATACAATGTATTTTAATTAAAAAGCTAAATCTAAAGGCAACATAGTTTGTGCAGACTGATGATGCTGGAATGCGACGATGAACAACCTTAAAGAATCCAAATAAATCAATGAGCCCCCAAAACAGAGACTTCGTATCTCCAGGCTGATGAGTCTCAATAAGAGGTATGTGTGACGTAGTCAATAATTGATAGTATCAAAATGAGGTGCGCATATCCCAGTGCTTAGTGGTTGTTTAAAAACAGGCTTTTGCTAATCAAAGCCCTCCCAATCCATAAGAGCCATGATACACTCAAAACCATTTCCAAAACTTCCATTCCTTCTTGTGGATGAAACTAAAATGTCTCATTAGAATAGGTATTGTGCAGTAAAATTACAGAAGCAATACTACATTATACTTGCCTGTTTATAGAATGAACAGAAGGAAAATATCTCAGTCAGAGTGTGTTAAGTCTTGCTTTTTCGGCGTGGCTCAAATAAAACACAAGTGGACTGATATGGACATAGCTAGGGCCCTAGCACATCTCAGGTGTGTGTGAGATTTCACATCCATACTACTATGCTCCTACACGCCCCCAATAAGCTGTATATGTTCCTTGAACATTCAATGTACTGGTTTTAGTCTATGTTGGATTTGAACCTTTTCATATTATGCAACAGATTGGCCTCAATACCTTGCAATCCATTGAAATGAGAATTGGATTTTATAATTCTTCCCGAAAGAGATAGAACTATTTTATTGTTGAGTTACTGCTTTGTTATTTTGTATCTCTGATGAAGTCAGGGTTTGCACGTTATCTTTGCCTAGTCTCTGATTCTGTGTCTGCACCGCAGACTCATTGAAGTGGAACTGGAATTCCACATCAGACATTACTGAACAACAGGGTGCAGGAGAGGTATTTGGCCTTGAACAAGGAAACAACAGAGAGAGAGCTGAAAGTCAGGGAAGTGTGTGAGTGTAACGAGGAATCACACTCCTGTTTCATGCAAAAACATGACAGACGCCATTCTTCTCTGTTTACTTTACTCTAAAAGAAACAGACAGAGTATACTTTATATGAGACGATACACAATATCATGAGGGTGAATATTAGATAAAGAAAAGGCATGGTAAATACATGTAGGCACATTGAGACATTGGAACTCATTACACTCAGCAAACTGGTGTTCCGAAGTACAGGGCTTGTACTCAAGTCAGTGCTTTCAGCACACATAGTACAGTACATCCTTGAGAGTCAATAACATAACACTTCTCTCATTCACACGGAATCATACTGGCACCTATTGAACAGAACGTGTGTATATTTGGTACATCCTCCACCCATGCAACTTTCAAATGAGCTTGCATCCTTAATGTGGCACCAGACATTTATGTGAACAACCAAAAAAATCTTTTTTTTTTAAGTGGTACAGTAGCTTTGTGCTCAGATATCCATACTAAATGCATTTTTTTCCTTCTTCTAACTGATGCATAAAACAATAGAAAAAGGCATACATGACTGTTCACAGGGAAACTGTCAACGATCCATGTAGTCAAAAACGTACAGGTGCACACACACGTGTTATAAGGCACTGTAGTAGAACATTATATATGTAGTAAAAATAATAGTCTAGGTGGTATGTACACCTGGGCACTTTAACATGTTACAGAAACATACCCTGAATGAATTTCCCCCAGAGAAAACTTACCAGACAAGACCAAACACCTGTACAACCTCAAGGTAATAGAAATATATGCATAATGCATTTGAATCAACGCTATCTTCAAACGTACCATTTCATGGAATATGCTCTTTGAAATGTGTTATATTGCGTTATTTTGTTTTTGTTTCATTGTCTGCTTTTTGCTAATGACTGAGAGAAGTTACGCTTGTATATTTTCTACAGTGTCTTGTCTGCCTCGGTTTTCTCAGTGAGAGTGTTTCGTCTGATGTCAGAATCTAAATCATCGTAAGGCTTGGAGTCTCTCTCCCATACTACAAGTACTGCTCCCTTTTCTCTGGTGGGGTACTTTTAACATTTGGTCTGCAATTCAAAAGAAAAAACATGTTTCAGTAAATGTACAGTCCTATTCACAGACAACAAAAAAGAATCCCCCAAAACACACAACGTCTTTCAATCCTAAGAAGTAAGTAAAGCAAACATCCACACAAAATAACGAGTGTTTTGACTCATAGGCCTTGAGGTGACTTTCTGTAAATAAAAGGTCATAATAAATTGGATTATAGTGGAAGGTTTCCAGACTGCAGGGGGTCGCACCACCCCATATCTCAGAGCGAAGGTTAGCCTGACCTACCCTCTGAGAATCCACATTTACAATTAGGCTCAGTGGGTAAGAAATATCAGAAGAGACAAGCTCAAAAAGGGGGTGGCAGACATATAGTTTCCCCATCAAACGGTGATAAGGTGCAGACATCTGTATTTAGAAAGGTAAGAGGAGGGAGGGGAATTCACATACACCAGAGCAGAGACACCAAGGCCCAAATTGGTAATTTAGGAGGAAGATGAAAAGGGGAAACAGAGATCAGAACTCGGAGAGTCCTCAATTATAAGGCGGGGGCTGATCAGTCAGGAAAACTAGTTTCACTCAACAACTCTGCCCTGAATTAGAGGAGAGAAGAAGACAGGCAGAGAAGAACAGAATTAGGAGAGATGAGGGGCGACAGAGACACATCAAGACCTCAGCAATGCTCACAACAGCTCCGTGGTGTTAGTAAGTGTGTTATGTCTTAGATGGCTTCTGCATCAGATGTTGCATGTTACACTCAAACACTGAATTAGTAAATGATTGGTAGATGTAAAGAGTAAAGTTGGCGTATTTCAATAAACCACTGCGTAAATTATTTCAGTTTTATGAAATGTAACGTCTTTTGTGTTATAAAGAATGAGTCATGACATTTTCTGGAGACAGCTTCATAGGTAGTTTGATCACATTTGTTGTTGAATTATAACTATAAAATCCTATATGATTGACATGATTGGTTAAGAATGTATGGAGGCCTAATAATCTTTCGCCACAATGGAGCTCTTGACAAACAGAAAGGTTTTCAATGTAGATGGGCCAGATGTCATGAAAAGAGTTCAAACGGGGCGATTCTAAGAAATCCAAACAGCTTTGTCATCCAGAAAAGCAGTGTTCCAGCTCTAAAATGAAGCCTTTAATCAAGATACTGAAGGGTAGAGAGGGCAACTAAAGAGCAGCCATGGTGTGATAAGAATTACAGCAAATGTTTTTTGGCCTCTGAACGGTACAACTAGCTTAACAGATTAACCACAGGAAATATTATGGTGGTCGCTTTGGCAGTCATCATAGTCTATTTCACATGAGGTCTTGAAACATCTGTTAGATTATGAAGTTAATGAAGTGAAGTTAATTGCATATATGGAAACACCGTTGCACAACACTTCACTGACAATGCATTTTCCTGTGCCTTTTCAGAAGCCGACGTGAATTAGGATGGTTAGTGGATCACAGAGGATACTATGAATGTGTGCCCATGGACATCTCACTCACTCATGGAACCCCTTATGAAAGGATTGCAGCTAGGTGCGATACGGTACTATTAAGCAACCATTCATACTGTGCCGTGGTAAACCTGGCCGTATAGAGACCTTTGCAGGACATTTCCCGACCACCGCAGTTCAGTTGGTTGGTGCCCTCTTTGTGCTCTCCATCAGCGAGCAGTTACAGCTTAAGGCAGACCTATTCTGAACCACCCAATTACCTGCTGTGGCTCCTTCCCAAAGTTGTCTGTACATCTTGAGATTTGACAAAACTAAATCACTCCCTAATTGACGTGTTTAACGGTGGGGATTTGAAGTATGACCATTGACCGTGGCTTTTAAGTAGCGTAAGTGCCATTCTTCAGGTCACCCGTCCTGATTTAGGCTCTCTGTGGTGAGGGGCCCTCCTACACACGGCTGAACTGCAGTGGGATGTGAAAAGCCTTCTACTGGGCCTCTATTAAAGCGGTAGCCCCCTAGTTGAGACATGAGAGGTAGCTGTATACAATGTAACCTTATGTTGCCATCTACAAGGGCTGGCGACACACACACACACACACACACACACACACACACACACACACACACAGACACACACACACACGCAGCTCCAACCAGAAAGCAAAGGACAGACTAACAAATCTTCTTTTCGTCCGATCATCCGCTTATTCAATCAAATATCTAAAACTCCTTAGCTCCCTTTTCTGCTATAGAATATGAACGTAATATAACTTTCAGTACTTGTCACTTTCTTATATATTGAGCTAATGGCTTTGGTGTCTGTCAATCATATTAGGTGTGATTGTTTTGCCTGATCAGCCATGTGATTAACCAGGTGTCTGGAATACCAATGCTTATTACTGAATTCTGGAATGATGAACTACTATCAAAATGAAGGTAAAAAAGAGTGTTATCTTGTATTTGGAGCGTTGCCCTCTGTCAAGTGACTGTTACTTATGTTTAATGGACATCTTTATGCAGTTATTTTGATGACAAGTGGGTTTAGGAATAACTATGACGCTAAAACTCAGCACAAACTATTAAAAGTTGTGTACCAGATTTATTTCTGCTATAAGCTGACAATCAAGAATCATGAAACGATTTGAAGGAGTGTGTGCGCGTGCGCGTGTGTGTGTGTGTGTGAGAAACTGAACATTTAGTTGGCAGAATCAGGGTCAAAAGGACGGAGCCAAGCATGTCCTCTGCTCTTTGTTTGGGTAGCTGCAGGAAGAGGGCGGGGTTTACACGTACTCCCTGGCTGTGGAAGGCTGTGATTGGCGGTAGTATTGTTGTCGCCTTTCGTCATTGGAGCAGGAGCAGCACAAGAAGGAGCCGCCCAGTACCGTCAGACTGGCTGCCGCCCATCCCACAAACAGGGCATTGCCAAACTCATACCTGCACACAGAGGGGAAGTGGGAGAGAGGAGAGTGATGCAGCACACATTTGAGGAGGCGTTCTGCTACATTTCAAACCTAACATGGATTCCGTGTGCATGAAGTGTGTTGAAGGAGGGGCTTACCTGGCGTTGTGTGGCGTATTGGGGTTGAAGAACTGGGAGGACACTTGAGTGGCGTACCAGGACACAGAGACCAGTGTGCATAGACCTGTGCACAACGTGTGTCAGAGATCAATAGAGAGATGTTAAAAGCACACATAATGCCTTACACACAGTAGATGCAGTGCTAACATGGTCTCAAACCAAAGTTGCCTTTCAGCACAAGATATGGTCTATTTCATTTCATGACACAGCATAAACAGGCTCCATGATCTATCCATTATATCCTTTGGTAACAATTTAGTACATATTAATAATAGAACTGCCTCCTTTAGAGTTCTTAAATATCTAAACATTCTACTTGGGTGATTGTTCAACTCAAATGGATACGTAGGCCTACGTCTAATAAAAACACTTGGATTCACGGCAATCACATTGCGGTTGTCTTTCCGCCCTGGTGCCCATACTTTAGTCTGAGGTCAGCAGCTAATGTGCTTGAAATTACCACTTCCTGTTTATGCTAGGGAAACTAATTAGCCAACCGACCCCCGGCGAGGGTCCCTGGACAGAGGAATTCCAGTCTCTTTCCACAAAACAAACTGACCGGAGCCGATAAGAAAGACAGGGACGTCACAGAGTGGCGCTGTGCGAGAAACCCAACGTTGTTCTCTCTTTGTGTTCCCGTGGCTGGCACGTGTGCAACACGAGGGCCTGCCAGAACGAGGGACCAGTGAGAGCCTTCCGTCTCACCTGCCAGCAGGAACAGAGCTCCCCCGGACACGGCGATGCGGGTCTTGGTGGCGGGGTTGTTGTCGCCCACCTTGGTGCACTTCATCCCCACCACGCTCACGATCATCCCCATGAAGCCCAACAGCACGGACACCACCATCAGGGCACGGCAGGTCTGGATGTGCACTGGAGAGAAGGAGGCGGCGGCGGCGGGGGGGGGGGGGGGGGGGGGTGACCACAAGAAGATGGTAGAAATGTAATAAAGAGAGAGAAAGAAAAAGAGCAAGAGAAACAAATGGAAGTGAAAGGGAAGGGAAGAGAGAGGGACATTAGAAGACCATTGAGTCTGTACATCTGAAAATATAAGTGTCACAAGTAATATATTCTGTTCATAAAATACTGGAAACACGTGGAAATATAGTCTATGTCATGGTCCATGACTGTCCCTCTGCTTAAACCCTGATGTGACTGGTCAGTGTTCCAGGATCTTGAGTTTTTCTCTAGATCCTCCCCAGACCCCTGCCTATCATTCAGCTGTGGTTGTACCACTCAGGATTCCATGGGTAACCCACACAGGCTTCCAGCATACACATAGCTAGCTCAGTGGGATGGACATTTGACATATTAACATACTCACACACACTAACGCACACTTGAGGTAAACACACAGACACACAGATACGTTCATGCACAAGTTATGTAGGAGGAACAGACACAGATACAGCTCACAACTCAAAGTCACACCCAGGCAGTAGGAGGGCCAAATTGACATGTTTCACAAAGTGGGATTAGTGTGGCCCTGTCACAAAGCTAGATTGTTTTCGCCGTGCTGTCGCCACAGCGGTCCAGACCCGTTGTTTAAAACACCGCTCTGCTCTGATAAGTGAAAGTAGCAATGCGCCAGCACAAAGCTGGCCAGCACAAAGATAGCATCAAGGCTATGTGTTACAATCGCATTTCCGGCTGAGGAAATGTATTGATGGAACTAAATTCATATCACAGTCTACCGATATTTACCTCAGAGAAGTTTTTACATTTTTTGTGTTCCCAATTTAAAACAGTAACTGATGAGCTGTCAGTCGACACACCATAGTGTGCCACAGAAATCGGATTGGATGGAAGTAGAATGCAGTAGTTCTGTGGCTGTGTGAGAAAGTAACTTCAAATACAGAGAAGGCACAAAAGTCATCATATATCATTATGACGGGAATACACAGCAAGGCATTCATAGGTTCGGCAATAAACTGTCATTTCAGAGCCTGTGATGGGGAAGGTAATGAGGCCCTAGCCTCTGGAGTGTGAATTATGTGTGGCGAGTTCCCCTTTGATGAGACTTTTGAATGGTTTTAAGAGAATGAGGTTTTATTTCATTTTCTTTCATCTAGTCTGCCCATTCTTCCCCCGCTTCTCAAGTGCGGTCCTGACCTGGCCCTAAATGGCATCACTCTGGCCAGTGTTTCAATGCAGAGTCAAAAGTGTAAGGGTGAGGGGGGTGCTAGGGGAGAGAGAGTGAGAGAGAATGAAAGACATGGACGGAAAATCGGTGGGTGGTATGGCTTGCAGGTTGGGATGGTTCACCCTATATATTCGTCACTGGGCCAAGGATGGTGGTGCCAGCCACATGCTGTCAGTATTGTGTGTGTGTGTGTGTGTGTGTGTGTGTGTGTGTGTGTGTGTGTGTGTGTGTGTGTGTGTGTGTGTGTGATAAAAAAGGAACTATAGGGGGATAGGAGAGAGAGAGAGAGAGAGAGAGAGAGACAGAGAGAGAGAGAGAGAGAGAGAGAGAGAGAGAGAGAGACAGAGAGAGAGACAGAGAGAGAGAGAGAGAGAGAGAGAGAGAGAGAGAGAGAGACTCTTTTGACGTTCTTTTGTGAGGTCATTCATGACTCTTTCATGCGTAAGTTCTGTTTGCCCACTCAACTACAAAACAGACATCACTTTGACATGTTGAAATTTAGGAAAAGAAACCATTTCAAACATTTCATTTTTCATTCAAACTGCCTGACATTTAGGCTAGATTAAATTCTGGTTGGAAAAGGGTTCAGAGGAATCCTTGGCTCAGGACTAAGGCTGCCAGTACAGAACCTGTATGTGAAACCGATTCACTCTGTAATTTGTCTCCATTGCCCTAGAACTTCACGCAAAGTTGTCGCTGAGCGAAACATGAATTTAGATAGTGTGGCTGCCAAGTTAGTCCAGAACAAACCAAAAGAACAGTTCCGCCAAAGCTATTGGCCAGTATTCACGGTTTGAACCGTCGACAGAAGTGTGTGCTGTTGCTGGACAGCGTCCTACTCTCAAGCCCTGTCCCTTCAGCACCAGTTCCATCCATGTCCTCTAAATCTGAGAACGATCCTCTCGCACCACAGAACTGTGGTGAGCCCTCCTGACCAGCACCGTGTCTTTTTGAACGTGTGTGCAGTAGCCCGGGAGTCCAGTCTGAACCGCAGCTGTCGAGGCTGCTTCAGTCCAATCCAGTCTGGTGAACAATTACCATCACATGGTCCTCATGCTGTGGTGCGGCTCGCTCCACCTGCAGGAGCTGAGCAGCAGTTGGGGTTGTTTAGGAGGGGGCTGGGGGAGGGGGGGGGGGGGGGGGTACAAAGAGATGCTCCTCACCGGGCATCACGTGGCAGGATCACCTGCTGTCTGAAGTAACATGTCAATGTCTCACGCCCAACATTTTAAAATGGAGTTGCACCAGAGCGAACCTCTGTCCGCACTGTGTCCCGCTGAAGTATTCCACTAAGTGGTATGAGTCCTTGGACTAGCGGTTTACAAATAACCATTGCGACCATACCTTTGTGGTTTCTTACACCGAACACCATTGTACTGTGTAAGATTTTCATTTGCAGGGTGGGTTAGTAGTAGAATGGAACAATGCACGTGTGTGGGGAAGACAGAGCGCATTCTGAGAATATCTCTGGTGTTGGACTCAACACTGGTCTTTTCTTCTTGAAACAACCCCCATTCATCCTTGGGGACAATACTCTGTTCTTATGATTCAGTTGAGCCAAAGGGAACAGCAATTCAGCATGCCCCTCGCAGAGAGAGCCACCGAAAATGTTTTCATATAATGACTCGTTTGGCCACCAAATGTTTACCGAATGTCCTGTTTGTTTGTTCCGGGGCAGAGTATGTCATCATGATCAACAGGACAAGTAGTGCTCATTAACAAACCACAGAGAAAAGCAAACTGAGAAGCAAGAATCATCTGTTGCTGGTGATTTGGTTTTGAGTGAGCCCATTCCCTGTAGTTGTTCATTATCATTTCGAATGAAATAATGTCAGGAGACAATCTGTGTGTTGTTAATTATGAGTCAGTAGGCCCTACTTTGACAGATTGGAAATGACGGAAAGCTCATATACAAGGCTAATTTACGTCCGGAGTCATACATTCTTCGCTCACTCTCGTTAGCTCTCTCTCTCTCTCTCTTTCTCTTTCTCTCTCTCTCTCTCTCTCTCTCTCTCTCTCTCTCTCTCTCCCTCTCTCTCTGTCTCGGTCTCTCTCTCTCTCCCCCTCTCTCTCAGTTTCTGTTTCTCTTGCTTTTACCCTCCCTCTCCTCAACACTTTTTTTTATTATTTACTCTTCACTCATTTAATCTTTATTTTGTTGTCTAAATGAGGTTCAACAGCAGTGTTTTAGACTGGATAGAATAATTCCTTTCCAATAATGTGTCCCAGGCAATGGGATTGTTTCATTTTTTTCTGTTGTTAAATTATAATAAATGACTTTCATTACTTTTTAATTGCAACAACACTAATCCATTATTGCCTTGGAGTTCTGTTATATTCCACCGCAGGAGGCTCCGCATTACGACGGGATTGTCACTGACTCAAAATACCTACATTCATTCTACAGAGGCTGAATTTGCTCATTTACAACCACGAGAGAGTGATTTCAACGGGAAAAAAAGACAATTAAGAGGACAAAAAGTAAAACCTCAATAAACAAAAAGCACACGAACAAACAAACAAATACATAAATGAATAAATAAATAAAATATAGAAACAGCTGGAGAAACAAAGCACCAACTTAATTCAAATTACGTAGCACAAAACACACACACACACACACACACACACACACACACACACACACACACACACACACACACACACACACATACGCACACAGAGTAACAAAGGAGACGAACCACACAGTCAACTAAGCCGCGGTCGCACGCAGCCACAGCTGGATATGACACAGCTCTCCCTGCGTACTCACCGTCCAGGGAAAGCATGGAGTCAAACACCTTGCACTGCACCTGCCCCGTACTCTGAGAGGCACAGCTCATCCACAGTCCCTCGTAGAGCCCCACCGCCGTGATGATGGCATCGCCCGCGTACGACGACTGCTTCCACTGGGGCAGCGCTGTGGTGGAGATGATGCCAATCCAGCCGCCCAGCGCCAAGAAGTAGCCCAGTAACTGTAGACCCGAGTTGGCCATACTTACTAGTGGTCTGCCTCTCTCTCTCTTTGTGGCTCTCTCTAATTGACTTGATCTCTAACTCTGTGTTTGATAGGTCCTTTTTTTTGTTTGTCTTGTGTCCCGTCCGTCTCAGAAAACACCTGTAGCAATCCTGGGGGGGGGGGGGGTCCTCTACTTCCTCACCAACATACGCACACCCAAATTCACACTCTAGAAGCAGAGCTGCCAGTGTGCCAAAACAAAACGGCTTTTCCTTTCTCTCTCTTTTTTTTTCTTTCTCTCTCTTAGTACTCTGTCTTTTCGTTCTGTTTCTCCTTTGTCTTCACTACCTGGTCCCTCTGAGCATCACCCCCGTCACAGCTTTCTGTCTCATCTGGAGGTGTCCCCCCTTTTCTCTCTGTCTCTCTCTCTCTCTCTCTCTCTCTCTCTCTCTCTCTCTCTTTCTGCCTCTCTCTGTCCTGTGGCGTGGTGGTGGTCGACCAGAGGGCTGGCTCCAGTCTTCAGGAGGTGGAGGTGGTGGAGGTGCCGGGTTGTGGGCTGTCTCTCTCACCGGGTGCTGGTCGCTGGTGGTCGGGGCTGTCAGATGGTCAGGCTCGGTCACTGGGCTGCCTCACTCTCTGCATGGTTTCTCCTGCTTCAATCCAGTTCCTCACTACAATCTCTCCATCTGCTCCGGGATTCAACGAGGGATACGGGAGGAAAAAAAGAGAAAAACTTTACAAAAACAAAAAGCCCCTGAGAGGCTGGGTAGAGAGGGGGTAGAAATGATGGGCTCTAATTGGCTGGCTTAACATGGAAGGACCGCCCCCTGGGAGGAGAGAGGGAAGGGCATAGGCAGGGATAAAGGTGCCTTTAAAATGAGACAGAGGACAAGAGGGAGGTAGGATGTGCATGATAATATTGTTAAAAAACTTTTTGAAACATTCAGAGATTATAGCCCGGGCGTGAAGGTTTTGTATAAGAACTTGGGTTTTTAGAGACACGGTACATTTATAGTCTGTTTTCTCGCATGGCAGATGTTGTAACACTGACCCTTTTTTTTTTTTTTTACCTTCTTCCCTTAGCTCAAACGGCAAGAAACACCCGTAAATCAGCACCAACACAATGACTGTGAAAAGGATGTGTCACAACCAGACAAGCACTCTCAAAATTATGGGCTGGCGCGGCAAAGATCCTCTTCTCTTCACCATGGAAACCTGAACAATTGAACCTCCAAGAGCCCAGAGAACAAAAGAAAGAGAGAGAAATAGAGCAAGAAAGAGAGATGGAGCCAGAGAAGGAAAGAAAGAGAGAAAAAACAGGAAAGAGAGATGGAGCCAGAGAAGGAAAGAGAGAGAGAAAAAACAGGAAAGAGAGAGAGAGAGAGAGAGAGAGAGAGAGAGAGAGAGAGGGAGAGGGAGAGGGAGAGGGAGAGGGAGAGGGAGAGGGAGAGGGAGAGGGAGAGGGAGAGGGAGAGGGAGAGAGAGAGAGATAAAGAGATGGGTTGAGGACAGGGCGTAGTATTTTAACCATTGAAGGTAGAAGTTTCCCACCAAACTTGAATCCAGTTTGAAGATAATATAATAACGTTCAAGTTACTTAGGCCTAATTCAATAATCTACCCTTCCCAAATTATACTGTTAACACACAGAGTCTGAGAGAAATAGTTGTAGTTTCACATCCCCAAGAGATATCTTACACCCCCTTTCAACAGACTACCATTTGCTTGAACAACAAATATTGCTGCACATTTATTCTCCCGCAAAGCTCTAAAAGACTCAGGGGGGTCAAAATAACGCCCCTTTACACACATTCACATTTATATGCATCAAAGACCTCCAAAGTCCCACAAAAGAACACACACACACGCACACGCACGCACACACACACAGACACACACACACACACACACACACACACACACACACACACACACACACACACACACACACACACACACACGAGAGACAGCCCCATGTCAATGTTAACATCTGAGTGGAGTCCACTGAACAGCATAGTTTTATCAAACATTGATGCATGCAAAACCACTCACTTGTTTGTTAATTTCCAACCTGTTTTTTATTTGAATTTCCCGATGTTCCCCCTAGAACAAAACACCTCACAGCATCAAAGCATTCTTCAAGAGCATGTGAACATGCATGTGACGGATGTGGAGTTCATGTCCCGACCATATAAGGATGGGAATCAGAGACTAATCTATAGTAGAACGGATGGGGATGGTGTACTAGGCCACAGCACAGTAGTGGTGTACCTTGGAGTTTCCTTACCCAGGGCAAACACGTGCATACACACACACATACACACACACACACACACAAATGCAGGAAAAACGAACACATCTTACGTCAATATCCCTTCCATAGGGGGGGGGGATGGGGTAACTGTGCCGTGGTCAGGTTCATGGGTATCTAATTAGCAGCTTGAGGTTTGGGGGAGTTCTCCTACGACCGGAGAGGTCAGCTGAGGCTGAGTGGAAAGGAGAAACAGAAAGATGAAAGAGAAGAAAAAAGGCAAAAACAAGTGGACAGGTCTTAAACGGGGTAAGGAGAGCGGGGGTTTAAACTTGCACTGTCTTCATTTGACCCATAGCAACCTCCTGCTAATGGATGGTCAACTGCTTCACACCATGAGCTGAAAAACACTGTGGATGTAATTGCCACTGAGTCAATGAAAAATTGGAATTGTAGGAAAGACTCAATCTACAAACATCTAGACATTCGTAAACAGAACAGGCAATCACACAAATACAGACTGGCACACATGTATTCCCAGGGTACATCAAAGTGCCATTAAACTAAACTCAGGAAAGGAAGCAAATTCAGTTAGAACGGCCGCCCCCCCACCCCGCTCCCCCACCCCAAACTAAGCCCCTCCCTGCTACACATGCACACACACAGACACATAAACATACGCACACACACACACACAGACAATTCACACATCACCAGCCTATTAGATTAGCCTGTTGTCGGGGTTACTGTGAGGTGCATGTGGACATGTCAACACTAATGGAAGATAATTATATAACATCCTTGCCAAGGAACATCTCAATAGTTATTTAGTGGCAACGACCAGGTCAGGGGTGATTGTGGATTAGGCTGAAGCCAAAATAACAGATAGAGATTGCGTGTGAACGCAAACAACACGTACTATTAGAATTTCAGTGTTCACACGCTTGCTTGGATGGAAATAATTTATTTGATTGTATCCCCTGTAAAAAAGAAAAATCTTAATCATATGTCATTTTTTTTTTTTCAATTTAATCTATTTAAGAGCCAAGTGTCTATTAAGATTTATCAAAACCCTTGTCAAAGTAGGCTTTGCGTTTGTTTTTTCCTGATTACATAGGACTATATTCTTCGCTTTCGAGTTGAGAAGCCCTTGTGTAAACGAATGCTAATTGACCGTATGAATAATGCATAGAGGTAGCCAGAGGAGAGCTCTCCTGGTCAGGTTCAAGCAGCACTAAGGAGACGGTTGGCTCCACTCATTCCAAGAGCTTTACCTCCTTTCCCTCCACTATCGTGAAGAGCCGCTCGAGGGCTGCAAGACAAAACGGAAAAGAGTAAGATGGAGCTGTGCGGCATGTGAGGAAAAGTCAAACCACATTTGGAGCGTTGGCAGAGCTGCTGTTGCTAATTGATGGGCGTACTGGCCCTGATAGTGTGGGGGATAAAGTCTGAAATTTTGTTTTTTGGAAAACACGTTTTCCCGGAACGTTCCAAAATGCCGGGAATTCTGGGAACCCAGGGAGGCCGTGCTTGGGGGGGAGCTGACCCTTTCCTCCCAGCGTTTTCTAAACTCCATCGAGCTGACCACTGATTCATGCCCGGCTTTCCGTCCGCCGATTGGACGTTCAGGTGGTGCTCATGAAGCGTGCGAGGGCCTGAACATCAGCCTGATCACAGAAAAGGATACCTTCACCTTTTCAAACCCGTCTTTCTCCCCTCCTCAAACACGTGCTAATTTCCCTCTGTTCGTCCCTGCTGCTTTCTTTCTCCTCCCTCCCTCCTGAAGACCTTTCCTTAAGTGAAGCACGGTCCAATGGGTGGCCTGACCCTTTCCCTCCATCACTCCTTCTCACCTCTCCCTCTCCCCCGATTTTCCAGACCCTTGCCGCACTAAGCTGAGCTTAGGAGTCAGCTGAGCTGATCAAAGACCACAGTCGTGCAGTGGCTAACGAGAGACGAGAGTTCCCAACGACATGGGACCTCCCAAGGGCCCCCCCGGCCACAGATGCACGGCAACTAGATAGGACAGAGACTGGAAGGGCATGGCCAAATCTGCCTGAATGAGGATTAGTGGGACCTCAAACACGGCTTGACGTGGCCGCTGTTCTGATCCACTCTAGTGCTGCTGGTTCTTCAGCCAGCTGTCGCCGGGAGTGGGGAAAGGCCCATGCCGTGTTCCCACCATCATGCCTGTCACCTCCCTGTCCCCTCCTGCTTTTCCGACCCTTCTGGTCTACGTCAGCCATTTCCAGTTCCCACTAGCTGCTCTGGCGGGCCGTCCACTTTGGGATTGGCCTAAACGCTCCCTCCTCACTCCTGCCTGATGCGTTTGTCCTTTGCGCCCCCTCCTTTTTCCGGTCCACTCACTATAGACTATAACTTAAACAATAGCCCCTGGTCATCTTTTATGTCCCACCATCGTTCACTTACCAACCCCCCTCTCTCTTCCTGGCCTTTCCCACCATCATTCTGGCTTCATTGCTGCCACGTCGCGCACCTGCGTGTGGGTACAACTCTGCATCCTTTATCCCAGTACTCCTCCGAGCCATCTGTGGAGGCCCCTTTAATGGAGCCGCGGAGAGTGCGGACGAAGAGGAGGAAAAGAGAGAAAAACAGTGGAGCAGAGGGCCGAAAAAGGGGGTCCTTTCACGGGGAGAAGAGCGGAGAAGTCTTTCGCATTGTGTCTGAAGCCGGATGGAGCCATTGTATCCTGAAGTTCAACCTCGGCCCCCTTTTTAACCCGGTCCCTAGAAAAGCCTCTCTAGTCCTGAATGGGGCCCCCAAATCCTCCCCGCCCTCTCTCTGCCCTCTTCACCTGTCTGTAGAGTGGGTCCATCTGGCACAGCCAGATTTATGGGCAAGGGAGGGCCCGTGAAACCTTGGGAGCTGAAGGACTTGATCGAGGCCCAGGAAAATCAATGTAAATCTTAATCAATATAAAGCTATTTCACAGATTTTATTTAACTAGTTAGAACTGTAGTTGCCCTTGAAATCGTATTTTTTCAGCCCTACATGACCATTTTGGTGTGTGTGTGCGTGTTGTATACTGATCTCCAACGCACCAGCAGTGGAGGTAGATGAGCAGAAGCCTGAAGGGGACCACTGAGGGTGAAATGGAGAGATTAAAGTGGGAATGCAGGGTCTAATCCAGCCTTATACAGCAGCCCTCACGGCCTCCACTCAGGCCGGAGGGCAAAGAAAAGACAGGCATTCCTCCCCGTGGCCCTCACAGCAGAGCACACGCCAGGGGCTTCAGACACCATTCTCCTGCCATCTGGCCTTAACCAAACAGTGGGCAGCCCTTACCCTTCACCCACTCCTGCCCTCGGCCTCCTCCACACCTTTCCTCACTCACCCCACTCTTGCCCTGTCCTACCAGCCCCCTAACCCCACACACACACACTTTAGATTCTTCCCCACGACATCCACACATCACCCGTTCCCTAAACCCTTGTTCTCTTTTGAACTCCTCGCACGGGATGGAATTCCACGGTGGCCATATTCACATACGTGTCACCTGCCAGATGCCTCAGGCCCCTCAGGCAGACCCACAATGCTCGGGCAGAGACTCACGCTGGTGTTGTATGTAAACACTACAGGTCGTAACCCCAAGGAGAGGCCAGGCCTAGATTCTGTACAAATATTTTAGGGGGGTTAAAAAAAAAACGAAACTATAGATTCAGCGCACAGATTCAAACTCAAATCAAGCACAAACGATACGAGATGAAAAGAAGCGTATTATTCTTTATTGCCGTTCCAAAGACGTCAGAATGGCCAGGTTACATAGTGTATATATTCTTTTGCTTCCCTAAACTATTTTGATTCAGCCTTGATGCAATTTGATTCATCTTTTAGCAAAATGAACACGTAGCCTGGAATGGTATTCTGGCAGTGTCACTCACAACACCACAGCTTGGCTGAGCTGTCTGGTTTGGGCTTTCGTCAACGGTGTGTCCACAAAACCTTTCTCACACTCCCGTCTTGCCTTTTTATTGGCTGCGATTCCAAAAATGTGTCGTCTAGATGCTGCCTCTCTTCCTCTCGCTCGTATTCCCAGTGAACCAGGCGCCATTGATCATGCCAAAACACGGATGCCTCTTATCTCCCGCTTGGCTCTGTCTCTTTGTTTCTTCCAGTCTTATCTTTTGCCCCTTCTCACTTTCTTGAACTTTTATCTCCGCCTCCTGCCTCCCAACTCTTCTTCGCTCTTTTTTTTCTTCACAATTTCTCTCTGAGCGGTCTGTGTAACACAGTGGCTGTGGGCCCAGGATTGCCTTCTATCACCATAGCAACCAGCCGTGACATCTTCATGTGACAGAACAAAGGCCCGCCGAGGATCACTGTTGCTCTCCCAGGGGCTTATGGGTACTTTTCTCCATGTTAGCCCACCACCAACTGTAAAACTTGTTGATGGACTTTGGGGTAGAGACTCCTCTAAAAGAGAGATGGACTCCTCACCTCCCCCAAAACACCCTTACAGGGCTCTCCTTTTCCCTCAAGAGGACTTAAGGCTTTTTCTCAGACCTCATTGATTTTCAACGGCATAGGTTTGGCCTCAACAGGAGTTTGATCAAATACTGGTAGGGAGAGTTCTGTCCTCCCAAAACATTGGTAAGGACATGTCCCTAACCGTCAATCTGCAAACCTTCGCCCTTGGTAATGATGTTGACATTGCCAAGCTTTTCCTGGATGATTTCCTGCCGTAACAGAAGCCCTCAGTCAGATCGACAGGAAATGTTTATATCATTGTTTTCAAGTTAAATGCCGTACATAATAAACTCTCCATAAACATCCACAGCCTTAAGTCACCCTCAAATCATAAGTGAAAAATAGACATATTTTTGTATTTGAATTCCTAAGGACTTTCAAAGTTTTAACACTGTTCATCCAAGAGTGAAAGTAACTTTCTTAGGGACAGCTATCAAAAAAGACGTTTTACTTTGCCGTATCAGTAATTGCAAATTGAGTTTCTTATTCAACTCATTTAGTATCCTCCACATCACTCAGCTGCACACTAATCCCTAACCATGACACTAACCTTCGCGTAGGCTCCCCATATCCACCCTGACCTCTCACCTGCACCCTGCAGCTGCCAGGGAAAAGGGCTCAGCCTAAAGTCTTATGGTGATTCCACCCCAATACATCTTGCCCAGAGGTGTTGACTGCTACCTCTAGCTTTTGTCCCAAGTGTCTCCAGCTCCAGCCGCGCTGCTGGAGCATCACCCCACCCCCTTAACCATGAGCCTGGAGTCCGGTTGAAGAGCTGGCTCCAGAACCATCCGATGACGACACCTCCTTATCTCAAGTGTTGCATAGATGTGGATCTTCCTCCATCTTCCCATCTGTACAGCCCAAACCAAAACATCAACCCGACCCAGGCCACAGCTGACCCCGGCCCCCCGAAGCCCCCTACCCCCCCGACACTGGTCCCATCCCCAGGCCGGCACGGCCGGGATCCCAGTCTTAGGGGGGAATAAGGAGACAGTTCATGGTGGAGCTGAAGTCATCGGCCAGGCATCCGTCAGAACGGCCCTGGTAACAATGAGCCCCTCTGTCCCGTTAGCACAAGGTTGGTTTTAGACCAGAGGCTGGACAGTGTTTGGGTGGACAGCCCACAGCCCTGGACTAACAGCTAGGTCCTTGTCTTTCCCTGTGAGTCCTCGGACGCTTCAGAGCGTCAGCGCACTGTACCTGCATGCTCAGGACTATGCTGCCCATAGCAGCACACACATAAGTATGTGGGCAGTCTATTTGTATTACTTACAGTGATGCAAGTGTTACTGTATTACAGAATCACTTACTATAGGCATACAGGGATCCTTGACTAAGTTTGAATACTCCCTACTCCGTGATTACAAAGCACATAAACACACACACACACACACACGCCTGCCCGCACACACACACACACACACACACACACACACACACACACATGTATATACACGCCAGCCGAAAGGTTCCTAGTTGGATAATTGGATTTATTACCCACTTAAAAGTTATATAAATTTACTTAGCTCTTTGAACTCCATTACAGCCCTATATTCTACAAATAGCTTTCTGTGTCCTAAAGCTATACAGCAGTGGTGTTGTGCCATATGCCTGCTGGATGAAAAAGGGGCCAAACACTCTCCACCGCAAGGGCAGATAGGAAGAGCTACACGGAGATAAGTGAGGAAGTAATCTAGAAACAGGCCTCGCAGCCAAACCTTGGACAATGAAAAGTTTCCCCTTCAACGCCCCTGTCTGTGCCAGCGGAGTGGACCGAGGGAGGCCGTGTCAGTCCTTGTTAGCCCGCTGTTTAATTCTTCCCCTTTTCCAGAGTCACAGAGTCAGAGTTAATCTCAGCGCCACATCCTGCTGGGCCCGACCCGATCCTGCCACCACCGTCTCCATGCCCACTCTGTCTCCATGGAAACAAAAAAAAGGAAAAAAAAAAAACTACGTGGCCTTGTCCCGGAGCAGGAGGAATGCACTTCCTAACAAATGCATGTGCGCAAGTAGACACTCACAGATACACGCACAGACATACTCTAACCAGCACAATCTCCCATGGAAATAAACACCCCCACAATAGTATGTTAGTTAAAATTGCTACTTTCAATCAGGTAGTTTAATACAATTGGTCAGTGTGTGTGTGTGTGTGTGTGTGTGTGTGTGTGTGCGTGCGTGCGTGCGTGTGTTGGGGGAGGAATAGTCAGAGCCTTCAGTACCAACCCCTGATTAATCCACTGTACTGTCTTTTTGTCTCAAACGGTCTCTCTCCCTCTCTCTGGCTCTTTATGAAACAATGGTTAATCTTATACACCACATTTTCGCAGAAGACAAAGTGTCTTGTATCTCTCTCTCTCTGGCTCTGAATTGTAAAGCAGTGGAACACAGCCACACAAAGAAATCACAGAGACAAAGGCGTACATATGCGCACACGAGCGCACACACACACACACACACACACACACACACACACATAACCACACTCGCAGCAAAACCAACACACGAAGGCACACTCTGGACGTGTTCATGCGACCCAAGCAGTAGGAGGCAGGGGGCAGGTTCTTACAGCCCAAAGGCCACACGCTGCACTGCCCTTTTCACATCAATAAGCCAGGTTGTTTTCTTAAGTGGGCAATCAAAATGTCAGAAACATAGGTAATAAATAAGCTGTATCTGTCCGTTTCTCTGTCTGTGTGTTTTGTGGACGTTGTATTTGCTCAGAGACAAGGCTCCATGTCAGCTCCGTCTGCACTGTTTGCACTGGAGTTCAAGGAATTTTTCACAGAGCGCTTGACGTAGAAGATATGCATGCAAAGGACATACACTGACGCATACACACAGCCCATGCCCACTGATACACATGCATCGACTGCTGCTTGGTTTTGATATGCAGGGCATCAATGGCAGTGTCAAACGCCTCCTCTATTGAATAACTGGGATATCTCAGCCTGTGTATACTCACACTGGGGCTGTGTGGGGCTGTGTGTGTGTGTGTGTGTGTGCACATGGCCTCTGTGTCGGCATGATTTCATCCACATGCTATGCCTACATGGACAGCACAGCACAGATCTCAGTATGATAGTCGCAGCTACACCCAGGGGCCAAGACATGGCATACAACTACAACAGACAGCACACAAAATTAAAACAGGGAGAAGAGAGATAGAGTACGGTTAAATGTCATTTGTTGTTGCATCAGTTATTCAATAATGTACATGCTAGACTAGGCCTTCCCTAGCAGATAACATTGCTTAAAACAGAATGTATGTTCTACTAATTTGGCCTCTTCAAGCATGCAGTCCACGTAACGGAATGCAATGCAATGAAATCGCCATGCTTCACAAATTATATAGAACTCAATTAGGTCAGCTGTCACGGAGATGATAACGACTAGATGTAGATTCTAAATGATCCAGTTCCAAAATATATTTGAGGGGAGCTGCGTTTGAATATACACAGGATATAGAATGTGGTCCCTTGAGAGCGAGAAAAAAATACCATTGTATCTGTTAACCCGATGCTAAACAAAAACAGAAAGTAGAGTTGTATTGCCTTAGTAGGTTTTAAGTATGAACCTCACAAAGCAATACTGTGTATTGTAACCACAACACAAAAGCAAATACCTATTAAAAATAACTGGACCTGTAAATTGAGTTATAACAGGAAATTACCTAAAATACACTAGCTGAGCTACAAAAAGAAAGTTTAAAATAGAGCAGCAATAAGGATTTGCTGACTTTTTCTACAATTAACCTTTCATGTCAGATGTTCAACGGTGTGACCATTTTGATTCCAGACTGCGGCCCAGTGGTAGTTTCAGGTACTGAATTTAAAGGAAGATGAATCCTAAAAACAGTCCTTTTATTGAATCGTTTGAGGTATCCAAGAGGACTGACAAGAATAAATTATAACTGCTCTATGAAGGTTGTCTATCTTCTTTGTCTTGACTTCTATTAATTCCATCGACAGTACCAATTAAAAACTGTAAAAAACTGGATATTACGGAAAGGAAAAATAATGGTTGTTACATTAACTTAGGCAAGTGCGTAAAAATCGCTATCAAGAATGAAGTAAACTTACAGGTTGTTTGACAGAAATAAGACTGCAGTCTTTTGATTGAATGGCTATGGCTCAAGTAGGACACATGTTTGCATCGCTATCTGCCCAGTTAAAAAGCAGATACGTCATAATTACAATCTCCCCATTCTTCCCTTCCACAGATGAACACTTGACAAAATATTTCCAACAGTAAAACAAATGACAGCTTAGTGACAGTCATACGTGCTGCTTTGATCACAGCTCCTCTTTGTCTTTTTGTGGTTCAGAGGCTGCTTTGGGGGCTTTCTTGGCATCCTTAGAGTCCTTTTTGACCGGGGCTTTTACCGTCTTCTTGGCTGTTGCTGGCTTTGTGGCTGCCTTTGTGCTTTTTGCTTTGACAGCCTGCTTGCTGTCTGTCTTAGCAGCTTTAACGTTGGCTTTGTCTGTTGCTTTGGCCTTGGCTTTGTCTGTTGCTTTGGCCTTTGCTTTGTCCCCAGTTTTAGCTGTTGTGTTAGTTGCGGCCTTATCCGCCTTGGGATTGGCTGCTTTTGCTTTGCCCGCCTCCTGGGCTTTGCCTGTTGGCTTGCTGATTGGTTTGTCCTTGATCTTGTCAGTTGCTTTTGCGATCTTTATTACAGCTGGTTCTTCTAACTCATCGACTGGAATTGCTGCCGGCTTCTGCTGTTCCGTGGTCGAAGCTTGTGGAGGCTCTGGGCTCATTGATTGGGGATCCTTTTCTGTCACTGCAACTGTGCCCTCTGCAGCTGTCCCTTCTGAAGTTGTCCCCTCTGAAGCTGTGACCTCTGCAACTAGTTGCCTAAACTCTGCATCGATAGGTGTGGCGAACATCTTCAACATCTCATCAGCTTGGATCCTCTCCTAGAGAAACACGACACACCACGTCCATTCTAAGAAGCCGGCCACTGCATAACAAAACCGAACCAAGAGTAGAGGTTATAAAAGCAGAAGAAGAGCGAGGTGTTTACCTTCTCCTCATGGATAGGATCCAAGGTGAACCACAGGGCTACAGCAGACCTCTGGCCTTTGGTGACAGCCCTCACACCATGAGGGTTCTCCTTCCCTGCCCCGAAGCCAACCACACGACCACACCGGGGACGCACCTCTGCCTACGGAAGACCAACAAAATGAACATCCTCATTCATGATCCTTACAGACTTGGGTCAGGACTGCCTCATAATACAGAGAATGCGTCTATACTCAAAAGTAAAGCAAAGGGAAACGCACAGTACTCTAGGACTTACAGTGACGGTTTTAGCGTCCAACTCAGTGAAAATTAGATCTCCTCCCTCAAAGTCATCATTCAGGTATAGGATGGCACTGAACACACAGGCAAGCAGGACAAAGAAACATTAGTGGGGGCAAAATGTGCAGATTCTGGAAAAAGTATTTTGAACTTGGTGTATGTGTGTATGTGTGTTATGTTGTGTGTTGATCCACCTGTAGTCTCGATGAGTGTATGCAGGAGGCTCTTTGATGCACTCGTTGAGCTCTGAGACCAGTTGGCAGTTGTCCACGTGAACTGGGTGACTCAGATCATCACGCTCCTCCTGCTTCTCTATAAGACCAAAGATATACAAACCAGCCATTAGAATAGCAATATAGAAATGCCACCATTGAGTATTCATCTTTCCTGCTGCTTAATGAAGAGGCTTTGCTCCTCTGTACAATACTGCCCCCTGCAGGCCACTGTAGCCCCCCTCGACTCACCATCAATGGCAGAGCGACACACCAGGTGAGAGTAGGAAAAGTACAGCTGAGAGTTCAAACGGAAGTAGGACTCCAGAATTTGTCGGACCTTCTCACTCAGGTCGAAAAACAGACGGGCACTCTTAAGAGGCACAGTGCCCTCCTGCCCCATCTGTAGGACAAGGCAAAGTTAGCAGGGATACTGGGAAAATCGGGGTGGATTAGTTGTGAGGTGATGACATTAATGGGCATTAATAATAATAATAATTCATTTTATTTATATAGCGCTTTTCTTACACCCAAAGACGCTTCACAACAAGAGAACAGGCAAATAAAACAGAAATACAAGACAAACGGATAACAGGAGAACAGGTCGAGACAAGACAGCAATACAAACTAGAGTCAAATTTGACAGAAATAACGCTGTGGTTCATTCTTGGTTGGTCAGAAGTTGGCGCACAACCAAGTCATTGATTTCACAATAATAATAACAGTAATTATGACAACAATGTACTGTTCTGGAATATGGGTGTCGTTACGGCATCTTATATGGTTTAAAATCCTAATACCAGCTTGCCCACTCCTATTCATTCATGACTGTAGTGCATAGCATTGTCCATACCTTGACAGCCTTTAGGACAGTGACTCCCTGGAACATCTCTCCAGGGGTGTGGGGCGAGGGACGGCCCCTGTAGCCGTCACCTTTCCGGGCAGCCGCCTGGGAAGTGCACGCGCACAACGTCAGCCACACATTACAATACACCGTGTCAACATGCCAAGCAAACAATGACAAAGAAGACATTCCCGTTGGGTACCAGAAGATAGAAGGGCTATCAAAGACGAGCTGAGGGACAGGCCTCCTTAGGTAATGCTAATGCTGTGGGCTCACGTTGGAAAGCCTGTGGAGCTCCCTGCACTCGTCCTCAGTGATCACCCCGTCCAGCAGCACGCGCTGAGAGCCGTTGAGCTGCTTGGACGTCATGGTCACCTTGATGTTGTCATACAGCACCGGCCCACCTAGGGGCGGAGAGAAGGGGAGAGGGGGAACGGTCACTCAGGGAGCTTCATCCCTATCCGAAAACAACGCCCCGCGACTGCGAATTCATCAGACAGGCTCAGCTGAGGTGAGACCAAAGCGCAGACAGCCCTACGTCGCCCTCACCTTCCTGGATGACGTGGGCGAGGTCTGTTGACGCGTCCTTGTTCTTCTCCTCAACAAGCGTCTCGATCTCTTTCATGAGGTTTCCTATTTCCTCAGTGATCCTGGCTGCGGTCTCCCTCTCCACCCTATGAGGGGGAGACAGAGAGGAGAGGGGTAGAGCGAGAAGCACCAGAGACAGATAGAATGGAAAGAAAACAATAAACACTTGAACGTGCTACATGTACACACTAGGTGTGTGAATGCAAGTCTTACTTCTGCTTCTCTCTCAACTTCAGTGGCATGACCTCTTCAGGAGTCCAGGTGTCCTAAAAAAGGTCACGTCAACTCCCAATGTCACAATCACATCTTCAATTTCTCTGATAGCCAATACAGGGAAATATATTTTAGAAGTAACAATGCAGCAGTAACATTGCTAAAAAAACAGGCTACCAACCGGATCGACGAAGGTGACTCCGAATACATCATAGCCAAAGTACAGCAGCCTCTTCTCAAGTATGGACTGTTGAATATACTGCTTTACAACCTGAGACAACACAAAACAAAGAGACAGGAAAGCTTGGTCTATTGAATGGTTTCAACATCTGAGAGAAGACATAGGGGACCGGGCAACATGTTCAACCCAGTAGGCGCGTATGAGCCTGTGTGTGTGCGCGTGTGTGTGTGTTTAGCAGCCTACCGGTCTAGCGGATAGGGCGGCTGCCTTTTCCTCTCCTAGCACTGCGGAATAGTAGGCCAGGTTCTGCTTCATCACCTCATCCTGGGGGTGAAACAGCAGGAAGGTCTTGGCACACTCGATCGCCTTCTCGTACTTCTCACCTGGGTGGAGAGGACACAGGGAGAAGCTTTTTGACAAGCTGAATCTGGCGTTTTTACTAAGTAGGGGAAGGATTTGAGAGAAATCTTTGAGACGTTTTTTTTTTAGGACGCCAATGAACATAGTAATGTCACTTGTAAGGACAATGTTTGATGATGACGATGATGATGCATTCGAGCTCACTGTTGTAATAAGAGAACTGGAGGTAGTTGAAGTGGGAAGGGAGGAAATCCTCAAAGGTCTTGTCTCTACCAGCCATGGTGGCCAGCTCTACGGAGCAGCGCTGCTTACAGTTGAGTACATGGATGTATTGGTCTGTAAAACACACACACACACACACACACACATACACACACACACACACACACACACACACACACACACACACACACACACACACACACACACACACACACACACACAGACATACAGAAGTTACAAGAGTAGTCATTGCTTGGGACACACCGCTTGCTAGGGTGTCATGTAATTCCTGCTTACAACTGTTGGATATACTGTACCACTCCCAGCGTATATGGAGTGGCGTGCAGCAAATTAATCAAATCAATTAGTGGCAAATTACCAGCAAGGAGGCCAGTCCGTATAACAGGATCACTCCCTTGCAGACTACAGACTCCCTCCTGCTATTAGCACGGGCCTAGCATCTCACCTGTCATAGCTTGAAAGAGATCTGCCTGGTACTCCATGTAGTTGTATCCATCGTAGTCATAGGCTCCCTCACACAGCACCCTGCACTCTTTGTCTGCCGTGAAGTACTCCTCCACAGCCGTCTCAAAGTGGTCATAGGCCTGAGCGAACGAGTCGTCACTGTAGTAGCGCTTCCCCAAAAGGAACTCAGCCTGAAAAGACAGCGCCAGGTCAGTCCAGCTTCGTCCGGTCTACGGGGTTAAGCCTAGACTGTGAGATACATTACTACGGTAGGCGATACATCTGTATCTAGTGATTGATAAAGCGACCGGATGAGAACTGATACATAGCTGAAGTAGCCTCAAGTCCCTGTGTCTCACCATATGGGGCATGGACTCTAGGTCTTTGAAGTCCTCTGCCTGTACCCCAGCCATCATCCTGTAGTACTCCAGATTCTGCTTCATCTCCATGTGGTCAGGGTTGGCCAGGAAAAAAGTGTGGGCTGCTGCCACCGCCTTATCCAACTTATTGATCTGCACAGAATAGAGAGATGCTATGTTATTTAGCACGAGAATAATTTCACAGAAATACATGACAGTAATTAAAATGGCAAACTCTGCATAGACAGCGAAGGACTGAAAAATATGCATTACATTTGTGTTAGATTTAAAACAGGTTGTCCAAAAGTACCATCTAGGCATGACCCAGCTTCATATAATTGAATGTGACCATGAAATCTCGGATCGTTTTTGTCAATCAACATTGTCTTTTTCAATTTGACTAATCAATGGCATGTCTAGATCTACCACGTAATTGTTTTAGACATCAAAACTCTGAAATCCAAAGGATGTGGACAGTGCAGTACACTTAGTCCAGTTTTTCATAATGCACTATTTTGTAAATGAGATGAATTGATTTGTATAATAATGACATGGTTACTATATGATATGTCTAACTGTTTAACAGAAGAAAAAAAAACGCATAGACGTCACTCAGCCTACACTATTACAGCAGACTCCACCTCAAGACGTGGCAAGGCTGTCTTTGCTTGGGGGGTTGGGGTGCCGTAGACTGCCCCCAAAACGAAGCACTATGCTGTAGTGAAAGTTTGAATGAGCCTACCTAGACTTACATGCCAAATAAAGGGGCACAATTCAGGCTGGCATGCGGTGTGCGGCTAAGAATGAAATTCATCTGTTGGCAAATAATGAACGTACCCAAGCACGATTGCAAACTCCCCAAATCATCATATAGTTCACACATTGGAATAGCTCATGCATGTTGTAGGAAATTTACCTTGAAATAAGCCACTTGAAGGTAATTGTAAGGAGTTCTTTTCTTGAACTCTAGTTTTACATCTTCGCTGACTTTATGCAAAGAGGGTGGGCCAAGTTTCAGATTTTCGCAAGAATTCACACAATCAGCGCGTTTCATAATTTTTTGGAAAAAGCCAAGATCCTCAACGGAACCAACGCCAGGAATTGGGACGCCTAAGCCGGGTAAAGACTCTCCGAAGGCGGTCTGATTGGCGCAGGTTATCCGACAATGTGCCTTTACCCTGCGTACTGTAGCCTTATTCCTAAGCGCCTTCTCCATATTCAGGATGACTGTCATCCAGTCACTCTTGTAATAAGCTTCCACTGCATTGTCGAAAAGAAAATCGTAAGGCTCCATTATAACATGACTGCTAAGATGCATGTCCGACAAACAGCATGGGATGAGAAGAACAGCTTGTAGAACAAGTAAAATTAAACGGAACTGCATGATGAAAAACTGGTCTCAACGAGGCTCTGAAGCTTAGCTTATTGGAAAAATGCGAACAGAGGCGATCAGAAAGTTTAGCTGGGGGCTGTAAACTTCTGGAGGTGGGGTTTGTAAATGGAATGCCCACTGCTGCTTCCCTTGCATTTAGGTGCACAGTAGGGCCTGCTACTGCTGCGAGCGTAACACCAAATGTACGACCCTTTCATTTTCTGAACTGTTTGGTTACAGACATAATAAAGTAATTCCTCTGAGGTTCAATGTAAAATGTATTAAGAATATGTTAATGACGTTTATAATACAATTCCCAGTCCAGCCAAATACATATAGGCCTAAGTTAAATGATAAAGCTCAATAATATATGGAAACATAGTTATTTATTCAACCTTTCTCTCCCCCCACTCCTCACATTCGCACACACACAGACTCCCTAAAGTAAAAATAGAGCTGCAATTGATTGTATTTATGTAGCGCAAGACCGTATTTTGGACTGTTTAATTACAAAGCCTGACAGTAAATCATAAATGCTATAGTATAATATACCATAGCTTGAATTAAATCACTGAAAATGCTACTATTTTTTATATTACTTATAAATTAATTTCTGAAAAGTAGTCGAATTTATATATTTTCAACAATATTATTCATTTATAAACAGGCACAAATAAAGACTGCAATTTGTAGGCAAAAAAGGGGAGGAGATTTAAGACCCCGTAACATCATGGCTAAAGATTCACCGGTTATGAAACAGTTGAAGAACTGACCGGGAGCTCTCTAGTAAAGAATCCAAGCTTTATGTGGTGTTTTTACATTGTGGCTTACAACATTTGTTTGAAAAGAAAATGGACAGAACAGTGAGTCTTCCGAATCAGCCTGACAAAAAGACCACAGGTAACTTGCGATGGCAATCTCGAGTATTCGATAGCTCACCTGTACGCTCTTGCTGCGACCATATGTTTTTGTATCTTACATTGTTACCCAACGTTTTACACACGATACATAAGACACCATTAATTCTTAACAAAATTGATTCGGCTATTCCCTAACTCACCACTTGATCATGCAGCATGCTGAAGTTATGGTTCTGTTGCACATTCATACATAACAGGCCAGGGATACAACAGTTTTTTTTTTTTTACCTCACTGTCAAACGCTCTCGCCTGTCAAAGCCAGAAAAGAGTCAACATTGTCAATGGAATCAATACGTCTTAAAAGTAACGCAAGTGCCTGCATAGTGCAGCCTTGTGCTTTTTTAGCAATGCCACACTTTTTTTTTGGCTAATCTGAAAACATATCCAAGCGTGCCAGTCAGTATTTGTCTATACCTTATTTACTTGTATAGTTTGAAGTTAAAATCCCATAAAAGTCCTACTTTTATATATATTTTTTGTTGTTCTCTGTGTATTTCCAGTAACTTTGGTGGAGAGCAGTAGCACCCCAGGTGGTGTGCAGTTGGTCAGCTCCTACCAAACTACTAGAGTGGGAGACCCCACTGACCTGGTGGCTCTTGCAACACAAGTACAGAAGGTACCCTAGGAAATCATCATATTCTTTTTAAATGTATAAAAGTTCTTCTTTCTGTCTTATATCCGTAAAGATGTGTATGAATTAATTCATATTTGTTTTGTTTCAAGGGGGATGAATTTATCAGAGCAAATGCATGCAACCGACTGACTGTCATAGCTGATCAGATCAGATACCTACAGGAACAGGCCAGAAAGGTGAGTCTGCCTGAACAGACAGGTACACCACCCAAAGACTCTCCTCTTTGGAAATGGTAACACACTTTTTCCATATATGTATACTGTACATCGTTTAAAAAAATCGAGTTCAAAACCTCTCCCAAAAGATAAGGCTTTTGATTAACACTATAAGACTGAAGAATGGCACTGCTAGTGATATATTGTATTCAAGACTGTAAACAAATACATTTTTGTGTGTGTACGTGTAGGTGCTGGAAGATGCCAGGAAGGATGCTGACCTCCATCATGCAGCATGCAACATGGTGAAGAAGCCCGGGAACATGTACTATCTGTATCTCAGACCTTCTGGACAGCGATATTTCTCCATCATCTCTCCCAAGGTCAGCACAACTAGAGTACATATACATTCCCTCAAATATATGTATCAACAAGGTAAAAAAATATTTTAACTGATTCAAATTTGGTGTAAGTGTTTTTTGACAAATCAAAACCATTATCGGTGTTACCACTATATACCTATAAACTATGAAAGTTGAATACTACCACTATGCAATTATAAAACCTTGGTATATCATTAAACCTTTTGAAAGCACACAATATAAATAGTCACCATTTTAAAGGAGTGTGCATGTGTTGAGTTAGAGGAGTTTGATGTCCAAAGTCTACATCTGACCCCAAGGGAAGATATGAGAGAATGTGGGGGGAACCAATCCAGTTCAATGTGGAACTGACTAGTAGTTCTAGACAGACCACTTGTGTACATTGCCCGAAAAGGCAGTTGCATCATCAAATTAGAGGCACACACCGGAGAGAACTTTCTTTGTTGTAACTTTGTAGATATATATTAACTCAATAACAATAAAAAAATTATTTGAAAAGCAATACCCTGTACAACATCTGTAATAAACAAATGTTCAACTCCAAAATCCCCTTTAATTTGTTATTAAGGCTGACATATTTGTTAATTTTTCTCTTACTACTATACTCACCTTTGCCTTCTCTTTCCCCTTTGAAGGAATGGGGCCCAAGTTGTCCTCATCAGTTTCTTGGTGCATACAAGCTTCAGTATGATATGTCCTGGACTCCAATAGAAGATGTGGCAAAAAAGGACTCTGAGATCGCCATCATGGACAAACTCCTCAACCAGCAGATATCCTTGCCACCTTGCTCAGAGCCTAATTTTGAAGGCCTTACTTAGTGAAGGAGTACATTGGGCGCTACTGGACTGGAATGTTTTTAGAGGGGCCATGTAAAGTTATTTTAAACTACACAGCAGTCTTAATGGAGACCAGAGATCATATGGCAATCCAAACTCACTGTAACTTGTGCAAAATGTGTTTAACCTTGGTTAATTTACCAACAAAACTCCGTTTACAATGATTGTAATAATGGATTAATGTTCCTTTCTTGCTATAACCTGGAATAATCTAGAAACAATTTCATGTTTAAAAGCTAAGTTGAGGGGTTGGCTGTGTTGGTATTCACAATACTTTAGAAAGATTTTCATAAACAGTTAATACCATTGTCTTTCTTTCCTCTAGCACACCAACTTTGTATAAACGTGTTACAAACTGAGACCCACTGTGTAGTGATTTTATGAACTTGGTCATATGGCAAATAAAATACATTTTAGGCATTGTGTTTTCATGAAAACCAAATGTTACACAATAAAGTAGGCTTGTGGAGTCAAATATTTTGACTTTATTTGTTTTTCCAAAAACATGAAACATGTTTTACGAAATGTTCATAATGTGCAAAAAAAGTTATTTTGTTCTAAAATTGTTTGATCTGTCTACAAAAAAAAATCTTAATCAAAGAGGCAAATAGATTTTTTTACAATTGCAAAACAAGTAAGGCACTGGGACCCCCAAAACAGAAGAATTAAAAAGTGAACCATTATTTTAATAAAACTTAACTGACAGGATCAAAACCTTTAATCATTAGTCAGCTGTAATTGACACAGGCTTTGAATATCCTCTGTAATAGTCTGTAGGTAAGAGTTGATGTGAGGAAGAAGCTCCCAGTTGTCTGTTGCTATCGCTATATGCACGGCATCCTCTTCTGTCCTGATCTTTAGAAGAAGGTGAGAGTGAGGTGGGAGTAAAACCAACACCTTCAACCCATCCTCACACTGCCGATCTGATAAAAGATATGGCTGAAAGTGTTTCTGTACCAACATGCTCACTGCTGCATCCTCCAGCTGGCAGCAAAACAGTGTGGCGGCACCGTCAGCCACGTCTTTTTCGGACTCTCCAGAGGATATTTGATTCCACAAGCCCTCAAACACCCTATGCTTGTGTTCCAGTCCCCAGGCCCTGGGGACAGGCAGGGGCAGAAATACCTGAGGGAAGGCTACATGGATGTCTGGCAGGATGGTATGCCATGAGAGGCCGTCCTGGGCGGTGAACACAGCACTGGCCCGGAGGGTTGTGGGGTAGGGTTGCCTGGGCCTCAGTCTCAGCCTCACCACAGGGGGCGCTCTCTCACTAAACAGGCACGGAACACTGATGTCACCCACCTCCTCGTAGTGGCTGTCGGTCAGGTCAAAGTGCAGGCGGATGCTGAAGAGCTGGCTAAAGCGGGGCTTGTGGCCCCCGGCGTGGGTCAGCTGGTAATCGAGAGTGACCTCAGAAGCAAAGCCGGGCTTCCTGAACTGGGCTCGGTAGTCCTCCAGCACACCCACGCCCGGGGAGACCTCCAACCCATCCGGATCTGTGAGGATCTCGGTCCCATGCTCTGGTTCAGGGCGGCCCAGTTTAACCAGCTTCAGTAGCGACCGCTCTGTCTGGCGGACGGTCAGAGCGCTGGTCAGCTCCTCGCTCTCAGCCATGATGGAAGACAGGGAGCGGGCTTTGGCCTGCCGCCCTCCCTCCGGCCCTCGCTGGATCAGGACTCCGGACAGCTTGTCCCTGGACAGAGTGGTGAGGAGGGTGTAGTACAGACGGGCGTGGTCCTGGATGTCTGTGTCCCCGTACTGCCCGCAGAGGTGCTGCAGGAGGTCCGCCAGGGGAGAGAGGAGGCTGTCCAGGCTGGGGTGCAGGAGGAGGCGGCGACACACCCCCAGCACGGTGCTCCCCAAACGCCAGTCCCCGCCCACACACAGCGAGGAGCGTGTCACGACGTTGAGAAGGAAGTTCAGCGTGCTCCTCTGGGGGACATCCCCTTCCTCTCCCGCCCGGGCCAAGACCTTGAGGTGCCAGCGGAGGTTCTGCTGGGTGAGCTCTGGCAGCGGGGCCTCTGTGACGCTCCTCTGCAGGGCCCTGAGCAGTGCCACCGCCCAGCCAGACTCGGACAGCCTGTCCTGGGTGCGGTCCGCCAGGTTGATGAGGTGTGGGGCCAGCCGGGTGTGCCGGAGGTACAGCTCGCACAGTCTCTGGATCAGGTCAGCCGAGTAGCGCTCCACGTGGCTGAAGTGGAGGAGGAAGAGGAAGGAGGCTCTGAAGAAGGTCACTACCGTCTCCCGGCTGCCCTGGTTCTCAACGATGCGAAGCAGTGACGTCAGGTGCTCGTAAAGGTAAGCCAGGCCCTGGCCTCCTTCTCCATCCCCCTCTTCCCCCTCCTCCAGGTAGACCAACGAGAGCAGGTTGAGTCTGGCCAACATGCTGGCGCTGTCATTGAACACGGTGGGCACTAGGGCAGCAGCCAGCCGGGGGGTCAAGAGCACAGGCAGGCTCTCCTCCCCGTCTCCGCTGCTGATTGGTCGGTTCTCAGGGAAGTGCAGGATGCAGTCCATGTAGAAGAGCTTCTCAGATGTGCTCAGCAAGGGGTGCTGAGAAAGGCTGACCAGGCGTTTGAGAATAAAGGCCTCATCCTCAGCGCTGAACAAGCTGTCTGTGAAAACAGCCTTCATCAATAGGGTAGTATGCAGGAGGCACACCTGAAAAGTTTACACAAGACAGTTGATTAGTTTGAAAGGAAATAGAGAAAAATAATAGCATACTGTAGATATGTTAGAATTGCTTGAGTTTAACACTATCGTCCTATTCAAAACCTACCTCACAAGTGCCCAACAGACGTAGAAGCTGAGCTTTAAAGATTGTTGGCGAGACAGCAGGGACCATGGCAACCACCTCTATCAGCATGCGCAGCAGTGCCGCCTGAAAGAGCGGTGTGAGGAGATAGGACTCCTCCAAGAGACCAGAGAGGAGCGAGCGTAGCTCCTTGCAGTCGGGGCCTGTCTGCAGGGTAGGCACCCTACCCATGGGACCCAGGGTGAGGGGTGACAGAAGGGCCAAGTCAGGGTTTGAGAGAGGGGGCGAGTCCGGTTCCACTTCCCATGCCACTGCCTCGTTTCCCCCCAGCATAGCTTTTAGCTCCCCAGCACCAGCTCCTTTTTGCTGGGTGAGCAAGTGCACAGCATTCCTCAGACTCAGAGCATGTAGCCCTGAATAGGCCTGGTGAAGCCTGGAATTTTCCTGCTGCCTAAGTCCGCTGAGGAGTTCTAGGCGCTGGGAGAGCAGCCCTGGGCAGCAGGCCTCCAGCTCCCGCAGGCAGTCGCAGGCTGTAGCCCGTAGGAAGCGAAATGTAGGGCCATCCCTAAGGTCATTGGTATCCTGGGCAATCTGGAAGAGGAGATCGACGAAATCTTCAGAGGCACGAGAGTGCGTGCTCACGCAGGATGAGCAAATAAGAACAGAGGTGAGGGCCAGAAGAAGGTGGTTTCGGAGAGGTAGAGATTTGGGTGGGCACAAGGCAAACACAGACATGAGCTCCAGGGCCGTCTCTTCTCCCACGGAGATAGAACGGCACAGCAGTGCAGGGTGCTCACACAGAGGGGACAGCAGCTGGACCTAAGTGTAAGAAAAGAGAGGGGGAAATCTATCAAGGAATGCTAAAAAGCATTATTCAAACTGCTTATGACACCTCTGGGTACCGCAATAGGCATGGCTTTGCAAAAGAATCACTTACTTTGACACCGTCATTGGCCTTATCGTCTCTCAACTCGCGCAGCAGCTCTGCAAGAAAAGTCTCCGACGATGAACACGAAAGGAAAGCAGATGGACTGCTGCAGAAGGCAGCGATTCTCTCAGGCCAATTGACCGACATGGTTGAACATAACGTTAGCCAAAGCCAAGACAACGTTAGGACTTAAAACAAAAAAGTCTGAAATTACCCCTTGGTGTGCATCTCCTTCTTTACACTACATTTAAAAACACACCAAAAATATCGAACAATCACCACAAACTATGCCTGCTCTACGAAAGTCCAACTTCATAATTTCCTCTTCACAATCACTGTACATTTCAGCATCACGTGAGTAAGCACGGCCACCATGTGATCATTGCTGTCACTATTCCAAAATAAAAGTATGTTGGTTTCAAGAGCTTTGTTGTGGAACTTAGAACATGAAACGTTATATTGCGATATAATTTAGAGTGCGTTGAACCTCACTTATTATATACACCCACGTTTTCTTATGTATACGATTGCATTATGGTTGTACTATGAAGAAATTACAAATTAGACTTATTTATCCCAATGGTGATCCGTAGTGTCATCTTGTGGCCACTAACAGAAGTTCGAATTTGTTAACCCATTCTGCATTCTGCTTTCCATTCAGATGGTGGCAGTAGCAATTGAAAATAAAACTATTGACACCACAGAAGAAAATGAAATGCACCAATTACATCAAACACAATACGGAAGTCAGTTGGCGCGCCGTTTTTGACTTGGGTTTGGAATATCTCCCACTAAACTTGATTTTAACTTGTCTAAACCATGTCGGAGAACACATTTCCAGTCTATAAATTGGATGTAATTGTAACGTTTGTCCGCACTGAAGTCTTTACTGGCCAAGAGGCAAAACATTTCTCAAAAAATGACCTCACCCCCAGCCCAAAGGTAACGTTTCGTTAATCATTTTAGCAGTGCCCATTACCGTTGGCTATAACAAACAAAGTCGTCAGCGTGTTTACTTTGTATTTAACGTGCTTAATTACCTTAAAATTAGGCAATCTAGCAAGTGTTACTAATTGTAATTGAAGTGATCTTAAATGTAAAATTAGCCAAGTACATGCTAATTGATCGCGTTATTTACTTGTGAACTAACCGTCGGGAATTAATACTAATTCATAATGAATACAAACTCTAAGTTAGACAAAGTGACTATTTATTCGTTCATGTAATAAACGTTTACAAAATAACAAAACATTACATTTTACTAATTGTAGATTTGCTTAGCAATGAAGTTGCTTAGGCCTATATAAGTCAGTCGTTAGCTGTAATATAACCCTTGTTATTCTGTTTTTCAGCCCGAATCAGTCCAAAGACTTTACATGAGAGTATTGCAACTGCTCTATCGTTTCAGACCTGAGTGCCATTTCATGGTTAGTAACCTTAGCTATAGTTTGATGATTTATGCCGACATTGCGTACTCTGTGTACAAGCTATCTCTTTTACTTGTTAAGAGACATTCAGGTTGACTTCAAAATACAATTTAATTTTGTATATTTTTCATACAGGTCCCTCTCTCAGAAAACATTCAATATCCTGCATTTTATGAGTGGACAACCTCTATCATGAGTGTGTACCTGCGGATGTGAGTTTTACAAAAATGTCGCACTACCACCGTTTGCATCTATTACAGCACTCATTATTTTCTGAATGAACTGTAAATAGAAATGTTGTGAACCCTTTTCCAACGTTTATATTTGGCTTTCTAGTATTAGTATTGAGCTAAACATACAGTATTCATTCCTCACACAAATCATTGTACTTTTTTCCTTTTGCAGGCGGCAGTTTTTGCCGATATGCTATGTGTATGACTTTTCTCTCAATGACCTGCTGGCCCCAAGTAAGTAGACCATATGAGTTACTTCAGTTCTAGAATTTCAATCATCAGACTTGTGCCAGATTTGTCTATCCATTTGAATTTGAATGAATAAGTATTGTTGTTTTTTTTGTTTTGTTTTTTTAACAGAGGTAAAGAAAACTGCAATCATTCTAAGTGGCATCATGAATTTTCTTCACTTCAGAAAGCAGAGGATGGAGATGGCCCAGGAACACCAGGAGAGATTTGTATGTTCTGTATTACTCCCTAATATTGGTAACGGCATCGACCCCAAATATGATATCTAGTGTTGGTTGGGCTAAATATCATATCATACATTATATCATATCATACATTATATTGAGAACTTTTTAACTGCCTTAAGGAAACTGATATACAAATAAAGGTTTATAGTAATTATTATATTTAAGATTCATATTATTATTATCTTTATTGTGTTATGTCATCATGGAAATGACTGTATTTTGTTTTTTTGTCCAGCGATCAGACATGGATAGGTTACAAGCCTGTTCAAAAGGGATAAAAGAGGCAGAGAAGAAGATTGAAAGGCTAACGTGGGTATTACCTAAGCTAGGCCTTATTTTGAAGTAATTTAAAGCCATAGTTTTCAACATCAACTCTGTTGTACATACAGAACGATCCCCCCGGAGCAACAGGCTGAAGCCAAGGAGCTGGCTGCCGCTCTCGCCGACCTCCAGACGAACACCATGCACGAGTACCAGGAAGTGGTAAGCTACGCAATCGAAACCATTTTACAAAGCATAGGCCTAACGCAAAGCGCTCCCTCTCACAGAATGTTGATATCCGTCCCTTTTATTCCAGAATGGCATCAAGGAGACAATTGCAGAGTGGAAAACTGAAATTGCTGAGCGGTCACAGAAACTGGTATGGTGTAATAGGTTCTTGCCTTTTCATTATCTACACTTTATGCTTTTTATTGATGTGTGGTCAGATTGCCTTAATGATGTTGATTGTCTTTTTGGTCCGGTGTCATTTAACTCTCAGACTCAGATGAAGGTGGATGTGAGCACACTCAAGGAGGACATTGGCAAACTCAAGTCCCAGATTGTGGAGTCTCCTGAGGAGCTGAACAACCAGATGGAGAAGATGAAGAACAGTGTGAAGAACTTAAAGCTTTCAATAGTGAGTGGAGCTATCCAAATACTGAGACGTTTCAGAAGGGGAGACTTTTCGTGGGCATAAATGAGAATGTAGTGGAAGCAACGGATTTCCTTAGCCATGCTGACAGTGTTTGCCTTTAAACTGACTGGTTGACAATATTTTGTTAGGATTTGTAGTTTTATGTTAGTGGTCGCAGGTGTTGATGTCCTTTACATTTTGAATAGGTCTGAAAGTTAAAGACACTTGTGCCTTAATCATAATATGTAGTCTAGACTCAAAAGTAAGTAACATATATCGACTGTGAGAGTCCTGAAGCAACTTTAAACAAGGGTATTTTGTGTCACAAATTCTTAAGCGACCCTTGGTGCTTCAAGTAATAATCTGTATTACTTTCCTAAAGTTCATGTTAAAATGGGGGAAAAGTGGGCAAACTTCTCATACTTCGTAATTTTCTGAAGATTAGTTGAAAATGTACAGGAAACCTTAAACCCTTTTAAATCTGCAATACTGGGGCTCCCAAGGGATTTCGCCGATGAAGTTTAAGCAGGCTTCCAATTCAGGTGAACTATTTGACTGCAGTGGTTTATGCGCTTGGGTTTTTGACAGGAACAAGCGGATGAGCGACTTGTAGAGCTACAGAACACAGTTCAAACTGTGACCCACAACGAGGCCGAGATCCAGCTGATGTACAAACTCCTGCAGGACCTGCAGAGCGGCATGAACACCACCAAGGAGCGGCACGAAGAGGTACGCTCTGTCACCCATTGGCTCTTCCAGTGCTGACCTTGTCATCTCTCTCAAAAAACATTGAAACTTGTCTGTTTAAAGACTATAGGTCCCAGGTATTTCACTGGCTCCCTCTAAAACCCTATTTATTGTGTGTGTGTGTGTGTGTGTGTGTGTGTGTGTGTGTGTGTGTGTGTGTGTGTGTGTGTGTGTGTGTGTGTGTGTGTGTGTGTGTGTGTGTGTGTGTGTGTGTGTGTGTGTGTGTGTGTGTGTGTGTGTGTGTGTGTGTGTGTGTGTGTGTGTGTGTGTGTGTGTGTGTGTGTGTGTGTGTGTGCGTGCGCGCGCGCGCGCGCATTTTAACAGGTCCAGGAGCTGGCGGCGCTGAACGAGAAGCAGCAGAAGGAGCTGAAGAACCTGGGCACAGAGGAGTGTCAGCTGAAGAGGGCTCAGGCTATGAAGCTAGACAAGCAGACCAAGCAGCAGCTTCGCCGGCAGAGGAAGAAGGAGATTAAGGATCATCAGATACAAGATGTGTTGGGGTAAAGAAATAGGACATTGGAAGACTGAAAATACCTCTGATGATGGCGCTGGCCTGTTGTTCAAAATTGTCAGTCTATAAACCACACATTTGATGGCATTGAAGCTTGCATATTGACAGACATCTGATGATGTCCCCAGGCAATGTGACCAGGTCTATCAGAAGCGCGAGGGGATCGCTGACAAGATCCAAGAGATCACCAGGGATACGCAACAGATCCGCAGCAAGATGCAGAACCTGATGGACGAGTGCAGCAAGGAGACTAACAAGGCTCAGGTATGAATGAGCCCACTACAAATCACGCTCATACAATTTACAGTAACCGGCCTTGATTGATGAAAACGGCTTAGGTAATGATGTGTTCCGGGTTTGAGTACTGTGGTTGTTTGCCCCTGTATATAGGCTCTTTACGAACGTCTGCTGGGCAGCTTGGATCAGTTTCACAAAAGGATTGAGAACCACGTTGTGGAGGGAAGCGATGAGATCAGCAAAATGATAGCAAACCTTTAAGTGGCTACACTTCTCATTTGATTATAATTCGTTTCCCATATACATGTAGCTTGAGTTTTTTTGCTGCATATGTCATATGTAAGGTGATGTTTATGATAGTTTGCAGTAATCACTGTAAGCAGATAACAAATGTGTAAAAAATGTTTTTTGCCTTTATTTTCATAGATGTTTTACCACTTTTTTAATCTTACTTTCAATATCTTTAGACTTTGATCCATTTTTACATGCCTAAATTTACTAATTTCTCTTTGCAACAAGTTCATACAAAATACGTGTTTGTTAAATAAACAAGAAATATTTTGACTGTTAAATATATCAAAGAAGGAATTAAAGGATTGCATTGATACAATTGAAGCATATCCAAATAAAGTATTTGTTCAGGCCTTTATTTATCAAAGTTTGCTGTTGGAACTCTACTAAACAAGTGGTCTTAAAATGTTTAATTTGCACATTTGTTAATTTAAAAAAAAGCCTTTTAAAAGGCAAAACATTAACTTACCATAGAAAAAAAATTACAACAAAATATGTATTTAAGCCAAGTGGAATTAGAAATGAGCATATATGGCTGGTTTGCAGGTTTTTGCTGGTTAATGCCTCTTATCCTCAACAGCAGAGCCACATTTAAAACATGAATTGTCCCTATGTTATGTTACTTGCCGACTTGTTAATTAACATTAACATGTTATTTAAGATAAACCAAATACATTAGGTTTGTCCAGCTGTCCTCTGGTCCAGTCAAAGAAGACATGGCAACAAAGGCCTCAGTGTCCCATTATGAAAGTAACAAACACTATATTTTATTTACATAATTATTTTTATACTTTCGTGGTAAACGCTTGTCTAAATTTAGGTCTGAGCTTTTGGCCAAAAAGGGGACATAAAACTTCTACTTGCTAGAACTCCACCACAACATCACTGAGTATTTCTCATTGAAGAGTCTGATGAGATGATCGGAACAATGATATTGTTGCAGTCAGATGCTAAACAAAACTAAACTTCCCACATGGAATTAAATGGAATTGAATTTACTGTATTCTACAAACGTTCTACGAAGACAATTTTTGTTATGGAAAAAGATAGCTAGAGAAATATATAAGCTATAATATACATCATGTACACAAGAACAGTCCTCTCAGCCTTCTCATATTGTTGGAGGCTCTTTCAACCAGCGGGTGGCAGGCTAGATCAGCAAGAGATTATAAGAGCATTTAGAGATTGGTGACTTTGTGTGCGCTCCAGTGGGGAAGAAGAGGACAGAATGTCGCATGCAGCCAGCTCATGATAGAGAGCGTTAAGCACCTCCAGAATGTGGGCTTTCCCTGTAAAAATAAATAAATTAATAAAATAGCAGATGTTAGGGTTACAGAAGCCAAACCAATAAGAACTGAATTTCATTTAGCCTCTGTCGAGCTATTTATAACTTTACATGCAGTGTCATTGTAATCTTCATTACCAGGCTTCACAGTGCTCGTATCCAATTTATTGGTTGTGTTCGTTTCAGCTGTTTAAAGTTACATACCATGTTGAGGATCGCTACAAGACTCCAAAGTACTGAGCAAGATCTTCCCCAGAGATCTTCGGGAAACATTCTGAAACGAAAGGACTGCTCTCAGATAGCTGTCAGATCATTTTCTTGAAGCAAGATTGTAAGAATTCAAGTTATGCTCCTACATCTATTTAAATACTAAAGCATATTGGCACCCTATTCCCTTGCATTGCAGCTTTAATGATCCTGCAATTTTAACTCAAAGTAGGAAAATCATTTTAAAAAATCTGTTCGCCCACATTAAACACGCAAACAAATGAGTTTTGTTCAGATAACAAAAATATTTGAATGAAGATACACCCACTGCCAATACATGATGACTGACATAATGTTAGTGCTTGATATGGTAGATTTTTAATTGTGTGAAATCTTCTATGTTTTAAAAAACGAACTCATGCACTTAGTAATTGCTTGCTAATACCGCAACCCCGTCCCCCCACCCCCACCCCCATGAATATCTCTCAATTTGACAGCAGTCCCCCATCTGACTGACCAGGTCCCTGAGCTGCTGGAGAAGCTGCAGGACGTCCACCAGTTTCTCCTCCACCAGCGACAGACGCACCCTCTCTGTCTCCAACATCTGCAGCTCCATCTGTAGAAGCTCGGCCTCCTCCGCCTTCTGCTGAAGCTCCTGCACCAGAGAGTCCTTCAACTAAAACAAAGACGCATTACACAGCTTTTAAGCATTTCCCCCGAGGTCATAGTGTACACTATCCAAGGTCACTCTCCATACACCATGAAGGTCAACAAACTCTCTCAGTCATTCTTTTGTTTTTGTTTGAGGCTTCTGCAGTGAGAGCAGACCTGTTTTGGAAACACATTACGTCGCAGTCCCCATCTGTACATGTTCCTGTCTAGTGAGAGCGCTTACTCGGCTGTGACCAGCAAGCTTAATTTATGATATTCTTATGTGTCGTGCAGGGCTAGTGGGAGTGTATTTGTGGTCAGTTACAGTGAGAAACAGCTGCACCCACAGGGCGGCTCCAAACCCACTGCTGCAGGCGACCAAGCTGGGAGGCAGGATGCCTGGCTGGGAGGGAGGACCAGGGCTGTGCCGCTAGCTGTGGTTTCTCTTTGAAGTCCTCCACTTTCATAACAAGCTCCACCAGACCTCTCTCATCTAATTTTGCAGCCCCATCAGAGCCTCAAAATGGTTCACAATGTGAAGAGAGACCAAACGTCAGCCGGCCCGTAGAGAAACATTTGTGCCCTGTGACTGGTTCTAGTAGAAGCTGGCGCGACAGTGCGGCCCACCTTGTTGAAAGGCTAGTCCCTGGTGGTCCATACCTGGTCCATGTCCAGCTCGGCCTTGCGGTCCTGGCTCTCCTTAAGCTCCAGCTGTTTGTTCAGCCTGGTGACCTTCTCCAGGAGATCCACAACGGCACTGCGACTCTCTTCGCTCCTCGATCCCCCAAAGTGGGACATGAGCTTCCTTACTGCCTTGTCATCACACCTTAAAGAGAGGGATATGCAAACATACCGTAAACATTCTGTCACATGCAATATAGCACCATGTGTTCGTTACGGCTACATCGTAGATTTGTAGATTTTCCCCCTGCACTTTCCTTAATGCACCACATTTTGTAGAGAAAGTCCTTGGCAATGAAAGTATCTGCTTAAGAATCAGTTTTGCTGGTTTGGATGAGGCACACTGTAGCGTACCTGTCACCACAGCAGGATAGCCTGGTAAGTATCCTCTTCACCTCGTCCACCTGTCTCTGCTGCTCCCCTGTCCACTTGTCTTCCTCCTCGTCCGAGGCTGCCTGACCTTCCACTGAACGGAAGAGCTGCTCCTCCACTGAAAACCACAGTATGTCTTTACCAACCTTCTCAGGGTCCTCGTCATATGCTTCTACGCCGTTGAACACAAAGAAATGCAGAAGCAAAGTGACACTGTGATACTGGAGTGTCATTGAAAAGGTTGCCTTACTGTTGTCCGAGGTGGTCTCAGCTCTCCCCGTGGGAGATCGGCGATCATGCTGGGAGTCCAGGCAGCACCTCTGGCTCGGTCTGCTGTTAGCCGGGGGCTTCTGCTCTACTCTGGTGCTTTTTGAGATTTGTAGTTTGGACACCTTTGACCTGAAAGAGAAAGGGTTCTTACAGTTATTAGAATATTGACCACATGTTCTCTAAACCATTAGCTAATGATACCACCTGCATCTACACAGAGAGGGACTAGTCCAGCCTGAGGGAATACATTGAACAGTTTCACATTTCAACAGAAGAGAAGCATTCAATCCAGCCCAATTGCATGACATCAAAGACAGCATATCAAGTAACACAGGCAGTATGTCATCTACAACTATAATCATTTTACAGAGGGCTGTGATATAGGTCTCTAAATTTGAGACAAGTAATTGAAGCCAGACATTGCATATCTGCTGCAGCGAATGTTCCACGTTTTCTTTTTTACTGTAAAGCTCTAGAAATAATAAGAGCAGTATTAGCATTCTATCCGTCCTTGTCAGTTGTAAGGTGAACACAAAGCATGTTGGAGGTAAGGACTCGGGGAAAGTGTACATTTGAAAAGAACCTCGCTCGATCATTGGGTGTTGACTGTAATCCACAGTTAAAAAGATCTGTTTGCATACGGTGATGTATTTTGTTCATACGTTTTCTACTTCTTTTAACTTTGAAACTGCAATTTTTGCAAATCAATCTTTTTATAATCATTTACATTTTATTCAGTTTTCTGGCGTCTGGTCTTTTGTGTTGGAGGAAATCTGATAGGGGGCCTTCGTGAATCACAGAATAAGTGTTTCCAGATGACAATGTCTTGCCAGAAAAAAAAAAAGAAAAAACATCTCAAGAGGTTTTCAGCGGTCTTGAATATTTAGACAACATCCATGCTTATACATATTGTGCTTTAAGTCAACTTACGGTCTAGTCTGTATGTGTGTATTATTGGGTCTTTGGTTCAAAGGCTAGGGAGAAAGAGTGAAGTGGAGGATCAGTAACTGTGGCCGAGTTTCAGAGCAATCAATCAGAAAGGGCAGAAACGTGTTTGACTTATGGGGGGCCATAATGGAGGCAAGGAGGAGTTTGCATCGACCAATGATTTCCCAACCGCAGAAGTAACAGTGAACACACACACACACACACACACACACACACTCAAGTGCACACCCTCAGACCCTATGGCTGGTTGCCATGGAGACACCCTGACTTGGAATGAACAGGGTTTTTCAGGCGCAAACCTTGGTGTGACTAATTGCACTTTAAATGACAGAGCCATCGGAGGGGCGCTTTGGCCCAGGCATAGTGAATACTGTATCAAGGACATGCACAGCTCCTCTGGGTCCAACTTTTGACACAGAGGAGTGCCAGCTTTGTGTCTTGAGAGACAAAAGACCTTGTGCAAACAGTAAGTTCTCGTCTGCGGTTGGGAAAAATAATGTATTTGCCAGTTGTCAGGTGGGGGGTTATGACTGTACATGAGAATACTTCTGTTTGAGAAGTCCACTACATCAGATGCTTTCCCATTTATGTGCAAATACATTGTGAGTAGCAACTGAGAAGGGGTTAGTGGTTAAGCTGAACATGAGAAATCAAACTGAGAGAGCAGCACATAAAGCATTCCAGACACCTGAAAGTAGTCCAGACATCCTGGATAGTGGTTGGAATTGTGGGATCCAGGAGGCACAGGCAGACTGGCTTTTACTCTCTTTGAAATGAGCAGGGATCAAAGCCTGTGCCAACAGACGATGGAAAAGTAGCATCAATGGTTTTGAAAGTTTGCTGAGTATGAGAAATTAAAGGATCTTTGAACAGGCAGCCTTACTTCATAACAAACGCTTTTAACCGGCACCGTTTTTCTTAAACACCGGGATTTGTAGCATATGAGTATCAAGCCATATGTCCATCATTTAAGGTATTTTTGACAATCATTAATGCATTAACAGCATAACATAACACAAAGCAGATGCTAGTAGTTAACATTAATGCAGACTCAATTTTGCATTTGTATATGCTAGTAAAGATGTACATTGCATCATAATGTGTTCAGGAACAGTGTTGTATGTGCAATATCTTTCCTAAAATTCCTCGCAACCAAGATACGTTTCACTGTTAAAATACTTTTTAAAATACTTTTGATCATAGGAAATGTGAAGATTTAAAGCGGTTTATTATACACAACTTCTAGAGGAAGTTTATGATAAGCTTTTTAGGTCATTGCTTTTGGAGACAGCATAACATTTATTTTCCTGGGGCTACAGCATTGACTAGGAGCATAGATCTAGATAATCAATTTAACATTTCCTCAGCAGTCTGTACTGTCTGCTTGCTTATCAGTCTAGATTTGATTGGCTCTTTTAATGAATGACCGTCTTTGTCTTGTGATGAGAGTCTGAACTGCAGGCCTAAAATGAGTCATCAGGTAATCTCATTAATAGTAAAGCAAAGTAAACGAGCAGGCTCTGTTTTTTTTTTTATATATTATAGATAGGAGAAATGTTATAATTGGGATACTTAATTTAAAGCTAGCTTGTTGACTACGTTTCTGTATAGTTTCTGCAAAACCTGCAATAACTTACAAAAAAACTACCAAAATACAATTCTATAGGATAAAAACAGGGCAAAAATACAGTACATAAAATGAATGAATTGCTAATGGTGCATCATATATAGCATAGATGGTACACAAATATCATTTTAAAATAATCTTTTACTCCGATGCATTCACATTAGACTGAAGAAATGCTTATTGGGAGGGAGTCCAGCTGTTTGTGGTTAGAGTCAAGACACCAGTGGACTTCCTGTGTTTATCTCAGCGCGGGGTTGATGTGAACTTCCATCCAGTCTCGCCCCTGCACCATCCTCCCCCACTCTCTATTAAAAGTCTTCTTTTTGGTGTCCTCTCTCTCTCTCTCTCTGTCTGTCTCTCTGTCTCTCTGTCTCTCTCTCTCTCTCTCTCTCTCTCTCTCTCTCTCTCTCTCTGTCTGTCTGTCTGTCTGTCTCTCTGTCTCTCTCTCTGCGTGTCTCCCTGTTGGTTCTAGGTCTATGGAGGATACAAGTGAGGGCAGGCAGCAAACCTGAACTTGGTGTTTAAGACTTGAATCCTTAAATCCTTTTACATAGCTGTTCATTCGAGGATTATGTTCATTAAGGAAAAAGAAATTCATCAAACGTTTTAGTAGAAACAATTAAGTCGTTTGGTGAACACAAAACCTGCAGCCATGGGCTACACTGTAAACACTTGCTAACTTAAGACAACTCTACAAGGAAACATGAATATCCAATAAAGGTGCATATAACAGTGGGGGAAAAAAATCATACATGTCTGAAAAACAAGAGAAAAAAAGTGAAACTGGATTTAGGTCAAAATAAGTTTTATGTGTGATGTATTACTGCTGATGCCTGCAGAGTGAAAATGTCTTGCTAACCAGAGGAAGGGAGGAAAGGAGGGCAACGCTCCAAACTGAAAGAGAGACTTCTTGGCTGTGTGAATATTTTGAAGGCTGTTCAAGAACAACAGTGAGGAAGGAGAATGCCTTGGGTCCCAGACATCCCTTGAGTGTATCCTTCCTATATTATTTTAAAAAGCACGATTGTGGTGGCAGCACCTGCTCCTCACAATGCTGCAGCTATTACAGAGACAGATAAATGGCCTACCGGGCCCGCCTTATTCCACCTCTCTCAGGCGCCACGCAGGGAGCATGAAAAGGCCAGGAGATTATGCCTCCCCTGGGCTCAGTATCAGAGGGCCAAGGGTTAGAGGCATACCGAGCAGATGTCTATGCAGAGGCAGTTTTACATAAGAGGCGCTGCAGAATTTACCATGTTTTCAGCTCAGGTACTTTGGGGACATGCCTTTCAAAGAATATGTGGAGAGGCGAAAATTCATGGAGCCCACAAAGCCATAAAACCAAAGCAATAGACAGTAGACGTGGGCCAGGGTTGTTTTATTTACACAAATTGTTTTCTAGTTCCATTCTGTTATGTTATAGAAAGCTGCAGCGCTGGAAGAAGGGAAAGATGAACGAGCCTGTTCCTCTCTTGTGGGTCTTGAAAAACATGTCCTCCACTCCATGAACAAACAGTTGAGTGTTTGCTTCTTCCTCCAGATGGTAGAGCGCCCCCACCCCCTTTTCTCTTTTTGTTCCTCATGCTGTGCTCCTTATTGTCTCTGGGTCTGGCCCAGAGCACTCCATAGGCTACGGCGACTGATTTAGAACCTCACTAACTTTCGGAGTTCAGAAAAACACAGATCTAAAAGTTTCACATGGTTGACTCTCATTTTTCGTGGTAATTGTCTCGTGGGCTCCATTTCTGTTCCCAGCAACTCCTGCCGAAAGGGGAAATGCCTATTTGACTCCTTTTGCTCGGTTTAAACATACAATCATCTAAAATACCAGGGGCCTAGTTATGCAAAACACCCCCAGTTGATAACTAAATGTATACTTATTTGTTGTCAATATTTAAAGACATTTGTTTCATCTATACTAAAATAAACACAAGAAAAATACCACATACTCTAATCTATGTTACACAAAGATTACACTTTAACAGTATGTGGTAGGTTACAAATACTGTATTTCACAATTATTACAATATCTCCCTCTAACTCAGTATCTGTGGGAGACGACATCTGCCTTTGTCCTATAAGCTTTCAGAGACGTCTGACAGCGTACTCACGCAGAAGATGCCATGATGGCTGGGCATACGTTCCTCAGTTCTAGCAGTGCATATATGCATAATTGAAGTTCCATATTTACTCGACCTTTTTATACAACATACAATGAGGATTGTTTTTCTCAGGCTACCTGCAGAATGGAAGGGGAAATGACAATGTAAAGTTTCCCTTTTGGTTACGTGATGAACGGAGAGGAGCGAGACGCTAGCGGAGACACTGGTGGCACATGGAGGAGTGGAAGACAGCTTGAGTGGGCCTTAGGTAAAATGATACAGGGTTCTTAAGTAGGCCTACGAATGAATGATGGAAAAGACCCAGTGTGTTGACACTGATTATAACTGTGGTATGCAACTGTGTGCAGTCTTTACTTTGCAGCAGCACAGTCTAGGTCCCTAGGTCTGCAAATAAAACAAAGCTGTTCACCTTTTCGTGGTCCCTGCAACGTGCATTATTCCCCATGCAAGATATGAAATAATGTTGCAACTTAAAAGTCCCGGCAAACATTGGTCCTGACTCTTGTTTAACATCCTCTATGAGAGATTATTATTTCAATCAGAACTGGGTCAAACAAATGAAATAATCACAGGAATTCCACAAATTTGGTTTTGATTGGCAAGTATTGCAGCTTTCAGTGAGCATATTCATGGAGACTGGTTGCTAGGATCCGTGAAAGGGAGTGCCCACCTCTTATTGTTGGGAGCAGGGAGAGCGAGGGGAGGACTATGTGGAGATTGATGGAACGGTCAGTCTGTTTAGGTCCGTGCTCAAAGGAGCTCTTTTTTAACGATTAGACCTATTGTGGCTGCTGAATGAATTATTCGGCTTTAGAGTATCAATGGAGGGGGTTTGAAAAGACTTTTGGCCGTTTTAAAAGTAAACTTGCAGCCTTTGCAAGGTTGCAAGTTTGGAGTTATAAAGTAGAACTCTGACTTCAATTTGTCAATGAATAAATATTGAACATTTAGTCCTGGCACGTTTCTGTACACTCCTTCAAGCCTCAACATTAAGATGTTTAAGACTTGCAGGGACATCAAACTAATTCTGCCGCACAGACATTAATTGTAGGGTTAAAACAGGCTAACTAGCAGTAGTGAATGTATTGAACAACTCTGTACATTACGCACTAAAATACTAAGCCTTCCTAATGAATAGTTCCCAACAGTAGCAGAGCATGAGCAGAGACAACTTGCCACACACGTTGCCCGTTAAACCAACCCAAACAGTACCGGGCTGAAAATGGGAAGAGTAAACCACATCAAACCTTCATAAATAGCATGGCAGCTTTCCAGGCACTAAGCCAAAAGTAAACAGAGAGTAATTTTCTATCCAGGAAAAATTATAATTCATTTTGGTTCATTTTACCCACAAAGACCTCTGTTGAGTATGATACATTACCCTAAGCAGTCTCTCCTTAAGATCAAACAGACATCATACCACAATTAGTTTTGATAGACATAACACAGTCTGAGATGTTTATTTCTAAACATGCAGTGCAGTATAAAACATAACCCTTCCATTTTGCAACATAACCATACAATGTTCAAATGATTTGGAAACATTTATTGTGTGTAGTCATAAATCAATGTTATGCGAAATCCTTTAACAAAAGAGCTTTCAACTCAGGACAAACATGTTCTCAAATTGTATTTGTGCCAAGAATGGATTCATCTGTTGATACCTATGGGGCATATTCAGTATACAGTGTGTGTGTGTGTGTGTGTGTGTGGGGGTCATTTACCTGTAGTAGATGAGATCACACTCCAGCTGCTGGACATGTCTCTGGAGCACTGGCACATGACTGGCCTTGACCTCGAGTTCCTTCACCTTACTCAGGCTGCCGAGCACTGCTTGCCGGGCTTCTTCCACTTTTCTCCTCATGCCCACTTGCTCTCTTTTCAGAGCTCGGTTGCAGTCCTCCAGAGCAGCCACAGCCTCCTTGAAAGTCTCCAGCTCCTGCTCCAGCTTCTGATTACAGAGAATGACCTCCTCTATCTGTCCGTCGCGGGAGGATCGGATCCTTTCTATATCGTGAAGGATGCTCTGAAGGCTCTTTACGCCGCCGTAAGTGCTTTTGATATTGCCATGGCTGGTGGCATTCTGGGCAGCCCGCTTCTGGTGGGCAATGAAACAGCCCCCCTCTGGTTTGTGTTTTGAGTGACTTTTCCAAAGTCCTACCTGAGATGAAGACTATGATGAGTTACGCAACATATTTTATATATATGTCAAGCATGACAATTTATTTAAGTGGAAAATAATGTCTCAAATGACATATCAACAGCGGGGTTTATAGTGTGGATTTGACTCACCTGTAGTGCCAAGGAGCGCGCATCACTACTCTGTAGCGCAGCACGCATGTCTTCAACTAATTCTCTGAGACTTGCATTCTCATCTTCTAGTTTTGCTATCCTGTCTTCAGCTTCCTCCAGCGCAACTATTTCCTCATAACATTCCTTTGAGCAGGGGCCCGATCTGCAACTTAAAGCATGCCGATGCGAGGTGGGAGAGGTCCCTCTGCTCCCGCGCCCACTACCGCTCACCGAAAGCAACTTTTCTCTTCGCCTTAGTGGGCTCCTGAGGCGGATCTGTGTCTCTATATGCTCGCTCTCTTTGCCGACTAGCAGCCTGCCATTTTCGTATTGGCATCCTGCTTTCGTGCTGAAGTATCCACACAGTTTTGCATGGAATTGTCGAAAGTTAAACTCTTCTGGTAGATTGTCCAAAAGCCCAATACATTCATCTGCATCTGACTCTTTGCTTAGTCCCAAAATCTCACAAAGTATGTTAAAATCTTCTACAGGAATCCTACCATCACCTTGACAGTCCATATGGTGAAATATTTCCTGTAGATACTGATCCAAACCTGTAGCTAAAACTATAATTTCGTTCTCTACTCCCCGATCCAATCCATAATGGTAGGCCAACGTACTCACTATCCATTGCGTCCTGCGCGCTGGCCGGCTGTATGGGTCATTGCTTTCTGGATTTTCCATAATTTTCACAAAGCAATGCGCAAAGTTAGGGTCTTGAAAAGCTGATACCTGACCCAACCAGGATCAGCGATGAATGCCCTCTCCGCATCATCTATACACTTCGTTCTGCTCTAGTCAGCCACTATGAGAGGAGTAGCCTATGAGGAGGCGTGTTGCGCTCAGGGTAGTACAACAGTGGAGCACTGCCCCCGGAATTTAAACATAGCCTATCACAACTTAGAGCGGTTCTGTGGACATAAACAAATCAGTGACACACATAAAAAGAGAGACAATCCTACATTTTATATTGAAACATATTCAAATATGTGTTTATAAAGCCACCTAATCAATAACTAGCTCACTTCATAATGAGGTTATGCCTAAAGTATGGTCGTTATTTAGGAACATTAAAATGATACAGAAATGTGTCAACATAGGAACAAATATATATTTGACCAGCAATGTGGGTTATATAGTTTTATATATTTTATTTATATAGGGCTAACCGACTGAGACTAGTGTCCTGTTTAAAAGCAGAATGTACATAGATTACACAACAAAACAAGCAAGAAGAATCAAATAATACAAATATGTTACATTTATTTAAGTTTTAACCAAAACAAGAACACTCCACAACTCTCATTATCCTCTAATAAAATGTTAAATTGTTCAACTGAAACAAACTGCTCTATTTAAAATTCCTGTTGAACCTTATTCCAGCTAGTTTTTCATGTAATTTTTTTCACTTTTGGGCTTTCAAGGGTGATCTCATGAGTGTGTCTACCACTAGAACTAGTACTACTGAATTTGTGAGAAGTAAGGTAATACAAAAAAGTGGCAACGTTTTTCTCTCCTATGATCTCATCAATCATATAGCTGCAAGTCGGATTCTGACCTTGCAGTAAATGACAACTTGTTAAAGTTCCCAAAATATTTTGTAAACACGCTCAATTTGGCTCTATTTAGGGAGCAAATATTATATTGCTTATAATATAACTTTTTGGCATTTGAAAAAAACATATATTTAGTACAAGGATTCATCTCAGATTCCTGACGGATTTCTGAACAAAATTAAATGCCCTTGTAAGGTTTGACATTGCCTGTTCTGGTGCACAAGTATAAAGAATGGTGTCTGCATATAAATGTACTTTACATAGGCACACATCATAAATATGAAGTGTAAACAGTGTAGGACGTAAAACACTCATACATGTGAAGTTGCATTGGGCATGCAGAACTTCCAAGCAATCAAATTGTCTAAATGAGAAAGAAACCCTATCCTAACTCTACCGCATTCTTCAAAAAGAAAGCCTGATTTTATAAGATGATGGTTAAGAACAGCACATATCCCCTTTAAGTGATTACTTTCCAGGCTTTTGCTGAAGCAAATGCACTGGCGACAAAGTCCAGTAGTTACCTGTTGGTTTTGCACTTTTGGACACTCTCGCGCTGATACCTCGCAAGGTTGCCAAGCGACGTTTTGTATTGTGTGCCTGAGGTAGACTGTACATTATTAATTCGCGACAGTTCTAACGTTGGCTGCAACAATTTGTATCAAACAATTTAGCAAAAGTATAATACCTTTCGCATTGCATTGCATTTTTCTTATTGCACATTTGTGATAATCGACATTTTGCTTGTTTGAAATCTAGGTTTAGTAAGTAAAAGGAATATTTCATTGACTGGTTGTGTAGTTTTCATGTTTCAGCAAGAGTAAAACATGGCATGCCTTTAATCACACCTTAAACCAGGAATTCAAGCGGTAAGTGTTCTTTTCCTCTAATTTGATAAGATCTTTTATCACAAGCCTGAACTCCATACATGGTTTGAATTACACTGTTTCCTTAAGTGCGCTTTACAGTCATGATAACAACGTGTAACTTTTGAATAGGCTTGTAAATATAGTTTCAATCTTTATTGAAATAATACTATGTTAATTTACTGTAATGTGGAGTTAGCCTTTAGATTACCCTCTAAGCGTATAACTTTTTTTTTTTTTTTTTTTTTTGAAATAGTAAGTGAACTTTGTGTATAACAATAGCATACAAACATTCAAAATGAATTCCCCCCCCTTCCAATTACAGTCAATTCAATGGAAACAGATGACAACACAGATGTATCAGATTCGAAGACAAGCAGCCCAGAGTGTTACATACAATGCAATACACCATCCGATTGCGAAATTGGACATGATACAGAGGATGCGATCTGTAGTATGGAGTCAGAAGAAATTCTGCCAGAGAATGAAGTCTCTCATGAAGATAGTCTGTCAGAGAATGGTGTCTCACTAGATGAGACTCTGCCAGAGAATGGGGTCTCACCTGAAGCTATTCTGCCAGAGAATGTCTCTTTTGATAAGGAACAAGAAGATCTTCTGCTTACCTCTCAGACTGACTTGCAGCCTTTGAGCCCGGACCTTACAAAATCAAATAAAGCAATCAAAGATGGATCTTATAACGTCAGATTGACAGTGAACATTGCAATAGCTTTGAAAGGTAAACACACACACACACACACACACACACACACACACACACACACACACACACATATACTGTATGTACTGTATATATATATATATATATATATATATATATATATATATATATATATATATATATATATATATATAAGTGCATTTTCAAACTTGAAGATTCTTCTGGAGTGCATTTCTTTTATATCTTCCTTTTTAGGAGATGATGAGGAAGCCATTGTTTCTCTTGAGAAGACAAAGAAAAAAGCCAAGAGAGTGTCCTCTAGTGGGATGGTGGAAGCCCCCAAGGCTCAGAATTACTATCACTTTGAGTACAACTTGCTGCCGGATGATCCAGAACCAACTAAGGTGGATGTTGTTACGTTTGGTCTGGCAGCAAAAATCTACATGGAAAATGAGTCAAAGGTAAGCAGACCACGTATTAATGGTCACCAAAATGTAATTTAAACTTGGCTTATTCTCAATGGTGTGTGTATCTGTGTGTGTCTGTGTGATTGTGCGTGACTCTGTGTCCCCTTTGTCTTAATTATTTTTAAAGGTGTAGTATGCCTACCATTGTGTCTCGTGCCAGTTAAAGGGCTTGTTTGTTTCCCATCTCTGTGTAAGGCTATGAGCCATTATGTCCTGTCCATAGCAAACTAATGTGAGCAATCTCGACGTGCTTGCTTGGGGACGTATAATCCCTTTGAATTTCAAAAAGTTAAAAGTACAATGTATATTTCAGATCAATCAAAAGGTGATCCTGCTGTACTGTTTTATTAGACAATTAAATATCCTTTCAAGCAAATTAGTTGATGGTGACAAATAAAGTAGCCAATGCATGCTTTCCCATTGTGGCCATGCATTCTGCAGGTGCTGAAGCCATGGCATGAAGGAGGACAGATGTGGCTGGGCTGGTCTCAGTCTGTTACAGTGAGGGTCACTAAGGAGATCCTGATCAAACTCCTTTCTCACACAGTCACGTTCAGGATATGGGACACCAAGGACAAAGTCTCTGCCAAGGCTAGGTATGACCGACCTAAAGCTTTTCGTATGCCCCAGGCCAGGGCTGGGGAGGACATTGATCATAGCACAGGTATGTACATCCCCTGCAAAGCGGATAGAAAAAACACCTGGTACAGTTTCATCAGAAAGAATGTAGTGAACATATGTCAGAAATACTGATTGTTATTAATGTCTCCCGCAATTTTTCCATATGTGTAGAGTATAGCTCAGTTTGGGTGTGTTTTAAATGTAACCACAGTGTTATCAGTTGCCATGGGTTGGAAAATTAGCTAATTCATTTTCTGTGTGAAACTGTGATTGCAGGAGCAACCCCAGACTTGGAGGCGACTAAATTTGGTAATACATTGTCATGACTGGGACTGAGCTACTGTTGGGTTGGGGTTATTGTGTCTCGCATCTTGACAATTCGGGTAGATGCCACACATCGACTAAATCTAGTGAGCTGTCATTTCCAGCTCTCTTTATCTACAGGTCTCATGAAATGTACATATGTTATGTGAAAATGTGATTGTTTACACTGCATTTACTTTTATCATTTAAAGGTGGCATTAAAAACTTAGTGTTAAAGCTCCGAACCTATGAGAGGGACAACCCAAAGAACAGAGCAGGATTTAAACAACAGAGCGATAGCATGACTGCATATTCTGAGTTAAACTATTCAACAGGTAAATGTACATGGTATATGATGTATTCTGTCTGTAATGACAACTATGCACGGCTATGTATGAATTTGGTGCACACAGTCATGACAGCGTGAGCCAAACAGACATTGCAATTCAACCACCATGCCTAGTCTTTTATATTTAAAAAGCCTGAGTAGCCATGTGCAGTGTTGTCTTGCCTTTATATTACCTGCTATTTCATCAGCAGTTGACCCCAAAACCTCAAACACAGATATGGCGACAAGTGAGAAGGCCCTGTCATCTACTGCTTTGACTGCTGTCAGGTCAGTCATCATATTATGGCACTTTCCCATTTATATACCAGACGTTACGGAACTAGACAGTCTAAGGTTGATTACACTTCATACATTACTTTTCTAGACACCCATAGTGCTTTACACTATAGGGGGAGACTCACAGTCAAGTCACCAATGTGTAGCACACACTACATTGCCAACCAAACATTAGGCGACATTAACATACATATCCCAAAATAATGAAGTCATCGTTATTGTAATACTCTACTGTGATTGGTGTGTGTTTAAGATCCGCCAGTGATTTTGAACAGGATACCCCAGCCGTTGATGTGAGGAGTGTTAAAGCAGAGGTTCTTCCGGAGCAGGAGCTTGCCTCATCAAGCAAAACAGCCATCCGTATTTGAAAATAAACCTGATTTTGTTATGCACTGGGCATTAACAGAACTATACGCTATGCAATTTTAGCTGCACATGCACTTCTGTTGATGTAGTTTCCCAACTCAAGTGTGTTCCTCCTTTAGCTGCCATTAGGTGTGGTTCTGGGAAGGACAAGAACCTGCTAGCCCTCAAGAAAAAAGGGCCTCAGATACCCGCTATGGACAACCCAGCCTACATTGAGTGCATTAGAAAGAATGGAGTAGCCTCAGTGGAAGTCAAACTGATGTATCTGCTGGCAGGTAAGAATTATTAGTACTATCTGTAGAAACATCGACATGAAATGGATTAAAACCAAAAGAAAAGAAAATATGTAATTTGTGTTGATGTTCACAAGGGGTTTATTTATATTGTACATCGCATTTGACATAAATACACATCATTTGTCATTATCAATTGTAAAACCGACCCTGTATGGTCCACCATGTAGTGAATTCCAGGAACCGATCTGCAGCCTCATTTCAGCCCATCCATTCTTTTGGTGAACATGCTTGGGTGCAGGGATGTGACTGTGTTGGGGTTTCTGCTGTTGCCCTAAATGGTCCCTGCTACAGAGGTCTCTAATTGGCTAGTGTAGGCACCAGCCTAAGCCTGTCGACTGCACCATTAGCTTTTGATGTGTCTCCCTCACAACCACAGTGGGGAACCTTGATGAATAGCCTCCGCGATGGGAAACTCTAAGGAGTCACTTCTGTAAACCAGAGCCTGCCAAATCCCACACAGCTACTTTCCTGGGACAAACATTCCAGGCTTGGACGTATTACCCTGTCCTCTAATTCTTTGGCGCTTGCACTGTTTACTAATAGAATGCGGTTGTTTTCTATCAGTGGAGAGCTTAATTAGTGGGCACATTTCTTGAACATACTATTTAGAGCTTTTCCATCCAATATATAATCACATATATTCACATAACTATTCCAGGAGAGATGTCACTGACTGGCTGGATCTCAGGATCAACCAATCTGGACGAGGGCCTGTGCAACATTAGCCTTGACAGACCACTGATCTCTGAGAAGCTGAATGTTGAGCTCAACCCCATGATCATCACCATCCTGTCAGCAACATCCCTGCCTTCTACCCCAGTCTCTTTAAGTGTTCTAGAGGTAGCACCTTTTAAACCAATATGAACATAATGAATATTTACTGGCTGCTACACAGTAGAAATATGTAGTGAAATTGTACAGTATTACAGACTTTCTCTGTGCATTCATTATTCTTTTTTTGTTACACTTTTTTTGCTTTCTATCTGAAATGACATTGCCCTTCCTCTTTCCAGGAAAAATGCTTGCCTGTGTATTGCCAGTACAAATTTCTTAACTTGAAAATGCACAGGACGCAGAGCCAGGATCACGGAGCCAGCGTCCACTTCCATGACGTCAATGTGGTCCTGACAGGCCTGTTAAGCCCCGGACAGTTCGAGGAGTTTATCCGAGGTCCTCCGCTGGAGATCGAGATCCACGACCGAGACAAGAGGACAGAGAAGCCTACGGGGACCCGCCCCGCCCTGTATGGCACTGAGCCTACCGATAACATGCTGAGCAGTGTGGTCATGGTCAGTGTGCAGCGCACCACACACAACCCCTTCAAGGACAACAACAAGGTGTACGACCCCTGCGGCATCGCCAGGCTCAACCTCTCCGACCTGCTGTACGGGCAGAGGAGCATGAAAGTCAACCTGCCGATCCGATGTTCCCCGCCACCGCAGCTGTTAGGAAGTGAGAGAAGCGAATGGGAGAGGAGGATGATGGCCGCCCCGGGTGCCGATGAGGGCCCCAATGACAAGACTATACTCCCAGGGCATTACTTTAATGCCAACTCTCAGCTCAAAGTCAAGGTGGAAATAGCTTTTCCACTGAATGTGAAGAGGGATATCGGTGAGGGGCCAACGGGTTGTCCATTTGGACGCATTATTTACCTCTTCGGATACCACAACTTCTCCGCTATGACAAAGCTCAGGTCAGAGATCTTGAAAATCAACGCAGCCACTTTTGAGCTGAATTCTGACTCTGAGGAAACAATCGAGCGAATTTTATCCGGCCACAAAATGGGTGGCAAGGAGAGGCGGAGCAAGGATCTGGACTTTATTACAGGATTCCACATGCTCGATAAGCAGATACACCTTTTTGTTCTGGAAGGACTGAGGCATAAAGCCATCAAAAGACTTTGGGAGACAGTCCCCATAAAGTAAGCCTATGAAAGCTCTCTCATCTCAATGCTAACTGTTTTCAGATGTGTGCTGTCCATTTGGCTCGAGTGTGAATGTCACATTCCTGTGAGAAACCGGTGGCGGGTGTGATGTGTTGCAGGCAGGTGGGGAGTGAGGAGGAGCAGGTGATTGTTCTCTACAATTCGGGTCTGAAGTTCTCCAAGCGCATCTATGACACCCTGGACCTCAGTCTGAGTCCCGTCCACCTTCATGAACCTCTGGAGATCATCATGAAGCAGCCTCTCGTCTATGTCCGAGACATGGTCCCCAACACCTGTTTCCAAGCCATGTCACGGTATTAGCTCATACCTCGTTTTTTATGTAATTCTTACAGTCACTTTCTGGAAATGCTAGAGTATTTTTACTTATGCAAACTAGAGTGTAGAAAGAAAATCATATAAAAAAAGACTATGCACCTCTGACCCCTTTGTTTAGGTTAACCATGCTGTGTGAGTTGAGGAGGCTGAAAGATGTACTGCGGAACGACCTGTTCCCCTCGGCCGAGATGGTCCTGAGCCTGAGCAAGGAATTTGGAATAGTTCCTGGGAAATGGAAGCAGAGGTTCATGGCAAACACCCAGGATGAGACCAACTTGTCACTTCTCAATGCCTCTGAAAACATACACAAACCCCTGGACACATTCAACAGAGAGTACCTGAGATGGAAGCAACACGTCAACAACCAGCAGCTGCAGAAGCAAACCAAAGACTTTGTTCAGGTCTGCTATAAACTACTTCAAATAGATAGTTTCGTTTGAAAACCATGTACTGTTAAATTATTTCAATCATCGCATTCATCACAGGAAAATATTAAAGAGGTTCAGCAAGCCAGTTTCTACATGCAAAAGCCAAAGCCTGCCGTAGTAGTGGCTGAAACCGTTCCAGACACAACTGCCTACAATTACAGCACTCAGGCCCTGAATTCCACAGAGCAGGCCAAGAAGAAATTACGCAAGGAGATGTCCAAGGTAAGTTTAATAACCTTTGTCGTTAACGCTTTTGTTGTGACACACGACTATTAGCGATGGTCTGAAATGACGATCGCGATGCCTCAGGAGCCGACTCGGAGGTTCACCTACTGTCAGCAGTACCACTCAGCCACGGTGGAGTCCTGCGACCGTGACGCCGAACAGAAGGCCTGGGCCAGGTCAGCCTGCCGCCCGCACGGCAGCTTCACGTACCCCGGCTACAAGAGCAGCGTGGAGGCCAACGAGCATCCCAAACACCCGGATGAGGCTCGCATGGAGGAGCTGAGAAAGGTGATGTCACTGCCAGGAGTGGAGTTGAACCACCAACAGAGTCTGGTTTCACCCGAGTTCCCCATGCAGGGGAAAGGCCAAATTTATGGGCATTCCTAAGCAGCTTGGCAAAGGGATTGGGTTTTAGTGATGTTTTCTTTCTGGCTCGTCTTTCCCCAAGACTGGGTTTTGACGAGGTTTAGAGTAGCGCATAATGGGACATGGCGAATGCTGATAGATTGATGCTTGTAAAAGGCTAGCCGTGGCATGGTGCCGCCTAGTTTAATTGGGTCACACTATAACTCATTGCCCCCCATGACAGTGTAAGCACACATTTTAAACACTTTTAAGCACATTGTTGTCTCAGATCAGATTGAGTACAATGACTAATTTAGAATATCATAATAGAAATGTTCACGTTATGTTGAAAAGATACATTTTATGATATTCAACTTTCTGAAGCACTTGTGCTTTTGTGAGAAGGAGAACGTTTGTTTTTAAATACCATCTTTCCTCCCAACTTGTTTTGGGTAGTGAGAGGCTGGCAGAGAGGATACACATGCACAGAGGCCATGTTTGAGTTCAACTTTTGCTGTGCCCCCAGCCCTGGCGAGAGAATATCCTGCATGGCAACACTATGCGGCCCACACTGACTCGGGACAGGTGGCCCTGGTGCCAGCGCTACAAAGACTTTGAGCTGTACATCAAACCTCCTCCTTTCTTTAAGCCGGTCTCTCCCGGTACCACAAACTCAACTGGTAGGGCACCTTTACATTACATTTATTAATAAATTGCCCTCTTAGCACAGCCAACCTTACCCTCTACTGTAACCATGCAATTTATCATTACTGTGAGGTGTCCTGATTCAAGTATTGTTTCGAATACTCCTCCTATAAAAATATCTGGGCATGGGTAAACCATTCAGTTGCGGCCATTTTTCCAGGAGAGCAGGCTTATCAGGAGCAGCTGCAGGCTGACATCTCTCAGGGCAGCAGTTGGCTATGGAGGATGCCCTCAGCCAATAGCGGCCGAGACTCAGGTCAGTTGTCTGGCTTCAAGTGCTACATGGGAGGAGCAAATCCAGGACAGCTCCAGGACATTCTAAAGGATAAACCCATGAAGTATTCGCTCAGAAAGCCAGGCATCGGGCTGAAGGTATCACTTTTGAAATATTTGTTCTACACCTTAGATTATTCATTTCATTATTATGTTCAGAGCATTCAGTTACAACTATAAAACGCTGACCATGACTTTACAAACTAAAACCAGTGATGGAGCATGACTACTGATCTTCTACAAGAAATGCAGAGCAGAATAAGGCTGGTTTACAGTTGTGTGTGTGTGTGTCATATTGCAGCCCATCCCTGCACTGTCTGTGGTGCAGCACTCCAGCACACAGGGGATGGGGAAAGAGAGTCTCATCCCGTTTTCTCCTGGACCCTTCCAGAACCACAGCTTAAGCAAGGACAGCAATGTCATCCCTCGAAACCAATCCCACTACAACAAGTATCACTTCAAGTTAGTTGGCTGACCTACAAAGATTTATTTTCATAGAAGACAAGTTCAGCGTAAAAAAAAATCTTAAAACGGACAGGGCCACAGTTGTACAGTTAGGAATACAAATGTTTATTATTATTGTTTACTGCAGGGGCTACTCGATGCAACACTCGTTCCAGCACAAGCGGGCAGCCCCTCCTCTAACAGAGGAGGAGAGGAGTCTGTTCCCGTTCCAGACAGGTGCTCCAAGTGGCAGGGAGCACACAGGACATGCCCAAACCAAGCCGGTCAGGAACGTTGTAGTGACTCAGACCTACAAAGATGTCCTCCTGCATGTCCAATGAGGAATAAAGCCTGTTTGTTGATATCATTGTCACGTCAAGACTTTTGTGAATCCACACTATCGCATTAAGAAGCACTTCGGAAACTGGCTTAAAAACAATGAACAAGTGTATTACAGGCCCAATATCAGAAAAAAAAACTTTGTTTAAACCCAACTTAATTGCAGTCAGTAAAATATAGAATGAATTTCAATCTCTAAACAATACAAACAATAAATCATGGCAGTCAATTTAGTAATGCTATACATAGTTAAATAGTTTATAAATCAGGGGTGATTTAACACACGTGCGCACAAATATCCCTGGAGCCTAAAGCAAGGTGACATGGATGGAACCAAAAGTGCAAAGCCAGTGGCCCACAACCCCCAGGAAGAACACGGCAGCGTGCTGACTCATGTCACAGTGGAGAGCTCAGAAAGTTCTGTCAAGAGGATGGGAGCAGATGTAGGCCCTCTGCTCCAGGACCTCCGAGGCGATCTTCTTGATGTTGGCATCATTGTTCTCCGGAGAATCTGGAACGAATGCAGACTCATTACCAACACACCCCCGTTCATTTGTCACATGAGAAATGGGACGGACCAGATCACCGGATGAATGTGTATGGGATTTCGGTAATTAAAACAGCTTGCACAGTGGACTTGAGGAATGCAAAATATGGAAATCTCACGCAACACAGGGGTGACTGGTGGTATGCAAAGTTTACAGGGAAATTCTACCACACATGCAAGTCTTTTGTACTGAATGGCAATAAATGCACAGCACTGTTTCCAATTACCACTTTGTGTTGCACTCACTTTTTTGGAGCTGAGTCATCAAGTAATTGTTCTTGAAAAAGGCCTCGGCGCAGAATGTGTTTGCTAGCAGCACCTAGCAAATCGGAGAACACACCCATCATCAAATTCTGCGCGATTGTTTACAAATTCAGGACAACAAAGGAAACAAAATGCAAGGGACATGAGAGCATCAGGTTAACCCCATGGACTCCAAACGGTATTGCAATGTAATGGCAGTATGGAAAAGTAATGTCAACCATGATAACTTGTATTCATGATAATTTTTTTTTTTTGCAAAAGTACAAACCACCCACCACCCTTCAAGACTTAGCAAAATGGCCATGGCAGTTCTCTGAAGCAATTTCCTGTTGTCATACATTGTAGGTAAAATGTACTTATTTCTGTAATCTAAACCAGATCATGACTTTTGGAAAGTTTCTGCCATGCAGCAACATCTCTGACTTTAATTACTGCATAGCTGCCTCTTCCATACATTCATGCCATAACAAATCAAATGTAAAAAAACAAAACAAAAAAAAACATCAAAGTGATACGGAGTTTTGACGAGTAACTCTCTGCTGAGAGGCATATGGGAAGCTACATTTTATAGAGAAATAAAGTAGACCCTGTATATTGCTGTGAGGGATTTGCATATATATATATGTGTGTGTGTGTGTGTGTGTGTGTGTGTGTGTGTGTGCGTGTACCTCATGGTCGTGGTTCCTGAGGCCGATGCTGATGGAACGACTGGTTCTGGACAGGACCGCTGTCATGGCGTACAGGTTGATGAGGACATCTGCTACTCTCTTCAAGATCAGCTGTTCATCCACTATCGTCTGGCCACAGACAAATGGACAAAACACAAAGTCAATCTATCACGCCCAATGGGACATATCACCAACACAGTCACATTATTTCTCAGCGTCAACACCTTGCATGTTCTTTAAAATGTATTTGATGGCTTTTCTTTTGCCTGAAGTTTTTGTAAAGACAAAACCTGAACACATGAAATGGATCTGAAATGTAGTTAAGCGGCATAGGAAAAGGATTTAGAATGTGCAGTTTTTCCAGGTATTCTTGTGCTGCTTTGGCATAAGATATATATAATATAATATATACTGATTACAATAGCAAGATCCAATAGAAGCTCATTTAGAGGGGGAAAAAATGCTACCTTGGGCCAGCTGTCCAGCAGATGAACATTACCTCAGCTGCACAGGAAGTGAGGGAGTTGGGAAAAGGTCCCAACTGTACTGAACAGGCCTCCCATAATTAGGAGCATAGTCTCTATGGAAACAAGCTATACATGCAGCTCCTTCAAACAAATGGAAAGTCTGTTCAATGGAATTCCAATCATTTGAGCACAAACGAAAAAAAGGGTGTGTTCTTTGTCCGAATTATTGATTGGTGCAGAGTTTGCGGAGCGACTTTATTTTCAGCTACTTCACCCAGAAAACGTAATGGCCATCGTGTTGAATGACAAGGCAGCCATTTACCTTTCCGTATCTGTAAAGCAGGCTCTCAACAGTGGATCCAAAATGAACAACGTTCTGTTCAAACTTCTTTGTACTTTCCTGTGGAGAAAGGGGGAAACAAGCATGTCTTGCTGATTCTCCACATACGGATCTGCTCAGGGAAAAAGTACAGTAATGCCAACAGTTAAGAGGCTATGGGAGCTTACAGCCAGGCTGGGGTGCACAACTCCATCTTTCCCTGTCAGTCCCAGGTCCACACTGCCACCCATAGTCTCCCTCAGCCTCTTCCCCAGCATGTCCAGAACAAGCCCCATGTTTCCTTTCTTCAGCTGCCTGAGGGTGCAGCACACAATGGTTTAGATCAATGACCAACAACTCGGGGGTACTCACGACCAACATTACAGCACAGGCAGTACTTACTTGACTTTGTCTGTCAATATTTTGCCCGCATACTGCATTCCTGTCAATGCAATGTACATCCTCAGGATCTCATTGGTTCCCTAAAGGAGAAGTGCATTGGAAAAAAATAATCTATCGCATGTGTACAAAGTCTGCACATAAAGCCTGAACAATAGAAACTTACACTAGGATCGTGGACTTTACAGCGTGCACACGCCATCTAGTGGTCACCACCTAATTGGTTTGAATAGTGAGTGAACAACAGATGTTTCACCTCAAAGATGAGCAAGATGCGACAGTCCCTAAGGTAGCGTTCATAGGGGTAGTTCTTGGTGTAGCCCAGGCCTCCTAGAACTTGCAGGGCTTCGCTGACGCAGATCCAGCCCCCTTCCGAACTAAATACCTACAAACAAAAACGGCAGGACGGAGAGTAAACAGCATATCCCCCCCCCCCCCCCCCAAAAAAAAAATATATGTAATGAAATGTTGTAATGTGCATGTGAAAAATAAATTGTCAGGGCTTGATGACAAAGCTCACCTTGACCATGGCTGCCTCCACAGAACAGTCTGGAACTCCAGGCCTGTCCATCATCCCTGCCGTAAGGTAGGCCATGCTCTCCATCACAAAGGCATTTAGGGCCATCACTGCAAACTTCTCCTACGGTGGAGACCAAGAGGACAGCAGGCGTTATCCAAACCAAACAGAGTCACCCGGCATACTTTATTTTATAAAGTCTATGAGATGAAAGGCTTTCATACTTGAACCATTCCAAATTCACTCAGCCGCTTGTTGAACTGCTTCCTGGTTCCAGCGTACTCTGCTGTCAAACCTACAAAAAGGACATTAAGCAAATGGACAAGTTGTTTGGCTGAGAAAATCCATCTGATCCATAGATCTGCAACATGTAGTAATGCCAAACAGCAATTAGGAATATACCTATCAACTTCTTGATCATTCCTGCTCCGGCACTGCCCATACTGAACCTCCCAGAATTCAAGATGTTCATCGCAACCTGTTCAACCACACAAAAGCAAAATCCAATTGTAATGGTTTGGTTTGAAAAGGACTAATTATTAATAAAGTAAAAAAATCATCCCCTTTCGAGGCCAATCATGACTTCAACTAAATTACCTTGAAACCAGCTCCAACCTCTCCTATTACATTTTCCACTGGCACTGGGGTGTTATCAAAGGACACTTCACAAGCTTGAAGAAAGATAAAGGAGGTTCTGTTCAAATGTTAACAGATACAGACAGTGTAGGTTATTCTTATGGTTTCTATTTAGGCTTCAACGTTCCCTCAGGCTTCCTATTTAGTATTAATAACAGTCCCCTCAGTTAGTATTGATTGTTTTGGCCAACGTAAAAATTCCTTTTACAGGCTGGAAGCTTCTTTCAGCTCAGTCAAGTCAGACTGGATCAATACATGACTATCAGTATGTTTAAATCCATATATTATCTTACTATTAGAGCCCCGGATTCCCAGTTTATCTTCCGGCTTGCCGCTGGTGATTCCTCCGTATGCCCTTTCCACAATGAACGCTGAAATCTTGTCTTTCTTCACACCCTCTTTGTCAACCACCTCAGTCCTTGCAAAAACTGTCATTATATCGGCCGTTCCTCCATTGGAAATCCAAATCTGAAAACCAGACAACAAAGCTGTAAGAATACCAGTAGAAAACCCCTACTAAATTATACATTTCAATGTTGACAGACATTAAAGATACCACGCATCCTTTAATACACACACTGCATAATTAGGAAACACCTGACTCTCACCTTGGAGCCACTGAGCAGGTACTGTGTCCCATCCTCAGAGAGAGTAGCACGGGTTTGAATAGAAGCAGCATCACTCCCGCTAAAACACCAAGACACACACACAATATATATTACATTACCCTTTATATCAAACAATCAATATCAGTACAATAAAAAAAACACTTTGCTATGTGGGACAATTTTCACAATTCCAGTCCAACTTTAGCATGGTAAATGTCATAACAGATCAGCATGTGAGAAATGCAGCAGTGCTGGATTCCAGGTTGTTACCTTCCAGGTTCAGTCAGACAGAAGGCTGCTATATGCTCTCCTGTGGCCAGTTTGGGAAGGTACTTAGCTTTCTGCTCATCGTTTCCAGCTATCAGGATCCCCTAAAGCACCAAAACAGCCACATCACATCACAGTCATGAATAATAATGTGGTAATATAATAATATCATAATAATTATTTCATATTGCGGTTGTTTACCTTTAGACCAATGGCTTGATGAGCTGCCAATGTAACAGCAATGGCCCCATCAAGAGAGATAATCTCTCCCAGTCGTGCATACATTGTGTTCGACAGTCCCAGCCCCCCTAAGCAGACAGGTCACAATGGTTGGAAATCAGATATTATCGATAGACAGCATAATCTTTTCATTTTCAATGCTGTAATGTCCTCACCATATTCCTCAGGCACCTGGATTCCAAAAAGCCCAAGTTCTTTCAGTCCATTTAAGGTCTCTGATGGAATTTTGGCCTCATGGTCAATTTTAGCTGAATCAACTGTAAGAAAGTTCTACATGTTATTTGTCACATGCAAACACTACTTGGGCTATGCATGCACAGTAGACTTCATGGGAATAATAGCAATTGTCATTTTCAAAATGTTGATATTTAGGATTTCACGAGGTGTTGTCTACTTGCTTCTCACCATTCTCATTGAAGAACCTTTCCACTGGTGCAACAAATTGATTTATCTCCTCCAATTCTTCATTTCCAATCTCAGGATAAGGAAATACCTCTGACTGAAATACAAACAGATATTTGGTTGGTTGAACTCCAGGGATTACAATGTTGCCAATTCAACCTGTTGGGATTGGAACGAAGCTTCGGGGGTTACATAACACAACCGCCTTGGTGAATTTGGTTCATCTCATAAAGAAAGGGGTGACACGTTAGGACCAAGAAATACAATATAAATCATTATGTCTAAAACTACTCCCGTTCGCCCACACTAAAGTCTTCATACATGTCCGAATGTCAATACATGGTTCAACAATTTTCCGTTATTGGCCACTATCACTGGATCTTAATCAGTTAAAGTTAACCGATTTGCAGAGCAAAGGCTTAGTTGACCTACGCTCGCTAGCCTTAGCCCTACATTGGAAACATTACATTACATAGGTGCGGCCAAAAAGTTGGCAATTTCATTTATGATTGAGTGTGGTGGTTGACAGTTGAAAATAAATACAGCTGGGTATAGTTTCGTAAAATAGTAGACTCACAAAGTACCATGCTCTTATAGAAAGTGTTTACCTTGTTTACTTTGCCTAAGAACAAATCCTTAGCATAAGCAAGATTCCTTGAATGTGTTTTGAACGCTCTGCGATTGTGAAAAAGGACGTCTTTCCCTTTTTGTCTTAAGCATGATGTGATCAAATTATTTCCAAATTTAACAGATTTGGATAGCAAAATCAGTCTATTAATGTTCATTTTGCAGATGTTAAATAAATGCCCCGGTATCTTCTTCTGTTGGTAGAGGTTCAGGAAAGGATACTCATTTTGAGATACCTTTCACCTCATTCGGTCTCTTGGTGATGACGTACTCAAAGTTTAGGTAACGCGTAAATATGTTAGATGTCTTTCTACCGCTTGGTGGCAGTATTTAATAAAGCATTTAGGGGTAGCCAATTTGGCAAATAAAAAGAAATGCAGTCAAATGTAAACAAGATGATAAAAACGGAAACAATGTAGTTCATTCTAATTATTTTTGTTTTGTTTGTAGATTTTTCTAAGTTTTTATTATTTAGCATTTAAACAACACCCGCCCCCACCCCGTATGCAACGTCAATGCACAAACCGATGACGCAGAAGTCCTGCAATCTAACAAATCGGGGCTGACCCTCAAAGCTGAGAGCGACTATATTTTTAGCTCAGGTCCTGGAAGACCAGACACACAGGACACGGTGTCATTCCACCACCTGTCTCTTATAGTCAAAGCTGGGTGGAAATAGTCGAATATTGTCTGTATTGTCGATTAGCACACATACATTTTGAATTAGTTGGGAAGGATTTCCTTTCACGTAGTTTGTTAGTCGGCATATTGAAAGTAAGCTGGACGTTATCGTTCCTGAATAAGTGTATCTTCGAAATATTGGCCAAGCTTGATACAACATTATCAAATCAATATTTAAGACAATATGTTTTTCAATGTGTTACCGTCTAGTGTAATTGGAACCAGAAAATTACCTTTGCAGTGCAATACCACACCTTGATGCTTTTTTCTTCTGCATAAAAAACACAATATCTGTCCAAGAAGTTAATAATAATAATAATAATTCATTTTATTTATATAGCGCTTTTCTTACACCCAAAGACGCTTCACAACAAGAGAACAGGCAAATAAAACAGAAATACAAGACAAACGGATAACAGGAGAACAGGTCGAGACAAGACAGCAATACAAACTACAGTAAAATTTGACAGAAATGTTGTAGAGGTAAGGGGCGTTTGAGTTAATTAGAGTAGGCTAGGGTGAAAAGGTAGGTTTTAAGATGGCTTTTGAAGATAGGAAGTGAGTTTGAATCCCGAATGAAAGGAGGAAGAGAGTTCCAGGGTTTAGGTCCTGCCCTAGAAAAGGCACGCTCCCCAAAGTTTTTTAGTTTTGCTTGTGGGGTGACCAATTTCATTTCAGAGGAGGAACGGAGTGTCCGGGTGGGAAGATAGAGCTGTAGAAGATCCGAACGGGCGGGGGGGGGGGCGCCGGTTATGTAAAGCTTTGAAGGTGAGGAGAAGGATTTTATAAGTAATACGATGATTAACTGGGAGCCAGTGAAGGGACGAGAGAATGGGGGTTATGTGCTCAGAGGATTTGGTCGAGGTCAGGAGACGGGCTGCAGAGTTCTGAACAAGTTGGAGTTTATGGAGAGCGGTTGCACTGATGCCGACTAGGAGTGAATTGCAATAGTCAAGACGGGAGAAAATAAAAGAGTGAATGAGTTTGGTGGCTGCGCTTTGGGAGAGTGATGATCGGATCTTGGCTATGTTTCTGAGATGGAAGAAGGATATTTTGACCATGTTATTGATATGTGGGGTGAGAGACAGAGTGGAGTCCAATAAGACGCCAAGATTTCGTACCAGAGCAGAGAGGAAGACTGTAGAGCCATCGATGAGGAGTGAGATATTGTTGACTTTGGAAAGGGTGTGTTTTGAGCCAATTAAGATGAGTTCACTTTTGCTGGTGTTAAGTTTGAGGTGGTTATTGTGCATCCAGGAGTTGATGGAAGATAAGCAGTTTTCAATACAGGAAAGTGGAGGGCTAGTGAAAGAAGTTGTGCTGATATATATCTGGGTGTCATCAGCATAGCAATGAAAGTTGAGGTTGAATTGTCTAATGATTTGACCAAGGGGAAGGATGTAGATTATGAAAAGGAGGGGACCCAGGACAGAACCTTGAGGAACACCCTGTGTGACTGGGGAAGTGTCAGAAGTGAAGCCATTAAGTGAGATGAAGTGATGTCTGTTTGAGAGGTAGGACTGAAGTAGAGAGAGTGCAGTGCCCTCAACACCCAACATGTGCAGCCTTGAAATAAGGAGCTTGTGGCACACAGTGTCAAAGGCTGCACTAAGATCTAATAGGACCAGGATGTTGAGGGCCCCTGTATCGGCGGAGGTGAGGAGGTCGTTCAAGACTTTGGTAAGTGCAGTTTCTGTGCTGTGAAATGTGCGAAAACCAGACTGAAGGGGCTCAAACAGATTATTGGCAGATAAGTGTTCTTGAAGCTGAGATGCAATGATGCGTTCTAGGATTTTTGCAAAAAAGGGTAAGTTTGAGATGGGGCGATAGTTTTGGAGGATGGTCGAGTCTAGGCCGGATTTCTTAAGGATCGGAGTGACTGAAGCAATTTTAAGGACAGATGGAAAAACTCCTTGGGCAAGGGATGAATTGAATAAGTTTGTCAGATGAGGAAGAAAAGAGGGTAGGCATGATAAATAGAGGGCACTAGGAAGAGGATCAAGACGACACGTAGTGGGTTTGGAAGCCTTGAACAGCTTTGAGACATGGGAGGAGTCAACCGGGGAAAAACAGGAGAAATGAAGATCGTGTGTAGGTGGCTGAAAGGGACTCACAGCAGGGGACAGTGTGACAGTGGAAGGTTTGGCGTCCAGGGAAGAATGAATGTTGACTATTTTATCCTTAAAATACTGAAGAAAGGAGTTGGCAAGCTGGGTGGAGGAATGAGACATTGTGTCCTGCCGGGGTTGAATAAACTTACTGACCGTGGAGAATAGAGTCCGAGAGTTGGAGTTGAGTAATTCCATTAGAAACAGAGACATTATAAATGTCATTATATCATTTTATTTCGTGTTCTCAACATGGTCACAGTATTGTTTTACACCAATAAGGTCTTGTCTACCTAAAACATAATGCATATTACTGTAAAATGAAGATGCTCCTCTCTTCCCTTTGAAATATAAAATGGGCTGTGAGCATGAGGAAACAGAAGTATATGGAGCAAGTATAATTATGTAACAGTCAGCAGATCTAGATCCTATGATAATTCGTACAGTCAGAGACAAATTTAAGCAGTTGATGATTATGTAGATCTTGGAAGAGAGTAGGAATGCACCTTCAATGCAACTGCAGACATTGAGTACTAATAATTTACAGACTATTTAAAGTTAATCTCTTTGTAAGTCACCACCCTACCCTTCCATTAGCCCCGTCATTACATGGGTTACGTTATAATTTCCCAAAGATTTATTTGCTACAGTATATACAATCTGCTGCATAATGCAATGCAATGTAGGCTACTTTTTTTTTTTTTTTTTTACAGTAAGAGTATAGTGAAATGCATGCTGGAGTTAAATGGCAAAGCTTTACCCGAAACTGAATAATAGCAGGCCTGCATTTCCCAACTGTAAACCAATATAACCCAAAATTAATCAAAGCAACATTGCAAGTTTAGCTTGGAAGCCCACAGTGTCTGTGATAATTAACAATATAGGCATCAATGGCATGCAGTGAAGCATCAGGTCAGGTTGTCCAATAGATTCTGTAAAAATTATAAAAGCGCCTAAGGGAAAATAGTGACAGTTTAGATTGATATATGAATCCAAAAATAAAAGTGGTCGCTCTAGAGAGTCAAATTTGAATAAATTATACTTCAACCAATCCCAGTTCTAATATGGGTTTGTGAAAATTGAAAATGACAATGATAAAGTAGGTTTAAGATCAAGATCCCTATGGTAAGTTAATTTGTGGACAGAGGCCTGAGAACCTATCCAGAATTAAGGGAGCCTTCCAGAAAGTTATCAGTGTTGTGTAACGTAATACATTGTAGAGAAAGGCTTCTGGATTGCACAGACGATGGTATGTAATGTGTGTCTTGTAACATTTATTCGCCTTTTTTTGTTGAGGAAAACAGTGTGGTTCTGTATACCTAGATTGAAGTATGCTGTACATTCAGATTAAAATATGTAATTTGCACCTCACTACAGTAGGTGAATCAAGAAATAGTCACAGATTAGATTTTCCTCTGTCACAACATACAAACATGACTTCAGTTATGTATAGCTTTAAAATATACCATTAAATTTAAACACTTGTCAACCGTAACACTGATATACTTTGGGAGTACACAATAGTTAGAAAATAGCCTCAAGATAAAATGTTACATGCAAGAATATTGTCTTTCACATTCGGTATCAATGTGGTAGGTCAAGTTCCTCAAAACTCATCAACAGAATTGAAGGTCACTGAGAGATAGGGTTAAAAGACAGATACAGGGGGAAAGACATAACTAAAACAAAGAAGAAACAAAGAAGAACAACCACCTGATAGTAATTGTTCATTTACAAAATAGTACATTTACATATTGCACGTACAATGAGTAAAAAAAATCCATCTCAGTCTAATCTGTGGATACAGACGAATTTCAGCCACTGATATCAGACATAACACAAAACAAGGGCCGTGTCTTTCCCTTCACTGCCGCAAAATAGATTCTTACCAAATCTCCACTGCCCTTCCAACACCCTTCACAACACCACATATAGTGTACATGGGGAGCATCAGCCACCCCACCTAATATGCTAGAATGTTTGGTATAAAAGAAGATATGTTTGTGGACAGGGAATTTAAATAGGGATGTCACTGTCACCAAATGATAAGTATTGATTCGGTATGGAGGTGTCCATGCAGCTGGAGGCAGGTCCAAAGAGCAGATTTCGAGTCGCCACCAAGCCAGACAGTAAACAGTACTTTGCACCACATCCATGGATTTCAAGACAAACAATGAAAGCAAGGAGGGCCAGGGCACACTCAGCCAGCTGAGAGCTTCAACATCAGATGAGACACTTTGACAGTCATGTTGCTGTATTCTTACTGTGATCTGCTAACATCCCCCACCCATCTCCCCTACATTAAATCAAGCATTCAAACTTTTTAAGCAATATAAGCTATTTTTCTTTCAAACATCCTCTGTGGAACCTTACCTGCATTGTCACATAACAGTTTAATGTACATAGCATTTCATATCGTTTCATTGATCTCTAAAAAAATAGTTAAAAAAATAAAACAAGGAAAGAGGACCAGCAGCAAGGTGTCGAAGTTTCTTCCTGTGGAGGGGCAACTCGGAGCAGGTGCACTAGGAAGTGCAGTGAACGAGACAGTTGACAAAAAGCCTTGAACGCTGCACCAACAGCGTAGAGTTCTTATCCAAAGGCAACCAGATATATTCCAGGTCAGTGAATAGCCTACCTAAATAAAAGCCTTTATTGTCTTCTTAATCGTGAAACTATGTCACCTAAGGAAGAGTATACGACTGAGATTTTAGTTGATGCCTTACACTGTTTTGCTCTAGAACAATAATAACCTTTTAATGTCAATATCATTATATTACAAAATACTATATGCACGATATACATAAAGCAATCTTGTGACTAAATTAGTAAATTTATTAACAGTTGGCACATTTAGGACTGCTAACAGAGATATCACAGTGTACTGTGAGCTATTGCTACATTAAATACTGGTACAGCTACATCTGGGGCTTGCTTGTTTCCAGGGCACACTTTGATGATGTTTACAGACGCCTGTTAGTCCAGCCCCCACTCCTTACACTAGGTAAAACCACTAGATATTTCTGTCAATATCGACAGCTTTTCAAAGTACTATTAAGCAAGATATCTGATTATGTTTTTAAGATGTCCAGCGATGTATTAAGGAAATCGGTAGCTATGGTCTTTGTGCATGCTCTTGCCTTACTGTTGTTTGCCGTTCAGAAAGAGACATGAGTTGTCAAACTAGTCGGGATACTAAAAGAGTAACCTAAAGGAAACCCCTTTTTGTTTCAAAACTACCGCATTATTATGATTCTATACGTAATGTAGAGGAGGCACAGGACCAGTCCGGTTCAAAACATCCTTATGTCCTGGAGGAGGAGTCCAGAGATGCACAGTGTCGAAAGAGTTAATTTCCAGCCATCCAGAGTCCCTGTAAGAGCTGACTAGGGGTCAGCCATCTGCCTGGCCTCACACCACTGTGCTGATACCACTGTGTTTAGGCTTGGTGCTGCTGGGGGCCGGGGAGGGGGCTGGAGGCGGCCCGTGGTGGTGGGGGCCATGGGAAGAGTGAGCAGGGTGCTGTGGGTGTGGTGGATGGGGGGTATGGCTCCCATGGCTGTGCTGTGCGTGGGGGTGGGGAGGGTGAGTGGAGAATGGGGGCTGCTGGCCATGGGTGGGTGGGGGGTGGTACTGGTGGGGAGGGTGCTGCACGTGGGCTGGGGGATGGTAGTGGTGATGGTGGTGGTAGGGCGGGGGGTTCTGCCCCACCTGACAAAACTGGGGATGATGCGGGTGCATCTGGGCCTGGGTCTCTGACTCAGAGCGAGCTGTGTGGTGCAGGTTGGCAGGGTGTGGGGTGTGAGAGATCAGGGTGGGGTGCAGGGTTGCCTGGGGGGATGGGCTGGGGGACTTCATCCTCCTAGTGCCAAAGATGGATCCCAGCAGCGAGGAGGAATTTGGGAGGGACTGCTGGCCCCGTGATGGACAGTCTCGGCTGGACCCGGCTCTCCGCCTCATGTGGGGGCTGCTAATGATGGACCCCTGTGGAGGACAGGACAGTTAGAACCCACAGGGGTGCTATCGAACAAGCACTAAAGGAAATACATGTCTATACTGTCAAAATGATCTGCCCATGACCAAAAAAGTGTCAAAATTATGGTTTACATGCACTTCAACTTAAAGAACACAAAGGGATAAGAATCATGAGAAAATCCCAATTGCCATGATAGAGTGTTTTCGAAAGAATGAATAAGGTCTTTGAGAGCCATGCACCACATGCAGAAGAAGCCCCAACAGACAGCAAATCATAACAGTTGACAGTCAATAAATTCACAAGATGTAATTGTGTTGTAAGTCCTAATTAGTGTTTTTACACGTAGTTTCAAGAATATATAATTGCTCACTGGATGATGCATGTAAATTAGATTGGTAGACATACATTTCCAACTGTGTTCATACTATAATTTAATTTGTGGATGCAATACAGTATAAGCTTATACTTTACATTAATTAACGTGGGAATAAGATATAAATGGGGTAGAGAATAACTCAGGTTGGAAGAAAAAAGGACCCATATGTACTAGTCTCATTCATTTTGAACTACACAATAACCCGGGTGCTAACAGCGGAAATATGTTTATTAATATACATAAACGGCACATGTGATGTAGCTAGCAGTGGACATCAATAACAAATAAAACTACAAAACTATTTAGGAAACCAATAAAGACAAAGACAAGACAATAAAACAAACTGAAGTTAATAACTGAAAGCCCAGAGAAGTTGCATTAGTGACTTCATGCTTGTCTTGGCTACATAAAAGGTTAACCAAGATGGGGACCATTCCCCTTGAGACAGACAGAAATTCAATGGCAGACAGTCAATTCATGCACAGTGACCAAAACAGGCAGGCTGCAGCAAAACAAACTATGGAAACTAGAAAGCAAAAATATGGTGCAAAAAACGGGAGGGAGAATTATATTTTAAAGTGCAAAACAGGACCGGAAAGAGCTAGCAGCTAGAGTCCAGTCACTTCCAACTTACTTCCATATTGCTGTCTAGAGATCCTGCACTGCTGCGACGCCCACGCTTGCCTGCCCAGGACATGCAACACGACAGGTTAGAGAGGTCAACACACCTGGACGATATACAACAGCGTACCGTATGCAGCTCTTCTACCAAGGCTACCGCTCTGCGGGACTACGTTCCCTCACAGCTGGCTAACGACACTCCTAATGGCGGGGGATATGAGGAATAAACTATAAGGACTAGAGGGGAAGGAGGAGAGTAGTCCATAAGTCCAATGCTAGGCTAGGCTAAGCCAAAGGGGATACTGTGGCAACATGAGGCTCAGCTAGGAAATACTATTGCTTTTGCCATGGAAAGGAAGAATATAAAATATGCAAACCGAACAGCGCTGGAATAGGAGAGAGGACAAAATCTGTCCGTAGTAAAACCAGGGAGAAAAGAAGTGACAATATAAGTAATTTTTACATGTCTAAATAAAATGGAAAGAAATGACTGTTGATAAATATTAAAAGGAATATATCTTAACTAATTTCAGAAACAAATAGGGTGTACTAGGGGTTTAAATTTACAAAAATGGTGAACTAACTGTCAAGTTTACTTTCAATGTAGAGGAATTTGGAAGATAAGACAGGTGTTGAGGTGACTTAACACCTTAGTTTGGATGTAGGCACAGCGACGGGGGTTTTAGAGTGTGCAAAGCATGACGGCCAACACAAACCCAAGGCTCTGGCCTCTATATTGGCCTGCTTGCTCAGAACACGGCTAGTGCGGAGGTGGCCTCACATGGCCTTCTTTGATTAACAATGCCAAGCGCACTGCAAAAGCCCTGCGATCGATCACAGCATCCTACATAGTGCTGCCTCCCTTTGACGCTGGTGGGAGCAGGATTATTAGTCAATACTCGCTGGTAAATGACTCCCGGATGCATTAGTGAACCCATTCATCTCCCTCAGCAGCCCATTCGCTAAATCACAGTCCTTTAGCTTATGCCTTTATAGCTGATGTAGCAAACCCAGAAGACTTGAATCCCACCTGTCTTCTCAGCTGTAAGGGTTAGCCAAGCCAGAAGAGTCTACAGAGTGACGGTCGACAGAGCTAATGTTGCACGTGACTGTGTAGTTAATGGCAGCAGACAGACTCCAGGTTCAAATGAGCTTGGCTACCAGGGTGCTAAAACTTCACCTAGAAACACGCATTCGCACAATGACCCGTCCAATCGCTCTCCATACAAAGTCACAGGAAACTCAAACCTCAAGGGAGAAGCTCGGCTCGCTCGAAATTCCCATACCAAACAATATCTTGCATCCATCCATACAAGACGCATCCATAGAAAATCCCCATCCAAGACAAGTGAGTAGTATCATGCCAGCATTCAGAACAGGTTTACAGTCTACTTGACAAGAGAGGGGATGAAACCTAAGTATTCTACTTGGAGACATGGAACCACAGAGATAGATAGTGTTCTCTCTCTATGTCGTGCGAGGTTAGACTCGAATGGCGACCTTTGACCTCACCTGCTTCTGAGAGGTCACGCAGGGAGCTGCTGAGGGCGCTCCTCTTCAAACCCTCCCCCATGGCGTAGCTGTCGTCCAGGCTGGCGCGGCTCAGGTTGCCGTTGCCCGCGTCCTTCTTCATCCCGGAGCTCTGGGACAAGCTGGGTCTCACCAGGCCTTTCTGCTTCTCTAACTCCGCTGTGCAAGGAATTGAAAGACAAAAGGTGAGTGACAGCGCATGCAGCCCAGTGCATACTAGTGGGCCACTAACTAGTGAAATGCAGTCCCTTTCAATCAAAATGTATTGAAAGGTTTCAATCCTTTTATGTTTATATTATGGATTTCTGCTTCCCTATTGACCGATTGTACATGACTACGTTTTTGGTGGAGGCGTTGGTATTTGTCACTGACACATATTAAACATTGACTCCCGTAAATAGAGGAGCCGTAAAGGAAAAGTGTGCTCACACTCTATCCGGTATTTTTCCATTTCCTGAACCTCAGCGATGGACTCCCGAAGGTCGTCAGTGAACTTTTTGCGGTCCTGGGGGTTGGGGGCATTGAAGTTGATAAGGACTTTAATGTCGGCTCCCGGGATGGCAGACATCAGCCGCACTCCGTTGGGATAGTCTGTGGACAAAATGTAGTATGACGCATTATCAGTGTTTGTAAACTGCAATGACTAATATAATTGTGATTGTGTATGTATTTTTTGTATGTATGCAATTTGTTGTACTACAATCTAATAACTGCAAAATACTTTAAAGAACACTTACATTGATTTTCAAAGATCTGCACCTGCATTCCATACAGAGAGAATGACTGTCTAAAACTGTATGTTACAGAGTTCTTCTTCTTCTGAAAAATCTTGGTCACCTTTAAACATAAATGGAGGAAATCAAGATAAAGAAAAATACAATATTTCAGTTCAGAAACTTCTCTCAGTTTGTGTTCTCAATGCGTCAAAGGTAGATCCACATATATACACACCACTAAGAGGTCGTTGAAAAGGAATATCTCCCTCTGGTGGACACCCAGCTTCTGAGGTTTGTTGGGGTCCGGCACTTCAAACAGTCTGCAGTAACAGACCAGTCTCCGGTGTGGGAGGGATAGCACCTGTGGGCACATACATGAGGGTTACAGTCTAAACTCTGGCCTGGAAACGGACACGCTATCGCAGTTGTTTTGATCCTTCTGCTATAGCACTGCTAAACAAACAACAACAAACTAAACAATAGTAATTACGTCATGTAGTTTGTTATGTATAGTTATATATATATATATATATAAATAAATCTCCTGAAAATGGACAATAAAGATAATCTAATCTGATCTAAATCAAACACCGGCATGGCAACATCTGACTTGCCTTGTCTGAAGTGTAATTCACAGCAGGCTCTTTAACAAACAGTCTATTATAAAAAAAGGTCCCGCTCTTAAATGTGCTCATTATTCCTTTGAGGATTTCCCTTTTCGAGGACAATGAAACGCTCCAAGCGGCCTAGTAGGTGAAGTGACCAACTGAACGTGACTTCAGCAAAGACTAAGAACTCAGTTCATGGAGAGACACATGGAGCATATTTGTGAATGTCATCATGATTTACAGAATACTTACACATCCAAGGCCGTGATGCAAAGAGCCAATCTAGAGTGGGTGACAGAAAGATGCATGAGATTATGAAGGGAAAAAATTACAAAAACATGTCATAAGCAAGGAAACAGAAAAGGTGGATTTATCAACACACTACTGCACTGTGCTGTGCTTTGTGCATACATAGTTGTTCCACCCCAACATAACTCGGTCAGGGTCTACGGTCCAAACAAACAAAAGAAACATGTATGTGTCCTTCAAAGCGGCCTCATCGATCACGTCTTAATGCTTGGAGTGTTGGGACAAATGTAAAATAATAGTGTTGTCCATCCCCAGCGCTGGGAGCGAGACGGTTCACCTCCCCACGTGACAATGCTGACTCATCTCTGTGTCGCGCTAGAGTGAAGCCAGTGTGATGAATGAGGAATCGGAGAGAGAGAAAGAGGCGGTCAACACCTCAGAGGAAATGGTGTGATCTCTAAGAGCTTTAGCGACCGGGTCTGCACTGGATAATCCCATTTATCATTAAGGAGAGTGTCTGCAAACTCCCTCTCTTCAAGTTCTAAGGGCCTCCGACACATTAAAGTCGCCCAGCATGAAGGTCCTGGGCCGTGAGGAATTGGATGTGTCACGCAGTGAGGAAAGCCTGCTCTGCTCAAAAATCCTCAGATTTTTTCGCCTTTCTTTCGTATTTGAAGAATGCTGGATACTATGAATAATGCAATAGCTTTCTATCTGAAAGCTCTGAGGTAGATTGGCCTTGCCCTATTATAACTCTGGTTAGATTATGTATCCCCTCCTGAAGGCTGAGTAGTTAGGGGAAGATGAAAAGCGAGAATGGTCATTGTGCTTCCAAACCACAGTGTCACACTCACCGGCTTCTTCCCAACAATGAGTTTTTCCACTTTCTGGACTTGAGATACGTGGTCGTCATTGGTTTTGAGCTCTCGCTTTCGAATCCGCTCATATATCCCAATGAGCATCTCCCTTGGAATGTCCTCCCCATCGTCCACTCCTGAGAGAGAGAGAGAGAGAGAGAGAGAGAGAGAGAGAGAGAAGGGGATCAGTGATGGAAAGGGTGAATGGAATAGATAAGTGGAAGGGGATGCCATGTAAACAAATATGGACAAAATGTGTGTAAGTACAAAAAAGGCTTTAGACATTTTAGAGGAGAAGTAGTCAATGCTAAATTTTCATTACGGCCGCTCCAATAGGCAGAGAAATTACTTGGCCTAGGACTGAACCCTGAAAAATGCTCTGAAATCTATTTGGTTAAGGGCAACTAAACAGCGCATTGCCTCAATTCTAATGCTCAGCCATGACAAAAAAGAAAATGTGTTATTGACCAGGCCATTAATCAAATCAAAAAGCATGCACACACTCAATTTGAGACCAAGGTTGTGTTTATCCTTGGAGCAGAACAACAACAGCTTAGAGAAAACCATTGCTCTCATAAGCGACAGAAGGAAACAGAGACGGCTTGCAGAGAGGGCTAATGGGCACCTCGGAGGTTCTTCACAAAGTCCTCCAGTTTCATCTTCCGCTCGGGCTTGACGTTGGGACTGTACATGTCTGTGTTGAGGAGGATGATGGCGAAGGCCAGGATGAAGATGGTGTCCGGGTTCCTGAACTGCCGTACCACGCCCGGGTTACAGATGCAATAACGTTGGCTGTGGAGAGGGGAAGGGAAGGCAAGAAAATCAAACACCAAACTACAACAAAAAAAATGATAACAAAACAAAAATCACTCACTTTGGTGACGCCTTGAGATAAGGATGACAAGTGATTTAGCCAAACACTGCTTAGCAGTATGAAGGCAAGCCAATCAAAGCAACGGCGGAAATAAATAGCCTTTCCTGTACTTTGAGTGATCGCTTCCGTTCATAGGCAGCAAAGCCATTATTGATGGTCTTGTGCTGGGGAGCTACTCGTGCCGCCACTAATGGAAGAATCTAAATGGAAACAATGGCGCTAACCCCGAGGCAGTCCATCGGAGAGCTATTGGGAGTCACCAGGCAGTGACTTCATGATCATATTTGGGATGAGCTGGAGGCTGTAGCAATATGATGATTTGTTGTAATCAGAGTGCTGCGTCAGGCACTGCGGTGTTTACCAAGCCAGAAGTAGGTGCTTTGAGCTGATCGAAGCACATTCTCTCTGGGCGCCTGTGTGCATTTATAGGTTGGGACCGTAAACACTAAGGGGATCAAACAAACGAGGCCTGGAGAATGATGGCCATTATATTTGAATTCAAAATCCATGAGAAAAGCACTTGACAAGAAGCACGACTTCACAAATCTCTATAACACAATTAAAATGGATTACTTGTAGCGCTTTGATTTAAACCATCATCGATTCCCACGGTTTTCTGTGTAAACAGAACTACTGCATTGAAAATTGTTGAACTGGGGAGTAGGCCTGATGAGTGTATGAATTAAATATGAACTGTAATGAATAATGAAGCAAAGGGGCCGCTCACCTGTAAGCTTCAATCAGGCGCTCGACTTTCTGTGCTTCACCCTGGACTCGGATGTGGGCCTGGAACTTCCGTAAGGCTTCGTCCAACTCCATGGCCGAGAAGTCCATCTCATCCACCACACAGCTGGGGGGATGACATAAGCAGTGGTCTGATAAATGCTTAGGAACGCACATGCGCGCGCGCGCACACACACACACACACACACACACGCACACACGCACACACACGCGATCACACACACACACATGCACACGCACACACAGCCCCCTTATTTTGTCTCCTGCTTTGAAAATAGTGGGATGGGCTACAGATCATATTCAAAGACACATTAGCAGAAAGGGGTTACAACGCCGCTGGGCTTGATTTGGGGACAAGGATTGACTCTCCAGAGCAGACGAGATGAACAACGTTTGTAGACGTCTGCTGAAGAGCCTCAGAGAAAATCTAGCCGTCTATTGATGGATGTGTTGACTCATGAATTCATTTACTCATGTCTGCCAAGCTGGTAGACCCAGACATACACAGCAGATGCCATTTCCATAAACCAAAGAATGACTGATGCTATTGGGTACTAACTTTCAATATCCGTTCTTTGAAAATGGTGAAAAGTCTAGGAATATATAAAGCATGTGTCTGAGAGTATACTGTATGAGGGTCAGCGTCAGTCTGATTCATTTTTGTGCCATTCATCAGGATTGCTTTTGTTCATGCTCAGCATATTCCCTGCCTGAAGCTTGAGTCATAAGACAGCAGGGAAGAAGAAAAGACTACATTTGAAAGATCTGCAGTACAATTGTGTTTAAAAAAAAAAATCCTGCAAAGTATTTTCTTTGAAAAAAATGTATCTGGAAAATGTTAAGAGTGCACAAACGTAACAGATTTTGACTTGCTTATATCACAAATATGATTGACCATAATCTGTTTCTGCTAATAAAAATGAGTTACAGTGACTGCATGTATGTTGTGTGTACGGACGTTAGCTGTCACCAAAGACCACTCACTCGAGCACGTCTCTGTTGAACTGTTTCTGTCGGTTGCCCAGGAACTCTCCAATCATCTGCCTGCTCAGGCCCTTCCTTTGCAGCAGGAAGTGGGCCACACCCACTGGAGTGTCCGGGACAAAGCTTCGCTCAATCAGATACTGGACTCCCTTCTCTGGTTTCCTGGAAACATCAGAGGGAGCAGGAGAGCAACAGAGAGAGAGAGAGAGAGAGAGAGAGAGAGAGAGAGAGAGAGAGAGAGAGAGAGAGAGAGAGAGAGAGAGAGAGAGAGAGCGCCTTTTAATCAAAATTTGTGCAGACCCCACTATCAGGATTTGGGCCAAGGGAAAGAGCAAGGGATAATAAGGGAGAATACAGTGAAGGATGGGGTTTGGGGGCTTTGCCTCTTTTTTTTGGGCTCATACATGTGATTAGAAAGAACTTATTGGTCCACTCCAACATAAAAGAAAATCCCAAATAAGCTCTGATTAAACACAATCAATTAGAGGAAAACATAGCTTCTAGACTCCCCGTAAGATCAAAGACTAGACAAAACATTTGTAAGCCTGTGGTTCTCTCATATAAATACAGCAGATTCAAATACTTCAGTATTTCTTACTGTATTTCTTCAACCGGACAATGTGCTCGGTATGATAATCAATTCACCACTACAGAGTAGACAGCTATTTGATCTTTACAGCCCTGGGATTGCCTCTATAATCTAAACAGACAAAGTCAAGCGTAATCCTCTGATAAACAATAAACGTAGTCCTCGGCCTTTTACAGTCTTTTGCACAACACTGATTGTAGTTTATCAAAGATATGCTTCAAATAGACTAGACTAGAACATACACAGTCTGTGAGGTAGTACATGTCTAGTCCATGTTAGTGTGTGTGTGTGTGCGTGCGTGTGCGTCTCTGTCTGTGTGAGTGTACATACTTGTTGAAAAGGTTGAGGCCGATTCTGTAGTGCCTCTTGCGGATGATATCGTTGCTGAAGGCCGGGGAGTCCCAGCTGTTGCGCGTCTCCTTGTGGTATGTCTGCTTGCTGAGCGTCTGCTCCCGCAGGCTGTCCCGGGACGACGACTCGGAGCTGCAGTTGATGGTGTCGTTGGAGTTGGACGTGCTGTTGATGCTGTCGTTGTCGCCGTCGGAGAAGTCCGACTCGGACTTGCTCTGGCGGTTGGCGGTGCCGTTGATGGCCAGGTGGGCCTCGAGCTGGCGGGGCCGGTGGCGCGGGGCCTCCTCGTCCCGGGCGGGGCCGCGCGGCGGCAGGCCGTGGCTGATGTGCTTGGGGCTGCCCTGCTGGCTGCCCACGCTGCGCTCGTAGGCGTTCTGCCTCTTCAGGGAGCTCCGGTCCGAGCGGTCGCTCAGCTCCACCGAGCTGTCGCTGGGGGGCTCGATGGTGAGCAGGGGCAGGTGGTCCACCCGCAGCCTCTGCTCCTGGCACTCTAGGGAGGGGGTGCTGCGGCAGCTGGTGTCCGTGTCGCCTTTGTCCTCCTTGCGGGCCAGGGACCAGTACTCTTTGGAGGAGTTCATGGAACGCAGCCGCAGCTCCGACTCGGTGCTGGAGGGGCGGTCGACCGACTGGGCGAGGGGCAGGGGGGGGGACAGCTCCTCCTCGTCGATGTAGAGGGTGACGTCGCTGTAGGACGCCGTCATCTCGTCCAGCTTGCGGCGGTCCGAGGGGCTGTGGCCGGGCTTCCCCTGGTAGGAGACCTCCCGCTCGGCGTCCTGGAGGGCCCTGATGGCCGGCTCCGGCTGGCTGTCCTCGCCGTGCAAGCTGCGGCAGTTCAGAGCATCGTCGATGGACTCCGCCAGTGACTTGACCTGTCGGGAAAAGGCGTCCTCTAGCTCTGTGATGGCGTCCGTGAAGTCGTTCTGTGTGGCGGGGGACTTCATGTTGGCCGGCACCATGTCGCCGCACTCGGACTGCACCAGGGCGCCGATCTTGGCGGCTTCGTCTGTCAGCGACACCTGCTTGCCCTCAAAGTAAGAGCTGTGGACTTTTTCAGCTCCTTCAAAGGAGAACTGCATTCTCATATTGGACAGGACGATCCGTCTGGACATGCGGTTCTCGGACATAGAACTCCGGAGGCGCTCAAAGTTCTTGTTCATCTGGTACTGGCGGAAGGCTGTCTGGATGGTGCGAGCTGCATGCCTTGTTATGAGACGCCCACCATATTTGCGCTCTAGCATTTCCACCTGTAAGTGACAATGAAAGACCCGTATTATCTGTGGGCCTGTGTTAGATCACTGTGAAATCATACCGTGTTAACATAAACAGGCTATTAGGAACGCCGATATGGCCTTTCAATCCAGCCCAGATGGTCTCGGAAATGAAATTGCCAGGGATGCTCTGTGAAAGATGGGATACTATGCACCATAACTGCTGAAAATAAACAATTGTGTGATTTCAATTCAATTTAATAAAAAGACAAACCTCTTTCCAATTATTTTTGTAGAAACAATACAGATGAGTGATGGGTTGCTCACAAATGACTTGCTCACCAGTTGCTATCCAATAACCCCCCTCCTTCTCTGTCCTACATTCTAACTCGCTGAACCACTGAAAACACTTCTACACTCACGGTGCAAAAGAAAAATAACACTCTCTCTGTCTTTTCCCTGCGCCATGGTAGTGCTAAACCTGATGTAACAGTGGGAGCTCTAATGTGCAGTAAGTACAGCCGCCCTCTCTCTCTCTATCTATCCGTCCTACCTGTTTGTCCTGGAGGTCTGCGGAGAGCTCATAGCTCTCGGAGAGTGAGCGGGAGCGCTTGATGGCCTCCTCCTCGGCCTGCTTGCGGAGGATGGACTGGGAATGCTGGAGCTTGGGCCTGCGGGGCCGCTGGCCGGGCAGCACCACGTGGCCGTAGAGCTGGCCGTCAAAGTGGTCGAGGCCGGCGCTGTGGATCACTGGAGCACGACTGTAGCCGCTGGCGCTCTCCAGAGAGGGGCCCGCCTCGCTGGCGGGAGCATCACCTTCCACACTGCAACACAAACGGCAGGGCGACAGAGGTAACAGCAGTTAGAACAGGCGGGCAACGCTGGGCACACTTGCATGTTTCACTTGTAGACACCGAGCGCCGACGGAAGGCTGTATTGACAGAAGTCACAAGAGCCACACGGCTGTCAAAGTCCAGTGTTTGTTATTCCAACATTGTGGGCGGGCATGGCAGAGAGCAAACTCTGACCCTGCTGACGACATCGGCACTCAGGTATAAATGTGAGTGGGAACATTTATAGCAACAGTGAGTGGCTCCAGCCTGGCAAGCAAACTGCACACAGAGTACACACTGTGAAAGGAACACAAACACCTTCAAAACCCCTCAGCGGCGTATGCACAGCCTGTGACTCTGTTTGTGTGTCTTTGGTCACACACACACACCTAAATACATTCAATAGCAAAACAATTATAATAAAAAATTTAATAAATAAGTAATCACTTGATTTAACGCAGTAACATTGCTGATTCTTTCACAAAATCAAACGTGATACCAAACTACACATTGCACTAAGTTTGCTTTGAATGCTAGGGGTGTTATAATATACATTAACTGGTTCACCATCAAAGAAACCTCCGAATTAGTTGCCTATAGCTATGTTTATGGTCAACCTATATTTACTTCCTCTAAACCTCAGCCACCTTTTCTGAATGTGTAATACTGTGTAGCCTCTAACCTGCTCAGTGACCTGTCTCAAAGATCACCCAACGTGTTTGCTTGATGTCTGCTGCATATGGACACAACTGATGGAATTTCATTAAGGAATGGAATCTTTTGTTGAGCAAATTATGTTGCAATAGAATTGTTATTAGTCTGGTTGGGCATTCTGGTTTCAATATTTAGGATACCTTGTGGAAGTCCCCTGCTTGATTTTTTTGCAGTGGCATAACCTTTACATTAATATAGAGCAGGGAAATAAAGAAGTGCCAATCGTAGATGGCCAAGCACCTATGCACTGCTTGCTGATTTTATAATTATGGAAGCCACATTTGATTATACAATGCTTCCCAGACTTCACCTTGAATTGTTCTATTTCTATAGAGAATATGTGGAATTTAAAAACATCTCTTGTGGGTGACTCAAGTCTTCAAGTCATCACTCCAGGATTATGTCTGCATATTAATTAATTTGATGAATTCAAAACCAGCCAAGTATGAAATATCAGAGACGAGAACATAGACAGCTACTAATTAAATTTGTTCAGCAATATAAAGATTTCAGCCTCACAGTCCAAGGTGATAATAACCAAGCAGTGCTTTTTAGGAACCCTATCAGCGGGTCAAACCGCCTCTGTAGACAACAGCTGGGAACAACTAGGGAACCAAAACAAGGTCTCTATGACAACGGCTTGTGTGCTTAGCCAGTTGGGAACAAGGGGTCATGATGATGCAGACCTCCATTCCACAGGTGAGCTAGTGCTCACGCAGTACATTCCCCTCACTGTTTACACTGCTAGGCTCATTTCCCAGCCAACTGACCGCCGGCCAAAAATAGAATCACGTGACTCCAACTGTCTGCCATGCAAATGTCAGCAGGATTAGGAGATTGATATTTGCCAGAGGCTTTTCCACCACAGCTGCTGGGGATCCAATGGCGACAAAACATAGATAGAGATTCACCTTTCTCTTTAAATAATTGCTTTATGCGTGGTGTATTGTAATACAGGGGAGGTGGTGAGAAGCCTTGAGGAGCAGTCTGTGTGTTTCCACGTTACCTCCATGTAACCTGTTGGCTAAGCAAAAGTGATGAACACGCTATCATGCCAAAAGTGCTTTGCATCAGTGATTTAGTGTCCTAGCAGTTGTACGCTTCCCTCAAGACCTCCATTTCTATAATGGCCTACAGGACACACTGGCAAAGTGCCATTGTCCTCGGGTGAACAACTGTAATTTATACCATTGGGTATCAGAGGGAAAAATTGAAAAACTCAGTGGAATGTTAAAGGTGAGACTGCCGGCCCTTTATTTCTCACGTGTCGAGTTGAGACCAATAATCCACTGGTTATGAAGTGATTTATTCTACTGTTAAACCATCTTAAGGCAACACAATGGAATTTAGCACTGTCAACTGTAGACAGCTATTATATGTACGTCCGCTGCTACCCTGGTTCAAGCTAGAAGCTTCCCAAAATACCTGCTTATAGCCTACAGCACAGACAAAGCATATTCATCTGGAGGCTTATATCTGTAGCCAACTCGGCAAACAAACACCTTTTCTGGAATGTGTCAAATTAAAATATTTCAATAACATTTTTCAATAATATATAATAAGTAAAGTAAAACATAAAAATGAAGAACAGGATATGCAGTTGGAAGTCAGAACATTATACAGTGGATATTGGAAAACTTATTCCACTTCGTTCATATTCCATACTGTAATGTAGTTTAAATAAACCATGGGGGTTAGCATTACTCTCTTTTCATAGCAACAATCCAAAACAACGCAAACTGCTAAACAAACAATGTGTTTAGTAGGGACACTTGGATGCAATCAAAGCCACAATTTGGCAAATTACAGGGTCCCTAATCTGTCCAACTTCAAATGTGATCTTTGGAGTTGACCTGTCCAATCAATGTCACACTGATTAATGAGTCTGTCCCATAACCCACTCTTTACCGCCATGTCCCCAAAAGGCAGATGGGAACCTTAGGCATGCTCACATTGGATATAATGGCCTCTCTCTCCCTGTGTGTGTGTCTATCTCTGGCCAATTTCACAAGGACTTGCCAATTTAACATGTTCTACCTCATGTCTCTTCCAACTGGCTGAAGAGAATTGAATCTAATGAAGTAGAAAGCATGCTTTGATTGAACTGAAGACTGTGACATTTTACTGCGCCAAATTCCTAATTGGAATTATTCTTTTTGGAAACCGGCAGGCTTAGCAAGTTGGATTTATAGTAGCACTTCAAGCACGCTTTCAACGTGTCACTGTTCATTTTCATGGCACTGCAGTCACAGAGCCAAAAGATTAACAGCAAAAAAATACATGAATAAAAAGTGTAAAATGACCAACTATTCCTATTGAAGAGAATCCGGAGGCAAAAAATGGGAAGTGTGGTTGAGGACATCCCGTCATTTTATGATAGTGAAGTGCTTAACATGTTGAAGTGCATGCAGGCAATCTCCCACACTGGGAAGAGGAGTCTCTCTTACTGCTGCAATCCTCTCAACTGGGAGGGGAGGAGTGAAAAAAAGAAAAAAAAGGAGAAAGAGAACCAAAGAAATGGGGAAAGAAAGATAAAGAGACAGACAGAGGAAAAATTAAATGAAAGAGATAGAGACAGACATACAGTCTGGTGTGGTGCCAGCTTGGAGACCCACGGCCCCTTTAGTGCCAAGTATTCATGCTTCCTCATGAAAATGAATAACCTTTTAAAAAATCCCATTTAAATGCAGAAATAAATGGGGGGAAAAAAAGAGGCGGAGGCAGAGGTGGATGAATGAGCGGGCCGGAGTCCTCCGTCTGTAGAATATTCCGGGACCAAGGAGGTCCTTCCGGCACCGAGTGTGAGCGGACCAAAGGTCGGGATGCAAATCAAACCTTTTCCGCCAGAAAGGAGCCCGACAGGCCGGCCACCTGTGCGGAGCACGAGGGGAAACTTGAGGCTGTCATTTGCGTGGAAATGTCACTGTGACAAGAGGAAAAAGATGGCCGGTGTCTTTTGACTCGATCGTTCTGTGGAATCTCAGTCAAAGTCATTTGCGGTTCCCAATGGGCAAGCGACATGTAGATCAACAGATAAGGTCTGCCGTTGACGTACTTGGGAGGCAGAGGCAAGGGCCGCTGGGCAGCTGCAGTAAGAGTCCCAGCGTGGGATCTGTGAGGTCTGCGGAGGGTGGTCCGCAGATACACTGGGTTTACTTAGGCAGCCCAATGCAACAAGTGGCAAGGGAATGCTTGGTCCAAAAATCAGCCGTGGCTATAATGTATGTGTGTGCACGTAGGTGTGTTTGTGTGTGCGGGTGAACTGTGTAAACATGTCTCTGCTAAAAGTGACACACCCGTTTTTATGAGCTTCAAACACATGAAAAAACATAACTACTAATATGTTCCTCCTAGAAAATGCTTGTGAAATTCTAAACCTCACAGTTAACACAGTTAACATCTTACACCCCCCACCCCCCCCCACCCCCCACCCCCTCCCAACCCGCAAATTAAAAAAAAGTGCCCCTGGGTCCAGCATAACGTAGGATCCAGGGGCAGATGTCAGGCTCTTCTGATTCTTGATTGACTGCCGTAGTGGGCAGAGAGAGGGGATGTGAGGACATGTCTATGTCAGCACTTCTCCCGCAGGCTCAGTCCCCCTGACACTGAGTGGCTCTCACAAGAGGATCAGAGCCTTAATGTGTCACTCTGGGATGATGAATTCATTAGGCCCCCACGCCATCATGTGTCAACATGGCATACAGACTCTTACTGTCTCTCTCTCTATTTCTCTCTCTCTCTTTATATATATATATTCGTCTCTTTCTCTCTCTTTCCTACACACACACACACACACACACACTCACACACACACACACACACACACACACACACACACACAAACACAAACACAAACACAGCGCGACTCCTCTTATCAACTTCGCTTTGTTATGTATTAAATTTGAATGTTTTCCATGTGTTGCACCGCAGGGCCTTCACAGAAATGAATAGCTCTTTGAATTCTCTGAGTTTATTAAATACGAGTTAGAGGGCATTACCAAATGGGTCATAATATGGGACTAAGCTGCATTGACACGCATCGCACGCAGCAGCAAAACCAACTGCTGACCCATTGATCGGGCAAAAAACATTAGCATCATAAATAAAGCTCCCATTGTTTCCTGAAAGATCCCTCTTTTTCATTTAATTATAAGCTCTTCTCTGGCAGGACGTGCATTTCCTCAAGGGTAATCCATTCAATCAAAGGTTAAGAGCAATTTGCATGGTTACTCTCTCAAACTATTGTCTGCTAACTCCAGCAGCCTTCCCCGAGGAAAGTGCCAGACGCTACAGTCAAAAACACACAGGACACATAACAGCCACTTTAAGAACGAATTAATCCCCCGAGCTCATCAAAGCGCAATGTCGCTCACACACAAGCTTACCAGCTGTCCAGCTCCAGCTCCAGCTCCAGCTCCAGTAAAGAGTGGCTCCTGTCTGAAGAACATTGTAGACACCACATGCTGCTTCTTTACCTCCTATGCTAAACCCAATGGCAACTCATCCCTGAAGCCCATGCCAGCCAGGCCACACTTCAGCTTCTCTGGCCCAACTAGGTAGTGGGCATACTCAGCAGTGAAAAAGCTCTCTTTGCTTCTCCTCCAGCACTTCCCCAGCCCTCCTGTAAGCCTGAGGGGAGGGCTGCACGGTGGGCTGTGTGCAGTGCCGAGAGAGGGGGCCGGCGGGGTGGGGGAATTCCTCCAGGAGGAAACTGGGTCATGTGGCAGCGGGAGAACAGATGACCCATGGATGAGGAGGGTCTGAGGCAAGGCCGGGAGGGCAGGGAGAGGGAGGCAGGCCACTGAGGGGTGTGTGCTATGACTGGAGATAATATCCGACGGGAGCAGCAGCATCTCGGAAACTAAGTGGAATTTGAGTGGGAGGCAATCCCCTCGGCAACGGGAGGGCACTGCTGGGTTGTTAACGGTGAGTGAGAGGATCTGGAGGGATGGCGGGTCAAGCTTGACCGTCCATAGGCAGGGGAAGGCCCAAAGGCGGTAACAAGGGGCCTACTTAGGACCCCTAGGCAACACAACTAGACACGGAGCTCGGGTGGCACGGCACCAAAACCTCCACCACCAGTCCACACTGGTGACTCTTAACATTCTCGTTTAGGGGACTAGCTAAATACAGAGAGGCTTAGATTGGCGACTCGTTTTACAGCTACGGTGGAAAACCCTTCTTTATTCCCTTCTAAAGCACCAAGAGCCATTCAAAAAGGCCTCCAATGGTCTGTGTGCAATGATAACATCCATCGTCGTTTGTCACTCCCAACAGGCCATTTCAAATGAGCAACAGCTGCATTTAGCGGGGACTCAACCCACTGCACTTTAAACAAACATCCCAACTTTGCAAGGGCGAGTTTGACTCAAATCTCTAAAATCTCTGCCCTGATATTTAAAGCGATTTCCCCTCCCATTTCCGCCCATAAACAGAGCAGTAAGGGGCTTACGCATTTCCACATAATGACATCATTAGCTAAACAGCGGGCGTAGGTCCACTGAGGCTCCGATGCTATCGTAGCAGAGGGGTCTACGAGTGTAAAGTTGTGCCATAATCTGGCCAAAAATTGCGCAGAGAAATTGGGGAGTCGGTGTACAATGCCCCTTGCCGTTATGGAGCACAATAAAAGATAACTGAAAATGGCTCCCACATGGTGAGAGTTCACGGGGAGAGGAGCGTCGCGCATCCGCCTCAACAGAGAGGTGATGATGTCCGTAATTACTGGGAGAAGCTTAAGCTCCCCTCCCTGGGGACACACAACTCATTTAGGCCCCTCGGTCTCCATGCGGAAGTCCCAGCTCCCCTCCACAGAGGTCAGAGAGAGAGAGAGCTGGAAGGTGAGCAGCGCCACCCGCCACACATCTGTCTCTGTGTGAGGAAGGAAGGCTAGAGGCAGCTGTCTGGGAGCGGGGCCCAGGGCTATTCTAGTGCCCGTCTATAATTAAACATTTTACAGGAAGATTGGACGGCAGAGACGGCCTGCTTATTTAACTATGGGAGGCGAGGGCAAGCGAATGACCACAGCGCTGTATGGAGGCCGTCCAGGAGGGGAGGAAGAATTCAAAAGGGGTCATGTGCCTGGGACTAATTCGAGAGGATTCCCCCGGCTCACGGGGCAGTCAGAAACACTTTAAGTGCGGGGTGTGGTGCGTGCTCCGCATGCGGGGCCGGTGTGTCATGCTTCCTCCTCGACTCGACTCTAAATCTCGAGATCAAACGCAGAACAAGCCCCGGGGCGACGCGGAGCAGTTTCCTCAGACACGTGTCAGTCTGTCAGAGGAAGACCCGGCCGGATCAACAGTTTTGGGGCGGCACTTTAAAAGCTCAAGCAAAGAAAAGAAGGAGGAAAGGAAATAACTGACACCACACGGCTCTTTGAAGGGCTCACGTTTCAGGCCCAGCTGTCACACACTGTCTCAACTTGATGGGCCAGACAGCGAGGACGAAGGCCGCGGCAAGATGACTGGCGTACCACTCTCCCTTTCTCCTTGCATTAATCCCTCTCTCCACCCCAGCTGCTATCTGCCTGCCTGTCTGCCTGCTTGCAGGCCGGTCGGAAGGACAGACATCTCTAAAGCTGTGGACAGGCATGTGGGGACCGGCAGTGACTGCTAGCGCAAGTCTGCTTTCTGGCTAAATCGATCCCCTGAAGCGTCAGATTGATTCCACACCTCATCCGCAACAGCAGACAGAGGCCTGCTTCCACTCAGCAAAGACAGACATAGATCCAATCGACACATTTCATTTTCTGCTCTGCTTGGTGAGTCAATGGCCCCGGTCAGAGTGAGTGGTTGGGTCACAGACAAATGTACCTGCACTTACACCTCTAAAGACTCCACGCGTTGCAGCGCGGGGAAACAACAACTCTTATTACGCAAAATAAGCACTCCGCTACACGGAGGCAGTCTCCTTGTGCACTGTTCATGTTGGAAACATTTGACAAATTAAGAACATATTACATTATTGTGTTAGGAATGTATGAGAAAAAGAGTGGTCTTAAATCTACTTACAACTGATTTCAACCTGTCGTTAATTTCTCTCCAAAACAAAGCGCACACAAGCATTAAACCACCTCATTTGGTCAGGAATTTAGTGGAGCCATAAATGTTGTTGTTACATTCCCATACAATACGAGCATGGATCACTGTTTACACTGTGCTAAGTTGAGCACAATATACGCCCTGCAACAGTAGAGCACATTTTCAGCAGTTCCTGATTAGAAAAAAAAAAAGAAGAAAAACAAAGATATAAAAATGATTGGGCATGGAAAAAAGCTCCCATTTGCTCAAGCTGTGTCAGCCCCCGCCCCAAACACACACATCGAGCTGAGTGCAAAACGTCCATCAATCCGCTGCGCTGCTCTGGCCAATGCTCTGTAAAGCTGTTAGGCTGTGTTCCAGCCGTATAATCCCTGAGCCCTTGGATCCCACCCACGTGTGGCCTGATCACCTTGGCCCAGCCTCCCTTGGGCCATTGACCAGGAGGGGCAGGGAGAGAGAGAGGGAGAGAGAGAGGGAGAGAGGGGAGATTGACTTGGCACCCTGCAGGCAGACACTGTCGAAATGCAGTGTGATGGCTGCCATCATGCAGCATGCAAACAAATCACACTCACGCTGTCTCTCTTTTTCTCTCTTTCTAGCTGTCTCTCTCGCTCACCCACACACACCCACCCACCCACCCACACACACCACCAACACAGAATGAACACACGTCTACTCACACACACAAACATATGATTACCAATCCAAATATGATTAGCATGTAGATAATATGTTCATAGCCATATGGCACGTCTCTCTTTAGTGTTTACGCTTTGCAATGGCGGCCCCTGGGGACGAGGGCCAGCTAGCCCAGCTTAACTGTGCTAAGCCAGCCGCAGTAACTCAATGTGTCTCCGTCGTAGTCAGCACCCAGCTCAAAGCTCTCGTCCCAGACCAATTCCGTTACCCAGAGAAACATTAGGAGAACTTGGATAAACATGGACGTTATCCTTCAGTGAGACACCCTTAGATAGCTATTTCTGAATGCAGCTTAATCTGTATGAGTCAGGAAAATGCATTTGTCTCATTTTCCTGACAACCCTTCCAAGTATGGTAAATCCCCCGATCACTTGGTCACGGAAAAATACAAAAAATACTTCTGTTCCACCAGCTATAGAGTCATTACTGTCATCCAGCGTTTGTTTTTGTGTCATTTCTGAGCAATTAGGAGCAGACAGTTTAAGATGATTATCTGACGTCTTAGAAGACAGGACGTGCTTTGCTGATGTCCTGTTTGGATAGACATCCGTCTGTACACCACGGCGACACAGAGGGCCTAACGAACAGGGAGGAGCACTGCTCCGAGCACACCTACGTGACCTTACAGATCTTACAGATCAATGGTCTGACAGGCGGCTGATTTTGAATGTCCATGGGGGGCTGGGGGGAAACACAAAATGCTTCTCCCAACGCCATCCTAACCTTTCCGAAACACAAATTTAATTGCCTCTTGAAAAGGGGGCCACGACAAATGCCGACATGTTCCGGCGTAATGAAAACAAATGAGACACTGCGGCTGACGTGGAGGCCGGCCTGAGGCAGGGAGGCGGCGGCTCCATTAGTATTCACAGACACCCCGCGGCTTCAGGAAGAGCAGCCCTGGCGAGCGTGCTCAGACAATCACAGTCTGGGTGCTGGCAAGAGACTGGGGCTCAGTGTGGCCGTGGCGGGTCCAAACACATGCATGTGCGGACTCACACGTGCTCATACCGCCATACAGGCGCACACACACACACACACACACAGACACAGACACAGACACAGACACAGACACAGACACAGACACACATCCTTGCACTTATTCAAAATGTCATAAAGGGGGCAGAGAGAGGTATGAAATCTAGCATGGGTCTTTCAATTGTCCCCCAGTAAGACAGTCCCTGTCTGTTAAAGAAGAGGATTATGCCACCTAATGAGTGGAAGTCTCCCTTCAGAGTTGGTACACCAGCTAGTGGCCGGTCACGGTCGCCCTGAAGGTACTCTGCACTCTTGGTGTAGCAGCGGTCTTGCAGGGCAGGGACTCGAGGCTGGCAGTGTACCCACAGTAGGTGGTATGAGTCAGGTCTGGGGACTGCCAGCTGGCTGATGGATTGTCAAGAACCAGTCATCATTCCATGGAGACGATAGGCGGGAAGGCAGGCTGCGTCGGCTCGAACAGCTCCCTTCATGCCTCAAGGAGTCTCTCTTTCTCCTACCTTCGGTCTGTGTTCGCTGCCCCTCTGCCCTGCCATCCATCCCTTAACCCCCTGGCACCGAGTGGGCTGTGGTGCTTCTGCCACAGTGAGTAATGGGCAAAGCCTCAAGAAGTCCAATCTGAGCATGGCCATCAGAATCAAATCAGGCGTCCTGAGTTAAGGGCTTAGCAAAGATGCCGTGATATGGATCTGTCTGCTGGCACTCGTGCTTTCAAGGGCATTTCCTCCATGGGAGGGAGCGGGATTGGAGTGCAGGGCCAGCAGCTGTAGATCATCTGCCGGGAGACTACAGAGTGAGATGAGGGGGACCATCCATCAAGCTACCACATGGAAAAATGAGAAGAACCGTTTCTTTGCTCTGAAATACCACATACCTTAGAGCGTTGCTTAAGAGTCTCACTGGGAAGCCTAAAGCACACCCTTACAATGACATATAAAGCCTTCAAGAAAGATTTTAAGTACTGGATAAAACAAAACAAAAATGATTACACATTTTGTAATTCAATATGCAATTCAATTCATGATTGGAACTTTCAACAGACCAAAACTTATTATGCTTGGTAGCAAATCTAAGTGCATAGAAAGTATAAAATGTATACTTTAGCCAAGATGAACATACATTTCTGACAGCCCCTGTCAAGAAGATAATTGAATAAACAGATAACATTTGAACCTACCTCTGTCAGAGTTAAGTTAAGCAGAAGGCCTATTTCCAAACACAGCTTTACCAAGTAAGCCAGGCCGCAGAACTTTTTGTCCACAACAAGCTGCCCAACTATGCACTTACTGGAGCTCTCTTCTTTGGTGGACTTTCAGCTAAACTCGAAGTTTCTATTAATGTGGGCAGTGGGCTCTCTACCCTTCTCTGTCTCTCTCCCTCTTTGGCAGCGCTGTACGCAGGGCTGCGGCACAGCACTGGCAGGCACACACACACACACAGAGTCTATTGAAAGGTGGGGCAGCGCCTCTGTCTACACCAGGCTGCCGGGCACTGTTGACGTTGGCACCTGGAATAAAGGCTGCCTGTCTACTGGTTGTCCTTCGCCGGAGTGTTCACCTCGACTGAGGAGAGCTGTGTCAGGCTGAAATGGAGAAAGGCTCTGTGGGCTGGTGTTATGTCTGTGTGTGCCTGTCAGAGGAAGGGAGTGGCTGCTGCTACACACTTGATTACTTCAGTTGATTGGGCGTTATTTCTGGCATTTCACAGGCACTCTTCTCAAAGCGTAATTTTAGAATATAGACATGATAAGGCCTGCTTACAGTAAATGCAAGTGGGAAACAAAACTGAAGAAAAAAAGTATTCTTTTGGGGATTTTTTTTTCTTAGCTAATCAGTGTGTGTGACTGCCTCTTCCTTGTTGTGGGTGGATTAACATAGAAACGTAGAAGCCTATTCTGAGAAAGAAATGGGGATGTGGTTTACGAAAGGGAGAGAGCAAATATGGCTCGGTTTTAGGGAGGGCTAAAAGAGTGATTAACGTGGGGCTGACAGGCTGACTGTGTTTTACAGGCCAATCTAATCAATGAAGGTTGCTTTAACAGCCATTCACAAAGTAGAGCTAGTGGCCAAAGCTCCTTATGGGCACATTTAAGACTCCTTGCTCATCGGTGCTGTGAGGGGAAAAAAGCTACAGTTCTTTCCACTTCCATTTGTTCTCCTGTTTCAGGGGCTACCAAACGGATGAAAAGCATTAGGAGTCAACCTCATAACTCATACTACACAGAAGACAGGTCCTACATGGTCTTGAGAAAAACAATAACAGTTAAAGAAACTACACAGAGATGCCTTCCTGCAGTCAGTCACAGTCTCAAACAACCATCAATCCAACTATTCCAACTGTGTACTGTATGTCAACCGTAGAATAAAGAAACTGAACTGAGACGCATTTCTCTGACCCAATAAACATGGAGATCTGTTCTCCTTAAAGATAATGATCTAATATAAACAAGTGTCTTTTCAAACCATGCCGAGATGGAAATTTCTATCAATAGCCTATAAACAGTGGGTTTAGTTTTACATTTACGATCAATTTGTCAATGTGTTTTCTCATCGTCTCGTGCAACATTTGTAATTAAGCTAATTGCAAGCCCCATCTGGGAGCTGTCAGTACTAGCCTTTACAAGCCTTACAAACAACCCAGAGGTATGCAGGACACATACCAACGTGTCCACATTACCCAGGGAATAATGCTGGGGCTGATTAAAACAACATGCACACAAGCATTTACATCCACAAAGTTTGACCTTTGGTCTTTGGGAATGGCTTCGCCTCAGCAAGAACCAATGGAAACAAAGCTCTGCGAGCACATGCAGCGATTCCCTCTTGAATCTGTCGATGCTGTTATGAGGCCAGTCTAAGCACTGACAGCTAAGAAAGTGCTGCGTATTTATGTGCCCTTACCTTTTTGGACAGCCAGAGGAGCAGGTGATGAGAAGCCCCTACGCATCCTCCAAGAGACCCTATGTCTTCTCTGACAGCAGCCCCTCTTCATAAGCGACCCCTGATCCCCCTCTAGACCTGCACTTCCTTCAAAACAACTCCGGGCCGAGCGGGGCCTCACGTGCTGCTGTCTGCTGAGACAACTTGTGGTGTCAGCGTGCTGCCCGCCTGTCAAGGATATCCAGCCCCATTACAAAGGCCTCCCTTTTAGGCCTCAAACACGACAAATCTAAGCCGACAACCAGACTGGTGTTCAAACATGCCAGTTAGGTTGCAATAAAGTGCAGCAAACGGTTACCCAAGAAGAGAGTATTTCCCCTCCCAACAGGGTGTGACACCTATGATGATAACGCTAGCCCTTTCCCAGAACTAGGTTATGCAACACCATTGCTTTATAGTTGCGTAGGGTAAGACTGGCGTGGTTGAAATGTTGATGCTTATTACAGCATGTACTGTAGACTTACTGTAGGAAGAAGAGAGAAGAAGGGTCTGTTAAGCAGCTTTCAATACGTTTTACAGAACGTGACCCAAAGGGAGCAAAGATCTACTTGCTCAGCATGGCTGAATGGACCTTCTTATTTATGTGTAGGATACATGCTCCCAAATCCAGGCAAGTTTCCAAGGACAAGGACAGTCAGCAAAAGCAATTTCCTTACTCTGAAAATATGGATGCCTTGTGAAAAAGATCAGTAATCAGGAAGACATCCTTTATAAGAGAGCTGAAAGTGAGTTTTTCTATAATTGAATAGTACAATTCGGGGGATTTCCTGAAGAAAGTGAACATAAAAACAAATTATTTCAAACATTTTTCAACGGCATTCCTACTTGTTTGACTAGGCCCTACAACAAGAGTATCTGAAACACAGCAATAGGACAACATTTTGCACACAGCTGCTCAGGCAGTCTAAGATGTCTGACAGAAGTGTGTGCCAGGCTCAGGGAGTGGAAATCCTCCCAAGACAATATTGTTTTTCTTTGGAGAAGTAGCACCGGTTCTCATGGCCTGAGGGCTGATATTCTGAATACTGCTTCTCAGCATATTGAACACAGCCAGCCCAGAGTTTAGGCTTGTAGTGGCTTGTCAGCAGTCAGATAATAGATGTATTTAAAGTCAGTACTTTCCTTTGCTTCTCATCCTGCAGGCTACCTGTGTGTCTCACACGCTAGGTCACCTGTCCGACGCACACCGCGGAGCATGCACAGCCTTGGGCTAAGGCTTCAGACTAAAAGCTGCACCTCCCTCTATCACCAGGCAAGCCAGCTTCAGCCCCATAGTATCACCACATCACCCCTGCAAATCCTATTTGTCCCGGGCTTGGCCGAGGGCAATGATATGCCACTGCTGTTAAGCAAGAACCTCTCGAAGAAAGTGTCGGGGAAACAAAGATGCTTTATCCAGCAATTGAAAAGAAATCGCAATTGAAAACCAATTTTGGTCAGGAGAGGCTCATATGTGTGCTGCAACCTCTCTTACGGAAATAACAGGAAGGTGCTGGGAGAAGCATTTTGCTTCTCAAACCCAAACAACTCTAATGAGCGTGTTCGGTGTCTTCAGTAATGACAGGGAGCAGAGTGGAATTCCTCTCCTCACATTCTAACTGCTAGGGATGATGTGTCCCAGCTGCAGGACCTCTCCTTGTCAGAAATCAGAAAGTCACGTGGAAGCCTCAGCAGTCAGCCGTCAATCGGGATCGGCAATTTGACCTGCAAGGGTGAGTGCTAAAGCAAAGGGAAAAAAGGGCCTTCTCGTAAACTTCCTTTTGATTATCATCCCCTATACTTCATGTCTGTGAAATATCTCTTATGTTTGTGGTATAAGAGTGCGAGACACTCAAACAGTGCAAGTTGCATAGCACTAAGTCACATGTTTTGACAAATGAAGGGAGGTAACCAAGAATTTTCCACTTCACGTCACCATGAGTGTTGAACAGTAAAAAAAGTTAAAAAAGAAATTTCCCTATAGTTCCCTCCAACGTTTACAGAACCCGCAGCCTGTATACCAAGCCCCATGTGAAGAGGGTTAGCTTTTCCATGGCGGTCTGGTGGAAAGAACAAGCTCCCCATCTTGCTTGGCTTGGCACAAGCAACGGAACCGGAGGTACTCTGCGAAAGTAACAGCCTCATTCAATAATTTTTTTTTTCGGAGGGAATAAAAGACAGACGTATAACGTATGCCATTATGATATTGCATTCCATTAAGCGTGCCAAATCACCAACATGGAAACATGATTAGAGGCAAAGCTTTGGTTTAATCATCTCCATTTTGTAATGGTAATTATGTCACCTAAACCAGAGTTATACTGCCAGACCACATCACTTTCTTTGGAATAATCAAGGATGGAGATCATTGGCTGTGTGGCGTGTCCATCACGGTGACAGAGAAACATCGGCCATCTGTTCATCAGCAGCTATACCTCCTGGCTCTTTCCATGGAGATACATTTGTTCCACTGCTGACGATGAGTAGCCATTAACCGACCCAGCTATGCAGTTAGCCAGATGACCTATAGGCAACCTCAATCACAGGGAGCATGCGGCCGCACCAGTCATAGCCCCAAAGCACACGTCACACAGTATAAAGTCTCAGCTATTTATGGAGAGTTGAGGCCAGGGATTCTTTTTATTTCACTGTCTTGGTCTGTGAGTAGAGCTCACTTTGAGCTCAGGGTGGTATTAGCTTTTGCTCAGACCATTTTAATGCAACACTAGAGGACAGAGACAGAAGATAATATAATTTTTATCACTCTGCTACAGTAGAGTGTGTTCTTTTCTGTAACAAAATCACTCTATCAGTCTGTCTGGAATAACTGCAGTCATGTTCCACTAGTGCAATAATGTTGCAATAATAGGAGAGGATACACAAAGGCCAACAGAATAATCCTCCACAGCATTTATTGCCACATGGTAGCAGGCTCTATGGCAACCTGTTGACACCATTAGCAAAAACACCCCAGAGGCATCTGGGACGTCACGCTGTTCCAACCCAGCAACCCATTGGCACGCATCTAAATCCGTCTGACGACAGAGAGGCTTGTGTGCTCAAGTGGCCAAATATGACGCGGATTCATACAGTATTAGAATAGCTTAAACGACGACATCAAAAACAACATGGCTATTATGATCCCGCATCAATATCGGGGCCAGTGTGAAAACAGCTTGTGTCGCTTTCAATTTCTAGATCATATGGATCCATGGTCGTATTATGGCAAACTAACTGGCTAGGACGAGGGGAGCCTTCCAAATTCAGATTATATTCAGACTATTACATGGCCGCCATCAGATTTGCGAGCCCAGAGTGTGCTTGGTGCAGTAATGCTGCCTGATGAGCCAGAATGAAGGAGCACTGTGTCCAGGGGCAGGGTGGGCATCGCCGGGCAAACCTGTTGCCTTTCAACGAGAACACGGATGAGTCATCGTGATCAGGCAGCCTCCTTCCCCCTTCATTGCTCACTTTACATATTCACTCTCTACGCCCTGGGAGGCACCTAAGATTGTTTTTAAGACCCAGGTGCTAGACATTCCTACACACATCAGTGTATAATCCGCTTCTGAATATATTTAACCGGCAAAGAAAGAGGGGATTCCAATGTGTTACCGTTTTGGGTTGCACGTACAGTAGTGCATTTGTTTGAACAAGTCATGATCAAAAACAAAATGAGAGAAAATATTGTCAGACAGCGCCAGTGTCCAAAACAGGTGTGGGCCTTAAGACGTCATAACATTGATCGATATCAGAAGCAATTATATGGCCTGTTCTGCAGGCTCTCTGGCCCATTTAGCCAAACGTGTGCACAACATTATCCCAACAGTGCACATGTACAATCCATTACTTGTCAATATGCTGCAATAGCGCATGTACAGAGAGAGTGATCCCAATTGCTATGCGTTTGATACGCTTTAACACGGACATGGCATAAGAGGAGCCCCCTTTGCAGTTGTTGTGTTTAGGTCAGCACGAAGCAGCCTGATGTAATGAACTATTCCAAGGCCCGTTGGAAGGGATCAATAGGAATTCATCATCACACAGCTCTCTTCCTTCCACAGCAACCATACGCTGTATTGGAGTGATCTGAGCCAGGACGCAGGGCAATCTTCCCAGGGAAAAATCTATCAGTCTTCCTCCGCAAAGCCACCCGGAGGACACACGGCCCCAGCACTCCGTGTGGGACCGTTGAACACGGCTGGTCCGCTTAGTAAGCATAAAACGCTGGGTGTCCTCCAGATACACCAGCACCAGTCAGGGTGACTTCAGACTACCGAACAGAGGAGAAACAAAGCAAAACAGGCAGAGAGAGGGAGAGAGAGAGAGAGAGAGAGAGAGAGAGAGAGAGAGAGAGAGAGAGACCCAGACAAGGAAAGTGAGAAGGAAACAAGATAAGGCTGACCGCTGCAGTCCAGTCACCAGACACTTTGCCAAGGCTCGAGGTTTTAAACAGAATAGGCTAAGAGAAAGAAACTGCTCAGCTCAGCTCACAGCCCTAGACAATCAAACACACACGCACACACAGCCAACATATGACCTACATCCAGGTAAAGTCAAATGCAATTTACTAGCTGAACATACAAACAATTCTCATAGCATAGCAAAATAACAACAACGGCAAATGCAGGCCTACCGGTTGGGGCAGCTGGCTTATGGGCTGGCTGCAAGGACAACACACAGAGACGTCCAGCTGATGGCTTCCCCACCAGACACACTCACCTAGAGCATCACTAAAAGGGGCTGAGCCCACAAGCTGCCCCCGCCTCCTCACTCTAGCTCTCCCTCTCCCCCTATGCCTATTTCCCACTCTGAGCTCTATTTTCTCTACCCCTGTGTTTTCTCTCTCTCTCTCTCTCTCTCTCTCTCTCTCTCTCTCTCTCTCTCTCTCTCTCTCTCTCTCTCTCTCTCTCTCTCTCTCTCTCTCCAGCCCCTCCTCTGTTCACTCGCCCCGTCTCCCTCTCCTCTGGCTCTCCCCTCCTCTACCTTCCAGCTTTTCCCCTCGTTCACGCTCTCTGCTGACCAACTGGGAACGCTGTCCACTGATGCAGCCTGGGTCTAAAGCCGGCGTGTGCGTGCGTGTGTGCGTGTGTGTGTGTCTGGCTGCTCGTCTGCCCCGCCGCCTCCACAGCAGAGCTGCGTCCCTGCCCACTGTTGCAGTGCTGCAAGGTCAGGGTTTTGTTTTTCACTGGCAGCCTCCTCCAGCCAGCCACTCTCTCAGGCAACATGGAAGCAGCAGCATTCCTGAGCTAAAAAAGCCACTCGGACTGAAACATGTACCGTTGCAGAGCCGGCACTCAAACGACGATTGACAACCCTATCCGCCTGGAGGACAAGGCGATTGACAAACATGTCTGGTTGAGTCCATCAGTTTCGGTTGCAAGGGCTATTGAGTCAAGACACGCAAACCAACATCTTACCTAACCCCGAGCACATCGTGTGTTGCAAGAGAATAGCCAACATTCCCCACCAGCAATAAGCCACGGGCCAACTTACTTTTGCAGCTGCAAAGTGCATCTGGCATGGAGAGGCATGAATGTCCTGAGAGGGGTAGTCAGCCGGAGGACCTTTGCCAGAAGCTGCGCCCTCGCTTCCCCCTGAGGCTCTGTTTCGGTCGCGCGATTCGGTTGCAACGGGAATGGTCGGAGGTGCCAAGAGAGAGTGAGGGTGTGTATGTGTGCGACGTGTAGGTCTGTGGGATTACCGGTAATGGGATTTCCCACTGATAGCTGCTTCCGACAGGTGGTGTCCCTGTTTAGCTCAAGTTCAGCTTTAGTTCGAAAAGCCTCCCTCGGGGTTAAAGTTCTCCTAGCTGGTGGTGGTGGGCCACCGCCATCGCAAAGCCTTCCCCAGGGGAAGTGCCGCCGTCTTCTCGGGAAGGAGCGTCTATTCACGTCTACATCTGAAAACCCTGAGAGGAAAACAGCGGAACACCAAGGAGGAGGGATGAAACAGTGTGGCGGGCTATGGTGGGGGCTTCTAAGGGTGAGGTGGATGAGGTAGGGGCTACTTGGGGTTGAGGGGGTCAAGGTGGGGGCTTCTAAGAGTGAGTCGGATGAGGTAGGGGCTTCTAAGAGGAAGGTGGATGAGGTAGGGGCTACTTGGGGTTGAGGGGGTCAAGGTGGGGGCTTCTAAGAGTGAGTCGGATGAGGTAGGGGCTTCTAAGAGGAAGGTGGATGAGGTAGGGGCTACTTGGGGTTGAGGGGGTCAAGGTGGGGGCTTCTAAGAGTGAGTCGGATGAGGTAGGGGCTTCTAAGAGGAAGGTGGATGAGGTAGGGGCTACTGGGGGTCAAGGTGGGGGCTTCTAAGAGTGAGGCGGATGAGGTAGGGGCTTCTAAGAGGAAGGTGGATGAGGTAGGGGCTACTTGGGGTTAAGAGGGTCATGGTGGGGGCTTCTAAGAGTGAGTCGGATGAGGTAGGGGCTTCTAAGAGGAAGGTGGATGAGGTAGGGGCTACTGGGGGTCAAGGTGGGGGCTTCTAAGAGTGAGGCGGATGAGGTAGGGGCTTCTAAGAGGAAGGTGGATGAGGTAGGGGCTACTTGGGGTTAAGAGGGTCATGGTGGGGGCTTCTAAGAGTGAGGTTGGCTGGGATAGGGTGGGTTGTGTGGTGTAAATGATTGTTAGGGCTGAGGTAGGGGGTGGGTGTACCAGGCTGACTTATCACCAGTAGGCTGACTCAGGCTCTCTCATCAACCCTGGGACAGATGTTCTCATTATATCACCCACATCTGTCTCTCTCATATACACACACACACACACACACACACACACACACACACATGCACTAATATTGCTGTAATCATTCTGAGAATGCCCGTTCGGTCAGAGATGGAATGAGGAGATTGACAGGGAGGGACAACAATAGACCGGGGGCCACGTCATCATGTGAAGTTTCCTAATGGGGATGAAGGAGCTGGTCACTTTTCCTCCATAAGCTTTGGAAAGCAGAACAGCCTGTGACCTTTGACCGCCTCATTATTGGTTCCGGGTTTATGGAATGCCACCCTCGCTACCGACGGGAAAAGCAACGGAACATTCAAATCCAACAAATTTGACTCCTGAACGCAAAACGTAAAAACGAAATGCCATGTCACTTCGCAATTGAGACCCAAGCACAACAGTCTTTGGTTTGGCTGATTAAGTAACTATATATATATATATATATATATATATGAAATTAATTTAAAATGTATTAGATTGTTGACAGGCGACAGAAATGGCTCGACTAGAGTTCTTGTTACCTTTTCAAAACATCCACCCATATATGAAAAATGTTATACCCTGGCCTTTTAGACAACAATGCTGTATCACTGCTCCGGAGCGTGGTCGGTAAGCTGCTGTGTGTGAGTACTTGACTCATAGCACTTATGTAGTGTACGCTACAGCGGGTTACGACATTATGTGACCTGGTGCTCAGATGGACTGGGGACGTGGTGCGGCTCAGCTGTGTATTCCACAGAGAGGTGCTTAGACCCCGGCCCAGGATGTTAAGTGGGGTCAGCACTGCTAGGTGAGAGTAATTCTTCTCTACCAGCTGGTCTTTAGATCTGGTCTGGGAGCAGCAGTTTGGGTCGAAGAAAGGGTTTATTGTTTTACAGAGTGGTCTGGGCCACTGTGTTGGACTTGGGGAGCAGGCTGCAGAATCCCACCCAAGCAATGGCTGGTCTATACACTAGGTCAGAATGTGTGTCAACCAGCTAAGGTACTCCAAAAGGTGTTGCTGTCCTTCTATTCAGTCATCACTGAATCATCATCATCATCATCATCCAGTAAGGAATGCTGTTTGAATTAAAGTTGATGTCATATCATTAGCGCTCTGGCATATAATGGCCAGCAGGGGGAGCCATTTACACAGTATTCTAATTCTTACCCTCACCCAGCAGGTGATTAAGCCTACAGGTAACTTAAAGGAGTGAAAATAGTTTCATATTGAGCATTTGGATTTGAAGACCTTACTCTAAAGTCTCAATTCTGAGGGAAATCAGCCAATATTCATCACATATTCATTAATACAAACATGAACAACTACAGGAAGCCCACTGAGCTCCTCCGTCTTCCACAAGCCTTCCCCAAAGCTTAAGGCCACCGGCCAAACTAGTCCTCAGCCCGTATAACAGAAGCTATAATTGGTTTGAAGCGCTAACTTATAGATGAGAAAGGCATAGCATTTTTACACCGTTCCCGTGACTTTGAAGTTGCTCTTCTTTCCCCCACCAATTAAAGCGAGAGCGGCTGAGTGAAGGGGAGAAGAGGGAGACGTCTTCTGCAGCCTGGTGCCCACTCAGGGGAGCTCATTAGAGGGGCCCGGAGCCCGGCAGCTCCACGCTGGCACTGCTTCTGACACCACGTCAGCTTGATCCACAACCAACCAAGAGGAGGACCCCCCTACATTTAAAGGGCCTTGACAGCTTGTCACTACATTTAGGAGCCCTGACATAATTCATTAGGGGTAAGTCCAGCCACCTGGTAACAAAACCGGCGCCAGTACCTAATGAGAGTGACTCATTAAGTGACCTGCGTTTAGTAGTCTTGGATCAGCTGATGCAATGAGAATGAGAAAATACAGTTCCTCAGAATACTTTGACTTCAACGTCAACTCGCCCTGAACACGTGGTATGGAAATGTTAGTGCTTTAGGGTTTAGAAACTCCTCTTTCTGAGCACGCAAAAATAAATTATATTTGTGTTTTATGTACTATGCTATCCAAAAGGAAAAAAAGCAATAGCCAATGTCAATGCTAGTAGGTTGTTTACAGGAAGAAAAAAAGCTGCTCCATAACAGCTGCCAGAAAGGGGTTCTCCATATAATTACTTTACCATATGTTGTCTCATGTGTGTGGCAACATACTGGGTTGTCCACTGCACCTAATCACCAGAAGCCCTCCCTACAACATGGAAGCTGGCTCACTGGGGCCGTTTATTGGGCTTTGACGCCTACCAGAGCTGGCACAAGTTTGGCACGAACAATGCCAACCAGTAGTTTCAACGGTGGACCTTTCCGGTCTGTTCTGAATAAGCATTGAAACTCAATGTCCTTGTTGTTGTTGTTTACAGCTGTGCAAGCTTTAATGACTGTTTATAGTTCACAGCGCTGTGGACGACACCCGGCTGTCTTGCTTAACTGCCGCGTACACTCCTATTCATTATGGACCCACTAGCCCTGCTGAGAGCACAAGGTCTTTTAGACCGGAGAGGGACACTATTGAAAAATAATACCAACTCCTAGCTCAGCCCAAATGGAGATGCGTTCAATGTTCAAAGCCACTTTCTTTAGAAGGGAGTTATCGTAATAATATGAATAAGCATTTGGGGGATATATTCATATTGCAAGTTTCAAAGTTTCAATTTGGCATCTCCTCCAACTTTCATGTCACACTGACGGACATCATAGATCTAAGAAAATCGTTGGAAAAGTTACTTCCAGAAATTCAATTACTTTGATCAAATAGAGACAAAGCTCAACTTCAAAGAGAGCCCAAAGCGAAACATTTCGAGAGCTCATTTCAGTGAGTTTTTTTTTTTCGCCCAGCATGAAAAGAATCCAATATAGAATAATTTGTCTGTTTCCAAAAGCAATTGTTGTAAGGTCTGAACATTCGTAAAGGAGCAGGGAGTTTTGTTACGTTACAAAATGCCCATCTCTAAAGTGACATTACAGCAGCCACATAAAACGTCCTCCACATCCATTATCCCCACGACATCCATTATCAGTTTGCTAGAATGAATAATCTGCAATGAATTTCTAATGAGGGTTTATCTCAGCACTGACATCATAGAATTCATCGAGCACAATCAATCAGCCAGAAACTGCACCTGCCCAAACTGCACACAATCACTCTCTCTTACACACACACACACACACACACACACGACACTTGGATTATCTGTCTGCTCAATCAAAAATGCATATGTGTGTGCACCTCCACCGCCCCCCCACTTCCAATAGCCAGTCCCCACCCATGCAGTAGCATTAAAAGCTAATCAGATGTTAAAAGGCGTTTCATTAAGCCAAAGGAAGACAGATTGGCGCGCGGGGACCACTGACTGGGACCACTGGAGTCACTCTACCAGCTGGCTCAGCCAAACCATTCTCGTCCTCTCCGTCTCACACACACACACACACACACACACACACACACACACATACACGCACACAAGCACACAGCCACTCGCCACGTCCTCCAGCCACACCCACTGTCAGATCCCTCCCAGCCCAATCGCAACGGAGGCACCATCTGCACCCGGACTGACGAGAAAGAGGGCGGGAGGGGGGGGGGGGGGGGGGGGGGGGGGGGGGGGGGGAGGGAGGGAGGGAGGAGGAGGGACGGGGAGACGGGCTATCAGAAGAGGGCAGCGGCCATCAAGAGAAGGGCTCCCACCCACGGCTGACCCAGGGCTAATTCCACAGACCTGGGGGGAACCAGACTGTACAGAGTACAAAGGGACCAGGGAGGAGGAAGAAACAGAGCAAGGACAACCTAAGCACAGATCTGGGTAGGAGCATCAAACTGGGCGCAACTCTATTTTAGCACAGCGGCAAATAGTGTGAGTTAGTTAACTGAAGCTAGATCAGTGGGAGGCAGGGAGAAAGGAGAGTGACTCAGTGTAAAGAGATTACTATTTCTCTCTACTAGCCAGCAGGGCCTTCCCTTTCCTGTGATGAGTTATCTTCTCCCCTCTCACCCCTCTCTCTTTCTACTCTGAATCATTGGGATGACCACAATAAAGGCTATTCTTTATCAGAGGGGAATTGCAAATGGGCAGGAATTGATTGGAGCTGTACAGTATTTGATTGCAGGGCTCGTTTGCAGTCTCCAGTCATGAATAGTTAAGTAGAGAGAAAGAAAGTGAGAGGATGTGTGTCTTTGTGTCTGTGTGTGTGTGTGTGTGAGAGAGAGAACATCTAAAAAGCCCCTCTCATCATTCCATGACGTCCTCGTACCCCTGGTACCTGTTGAATGCATTTACTAAGACATTATTCCTCCTGGTATTCCAAGACTCAGAATTGTGTAAACACCGGGATGTTTTAGCAGCCAACTGAAGTCATACAGAGGACCAGTTCTGAGGGGAAGAAGAGTGTGATGTTGGCGCGAGGGTGCCCTGGCTCTCTCTGTTTTCCAAACCAAATCACGGTGAAAACCTGCTTTTCTGTTCCCGATAGGCGCCATGGTGTTGATCATCTGACTCCACCGCCGCTCACTGCTGATTCAATTAATGCCAAAAACAACGAAGACAGAACCCTGTAAAAATAATTGCCACTGGATATTTTCCCGGAATTCAAGGGCACAGGGAACATGTGAGCTGTAGGAGGCGTTCCTGGCAGCCGTTTGTCCGTGGTGATTAGCTACAGGGTTACATTAGATTTAGATCATTTGAAAGTGCCCATTGTGTACCGGAATCCATGTCCTTGGAAATGTCAAGGAATTATTTGTTTTGAAATTATAATATTTACATACACACTTAGTATTCTAGAACCACCACACATGCAGTGCTTGCATTGAGTCTTATTTTCCTTGAAAATGTGAGAGCGATGCATTTGAATGTATCACCGTTTTTTCTTTTCTTTTCTTACTTGACTTGCCACTCAAAGCTTTGAGGCAGTAATACATTCATGTAATGATGTTTATGAATTACATAACAGCACGTGACCAGGTAGCCGTTAGCAGTCTGTGTTCTGTTCTGTTCCAGATATAATGATGGAGTCTTCTTTCCCCACACTGGAAATGCGCACATTCTGTTCAGTGTTAGGCTAGCACAGCGCAGGAGCCCTCCCTCCCACTGGTAGAAGACGCCCTGCTGTAATCTTTTTAAACTTTTCCTAAGGTGAGGGAAAAAAATGTATTTCCCACAGAGAAAATAATGGAATCTCTGAAGACATGCTGTGAAACACACCGGAGAAGAGATAGAGAAAGCCATGATTGAAAATTACACATTTCCAGCCTTTTAGAAAGGTGAGAAAGCCATGGAGAGCAGCTCTCTGTTAGTCAGCCATTGAAGGCTGGCACATTGCTGTCAACAGTGTCAGTGTGGTGTCAGCCTCCAGCAGGCCACACAAGGCAGGCCAGGCTGTCTGTCTGACGGGCCGGCTTGGGTGGAGGGGCCTGTGGCCCACTGACAGTCCGGGGTCACACAGAGTGACCTGCTCTCACCACTCGGGCGAATAAGGCCATTAATGTTGGATGAGGCAAGGAGAAAATTGCCCCATGCAATTGAATTGCATAAAATATTGAGGGCAACCCAAGTGGCGGGAGAGGCCCTGACTGAAGCCGAGGTCCTTTTCAGTCATTATGGTGGCCTTGATGAGGTGACAAAGCCACAGGGTCAGCCTGCAGGCTGCAGCAGCACGGCCAATTATATCACCTGACACAGCCGGCTCCATTTTATTTGACTGACAGCACAGAATTTCAATCAGCAGTAAAATTAAACAAGGTCACAATATTTATAAATATTTGAATGTGAATTCATAAATACGCCAATATATACTGTAGCAGGTGAATTTTACTTGAATTGAAAGATGCAGTTAAATTAGTAATGAATAATAACCAATACATTAACAACCGTGGTATGTGCTCAGCAGAAAAAAAAGAAATACAAATTTAAAGTATCTCAAAAGTAGAAACACAACTGAATGCTGAAATGTTCACGACAGCTGATTACCACAATGGCAGTGAGTACAAAGCAGCTCCCACAAAGACTTTCCTTTTAATTACAACTCTTCAATTATTAGTAGATTAAGACCAACAAAGACAAACTAATAAGAAGATATTTGAGCAATATGAACAGCATGCCTAGCAACCCGCCAAACTGATCCACTGTTTCCATCACTCAAGAGACCTGCCGTTGAGCTGAATTAACCTTTACATGAGCCAGAACATGCCACAACCAGAAAAGACAAGCTCAATTATGATGAAAAGAATTCCTGACATAGTAAAGACAAAAGCGTGAAATTCCTTGGAAATGGCATTTGAAGGTTTCAGCTAAAGGGCATCGCTCCTGAATCAATTCAGCACAGATGCCAACAGCATTGACTAACAACCGCAGAAGCAGCAGACAGTACATGAGAGAACACAGCAATCAACTTTCCCAGGAAGCAAAACAAACTCTTTCACAAGTTCCATGGCTGCAGAGGCTAAATATATCTGTTCCATGCCTGAGCCTTTCTTGCGTAACCGCCGCCCGCCGCCCCCCCCCCCCCCCCGCTCTACTTTATAGTGGCGTTCCAACCACACTGACTCCCAGTGACTCACACAGAATCCCTTACTCACCCTGGGTGGAACCAGCCTGCTTAGCTACCTCACTTCCTCTCTCCTTCCCTGTTCTGGGGCTGTTGACTCGCTTACAGTTGGTCTGTGTTCAGAGCAGAATCCTCTCCACCTCAGGGAGTGGTCCTGTTGTCTCTCCACGGTACCAGGACTCCTCCTGTGACACTCCTACTGCCTGCCTGTTTGCCTGCCTCCTATCCAGTACACAGAGAGAGAGAGAGAGAGAGAGAGAGAGAGAGCACTGTGCTGTCAGTGTAGCAACCTAACAGCTGACTGCACTGAACAGCCCCTTTCTCTGTTTACAGCTGCATAGTCAGCTGGGGCATCTGGTGGAGGGCCAACCGGAGGTCTGTTGACGGACACACAGCCTGTGCTGCTCTGCTCTGCTCTGCTCTGCTCTGCTCGCAGGCCCCTCAAGAAGCTTTGGTGGTCAGTGACACTGCTTAGGTTCGTGGGTGAGACGCCGGCAATGTGGCGCAGACGGCAGACACGCTGGCCTCCTTTTCCTCAGGGAGTCCCATGGAGACAGCCGTCCGAACAACACGCGCGCACGCACGCACGCACACACACCCACACCCACACCCACACCCACACCCACACCCACACACACACACACACACGGAACTGGCTGACAGGTGGCTCTACCGTGTGTGTCGCTGAGTGAATTCATAATACCCAGCGCTCCCTGAGCCTGCGTTTGGAATAGCTGGATCGGATTACACTGCAGCTCCTTTAAAGAGCCTGGAATCTTTTTAAGAAAAGACTTTGAAAAAAACATGTTGTGTCAGAACATTATCAAAGCCATACCTCAATCTCCACAAAAGGCAAGCCCTTCAGAAGAGCATCGATCACAAAATAGACCCAGTGAAGTAGGTTAGCTATTGCCACACGCACCCATACACATAGGCATAAGCAGAGAGCACAAACAGAGAAGCTAGGTCAGAGCAGCAGAACGTGAGTGCAGGCCTCCATGTGAAAAGAAGCAAGCTATGGGGGTATGACTTGTGCTTTCAGGAATGCCCCCCCCCCCCCCCCCCCCCCCCCCCCCCCACACACACACACACACAGGACCGTGCAGTGCAGCCTGCGGCTAGAAAAAAAGCTCAAGATGATGCCAGTTAGAGAAGAGTGCTATCACAGGGCTAATCTCTCCGTCTGAGCCACCACTGTAAAAGCCATTAGACGCGTGGAGCAGACAACCGAGAGCCCAAGCGTCACCCTAACTGCTAAGAGCTGCTCCCAAATGAGAGGGCACACGTTCACTACACTACACAATCAATGAATCATGCATTAACGACAATCTGGGAATGATCTATTTGTGAAGTCTGTACTCTGACATTAGGGACGATTCAGCGTGTTTAAGTGTTCAGCTGGATGTGGATATCCGCTCAAATAACTTTATTATTTAATTTGGCTGGTTTACCCAACTATGGATCACAAGGAGAAAAGTATGTTGCGTTTAAAAAACACATTTTAATCCCACCTCATCTTTTTTGTACTTGTCTTGTGCATATGGCAACAACATGTTGAAAACCAAGGCTCTGAAAAATATCAGAGTTTCCTACTAGTAACTATGAGTTGGAACGCTGTTCAATTTTTTCATATTCAGAATCTGGTATTTCCTGGGTTTCCCACATATGGTGAAGGCAGAATAAACCACAGAATCATTAGCCAAGAGTCTATTAGTATGAGATACATACAATTCAAACAGTATTTCTATTCAGAAGACCCTGTGGACACGGGGTGAAAACCAAGCAGTGATAACAGACTAAAGTAACCATATCTGTTGAATGTTCTCTATCACAGGGGTCAACAATTGATGAAAAAAAAAAAATAGAAAAAAAAAAATAATAATAGAAAAAAAAAAATATTATATATAGATATATAATATATTATATATAGATATATAATATAATATAATATATATATATATATATATATATATATATATATATAGAGAGAGAGAGAGAGAGCTTTGGCCAATTGTACAGATTGAAATTACAGACCTCAGAGTTAATGAGCGGTGATTGGCTACTGCTGACTGAAGTCTCTCTAGCCACTTTAGCCACTAATTTTAGCTTTGCTTTCCTAAAAATCTCCACGCAGGAGCGACTGTTTTAACTGTATATCTTCCCGTCTCTTTTTGATTACAGCTCAAAAGAAAATGATAAAAAAAAAACACTAGGAGGATGAAAAACAAGCCTGGTCGCTGCAAACATAATCAGAGCCACGATTGAGAGAACTTCTTAAGCAAGTAGATGTTATGAAGGTTCAATGTCCTCATTAACATAACGAGGAAGCATCAACCATCACACCCTATTCTCACAGCGAGGTGGACATGGATTGGCAGGGAAAATTCTCGTTTCCCATAGGCAAACATTTTCACGTAACAGGACGCGCCAGTAGATTTATTGCCCAGGTGTCTGAACCGAGCAACAGGGTGTACAGTATGAGCACTCCCCCATGAGAAGGAACCAGTCGAGCCTGGTGGCTTTCCCAGTGGAGCGCCACCATGCCTACGAGCTGTAACAGGATCTCCTACCTTATCGTCCGCACTGAAATGCAGTACTTCCACATTAGATTCCACATGGCCCTGACATCGCTGGCAGGAACACTTGAAACTGGATCGTACAGAAACGGTTTTCGCTGGGAGAGGCTGCAGAGTGAGAGAGACACTAGAGGAGTGACTAGAGGAGCCCATGCGAGAGTAGGCAAGCGGTCTATCTACCAGCATCCTCCCTTGCCACTCCTTCCCTCCTTCTTCCCTTGACCACAGAACATGTTCCACACTTATTTTTCGCCTCAGAGGAAAATGACTAATTCCTCTCTTTTGCCACAGGGTCAGGTTACTGAGGCCGCCGGCCCTCATAAGTCCCTCCACTCTTAATCGTCCTCTCCGTCTTTGTCTGGGCAGCCGCACCTAAAAGGCCGCCTCTGAGGGAAGCAGAGCCTGAACAGGCATTACCAAGTAAGGCCAGCAGCACACTTGACAACAGGGAGGAAAAGCTCCTCTCCTCAGTTTGCTCCTGTAATGCTAGCACATGCTCACATTCCTTTGGGCCCACCACAGCCCCTGCCTCTTCAGCGGATCACTTACCACTGTCCTGCCACACAAGACCCACTGAATCATCTGTTTGGGCCTGTCTGAAGCGCCCAAATCATAGCAGCGCTGGCTGGCTGGCTGGATTTGTGTTTTTCGAGACCGTAGCCAACAGTGACATATGTCTCAGCTGAACACCATCCAGTTTGAGGGGGTGGATTTGGGTTTTAATCCAGCAAGTAAAATTGGCAGCTTCGGGTGCAACCCATATGACTTAATCAGTCTCACTGGAAGCACAGTAACAAAATACAAATTCCGGTCTGACGGTGTATAGGGTTCCTACAGAGACATACAACATGGTGAAAGGCCTGCCCTGTCAGAGCAGGGCTGAGATCGAGGACGCACCACGAGAAGAGCAGAGGCTGGCTGTGTGGACAAGCCCAGTGGAGTAAGAATAGGGTGGCTGCACTGCTGAATTACGACTTCACCGCAGAAAGAGTATGAAATATCAGGAAAAAATAATAATAACAGAAATACTTTGAAACAAATTTAAAAGAAGAGAGATAAAGAATAATAGAAACTTGATGACTTATGGTGTGGGACCACAAGGGACAGCGAGGGTGAGAGGAAGTAGAGCGGGAGAAAAATACATTAAATATTGCCTTTGGCCAAAGTATAGGCAGGTTTGTCTTGCTTTTCCAGAGGCCTTGAAGTTATGGGGGGAAACTTCAAACAATATCATCTTAATGTGACCCTTTAATGTTTTAACAAGAAACTGTGCAAACTGTGAAGGGAAATATTAGCTGTAAGGAAACTCTGGAGGTATGAACCCCGATCCCAAGGGTTGCTGAGTGTAGAACTTTTGAGTGTGGCTCAGTTTGGACACACGGCATTGAACAAACAACGGAATCAAGCAGGGAACGCCGGCCGTCTTGAGAAGCAGATGAAAAGAAAACCATTACAAAAAGCCTGCCAAACACGTTAGAAAGTTGAACTTTTCAGAGCCGCAACGTGTTTGAAGACGTGGTGCTCGAGGTTTCCTGAAGGGGCTCGGCAGTGAACAGCTGGGCACCCTGTGGTGCTCTGCCATAGTCCAGTGAGCAGCTCCTCACTGCCACACTATGTCAGGTGGCATGACAGCAGCAGCTTTAGAACAGAGCAGGCCAGAAGAGAGGAGAGAAAAGAGATCGTAAAAGATAAAGTAAGAAAGTACAGTATACTGTATATCTAGTCTGTCAAGTCGTGTCAGCACATGCTTCTAACCTACATTGAAAAAAACAATGCAAAAAAAAAAAGAGAATACTTAGTTCATATCACTTATTATGATTTTCAAGTGTGAATTATATTCTGGATTGTACCTCTACCTGAAACAGGGAGCTTGCTTGGAGCGGATCAAGGAAGGCAACCTGAGCCTGAAGTATGTAAGGTCCTTGCACACATGGCCTTGTCCTACCCAGCAGGTGGCACAGGGGTCACAGATGTCCCCGAGGACTTCAGGCATAGTGGCCAACCTCCCAGACCCTTCCACTAGCCTGCCCGCTAAACAGACCTGTCCACCGCGTGTTCCAAAGGACGGCAAATCCGTGCGCTCATTCCAGCACTGGGCCACACGGTAATGACCTGCCTACGGCAAGGTCAGCCAAGATTGATGGCCATCCAGCCCTGTTTTATACGGCCAGGGCTAGGAGAGGGAGAAGCTGCTTGTGGCCCGTGAGATATGGTTGCATGTCACAAGGTGATCAATGCTCACACACCGTGTAAGGTGCCGTGCACTGTGTTCCTGTGGTGATTCGTAACGGCTTCCATTGTTCTGGCCAGGCCTGCCGATGATATATAATTCATCAGACTGTATAATAGGCTACAGATGGTGAGCCATACACAGTATGGCCCGATACATTGTAGATTGTCAGTCAGGTGTTCAAAATATTATTAGCAGTTTTATTTTCATTTTATAGTATCTGAAGTATAATATGTGAGAATCTATTTCCAGTGTAGCAGCTGAGGCATTTTTTGCTATTTACAAAATATAATTATTTACAGATGAACTTGACATGTTCCGTATTGGAAAAGGATAGCAACTTGGACCTTTGTTGGTGTGGATCACATATTTTGGCTGACACTATATTAGAGGTTGTCATCCGTAAAAGATTTTGTAAATGACGTCCCTAATTTGAGATCATTAGGCCATGTAGGCTGACAGCAATTCATCGCATTAGAAATCAACTATAAAACTTGGTTTAAAGGAAGCCATGCTGAGAGAAAGTAATGCAATGTCATTGCCAGACCCATACGAGGTCTTTCTTTGTTATTTAGAGATTTAAAAATAGCATCATTTTACTCTTCCAGTTGCAGTCTTTGGCCTTCCCCTGAGCAGCTGCCAGCTCTGACACATACACACACATACGCACAGATATACACCCAAACACAGCCATCTCCTTTTACAAACTGAGATCTGGTGTCCAGGGACACCCTGGTGGGCAATCTGTTAGATACCCTTTAAGTTGGACGCCACTGAGGATTCGCAGGCAAAACCTTTATGTTCTGGCTTTTCAAACCTCATGTGCCTTCCCTCTCGGAACCACAAGAAAGCACACAGGCCCCCCTATCAGATAGTTACAATATCGTAGCTTGATAAAAAAAAAAAACATAAACCCCTCTTTATCTCCCGAACTCGATCTACTGGGACGCGATGACATTTTGAGTGCACAGATCTGAACGCTTCCACCACCATCGTAAGATACAATTCACAGTGACAGACAATGGCACCACTTAATATAATGAAGATGGAATGCCTGAGATAATGGTTGAAAGGACGCCGGCTGATAGAAGGCATGTCTGCTGTGTCACCACACACTGGCTTTGACTTTGATCATTGGCCAGCCTAGACCCCTCAGTGTGATCGAGACGCTGCTGGCCTGGAGAGAAAGGAGCTGGGTGGGTGAGTGCTGCAGACAAACACAATTAGCACCTTATTACGAATGCCACAGCCTCTTAACAACAACAGCGTTTCACACTGTGGTCCCCCCCCCCCCCCCCCCCAACAAAGTCTTTAACTGCTGCTACAACAGATGGAGGACGGCTCGTACGTACTCCAAAAAGAGCAGCTAAGGGGCCCCGTCTCTGTTCTATGGGTGAGTGCCTCTGAGTCCCTGTGGCCTCTCCGTGGGAGTCCTGGTGAGGGACTCTTAAAAGGCCGGGGCTAAGCATGGCTAGGTCCACTGAGAGAGCCGAGAGGAATACCAACCACCTGCTAATGTAATCCTGCATTTTCATCCTGACAAGCCTCAGGCGCACACTCCAGTTCCCATTACATTTGAAATATAGTGGGCTAAGACCTTGCCTGTTAACATCAGATAGAACCAATTTAATCAAATGGTCTACTTTAGAGCACCGGTATAATCCTTATCAGCGTCGAGGCAGAAATACATAAAGCAGACCGTTTATATGGCATAATTCCTCAGCGTCAACCATCACACATACACGAGTGTGTGAACGATTGTCTAGGGTCAGTCTTGTCGGCTGAGGAAAGCGGGAGGGAGGAGATGAATGTGGGAGCAGAATGGAGCCGGTGAGTGTGAATGATTGCAGTCCAGAGAGGGCAGTCTGTAGGATTCTTATGAGCTCCCATGTTTGGACAGCTTCATTTGAGCAGGTGACCCCCGCGCCAACTGGGCCGGCCACACAAGCTCTCTCCTCTTTGTGCCCGTCTCAGAACGCCACACACTCTGGCTTCCTACCAGCCCCCCTACAACCCCCCCCCCCCCCCCCCCCCCCCCTATCACCACCACCCACCTGCCAAAACGATAGCCATTACTGTCACGATTTGCTTTTAACACCGGGTTAATTCCCTTACCAAATCAAGTATGACACAGGGTGATTGAGCCTGGATATTACCCTTGACCTGCTGAGAGAAAAGTCTTAGGAAATAATTGTTGGACTACATTACAAAGGCAGTCTATTCTCTAAATTGGCTGAGTTTATAATGCCCCGGCATTATCAATTTAGGATGAACACTTCAGTTTGAATGAATATGACAGAAATTGCATTAAAAACTAAGTGCTGCATAAAAAATAGGGAACACATTTCCTCTGCTGACCCCTTTGTCATAAAGATGGAAAAACAATACAGCACTTCACTTGCTAAGTATGGCTCCCCAAACAACTCCTGAAAGAAAAATGGATGATTCAGAATAGTATTTATCCATCAATCATAAATACACCAAAACTAGAGGGCGTGTTTGAAATGTGATTTCATGCGGCAATTTCAGGGAGATATTCAAATGAAATGCACAGTCATTAACCATTGTTGTGATGAGAGTTTTGGTCTTCACCCCCAGAGACTGCTCATGGTTGGGGGATGGGTGGCCTCATAAATATTATGCCATTTAGGAAGAAGCAGCAGAACTGTATCCTTCCATGAGACATTCAAAATTCCCATTACTGTTCGGTGAACCGCAGTGGAGTCTATTGAACCACATATAACCCTATAGGTCTCTTCTGCGTTGAAAACAAAAATATAGAACTGTTCCAGTTGACTGGAAAATAAGAGCAGATTTGCCTTTTTTGCCTCAGGCATCAGTCATGCTTATGTAATATTGGTCACAAAACCAATTCAAAGTCCAAAACCCCAAAAAGGGCCTATCAATCATACTCAGTTCAGATTCTACGAGAAGACAGCAAAAGATGGTTAGCGCACACATTCCGTGCATAAAAGAATGATTTGAGCACGTCACGGATAGGGAAGGTAATGGTGAAGTGGTGTTGTTAGTGCTGAAGATGGCAGGAGCACACATGCTCTCTCACGCTGGTCTACTGGAGACTCTGACACCGACCCCACGCACAACAGAGAGGACAGAGTAGGCTGTGGTGGCGCTTGTCAGGTCAAACCAATACAAAGTGCTCCAGTGCTCCCATTCAGACCGGTGACCCTGCTGACACCCCAGCCCTTGTCCCTCTCGCAGCCCCATTACATAGAGAGGCAGGGTGGGCTGAGCTGGGACTCCTGACCAGACTTGAACTTAAGGCAAATGTACTGTAGAAGGCTCCAAGGCTCAAAAGCTGTTCTTTGCACAGCATAGGTGCCCCAGTAACAGAGCTTTCTTTGAAAATGCAAGCACACACTGTGTGCTATTGTTTGTCACGTTAGAAAAAAAACAAGCTCGGCGGGTGACTGTTTGTGTGACAGTTTTGCCATACAACAAAATGAAAATACAAGACAGATTCGCTCCCTTACCTTTTATAAAATCCATTCAAAGGCTGTAGGCAGAGAAACTGCCAGTAATCCAAACAAAACGCTTTGAATTTCAACATTGTGTCTTGCAAACGATGAGACTTTATATAAAAAAGAGTTGTCATTCAGAAAAAAAGAACTCGTTTCGGAAAAGATGTTTGCAACGGCAAAAGCAGTGTTAGGTCCAGCATGTTAGCAGCTGAGTTTAGGAAGCATGGTGACTCCCACTGACACCCCACATGGTACGGTCCCATCTGAGCACCTGCCCGTCGGCGAGCCTGGCCTGAGCCTCTCCTCCTGTGGTTGCTGTCGTGGAGGAGTCCTAACCAGGGCCTCACAGCCTTCAGTCAATCAATCCTCTGTGTTTCTGTCTGTCCTGGGTCAGCAGCTTCCAATGCTTCTCCTCTCCTGGTAGAGGTGTCAGAAGCCAGCCGCCGGCTTCTCTGCTCTGCCTTTTAGGTCCTGGCAACACAGTGTGTTTGTCTGTGTGTGAGGAACCCAGCACTCCCCCTAAATATCCCCCCCGCAGATCTCCCTTTCTAATCTTGACCTTGTTTTCACTCCTCCAGTTTCTCCAAACTCACTCACAAGGTGCCTTGTCGCTCCATCGTAAAAAATGGAGGAATCCAGTCCCAAGGCCGGCTCCTCAGAGCTGAGTTACAGCTGCTCCTATTGTTTAATCAGCCACAATGACAGGGTCCGACGGCAGCACGCCTCGCTGGGGCGACAAAGCACACAAAGGCCTCCCACTATCAATGGCCGTATATGCTTTATCAGATGTCGCTCAGGCTCTGCCAGCTAGGGCTGCTCAGAGAGGAGCTAATCATCAGGAGCACATGGCTCACAGTGGGGAGAGGACCTCACCAGAGGGGCCGGCCTCACACTCTCCTAAACACACACACACACACACACACACACACACACACACACACACACACACACGTAAACCTCAGTCAGCACAATGTGCCTCAGCTGGTTGCTGGGGCAACCCAAACTCAGCCATAAAAAATACTAATCGATCATTGATGTGAGTATTGATGACTGAGAAAAGGGCTTGGGGTGGGGGTGGGGTGGGGGGGGTGATGAAACGTACCTTCATGGTGTGGCCTGAATTTATGTGCATGCTAATCAGCTTGAATGCAAACCAAATCTATTCAGAGGGGTCTCTTCAGATTAACATAACATGATGAATTAGGGTCTCGAACAATTGATTCTGGAATCAGCCTCAGTATTATTATAATTTCAGTAGTGAATCGATAAGTATATCTGATTGCACCAATAACATACTAGTTAGTAAAGAATACATAGTTTTGCAGTAATTAACCTTTTATCCCAGTCATCTGAAAATTTGAATTTCCAATTAAATGGGTGTCGCTCATTACCTATTATGCCTGGCTTGAGGGCGAGCTAGGTGCTGCTCCAAAACCGTTGAAGGATCAAGTCATTAAAAGTATAAATGAATAATTCAAACAGAGAGAGAAGAGCGACTGCTGCACTTAGAGAGCTTTGACCACCCTGACTTTGTAAATGAGCAATTAGGGAAGATGCTGTAAACATCTATTGTTCTTTATTTGTTTAGAGCTTTAAGAGACAGGCAAATGCACTGGGCCACACATGGTCCTCGGGCCTTATTAAGGACCCAGGAAACACTTTCCTTTGTCTCCTTGACAGTCGGAGTGGGACATCCTTTACAGGGTGAACAGGCCACTATTGAACAGACGGTAGCTCCACGTGAAGCCCCATTCATCACTGCGCTGGGCTCCTATAGGTAGACTGGATGACCAGATGACCTCTTAGCAAAAAGCACTGCTCGGACAATGCAACGAAAAAAGATATAAAAATAAACATAGACTGTAATAAAGACGGTTGGACAAAGGAATCTCCATCCGGGGTCCCCTAGTGACTACTTTGCTTTTTAGTGGTGGAACTCCATCAGCAGAAGAAATGTATTTACATACCTACCCACAAGGGAAAGCGCTACATGTCTGTGCATGTGAATTAACTTGTATAAAGCTATCTCCCGATATCTAGCGACCCAAGGATAGGCCTGACACTATTGTAACCTATCTGTAAAACGGGGTGATAAAACAGTACAGCATGGCTCAATTTATGGCACCTAAGCGAGGACCTATAAAGCTGCCGTGCAGTGCAGCTTAGTCTATCCATACTGTGTATCCCCCCGGGTTCCCCAGGTGCAGCTCTCCGAGCACCCAGCTGTGCGATTTGGGCAAACGAGCTGAAGGGGAGGGCTACGTTAATGACTGATTGCCGAGTGCAGCCAGCCACCACCTGGGTAAGAAGCCTTTAACCAGAGACACAGCTGCCTGCGCTCTAACGGCTGAGGGCCGGAGACGAAGACATCCGACTGCACAACTGAGATAGCCTAGGTCACTGACACGTTGCATTCTGAACAAAGCACACACAACACTGTATAAAGAAAGCACCAGCAGGCACAGCTCCAGGCTGCATCTTTCCGTCAAGTTTTCTCAGGACGAGGAAAAACAGAGCAAGGGAGATATGCATGCTGTGTCTTCAAGCCTGGGCTAAAGTCAGAGCTGGCTGCCCAACACAGCCTCTGAGGGCCGAGAGAGTGGCTAAATAATAAAAGCAGGGCAACGGCCCCGGTCAGCAACTTCATTCCAACCCTTGCTGGACCGTTTGACAGCTGCTTAGCAATTTTCAGCAGCAAGTAGCGACAGCACCCGGACACTGACATTTAGAGAAAGATGTCAATACCAGATAGGAGCATCTTTCATAAGGACAATGAAGGCAGCCAGAGAGACACAGGGAGTCTAACTGCTGAAATTGTTGGCAGTACTTCTGCTGGCGAATTGATTTTGCAATTGTTCCACATTTCTCTTGAGTCATGTCTGTTGGTAGTCACAATGGAAAATATCTCTCCTTTGTGCTGATGAATACCGACCACACAATTCTACTGTAACTGCCTTACTTAATACTAAAGGTTAGACAGCTTTTGAATGAAATCAGATAACCAAAAAGATAACAAAAGCTCAGCAAACAACCCTAAAGCCTGATTGTGCAAATAGAAAAAAAGATGGTGGGATAGCATGTGGATTGTGGACCTAAACTGCAAGTCAGCCATCTTCTGGAAAATACGGTTATGAAATAGTTGAATAACATGTCCGTGAGTTCAATTTATTTGGAAAGCCGCTACAAGTAACAAACTTCACCCCCAATCCGCGGATTGTGCGGACACAGATTTACATAACTTGCCTTATCCTGATATCCCGATATTGGAAATAAACCATTCCTAAGTCAGTTTAGGTTTGAGCCACGCAGCGTGACCAGAGGGTCTACAGAGGTGGTTAATAGGTCATTGTGTGTCCACATTTGTCCTAGTGATACAGATCAGAAGGCACATGCAGCCACCCACTAGGCTCCTTTCACTTGGATGAATGGGCAGCTTTTAGGGCCACACTGGCCCAAATAAGAAACAGTGGGCGTGCAGAGTGACGGTGCTGTGCCATTCGGCTGCTCTGAGGGGCACCACCTTTCCCTGTCCCCCTTCTCTCCCTCGCTTTGTCTTTGTGTGTCCTTACAGTTCATTACGGGCCTCGCCTCCCTCCATCACATTGTGTTTCCTGTCTGATAACAGCATGTTCACATTCTGCCCCACTGTGCCTGGCCTCTCTGTTAATCCCCCACCGAGGAAGAGATGCGGGCTGGTGATAAATGGCCCGCCCGATGCATTATCATCACCTCCACAGCCCCAATGCCCTGGCAGCCAATAAAGGGCAAATGGAGCGGGGCCTGCCCCTGGGCTGCGCGGGCCCGTCTTAACAGCCCCCCTGAGCCCACGGCCACCTGGGGCGGGGCTGCAGGCCGTGTAATTGCAGCTTTTGTGCGGGCATGCAAAGCCAGCTGAGGTCCACGCCGGAGCAAAGGAAGCAAGGGAAAGCCAGAGGTCTTGGGGGTTCTAATCGGACACCGAGGGATGGCGGTCTGCCTGGACCAAAGCTCTCCCACAGCATGGACCTTAACCAGCCCAGGGCAGGATCCTGTACCCCTGAAGCCCTGGAGGCCAAGACCTCTGCCTACAGCCATTCCTTATGGACACCCTCCTCATGGGCTAATATTGTTACCACGATGGCAGTCTGTATGACTGGCTGACAATACATGTATATAGATTATACAGACTGTAATAGATATTGCCGTATATATAGCAAGAGAGCGAGAGAGAAACAGAGAGAGAGAGAGAGAGAGAGAGGGTGCAGGTGAAGATGACCAGTCAGATGGAACCTAGAAGGGGAAAGTGTTCTTGAATGCGGAAACTCAAAATAACTGACGAGAACAATGTTTATGGACTCCTAAAATAACGGCATAGCTTTGAAAAAGCTCTCCGTTTAAATGTAAAGTAAGAAACAGTGATGCCATTATTGTGAATGGAGTAAGTCTGGCCATGCCTGAATCAATCCGTTTTCTTTGGGGCTATTAGGGGTTTGTCTAAAAAAAAAAGGCTTAGCAAATAAAGTAGAGATGGTCTTTTAGCTGTTGTGCTAGCTCAGGGGTGGCCAACCCGCGGCTCTTTAACTAGTTTCATGCGGCTCTTCAGGAGCTGTCACATGACATGCGTCAAAAATGCTTGGCTGGCGCTGTCATTCACTCCCCTACTGGACTTGCTTGAACTGAGAGTTTGTGTGTGTGAGACAGTGCACACAATGTTAACTGTTGAAAATTACTGATATTATCATGTTGGTGTGGTTATTTTCATTAGATCTGGCTGAGCAGAGGTCTGTGTATGCGTGCATACATGATTAAAAGATGATGTTCATGTGTACCCATGTGTATGATGTGGCTCTTTGCAGTAACACAGAAAAAAAAGTGGCTCTTAGTCTCTGACTAGTTGGCCACCCCTGTGCTAGCTAGTGAGGTTACTTGAACCACTCCCTTTAAGCCCCACACAACTCCCGTTTCTCTCCCAGCGTGAACATTGCTCGCCTGTAGCCAACTCCATAGAGATCCATTTGAGCAACACAAATCATCTAGACAGACTTTCACACCCATCTTTCTGTTTCTCACTAAATAGTGTTTATCAATAGTTCAGTGAGCTCCGTGTGAGTCGTTGAAATTCCTCTCACAGCAACTCAACTCACTGAGAAAAATCCTTCAATTTTCCAGACATCTAAACATCAGCCAATATTTCTCTCCTGTCCGTTTCTAGACAGAATTCCTAAAAGAAAACGCAGCCTTACATTTGGGAGCTGACAGCGTTGTTTTTCAACTCACAAGGGTGATAAAAATCTACAAATTAAATGGTGAATTATTTAGTTTTTTGTTACTATCCGTTTGGCTCAGACAGTCAGTGTGTGTGGGGGACGTCCCCAAGACTCTCCCAGATGCTCTCTATCGCCGCCCTCTAACGGGCAGCCTCAGGCCAAGAAGGGAGCCTGCTTAATTCACCCTGCTGAACATATTAGTGATGTCTTAGAGCTGTGCACCCTCTAGTGGATTGAGCTCTAAAGACCAACGTGAAACCATCCAACAAAAGAAAAAAAAACTGCTGAGGTGACATACGCTCCTCATACACGAACACATCTACACACGCTCAAGACACAAACACAGCTAAGAGGAGTGTCTTAACTTAACAGGTTTAGACTGGAGTTGCATTCTCAGAAATGACAAGAAGAGAAAAGCAAAGCCAGTGTAGTCCAAAACGCGTTCTAATGTGTTTATTTCCCCCCACTCTCCCGCAGAGGCTGCGTATAAGAGGCTCCACATTTTGATCCCTGCTTTGAAGTGCCTCTGAGTGGCAGGTGAATTAGACGACGCCACAACCAGATGAAAGGTAGAGTAAATGTCACCAGAGTCACGCTGTTCAAGCACTTCTCCATGGACTGCTGCTGGACTGAGAGTGGCCTTTTAAGGGTGGGACTTTCAAAACAAATAGAGCAGGTTGATTATATAGTCAGGGTTAAGCTTCAAAGCCCCACATCTCGACCAACAGTAAATAAAAGATTAAAAATACAAAAATTTTAAGTACATAAAAAGCAAAGGTAGGCAAACCTCCATTTCCAGGCTGGAAAGGAACTTCTGTAATGACTGAAACATTGGAAGTATATTGGACCAGGTCAACATGTCCTATCCATCTAAATCAAAGTCAGGGCTGTGGTATCAATCATGTTTATGAATGCTTTTACCATTGGCCTGAAGCCAGAGGAGAGTGCCCAGCTAGATGGCCACATATTATACTCCCTCATTCCCTATGGACCTGAGTCAGCTCAGGAGGCAGTGCACAGGGACAATGTGTCCTACATGAACACACACACGCACACACACACACACACACACACACACACACACACACACACACAGTGTCTATCATCCCTCCAAGATGGACCCTCTATACCCCTAGAGGACAACCTCAATCGCATTGTTTCACAGACATAAAACAAAAAACATCCCACAGCTACTGAGCTGAATTTCCACATAGCACCTATCTTTGCACTCTTCAGCAAGCAGAATCTACTCTCTCTTATATTCCGTATTTAAATTCTGAAGTTTCAGCCACCAAAGAAGCAGGCTAGCATTGCTCTGAAATCCTATGCTCTCGTGTCAACTAAAAACATCCAGCTCCTTTATCTGTACGCTTTCAGTTCATGGGAATGGATTGTATTGTGCAACTCTTGATGAAAAAGCATAGTCTTACGTAACACCTGGGGAAAAAAAATAGGTTGAAACCTCATGGAGTTTAGCAGGTTGTCAGATAAGGACGTCGGGCACATCAAAAAAGGATCTAGGAAACCAAGTGTTTTTGTGGTCTTGTTGCGATCCTATTTGATTAGTTCAGTATAAACGTTACTAAGACAGACCCAGGATTATGTCATAGCCAGTTAATCAATAATGAAATAAAGTACGTAATTTGGAGTGGGGGGCTGGGCAGATAGAACAATGGGCTTTTATGGTATTGCAATTTGAATTGTAACTGCCTGACAAACTAACCACCTTCGTCAGATGTATGCATGACAATGGTGAGGAGGAGGAGGGCTGTAATAAACTTCCAAAGCCCATCATATTACTCACCTTGTAGGGCAGGCATTGTGTGAGTGACAGCACCAGCTTCATTGCAGTGCCAGAGTGGGCAGGAGTGATTGTGCTGATGAGAGTGGAGACGTCTTGGTGGTGGGTTTCATGTTGACGTGCTAGCTAGCTGCCTGACTGCCTGACTGCCTGCGTGAGCCTGCCTTTATGCAGAATCAGGGCAGCTGAGACCACTGACACAGCCTTTGATCTCTAATGCTGCGCGTTGTTTTTAGACTCGGAGGCAGGCAGGCAGGCAGGCAGGCAGGCAGGCAGGCAGGCAGGCAGGCAGGCAGGCACACACACATAAAAACACGTACACACAGCCAGCACTGCCATGAAAGAGACTTTACAATTAAATCAACGAAAGGCAAGCAAAGTAGGCACGTTGAAAACGCGTTCGTCGTGCTATTTACGGCCAGTCGATACGCGTCTTGACAGCATTAATGCGAGGTTATTCCCGACCATTTGAAGTCTGTGCAACCATGATTGATAATGTTGATGATTAACAGCAGTCAATTGGCAGCTGTAATTACTGCTGCCTGATGACAACAGTCATGCCCCTGTGAGCCACAATGCTTCTATTACGGTGGATATCACCATGCGATCAAATCGAAAGTCAAAGGAATACTAAACGCAGAAAAACTTTCCTGTTTCAACATATTGAGGGGGACATTTGTTGGTAAGGCATAGAAGTGGACAAAGTAACTAAAGTTATCAAATTATATATATATATATATATATATATATATATATATATATATATATATATATATACATATATATATATATATATATATATACATACATATATATATATATATATATATATATATATGTACATACATATGTATATATATATATGTATATATATGTATATATATATATACATATATATATATATATACATATATATATATATATATATATATATACATATATATATATATATATATATATATATATATATATATATACATATATATACATATATATATACATATGTATGTATATATATATATATATATATATGTATGTATATATATATATATATATATATGTATATATATATATATATATATATATATATATATATATATATAATTTGATAACTATATATATACATATATATATATATATATATATATATATATATATATATATATATATATATATATATATATATATATATATATATATAGCTGTTCTAATCCAGATTAATTAAATGGATGCAACTAATATTTAAACAAAAAAACAGCTGGATCATATTCATACATTCAGTTCTGGACTGAACATCCTGACTAAAACTGGAGTGTCCTTGTATTTTTAAAACGTCATCTCACAAGATCTGATATTGTTGAGCAACCTGATGCTGAGTTTGGGATGGGATTTCAGACCATTATTTCACATTAGGCTCAGGCTAGGGTAGTTGAATGTGATCCAGTGGATGTAGGGCTTTATTCACGTTTGTCTGCATGTATTTGCTAAACAACAACAAAGAGGATGATACACTACCATATAAAATGTGATCCTGCTTAGAACACTTTTTAAACATAGGATTTCATGATTTATTAAATCAGTATTTTAGTCATTAACCAGTTTACAAAGACCTGTAATTGTATCAATCCATGATTGAATTCCGTTGCACTTCTACTACCCAGCCATCATACAAGGGCTATTCCCTCACGCTTTCAGCGGAAAAATATATAGAAAGAAAATAGGATCAGAGGGGAGGTAGAGAAATTCATCACTTATTAATTTCTTTGACAAAGATTTTTAAATGATGTACAAAACCCCATTCAGTGACACCCAGTTGCTTTTAAGATGTAAAACACGGTCAAAGGCATGCTGTGCTGTCCAACCAAGTGAACAATGCATTAAACTTTAACTGTTAGGGGTCCTTAAATATTTCAGCAGTCCATTCATGAATTATAAACAAGCTGGAGAGCAGCTTTGGGCAGATTTGTCTTTGTGATAACATGCAACCATTGACTGGGGAAAACAATGACAGCTAGCTTCAGTTGCTTAGTTTATCTTTTGTCAAAACACTTGAACAAAGACTTGGTGACAATAAGATCAATGTATAAAATAGTACAATAACATATGTTAGTGCTTGAACCCCATCTAAATACAACAAGTCTTTCTCACCATAGATACAGTATTTAGTATGCATATATGTTTTATCTTTGTATTACAGAAATGATCATTCTTTAATATTTGCATACAGCTTTTCAAAGTCATTTTAAGACATTTTAATGACAATGCATGTCCATACTTTAGAGCTGCAGGGGAATAGGAGTTGGATATATCAACCAAATCCCCTCATATTGCATCACCATGAAACAGCACAGTTGTTTAATAATTAACACCCACTTGCATCAAATCGTAACGCATTTGTCTGAAACAAAACATTCTTTTCAAATGGCTTCGTCACGTATACTGAGCATATACAAAAAAAAAAAAAATACCCTACGTCTCTGATATGGTGATTGATAAATATGCAGGATAGCAACTGTGGAGGAGTTTACAGTAAAAGTGCTTGCCTGCACACAAAATAAATCAAAAGGGACATCGTCATTACGTTGCTCGTGAACCAGGATGGAACACCAGGCAGCCCGCATCAAAGCGATGCACAGCCACGCCTCGGAGCAAGTGTGCACTCATGCACACGCTGGGGGAGGCGTTTAGAACGTGGATATATCACGTTCCATAGTGTGCCAGGTAGCAGTGTCAGCAGGCGGCTGAGGAAACGTCCTCGCTCCGTCCCCCTCCACCGACCACAGCAGCAGCACCGATATCCCACATTACCAAGAGGGTCACATTATGGTCCCTCCTGAACCAGAGCATGTCCAAATATCACACCAAAACCCACTTGCCCCCCCCCCCCCCCCCGCCCCCAGACACACACACATACACACACACACACACACACACACACACACACACACACACACACACACACACACACACACACACACACACACACACACACACACACACACACACCACCACCACCAAATACTGGGAAACAAAGCCTGGTCACAGATGGCACGACGGCCCTGGGTCAGTGGACTTGCTGATCTGGGGACCAGGGAAGCAGCAGTGATTAGTCAGGGAGTTGGAGGGGATGGAGAATGTTGGGACATGGCCAGAGACCTTGGGGGATCACGTGACCGACCCAGCCAAACCCTAGGCCTGGGTGAGCCGGCCTGGGTGAGCATGGGTTTCCTACTCTGCTGAGGCCGAGGAAGGCTTGGAGCTGGGCAGCGCAGCGCTTCTCGGGCGGGAGCAGATGGAGCCTCTCGCTGCCTCTTTGTTATGCAACCCATCGGTGCTGAAGCAGAAAATACTACTTTTAATTGCCTCGATTGATGTGCAATATTCTAGAGAGCTGTTTAAAAAGCCAGATGGACAGTTAGTCAATCTGAGGGCTCCTAGGAAACCTGAAACCTGGATAAATCTCAAGCTCTCAGTACTGCCTGGTACCACTTCAAGTTGAAGCCTTACTTCACTTAAAGGAGCAATCCAACTGATATACGTAATGGTGTGAAGCAGCCTACGAAGTCATAATTAGTTAGTCATTTAACACTGGTGCTTGAACACCAATCTAAATTGAACAACTACTTGCAACTAGTTCCTTCCTTATTTGGTTAGCTAATGTATTAACTTAAAGTAAACAAAACGAACAACCTTATTGATAAGTGCGGAAATGTATATCGCAACCTGATTACCCAAATCTAGATATACATGTATGTGTTGAAGGTGGTCCTCACAACATTTGAAGAATAGTTTAAAAGTAAAAATATATCATTAGTTTCAGCATAGTTACAAATTGTTTCATTGTACTCCCCTGAGCCTCATGTAACTGAATTTGCTGTAATGAAAGGGATTTAGAGGCACCCAGAACGACATCAAGCACGCTGTTCTCATGCCTGTGCAAAGTGCATAATGCCACTGCTCTGAGGTTCTACAATCGGAGCCTCCAGACCAAGCTGCCCAGATAGATTAAGCAGGCTGAGGAGAAGACATGCTGCTGAAAGGCTTTGAATAATAACGCTCTGACTGAAACCCCGTCCTTACTCCCTATCTAAAAATAGCCCCAGAGTGTGACGTCATCGGCACAACGCAAAAACCCTGTCCACCTTCTCTGTCTGCGTGAGGAGCCAGACACACCTCCCTGTGGAGTCTGCCTTGGCTGAGCCTGACAATACACACACGTTCGATGAATCACATCGCACAGGAACTTTTTTGTTTTTATACTTTCTTGTAGACATAAAGTTGGATTCTGGAATATTATTTGTATCTTTTGAAAATAGAACGTGACTCAATCTATACAGAATAGAAAACTCTTGCAGAAATGTATGACCATTTAGATAACAAGGTTTTATCAATCACACAATTACAAAGCCACAGTCCCTTTTACTCTGCGATCATGCCCCTCACTAGAGAAAGTCAGCGCTATGAAATATCGACTCATAAGTACTCACAAGTGGCGACGTCTGTGAGCCATGGCAGAGCAGGGGATGGTCTCTAGTCTGAGAGGAGAAGCGGGAAAGCAGAGGGACGAGGTGCACAGTCTAGCATGCACTCTAACTTAGTCATTCACTTACACACACACTCTCTCTCTCTCTCGCTCGCTCTCTCTCTCTCACACACACACACACACACACACACACACACACACACACACACACACACAAATCAAGGCTTGCCATGCTCACTCAAGCTTGGTCACGGTAGGTGGCTGCACGCGCACAGCAGCCAGTGATGTAACCAGCGTCACACACAGCTCATTAGCAGGAGCCAAGGCTCTCAGCGGATGGCTTGGCTGAGCCTGCCCGGCGCACCTCACAAAAACCTGGGGCTGCTATCTCTCTATAGAGTGGCTCTCACTGGCTCTCTCCACCACACGTGTCCTTTGTCTCTCAGCCTGTGCCCTACACACTCATGTGGGTATGGGCACTAGGCATGTGGAGCATAGTGAAGGTGTTAACTCGCCCGCCACACAGGGGATTATCCCTCAGCAGTGGAAGGCATGCGAGGCACGTCCTAACCGCTGGCTGGGGGATTGGTTCACTGGCAGCTTTGGCAGCCCCCCCACGCAGCATTTGGGACACGCCCAGGGCTCCAGAGGCTGAAAGGGAAGTCAAAGCCTCCTCGTTCTGCTGTGGCCAACCTCATGATAGATTTGCAGCTAATGGACTAATGTGCAAATTTAAACGGGCAGGTACGAGTCGTAATTACGTTTGGAGGGTTGTTGGCCGGTGCTCTCTGGCTCCGATGCACTGCTCTGGAACACAGACCAATATGTTGTTTTGCGAGGAGAGGCAGAATTTGATTATGGGATCGTAAGAGGTTTACAAAAATATTGATCTGCACAATACTGATTTAATGTATTGCCAGGGATAATTTGAAATAACTGTTTTGGAATGAATAAGATCCATTGCATATAATAATGAGAATAATAATACAATAACAGCTATTTAGTGTACTGAAATAAGTATTTGCAAACAATCATTGTCAGTAGCACATGTTTCAAAGTCATTGGTCTTTTCCTACAGATTTGATTCAAGTCAAAACTACCAGTTTATTAAATATAGCCTGCAACGCTCTAGTTCGTTTATGTTTGGTGGTCTCTCTGTCTCTGTCTCTGTCTCTCTGTCTCTCTCTCTCTCTCTCTCTCTCTCTCTCTCTCTCTCTCTCTCTCTCTCTCTCTCTCTCTCTCTCTCTCTCTCTCTCTCTCTCTCTCTCTCTCTCTCTCTCTCTCTCTCTCACACACACTCACTCACTCACTCACTCACTCTCACACACACACACACACACACACACACACACAATGTGGCTTTTAGTCGACATGACAGGGACACACAGAAGCCTTCTTAGCCGCATCTGAACCTGGGAGCTCTACCAGACTGAAGCTGTATCAGGCTCCCGAAAGGTTTATGCATAATGTCCCCACCACAGAGGATCAGGGTGGATCACCCAATTCCATTGTGGGAGAAGAGTAAGGCAACAAATTACAGTACAGATTTACCTAAATAGCCAAAAGTGCCACCACCCAAAGTGAATCAAAAGTAAGCTGAATATCTGTGCGCAAACGCAGACACGCACGCACACACACCCCTACACCCCTTCCCTGGATTACATTTGGTGGTGGTAAAGCCTGGGAGGCGGGCAGGGGCAGAGGAGGAGGCACAGAGACATCAATCACGGAAAAAGACCTTTCAACCATCTGCCACGCCAAACAGTAGACAGGCCAAAGCGGAGGTCCTCTCTCAGCGGGGACCTCTCTTTGACATTCAGCAAGGCTCCCTTCAGATATGGATCGTGAGCAGAGGGAACATCCAGAGCGGCAGCCATACCAAGCCTCCTATCTTCTCTAAAGTGGCACAACCGTATGGATGGTGGGGGAGGGGAGGGGGGAGGGGGGTTGGTTAGCCCGCTCGCAGCCTCCGACGGCCAGGGAGAAACGCTTACCAAGTGTCAGTTTGATGAATAGCATTGAATCAGTCGCCCTGCGTGCTCATCACATGCATTTGATTTGCTCGTTTCCCTCCCCGATGGAAGGAAGGGGAATCTCTGGGGTCCCAACGCCGCGCCACAGGACCAGCCATATCTCCAAACGTGCGCGAAGTGGTGTGACGGTGACAGCCACATCTCCGACACATTCACCTCTCTAGGAATAGAGGCTGATCCCAGCGGCGTCCGGCTCCACGGCGTTGTGCTGTGTCGGCGTGTGTGATGGTGTGTGTGCGACGGTGCATGTGCGTAGCCGTCTGAATGGGTGTCCGCACATCATTGTTGCTCCTGTGCAAGGGGGGTTCTCTGGTGCGGCCAATGTCAAAGTAATCCGCGCAGTCAGTGTGGCCCTTTTGGAAGCTCTCCAAACGCGGGCCGGGCTGCGAGCGGCCGGACGGCAGGAGGGAAGAAACGAGGCATGGATGTGATTAGCTGTTTCTCAGCACGTGCTAAAACAAGCCCAAGCAAAACACTGACCTTCCCCATTAGAAACAATTGAGTGTGAAACACTAGAGCACTCATTTAGAGAGAGAGAGAGAGAGAGAGACTCCAGTTGTGTCTCGTTTTCTTCCTTCCCTCACGCTGTGTGTTTTACCGCTCACAACTCCTAATCCCCGGGTGGTGTAAATCTAATGGCACATTACATAACAGGCTTAGAGAGGATGGCGTTTATGTAGAACATTGCTTGGCAAATTTGTTGGAAGACTGTGGATGGTTCTCCAGTTGGATTGATTAAACTAAACACTAATTAACTGCACTCCCAATCAGGAAAGTATTTATAATGTGGTGCATATTCATTTGAATGAGCTGAGTTTTTTGCAGGACACACACTGCTGCTGCTCCTGGAATTACTAACTTCTGTCTAAAGCAATCGTTTACTTTCAGAATGTTCTAGCAAACAGGAGCACCGCGGTCTCTAGAAACCGACTCCAACCTGCCGTGACACAACCCCCGGGTCTTAGAGGTTGTCATCAGCCTTGTGGTCATCCGAGTTCCCTGCTTTCATCAGGTGAGCTCCAGTGCCTGCCAGAGTACAACATATGGTCCTCTGAGGCCCTGGGGGAAGATGGCAGCCGTCCATCTTCTCACTGTGCACCCTGGTTCTAAGACGGGGGCTTTCCAGAGGCTCAGCACGACTGTGGCCCTGAATAATGTGGATGCATTAGGTCCAGATGTGCACTGTCACTACTAACTAAGCTAGACTGGTGCAAACGAACACAAGCACAACAACAACAACAAGAATAACAACAGCAGCAACACACACAAACACACACACACACACACATCATTTGCTTTGTGTCCCCAGGCGTTTTTGAACTCGGAAAAATAATTAGGCCCAACAGTTACTATCTACAGTATTTCAGGCTTGAGAGGATTGATAAACTATTATAAAGTTGTGCATGGATAACAGAGTTTGAATTAGGGCTGTACAATATATCGTTTTTTTTATTGTCATCGCGATGTCAACTCGTGCAATAAAAACATTGCAAAAGACTGGGATATTTTATTTGGCTCTATATTTAACAAATTACATGATTATTCTTTTAAAATGACATTATTTGATCAGGCGCTACTTTGTCTGATACGCGGCATGTATTTCCCCGTGCTGATGTATTTGACCAATCAGCCCTCGTCATTAGGCACCGTATGAGGCAGCGGGAGAGAGTAGGAGGGGGAAACTGTACTGCAATTATCATTCATATATATTTTTATTGGTGCTTTGTTTTTAAGGTACATGTTCATTTCGTACAATAAAATAAAAACAAATTTCAATAGGCAATTTGTTGTTTCTGAGCAGTATACTGAAAGCAGCAGAAAGGCAGTGCTGTGTGCACTTCAATATCTTTAATATCGCAAGAAATATCGCTATCGCAATATTCAACAACGTTAACACATATCGCATACTTTCCTCATATCGTGCAGCCCTAGTTTGAATATACATGTTATGAGAGTAGTTGACAAATTGTCCTCAACTGTATTTAATGACAACAGCATTTGACATTATTGTACACATGCACTGTGTATGCACACACCTGTATATGCATGTGGTTATTGGTGTTGGCATGAGTGTCTGTGTGTTTTTCTGTCTGTGTGTCCTAAACAAGCAGTTTTATTTTTTGTTTATGTGGCCATTGTCTCCATCCACTGACTGCTTCCTATCATCTGCTAGACTCCCACAAAGCCTGAGTGAACAGTACATTTCTACTTGTGATATAATGACCTCTACATTGATACTAAGCTGATTGTTGGCACTGTGCTGCAATGCATTCACTAATCAACCCAGTTAACCTAAGTGGTTGTTAAAAAAAAAGTAAATATGTGCGACACAGAAAACAATATCATTTACTGGGCCTATTTCGGATTCTTTTTTAAAATTAAAATGTTCATATTACTCTCAAATAAGCTCACCAATTAAAGCTTTGATCAAGAAGTGTACTAGTGGTGGTAGAAACAATTTCGTACCATGAGCATCAGTTTACCACAACAAAACGTAATATGGTTTGAGGGACCTGACCAAAAAAAACGAAAGACAATAGATGGCCTCCCAATCACCAGCAGAGGGCAGTGTCTTTACATTGTACAATGAATTCCCCACAGGGCAACCACTTTACCGAAAAAGGGCACAATATAAAAAAAAAAGATGAATCGAAATACAATTGCTGGATGGTTCACACTGTGCTACAGGCATATCCACTTGAAAGGCATATTGTGTGGTTCCAAACTTAAAGGCCAAGTCCCGCTTCAGAGAACAGCAGCAATGTGAATAACAATGATTCTGCGAATGTATATTACACACAGTCTTTGGCGTGTGCCTAAACAAGATCTGATATTTGGGGGAATTTTCCTGTGATTTGCGAGAGCAGACACACTGGCTCTGTGGGGACTATTGGAGCCGCACAGAGCTCTGAGTGTGTGTGTGTGTGTGTGTTCGGTTCCCCAGGCAGAACAGGCAACAGGGAGCCATTCGTCTCTGTAATGCGCAGCCATCACCGTCCCCATCCTATGTACACACTGTCATCGCTATCCCATTAATGCCATGTCACCGCCAGACAACAATGTGATGATGATTACAGGGATTCTAATCGAAATACCAAATGGTGCTATTACCATTACGGTTCATTAGAGTTCTCTCCACGCCAGCGCAGTTCAAATGTGTCAGTTTCTGTTGTGCCCAAATGAAGACGAGAAAGCGTAATAACCCCCAGGTCAACCGAAGGGAGGAGGAGCTGTAGGAGGCGCGGGACATTTCCTGACAGCCAGCCTTCGATGACACTCAACCGACTCCATTATTTCCATGGTACAACGGGGAGGATCACTGACACACAACACATACATGCCAAAAGCCACACCCAAGGACAGTTTTGCAAAAACGTAATAACATCCGCAACTTAATCGGACGACTGTGGTGGTGAGACAGCCGTCGTGTCTGCGGGGTGAGCAGGACACAAACAGGTTTTCATCATGTCTTGGTGCACGCCAGAAGGATCACACAGCTTCAAATTGAATAACAATTGAACAATTCCTGAGGTCAACGGGAAAAACAACTTAATCTAGGGAGCGACCTAATCCAATTTGGCCTTGGCTCCCCCCTGGCAGGTGTGCGGCCTTGGTGAGAGAGGAAATCATCATCGCTCACTCAGTAAAATGGCCGAGCCATCAATCTGGGCCGGGAGACTCTCCACCTGTCGCTGTCCAGATAGCCAGCTCTAAACCGCCGTGGTGCGGTGGAGCTCATGGTGGCCCACTGGCCAGCTGACGCGTGAAGCCACAGAGGGGAAGCGGGAGGGACAGGGGCCATTGTTAGTCCTCTTCCTCAGTCCTTGACGGGCTGAGCTGACTTCACCAATCAATGCGGCGACACAGGCAAGGACCTGGGGCGTGGTAAACAAGATGTGACACTAGAATATGCTATTAATACCAGTAGCCCCTCACTGCTCACACTAGTGGACTGACTCGCTCTGCTACGCCCTGGGATGGACACAGACATACCCAGCCATTCAACACATATAAACAGCCCTTCTCCCACACAAACCTACTGGAAGGATAGGGGTACTCCGAGTGAACCGGGCTTGGACAAATATACAAACAACAGGCCGGTAACTCAAAAGAAACACTTGTGCGCTCTGACTCACAATAATAACCTCCATGGCCATCTAGTACAAAGGCGACAGAGAAGACGATGAGTTAGGGCTTGCTCTTTATGAAACTAAAGTAGGCTGTGATTTCCCATCCGCATGTGCTATGGCTGCTATTCTATCTACTTAAATATGCACTACTGGACGTCATTGGATATATACCCGACCTGTTTCCTTGGAAACAGTGCCTTGGACTCCTCACAGCTAGGACAAAGGCTTGTACCAAGTCATGCGCTGGCTTGTTGTGACAGTTTTCACAATAGATACCGTATCTGACAGAACACACAAACTCTCTTTTCTCCGACCCTTTCTACCACGGGTCAAAGGCTACGCACTTGCCATGCTTTTAGAGACACAGGGCGGATGTGTGTTTGAACACAGTGTTTCTTCACCCCCAGTGCGCGTGCGCATGCACACAGACACACACACACACACACACACACACACACACACACACACAAACCTGCTGAACACTGTGCTGCAAATGGCACCTGGAAGAGTAACTGACTATTGTGTCTAGGGGCCAGAGGCCAGTGAGGTAAGTGGCAGTATTTTCTGGTGTAGTAATGTAGTATAGTAATATGACATAAATGATGCTCTACACACCCCTATATACACATATACACGCACAGCCCACTTTATTAGGTACACCTGTTCAACTGCTCGTTAACACAAATATCTAATCAGCCAAGCACCTGACAACACCTCAATGCATTTAGGCATGTAGACATGGTCCAGACGATCTTTGGAAGCTCAAACCAAGCATCAGAATGGGGAAGAATGGTAATTCAAGTGACTTTGAAGATGGCATGGTTGTTGGTAAAATGACCTCCACAGTCACCAGATCCCAATCCAATAGAGCACCTTTGGGATGTGGTGGAACAGGAGGCTGGCATCATGGGTGAGCAGCCGACAAACCTGCAGCAACTGCGTGACTCTGTCATGTCAATATGGACCAAAATCTCAGAGGAATGTTTCCAGCGCCGTGCTGAATCTATGCCACGAAGAATTAAGGCAGATCTGAAGGCAAAAGGTGGTCTAACCCTAACAAGTACTAGCAAGGTGTACCTAATAAAGTGGCCGACGATAGTGTGTGTGTGTGTGTGTGTGTGTATATATATATATATATATATATATATATATATATATATATATATATATACATACACACATACACACACACTCTGTCTCCTTTCTCTCTCTCTAGCTTTGTTGCCTGAGCCTCCTTGTCTGCTGTAAGCTGCATGCTAAGCGTGCTGTGCTCGGCACTTCCACATGAAGCCTGTCAGGAGATCTTTAAGGACAGCATGTAACTCTGTTTTCTGTTTGAGGGAAAAGGTCGACATTGGCCAGGCACACACTAACCTCCTTCACGATTCACTTGCCGGGTCTTTGGGAGAATTTGACTGTGACCTTTATATTCATGCATTCGGGTACAACTGGAAATAATGGGGCCTGCCAGTGCGATGCTCCTGCTGATATCTCCATACTGTTTTGCCTGTTTTAAGGTCTCAGTGAATTTGGTGAAGCCTTCAGCTTTTCACTCCTTAATAGTCAAGCCACATAAAAGGTGCGTAGCGACTGCACTGAAAACTGGCAGAGTGAGGGAAGTCAGAGGCAGCATGCACAAATGAACAGCCATCTGAAGAGGCAGATTTGCTACAAAGGAAGAGGATGTTTGCTCACAACAGGAAGAGGCAAAAGAGGAAGGGATGTGAATAACAAGAGAGGAAACAAACAAACCCGAAATAGTGAATTGGGCTACACAGTGATACGGTTCAAGAGGAGCGTTTTACTGTAAGAGTGGACTGCTTGAGCTGTGTTTGCAGCGGGACAATTACGGAGGTTTATTGGGGGCCAGTAAGAAGCCACAGTGCCTCGATCACCGCCAAGCTGTCTAGGTCTAGCCTGACTACTGGCTTTTGTGGTTTGCTGTGGGATGCACTCTGGACCAGCGAAATAACCAGCCTTGGTTTCCAAACGGCTTATTTTAAAATGAATGCGGTACATTCTGCATGGGTTTCCAGTTTCAGGGGGCAAAAATGGAAATAAGGAATACTCAAGATTTTCCTTATTTTCTTCTTGGCTTTTTGAAAAGACTACAATCCCGTTACTTCACCATTTCTACTCTACTCACAGCTGAATTCTTGAGTGCTCGACCCTCTCAGACTCCCAGCGCTGCCCTCTTGGTATATTTGATCAGTTGCGTAGCCATGGTTACAGAGGAGACACGTTCTAGTCATCATACAACTGGTCTTCAGTGGGCCTAAAGCCATTAACACATTCTAAATTTGATAAATAAAAAGCTTTTGCCTGAACAACATTAATTTAATGTAATATTCCACACCGGGAGAACTCAACAATCTTTCAATTTCCTGTGATCTAACAGATGCTCGACAATATTATAACTTCAGGCAAGCAACTGAGTAATTGATATGTTCCTTAGTCATCTCTTAGAGATAATATAAAGTGCTCTTATATGTTGTGTGTAGAGTACACTGCATTAGAGGCAGCGAGAGATGAGACAGGGGCATTGGGTCCAATGTGTAACAACACAGCACTCGAAAAGGCCATGTAACAATTGATTCAAGAAAAAATTCTAAATAGAGTACATCACAAATAGTAGCTATCTTTAAATAATAGTTTAAAATACTACTACTACTAACTACAGGGCAAAGCTAATGACGTGGATAAAAAAATAAATAGGGAGCAGAGGACAAAACTTCTAAAACGAGCAACACAAAACAACCAATTATTTTTGCAATGTTTTGTCCATTCGAGTGTTGCCAAGTTGCCTTGGTGGCGAAGTAAGTTAATGAGATACAGCTCTTTGAAGATCCTGTCCTTTACGCAGATAACTCCCCCCCCATCGTGGCCAAAGAGCTCTGTGTGACACAGATGCATGCTAAGTGACTGTCCTTCATTAGAAAGATCTACAGTAACATGTCCTTATAATGCCCTATTGAAAGCAGAAGTAATGCACCATCAGGGTTTTAAACACCTCACTTGGCTGCACAGTAACACCAGCATAGATCCATGCCGCTTGTCTGATGTTCTCTGCCACAGAGTATTACATCATCATGTTTCTAGGGTGACCTTAGCCTGTAAGACCCTGACAATTGACCTGCTAGGGTTCAGAACCATTTCAAAATAGATGGCAAGAATTATGCTTGAGTGCTTCACTTACATCACACAGAATCATGCAGACTCAACTGATCATCTATTGATGATCTATCTAGTGATGTAAATTAAAATTGGCAACGTTTACGATATGCCCTGCATTACGCAAGGTGATTTCCTGAAAACTGTCCCGATATTCATCTTGTGTGGCAACGCACATTTTTCGTTCATATTTGCCCTTGGCTACTGTATTATAATCTATATGTCTAATATTTGATTTGAAGCAACAAGTCTCTTTTTTTATACTGAATTGCCATCCAGACTTTCCTTTCAGAGGAGCATGCGAGCATTGTGACTAATGACTGCATGTGACGCAACAAGCTGGTGGTCATTAGCTGATTACAACTCCACTAGATAATCTGTGTGATGGCATGCTAGGACACAAATCCCTTACATCGACTAACCTCAACAGTAATAGGAGAGGCAGGGAATCAATATTCACTTCCATAGATAATCAAAGTGATTACAATGAAATATACACACACGTTGCTATATATATATATATATATATATATATATATATATATATATATATATATATATATATACACACATACGCACACACACACACACACATATATATATACATATGTAAATGCTTGTTGCATAGCATGAGAAAACAGGAAACCCTTCAAGGCTGAGCCATGTTTGTGGGTAAATGTTTTTAGTGTGCCCATAGAAGGTTAGGGGATGGCTATGTGCTTGTATGGTTGTGTGAATGCTTATAAGAGGATGGGAGAGAGGTAGGGACATTTTCCCTGAGGCAGCGGGGGCATGAACCATCAATCTATCCACTCCAGCATTGCGGTAGGGTAGCGGAGGGGCCCTTCCTCCCCTCCCAGGGGATCTACAGTGCACACCTCACTTGGATCTGAGAGCTGCAAAGGCGTCACACTGCGTTGCAACTCAAAGTACCATAATAAGCTCCTACAAAGGAAGTGCCTAAGAGATGGGCTAAAATATAAAAATAAAAAATAAAAATGAACATGTAAAGCTGTGGCAGCTGCTTAACAGCAATTACAGAGATATCAGCCCTGCAGCCAAAACATACAGACCACCTGTTCTCTTTTTAATTCCTCGGAAATATCCACACGCCTTTTGTTAGGAAACAAACTCTGATTTTAATAAGCTGATAGAATCCAGGGTTCAACAGCTTCATTCAGAATCGGGCAATTAAAATGGTGAAACCCTTTAATCATTTTAGTTATGCCCACAAAGCCACTCTGGAATGCAAAGCAGAGAAGCCACTAATAACTCGGTAATATTGATGACTAATGCTTGTCTATGGCCGTGTGCCGTGCATACAGTACATGGCAACTTCTGGCGAAAAACGTGACAGTGTTCAGCCCTGCCAGTGTGTCACCGTGGGCTGCTGGCTGGCTGCTTGGCTGGTGGAGGAGGCTGGGGGGGGAGTGGCTTGTGTGGCCCGTGTGGCCCGGGACTTCATATCCAGTGTGAGGGACTGGCCAAACAGTCAGGCATGGAGGCCCATGTGACAGAGTCAGGCTCGGACATGGCCTGGCCGAGCCGTTGGGGCTGGCAAGCTGGATGGATGTGCTGGCTCCCTCCAAGTCAGACGCCAGCTGTCTTCTCTCCTCCATCCGTCTCTACCGTCCAGCACACTGAAAACCTACAGCTTGCTCTTCCCTGCCCTACCCTTCCCTACCACAACCCAACGCAGTCCGGCACACTACCCAGCAGGCACATGGACAGGGAGACCTAGCGGAGCAGCACGCGTAATCCACAAAGAACGCTGTGTGGCCTCGTGCTGTTCCAGAGAGGAGAAAGGGAAGAGAGAAAGGGGGGAAACCGAGGGAGACTGACAGACATGGAGAGAGATGGTAAGGGAGGAAAAAGAGGAAAAGAGAATCGGAGTGAGAGAGAAATACTGACGGAATAGACAGAGAGAGAGAGAGAGGAGAGAGGGGGCGGTGCTCCCGGGCCAGGAAGTTACATAACAACCAGGGAACCAGATTTGCCTGTGTCCAACGCCACCGGTAAATCCCTTAATTCTAATGAGGCAAAAAAGGAGCTGGATTACATTGGCAAGGAAAATTAATTCCCCCATCATCTTCTGTAGGGTTACACAGTGGACAAGACAGTCATAAAGCTATGAGAGGTAATTAGAGAGGCATGGGCCCATCTGCCAAATGTGCCTTACACGTTTGTCTTTTATGAGGGGACACTACATTAGCGGGAGTAAAATGGGCTGAGTGGCATTGTCAACCAGAGGCGGAGATTTGACAGTTTGTGTGACTGGATGGCGCTTTCTCAAAGAAGGACAATTCAATGCTCAAATCCAACAAAAACACCCGGGGACTGAAGAGACCAAGGTCGCTCGCTCTTGTCGTAAAGGTCATTTGGCCAGGACTGATGTTGCATTTCATATTCCTGCTCAAGGCAAAAACATAGAATCTCTTTTCCTTTAATCCACAATGTGCTGGGATGTTACATTGCTAACGTTGCGGTGTCAGAAAATAACAGCCCTTCTCCCAATAACCCCCCCCCCCCCTCCCCCCATTTCCCCATTAGGGAAAGCTTCAGCCCATCCCACCTTCCGAGCAGCAGCTGAAAGTATTGCCTGTTTTTTCTGTGTACAGTTTGTGTGTGTGTATGTGTGCTGGTACATGTATATGATGCACATCAAGCTGCATGAATGGTGATATCACACTATGTCCCTTTTTTTGTCTGTCAGACAATGCTGCAGTAATTACATTAGACATTGAGCATAGACACTGGCGACAGCAGGATAAACACAATATTATCAGCGCAGGTTCTAGCACGCAGCCTCATCTAAATACGTGGACAGCCGGTTCAATGGGGGACTGGATCGAAGGAACTTACACACGGCGGTGTAGCTAGCTCTCAGGCTTGCATTGTGCAGCAGGGGCAGTTAACAGGTGGTGGCTGTGAACCACTCTGGCAGGCAGGCTGGCTGGCTGGCTGGCAGG
>CM030173.1:34298002-34353391 GCA_017639675.1 Aplochiton taeniatus
TTCCAATATACTTTAGTAAAGCTGAGACAAAGGGGTTGTTTATGAGTTGATCTTGCAATGAAATGAAATAACAAAATAATAATAGATTTCACTAAAAACATGATTCTAAAAGCTTTTGACACCCCTGTGTTTGTGCTCCCTCCCTGGCCAAATCAGCACCGCTGATCTCATTATTTTCTGATGATGCTTGGTGATGCTGATGTTTTTTTGTGTGGACTTAGAGGTGTGTGCCTTCGATAATTTTTCTATTAGTTTAAAAAATGTAAATATGGATTTGTTTTTCTGTGAAAACATTACTTCAGTGAAAGGTAATTTGCTAAATTTAAGCTGTTAAACCTCCCAAACCTTTTCCACATCAGTACCAAGGGTGTTTATTTCTTGAAGACTCTTTCCCTTAGCATTTTTGCCAATTTTTCTTTTGCTAGGGTATCGATGTAAGAAGATTAGACCCGATTGGAGTTTGTGTGGAGAAAGTACAGGTAATATGAAAGTCTTGTGATCCACAGCGCAGAGGCGTAAACACAACGCTTTCCCTGACTGGAGGCTAGGAATCATGGTGTGCAGAACACTGAGGAAAATGACAGAGGCAGATATTGTTCCTCTGGAGCCTCGGAATATCCTTTTATCCAGGAGGACATGGCAACATTAAAGACTTTGTTGGACCTGAGCTTATCGGGATTGGATTACACACTGCCTTTGTGAATGCTATAATTTACTCCCCAACTTAAATTTATACTTGTTGGTGAATAGAAACTGAAGAGTCCTGTGTGTTAACTTCGTTATCTGGGAAACTGTCTCATTGTTGCTGAAATATTCAGAGAAAAATGCAATCTAACCATGTAGAGGAGGAACAAAGTAATTTCAAGTTGAATTTGGTAAATTTACCCAGCTCGAAGATGAGTCTGTATTGTGAATAATGATGTTGAGTATCATCTTGGGATAATACATAATCTCGTTGCGCAGCTGCAACTTGAGCCTGTAAACACAGAACCACATGTCATTGAGTTTCCTCACAGTCACCTGAACGCTTTTTCTATTTATTTTATTTTATTATTCTTTAATGTTATGTTTCTTGATAAAGTGTGTCAGATATCATAAAGAATATGTACGATGAATGATGAAGATGAATAGGAGGATAATTAAATATAATTTTCTTGTAAGGTCCCACTCATGGACAGGACCAAAAATACAAAGGTTTGCTTGGCAGTGTTTGCTAATGAGCCATACCAATAGACATAGAAAATAAAACACATAAAGGCTGATCATAGGTAATTAGAATATTGTGGGTACACAACAATCCTAGTAGAGATTCACCTACGCCATTGTGAAAAAGCATGAGGGCAATAAGAAAACAAATTGGAGTCAGATAAGAGCAATGATTCATAATCCGCCCATTAAATACATATTTCTTTTCATTTGTTTTTCCTCTATGACAGACAATGCTCCGTAGAGTTTTCCATTACTTCAGTGCCTCTATTTTGGTCTTTGTTGTCGATGACTTAATTACTTTGGTTGTCAAACAGTATTTTACCTTACCCTCAGAGTCCATCCAACCAGTTTTTCTCTTAAAAAAAAATCCAGTACCATATAAAGCATCCAGTCTATTTGTTGTCACGTTAGCGTTGTCTTCCACTAGCACTTAAATGTACTCAGATTAGACAGTACTTCTCGTTAGTGGAAGTGTAACTTTTTAAAATAGTTTCCATTCCTCTACACTTTACTCCATTCTATCTCTCTCCCCTTGAATTACTTTCTACGCTAGCAATTTGAGATACTCATTTGGAATATAAATTCAGTCATGACACATTCAGTCATGACCTAAAGTACATTTTCATAAGTTAGATGTTCCTTCACCAACACCTTGCACACACATATATATATATATATTTATATATATATATATATATATATATATATATATATATATATATATATAATTATATATAATTTTCCCTATCACACAAATGTAACTGTATGCTGCAACCGTATTACCATGTGGCAAGGAATTGGCCTCAGGGGGCTAGAGTGGAGTCACTCGTAAACTTAGCCGAGGTATTTAGGTTATAGGAGAGAACTATGGTTGTCTCCAAATGTAATAAGAATGTCCCTCTCTTCGAGCTGCATTTCAAATGAATGTTGTATGTAATTTCCAAGGTTTTGCCTTGAAAAAGTAAGGCGGCCAGTCTACAAAGTTTCACTCGAGACAACATGCTTCGGGTCAATGGGGGATTTGCCAAGTTGCCTTTGAGTTTTGTTTTGTGTGTGATATGTCTTTGTGAAGAGAAGACAGGTAATGTGTGGGCGATGACAGGGATATACACAGCTGAGGCAGCTGGAGGTTTGACACAGCCACTTTGAGGTGATATCACATCCACCTTTAGATATCTTAGCTGTCTGATCCTTTTGAAAGGCCTTTGCTTTGATTTCCTTTTCAAAAGTATATTAGCAGGCACACTGCAGATCTTGTCTACAAAGATGAAAACAGTAATTGACAAAAAATGATTTTAGTCTGACAAATTATCATGACAACATTTGTAACATCAGTGGCCCTAACATAATCTGACCCATTCTTACTTTTGTTCAGAGTGCAGTTGATTTCTAGAGCGTTGGCATTTTGACTTGTCAGACAAATCAAAAAATAAATAAAAAATGGAACCACTATGACCCTTATTTTTACTGTGTGCACGCCAAGTGGTAATTAAGAGGAGGAGTAGATCTTCTGAAGCCAAATACGTCTTGTCATTACCACAATATTGAAGCACACTGTACATTAATTATGATGTTAACGCCTTTAACCATCCTCATATAGGCTAAGCACCTAACCTTTGCTAATGCCCTCTGATGTTGGAACTTGTTTTTCACAGCCTTAATGGATGCCCTGTAGCATTCATCCACCTGTTAAATGCTGAGATAAGATTAAATATAAATTAAGAGATCCTTGTATTATCTAGCTTAGCCTTTTCAAGTTGGCCTTAGTGTGCCAACTCTATTGTGAGGCAAAAGACTTAAGTTCCCAGAAGAGGCGTCATGCACCCAATTTTTTTGAGGGGGCACAGTTTCACAACTCCATTTACTATATGTCGCAAATATACATAATACCATGGATTTGATTTCCAACCCTTTTCTCAAACAATTGAGGGGGCACGTGTAAATGTGCCTGACGCCTCTGGTTCCCAGAGCATATGAGATGGCAGGCATGAAGAAGCAGTATTTTCACCAAGATTCAGGCCGTGCTACTGTTTTTGTTATCTGACTTGTGCTCTTTTCTGTTCATTAATTATAATGGGTTACATTCATGGTAAAACTTGCTAAATTGTGGATACAATCAAATACTAGCCTAACCCCAGTAATGGAGCAGTGTGTGTGACCAAAGAAAGCGTCGCAATTATTCAGAGAATCGTTTAGAAAGTGCTAGATGTGCCTGCAGATGGCACCCAAGCTCTTGATCCCTTTGTCAATTAAAGTCATTAGCTGTAACTGATTGTTAATATATTTATTTTCTGACATACCAAGGCCATGTTGTTTAAGGACACATGTTCAAACTCTGAGTGAAATGTATGTTGGTGTATGTTCTTTGTGTTTGATGTTACAGTGTGACATTTTTTGTTTATGAGAAATGTCAGTAAGTTCCGTAAAAAAAATATCCTGCTCAAAATAAATAAAAAAAGAAGTCTGTGTGTACTTTGTAATTGCTTTAGCTAACATGAACATGTTGTAGGTAATTGTCTCAGAGTATGTGAAATAAACTGGTTTTATTTTCAGATGGTGGCATCCTGTCTTGAAGTGGCTTGAGCCAATGTCAACACAGACCTAACCTTTAAATAAAATAAAAAAAACTATTTGTGGGGAAAAAGGGCAGTGAGATCAGTAATAGATTGCATGTTAATACATTGCTAATAGTGATAGTTTAAACAAGTTAAATAGATTTTACTTAAAAAAATATTCTCATCTGCAAAATTACTAATCGTCATTTCCATCAATCCATAAACCCACCAAAAAAAATGCAGTGTCACAAAAACAAATGGATTTACTCTATACTGAAAACAGTTTAAAGTTGGAGTTATGTAAAGTAATTTGGTTACAAGTCACTGGAAGTAAAATGGTCTGCAGTGAGTAACGTTGTCTGAGACTAGGTCAACACGGCTGGCTAGCTGCCATTGGGAACTCAGGGGTGTGTGAAAGGGATGGCAAGTTCCTCCTATTGGCCTCCAAAGTAGAAGGGATTAGTAAGACCTCCTTTATTTTACACATTTGAGCATCTCTTACCCTGACGTGGAGCTGAGGCACGATCCCTGAGGACTCTGTCACTTTGACCTAATCCGTTTTTCCGCCTAGCCGTGGGGGAAAGTCACCTTTTGTTGTTGTCGTATTTTTTTTTATCACATTTGAATGCAAACAAAGTTGCGAGGGGGCTTATGTGGTTGCATCGAAGGACTTGACAGTTCCTTTGAATTGGAGCTTCAGTAGCTAGGGGGAAAAATGTGACAAGCAGCTTAATCACTGTTCTCCAGGCAGACAAACTGAAAATGATGGCCATTTTTCAAAGCGTCTTCTTTTGTAGATCTAACCTAACACACTAGGCTGTTCAGTATCAGCCAAAAAATACCCTGTGCAGTAACATACTCAAGTAAAAGGAAATAAGTAAAGATTTACTCCCGACCTTATGTACCCTCCTCATGAAGTGTTTGCGACGGCCCCTATGATTAGGAGATCTGGTACCCACTTGATTAATGTACTGATAAAACAGCAGCTGTCCCATGTAGTTTTGCCTTCTTCATTGGGTGTTGCTCACCATAATGTTAGTGCACTGGGTTGTTCCACTGACTTCAGTATAAGCTCTCAATAGCTTTGCCTGTCTTAATTATAAAGGAAAGCATCCGTTTGTTATTCAGGCAGTGACTTAGTGTGCAAGTAGGCCTTTTGGTCTGCCAATCCGTAATTGTATAGGCAGAGTGATGATGTCATTAGTTAATTAAGATTGAATAAGGTTCCAGATGTGAGGACTCAATTGTGAGTTGTGATGCACCAGAAAAAATAAATACCATGTGTAATCCATGTGGAACAGACCCCCGATTAGCATCACTCCAAACCACACATTTCGTTGGTGCAGTCCTCAAGCTACCGACACTGTGACAGTCGGTGGTAGGTGGAATGATAAATGACTGAAGTCTGTAGCTCATGGTTACACCGCAGGGAGATGAAACAAAACAAAAGTGTGTGTTTCCATTTGTCTAAAGATGCATGTGGAAAACAGACACATGCACAGAATGGCGTTCTTGTGCCACCGGTGAATCTTGGGCAATAGTTATCGGAAATGTTATGAAACAAACACTGACTACACGCATTAAATATTCACCTCTAAACGTAATGTTTCCTTCTAATTTGTAAGTCACTGTCACTGTGGGTGTGTGAGCAAGGGAGCGAAAGTCTGAGAAAATGGAAGGAGTGTGTGCGGTGCCATAGCAGCCTCCTTGGTATGCACCTTCCTCTCTCTCTAACCCCAATCACTGGTGGATTGCTTTGTTGCGCCTCCCCCAGTAACCGGAGATCAATGTTCCCGAGGAACTGCAATTTATGGCGGTTGTGATCGCACAAGTATCATCTGACAGTGCCATGCCACATTTTATTTCAAAGAGGTTACTGTGACAATGGCTTCAAGTAATAATAGTATAGCTTTCCCTTCTGGGAGAAGTAGTGAATACTATCTTGCCACACCATCTCTTTTTCTTTAAGCCTTGCACAAACCGTTGACATATCACACAAATGCCTCCTTTATTACCTGGCAGTGATTGTTTGCTGAAAGGGGAATGGCCTCCAGAAACCCACTAGGCATTCCAGTAGGGTGCTACACCTACTAGGGGAAACATGGCCATTGTGCCTTCCAGTGACCCAATATTGCACAAGTGCACTCATATGACTAAGGTCCAGGGAATGAACTGTTAGGATTGTACCAGGAAGTGTTCATTCATTAAAGTGATTAGATTCCTGATCAATAGCATCTAGTTGTATAGATTTATTCAGGATTGTAGTTATGGTAATGTTTTTTAATGCTTGTTTTTGTTTTATGTCTTTGTTAGAAGTAGTGCTCTTCTTCTGCACATGCCTGTCTTCCCTACCCTCTGCTTCCCTGTAGAACACATTAATTCCATGTCAGTCAGCCTTGGTAGCATCAGTTATTTAATTAACCTTTTCAAACTGACTTCACTGGTCTGGCCCAGCTGTGTTTTTCTGAGAGGAGGATGACATCGACAGACACCTCTGACCTCATACTGAACTGTACTTTTCAGCCAATCAGGGATCTGATCCTTCGGCTAACTATCATTGGAACACACACATGGCCTTAAAGAGGATGGAATTTCTTGCCACATTGATAGACCAGCTTGTAGAATCGAGAACATCTCCATGGAAAATGTGTGTAAATGGGGGGGATTTTGGATTTAATGTGCAGATGCCAATGCGACACAGTGACACCTGTTTCCAGTTTACTTTATGAACCTGTCCATTTAACACTTGTTAGTTGTAACCGAACATTTGTATCAATGCCAGGCTGCATACGGAAAAAACAAGAAGCTTCCTCTGCCTTTGGTCAGTCCAAAAACCTCAACATAAATATCAACTTTCCCTTCTTGAAGAAGCCTCAAGCTGTCCAAACAATGATAGAGGGGGGACAGCAACAAGCAACATGAGGCAACCATGGGAAAGCACAGTACACAACTTGAAGAGTTGGAGAGAGAAATAGCCTTTATTTTCCTTAGCCTGAGAAATATGAACTTGGATCCCCCATATGTTTGCTTGCCTTTTGGAAGCACCAGGTGCAAAGCTCCACCAATTCACAACATTGTCACATGCACATCTTACAACCACGCAAGCGATATTAACTTGTTGCAATACGTGCGGCAAAGCATCGCTGGTTGAGAAATGTTGGGCCTTTTGTCCAGAGGGTATGCATAGTGCCCACAACACATATCATTAATAAATAACATACCGAATATTAAACCCCGATGAGCTTCACATGGTGGTAATAATAATACTTGAATAATCAAAATAATATTCATATTAACAATGACAATAAACTGTGTTTCTACATCCATTGGGGCAGTTTGAATGCTCCTATAAATGCCACTCAGGCACATCATTTTAACTTATCTTCTTGCATACACTGAATAATTGTATATTGGTCTACACGTTTTTTTTTATCTTAATTTCTCCTTTTATCTCTGCCTGTGTTGTGAGAACATCAGATGCTGCGGTGAGATGAAAGGTCATTTCCAGGCTCGTCACCATACACTGTTGCCAGAATTGTTTTCTCGCTGGTGAGGGCCCCTATTATTACCATGACAGCTGACTTGTAATCTTGTTTTTGATACATGTGTCATATAGTCTTTTAAAGGTACAGTTTCTCAACAGAGTGCAGAAAACTACTACAATCTCAATGGTGTTTTGCTTTCCAAGGCATAACTTTTGGCAGCGAGTTAAAGCTGAGGGCTTTTTTTCCCTTGCAGAATCCATGTCTTGTCCCCTTGTTGGAACTTGTTTTTAAAGCAACACGACTGAGAGCTCTGAGTTCACTGATCCAGTCTTGGGCTGATGTTGCCAGTTGGGCTGATGACTAAGCCCCATAGTCATCCTTGTTCTACTATTAATCTCTCAGTCCACAGTTGTATCAGACTGCACCATTCTGGTGACCTCACAGTGAACCACACAATTGACAGGGTTGAAGAAGTTTTATATCTAAATGAGATGGCTTTAACAGTACAAACAGCGCCTGGGAACTCAGATATTGGTAATGGCAATGTAGGCATTTGACGTCATTGATTCTTCTGTATTATTGATGACTCGCGGATTTGTTTTTAGCGTCAACAATAATCTCTTACTTGAATAGTTCACAACGTAATCTAAAGTTGTTTGAACGCAATGAAAAAGACTGTAAGACCATGAAAGGCAAACCTGACAAATAATGGGATGTCAATCTGAAGTTTACACAGGTACTGCACAGGTAACCACGTCTACGACAGTCACATAACTTCAGGAAAAACAAAGCTCAGGTTTCCTCGGTGGGTGTGGAATAGACAGGGGGAGGTGAGGGGGACAACCAAACAGCTCCCTTGAGGCTTTGCGAGATTTGAAAGTGTAGGCTCAATGCTGTCCTTGACATATCTGATTTTGGCTGGTTCTACTTCCTATGGCCCTTAAATCAAACACTTGACCTTGAACTAAGATAAACCCTGCGTCTGAATGATTTCACATCTCATCATTATTACTGTCTTTGTAGTCATCATCATCATCATCAGCAGTATCACCATCCAAAGCTTTTTAGGAAGGGATACGTGTGCACTTTGTGTGGATTAGACAAGTAAAAAAAGAATCCCAAGTGTACTTATTGCGTTATACCTAAATAACATATATGACTCATTGTATTTTCTTTAGTCTATTATATAAAGAGAGATTTTATATAAAGAGATCCTTTAGAATGAGTGAGGTGCAGTTAGGATTTATTTTGACTGACGTTCAGGCGAGAGAGCTTTTTCATTCATCATTCAAAGCCATTTGAGGAGAGCTCAATTGTTTTAGCAGCATTGATATAGTGTTGATCTGTCATCGTGCTGTTCATTACTCAGACGTATTTTAACCTGAGTGTCACAGCCGTTTTCCATGTTTTAGTTGTCTCCATCAGCCCCCTCTGAAATGATCCACTGCATTCCTCAGCATAAATCAACTGTGAATGGTGCCAGGTGATGAAACCAACAAGAGTAAGCATATTCTGCCCATAAACTTTAATCGCAAGAATGTACGTATTTATATTTTGATGCGTTTTCTCTCCAATCCATTGCAAATACTGCATTGATGATAAGACCACATTTTTGGGATGTTCATCTTTACAAAACGAGTCGGTAATTGTTCAGGCCATAGGCATGGTTCTATTCTAATTTAACGACTTGATAATTCCTATGAGGAGCGTACAGCCTGCAAAATTATAGTTTTCTGAGAAAAGGAGGAAGTAGCGTGTGTTGTTGACATATTCAGGATTTTATATTTTGAAGGTTTTGCTGTCATGTTAACATTGCCACAGGGATATATACCTCCCATAAGCTCTTAGTATCACAGATCTTACATTGGCTATGTATGTCATTACTGCATTCTTCACACATCCTCACCATTAAATGGTTTGGGGGAGTTACTCTCATATGTAAGCCTTTTGTAGCAAAAACTCATAATTTTGTTCCACCTGTGGGTTTAAGCTCTAATAACAACTTGATATTATTACACGTATTCCTCAAATTGGTATGAATTGCAAGTTAACACAAGTGCAGGAGCCATTCTAAGCCTCGCCATACATGGAGTGTAATTTCAGATACATGCCACACATGTCGCAGAAAGACCTGAAGGAGGGAAATGTGTAATTAAATGCATTTTGATGATATTTCCCTAGGCTTCTTGAGGATCAACCCTGCTGCCATTCACTTTTGGGGAAACAAAAGAGGTCCGGGACCTCCTGCACAGCTACACCTCCCAGTGCTTACAACACCAGAACAACATGACCGTTCAACCCTCTGGCAGGGTCTTTAGATTAGCTTGGTAAACGGAGCATGTTGGAGAATGTTATTTGGCCCAATGTGCAGAATCTGGTACAAGATTGTGTTATCGGTAGAGCCTGTTGCCAAATCTAATACGGCTCAATACGTTATTTAAAAATGTATATTCATGCACTGAATATACACATGAATTAAATGTGGGTGAACATAGTTCAGAGAAAATATTAAACTTTCTGATCTTTTAACTCTTAATTTAATATTTCAAATATATTTTGACTGAAAGGATTCATTTCAAAGCTAGGTGCCTTCAACAACATTAACACCGGTATCAAATGAAGATGCAGAGACAAGGCCCATATTCTGAAGCAACAACAACAACTTGCCCACTAGACAGCCAGGCTACCATAAATCATGAGCTACTGCCTCAATCCAGGTGTGCACATGTTATTCCTCATTGCTGTCAGATGCATGAGCCACAGACATTTACAGTTTAAACACTATGGCAATGAGGCTGTAGTCATTACTGGAAAAAAAAAAAACAGGTAGAGTACAACCATAGGCAGCAAGTCTGAAGTATGACGAGCCAATATAACATGAGTTCATCCATCTCTTTGGAGATGCACACCTGGCTCCCCTGGGAGACACGCACCTGAGCCTTCCTCTTCTTTGGTGCTGGAAGTACGCTTGATATGGTAAAAGTATATGGCAACCATACCGCATTCCACAGCGTGCATGTTTATGTTTAGGTATGCATATCAATCCTAAACAAGTTAAAAGTTTCAGTTTACCTTAATAAATGTACACATTTTACTGTGAAAGCTGGAGGTTTTTCTTTAATTCTGTTTGTAAGCATGTGATCTAACAGACTGGCCACAGACTCTCATATTGTCTCTTGTAAGTTAAAGGATGGTTGGAATATAAAACTTCATTGATTGGCCGAGCTTGTATGCAAATGGCAATGGTAATCTCCTCATCCAACTCCAGAACCCCCTACCTCCCTCCTCAAACCCCAGCTAATGTTTTTCAGCTCCCAGTAACGGAGCCATGGTGTTACTCTAACGAGAGCTGTTTGGGCAGCTGCCTGTTTAAAGCGTCTGTCTATTGATGCAAAGTTTAGCCATAGAATGTTTTGTGCCAATTATTCCGGGAGTTAAGACCTTCCCCATCGCACGGTTTGAAATTCCTCTTGACATCATCTCGCACAATTGAAAAGGTCTCTTTTTCTCCTTCTTCCCATTTGCTTTTGGGACAAAATAAATAGCATCCAAAAGTGATCTGGGTTTTGCATAGTTAACATTTTGCTAATGGGTAGCCGGGCCTCTCGAAGAGACTGGGAAGCATTTTTGGGGGGCGCAGTGTGGTTGTTGTAGCAACGTGGCTCAGGAGTGAATGAAGCAGATGTCAGAGTAATCCATCAGGCCAAAGCTCTCCCAGCTCCCACTCCTCCTGAAGGAGCAAACCAAAGCTGTGACACTCTCTGCACTGCTCTCATCAGTTAAACTCCCCTCCTCCATCCCCACTTGCCCAACATTTACATGTTCTCTTATGCTTTATGAACTTGAATATGGCTTGTGATATTACTCTCAGTATAACCATGGTTAACGTCACATGTAAAAGAAACTGTAGCCAGAGACAACTTTTATTAATACTGTTTGAAAGGAGCAGGAGCCCTCCATTGATGTATCAAAGCCAACATATCAAAATAATCTTGGCAAAAGGATTGCTGAATAAGAAAGTTGAAAATGGCTGTTTACAATTGATTTCATCTTTGGCCAAACTGTCATGATAAGAGAGGTAACTGGTGGTCAGCTCACTCTACACGATTCTACAGTGTATTTTGTGATTTTGTGAATCACCACAAACAGTGATCATTTTGTAACAGTTAAGATACCAAAAGACAAATTAGATTATATTTTTTCCAGTATGGGGTTATAAGCCACTCTATCACACATTCAGTCATACAGTATAACAGTACTCTGCATTATTTACTGCCACTGAAGTAAACAAGGTAAATTCTGAGTACAGGCACGTCGTATTTCAAAGCACATGGTGAAGTAAATCCATTTGTGACTGATACCTAAAAACGGTTAGAAATAGCTGAGAGGATGCTTTGTAGGAAGAAATAATAAAATAAATAAAATATTTATATAAAAATAATCTCTTATAAAATATATTCTATAAACCAACATCAATGGGACATGCCTGGAAGCTCTGGTTTGGTAATGGCTCTGTTGAAATATCTTTACATCACGGTTGTTCTTAAGATAATACAATTGCTCAAAAAACCACCCTCCATGATATTCCAGACAGCTAGCAGCACACAGGGAAAAGGGGGCATTCAAAACAAGACAGAAGAGCATCTTACAAACTATTACTCCAGCCCCAGTTTTCAGTAGTTACATAAGATTCTGTGTTGCTTTTGTGTACAAATTCATACCAGCTACGTTAGTCAGTTTAAAAAAGTCAAATAAAAAATTGATTTAAATTGTTCTGTACTGTCTACCATTGGCGTAAGATAGCTATAGTTTTGAATGTAGGCCCATGCACAGCTCCAGTGTTAAGCAAGTTTGTTTTGAAAAAGATGAAGTAACAAAAAGTGTCTGTATTTTCTACATTTACATGCATTTAGAAGTGCGGTTATTGTACGCAAACAAACAAATAAAATAAATACAAGTGAATGATGCCTCATTTCACATACTATATCAACACAATTAGTCAACATTGAATTCTGAAAAACATCAGTAGTTTCTTATTAAATAAATTAATATTTGTATAGTTTTGTCTAATTTCTAAGTGAATAGTATTGCTTATTGCATTTGCAGCAAATAACAAAATATGGTAAGCCCACTTGTCCCAAACATCTAGCTAGCATTTAGAAATGTACAGTAGAATATTTAAAGTTCAACAGAATTGGGATCCATATGCTACTTGAAGTTGTGTCAGAGGTAGCACCTTTAAGTGCTTATCACATCATAGACGTCCATCGGCATCAACAACATCAAAACAAAATGGGGGATGATTGTCCTGGCCAATTGTAGCAATTGTCCGAGAAAAGTGGGGATGACATGAGTTTCTTTCAGTGTTTGAACAGGGTTTTACATGGGCACAAGTAAGAAAAGGCAATAAATGAAATAAGTCTCTCTTCATTTGCATGTCTTTGTCAGCCAAAAGAAACTGTTTAAAATATTTCACGTACACATGGGCACAAATGTGCAAGCAGATACACGCACACTACCAGATGGATGTGCATTTAAATAAGTGTCCAATAAATACTTTTCATTTACAGGTGTAAACTTCTGTCCTTTCACTGCAGGTATTGCACTTGACATAGCAGCACCACAGGAACTTGCAGTTGCACTGCCAAACGCGGGAGTACTGGTGTGTGTTGTAACCTCGACCACAGCACATCAGGTCACAGCTGTTGGGCTGCTGGGCAGTTTTGTTACACATGCGGCCCTGGGTTCCTGTGCTCCCTGTCAAAGGGTCCGCCTCACAGTAGTTAGGGGATCTTTCTATGTACACCAGGTCCGTGTCCATTGGCTTGCGGTATGAGTGGGGCTTTTTGATCTTGAGAAAAGTGGGCCGCTTGTTGCGACTGGCTCTGACCGGCTCGACGTGCACTGCCTGGTTGTACTTGTCCTTCAGGATGTAGCCCAACTGACGGAACTTAGGCAGTGTGGTCCAGCAGGTCTTTGTGGTGCAGGATCCAGAGACGCCATGGCACTTACACTCTAGTCTCATGTTCTTCTCCAGGATCTATAACATAGAGGGACAGAAGTTTAGCAGCAAGTTTACACTTTGAAGACTTGACTTCATGTCCATGATACTGAATATTGCTAAATATAAGACAAATGACTGGGATCATTGCCATTTTGCTTTCTTTATCATTCTGCACTGCTATTTGCTGTAGGTTATACAGACTTTTCCCCCCCAATAGACTGGCTGGGAAACATCAAGTACAGCTTGGTTGGTACATATAAACTGTGTGTTCATGGTGAATGCGGTTTAACAGATTTCATGAATAGTTCAACAGGTTGAGACAAAGGTTTTAAAACATTCCACTTGATCTTAAACATTCCTAAGATGGCAACGACTCTATGTCGTTATTCAGCGTGTTCTGTGTGTCGTATGGGCAAACCATGAAGGTGAATCGAAAAGCCGAAAACAAAGGCCTTACTTGGCCTGTTATAAATTAATCTATTCATTCTGGATGTAACTGCCTGCTTTATGCGATTGCCCTTCTGTGCCGCAAAGAGACATCCAATAAAGCCGTTTCAACAATGCTCTGTGTACTTTATACAGTAAAACACTGTCAGAAAAGGCACCAGTCGGTATTGGTTGCTTTCACCTGCAGAAGAGGAAGTCATGATGCTTGCTGTATCTTGTAAGTGTCCTTAACCTAATATTGAGCATTCTACTGCCAAAACACAAGAATGATCTTCTGTATTTTTCAGCGTTCAATTTACAAATTCAAATGCCCGCTCGGCTGTTACCCCCCAACTGCTGTAAAATTTGATAAAATGAAATCAAAACAAAGCGGGGCCCTAACGAGGTGGTGATTTCAAATAGAAGCTGTAAGTGCTTTGTTTACAGATAGACGAATCCATATGACTGATTGGCTGCGCTGAATGGCCTTTTCAGATTTAGAGTGGAATCTTTTGGTGTGGTTGGGAAAGGGCTCCCACTGTGCATTCTCTCTCTGGACCAGGCTGAATGACATGAGCTAACCCTCCTTCCTAGAGTGGGAACCCTTACTGGCAATAGAAGCCTCACCCAGCCTATTAATTATTCCATGCTCTCTTGTACCCTCAGACTCACTGGAGTCTCCTGGATAATTGTGAGAAGATTTGAATGCATATCTAGCTTAACTTGGTCATGCCTCCAATCCCTGATAAACATTTCATTCACGGAGGTTACTGAACTGAAAGGCCCTTGAATCTACCACTGTTTGTTTAGCAGACCCCCTGTAAGTCTTCTATGGCACCTTTTACATCACTGTTTATTCTTCTCCAAAGTTGGCACTCAAAACAGTCACGACATTTCAAATGTAATATGAAAGGTCATCAACACTGAACGCCAAATGCTATTTGGATTTAGATAGTTTAAGTTACATTATACGTTGTCTCTAAGTCCTCCTAGCTCCTGTTTTATAACACACACACACACACACACACACACACACACACACACACACAGATATGAAGTATGACAAAGTCGCTGTGTAAATTGGATAGATTGACATTTAAAGATACACTTACCTTTCGTCCTACTTCATTGTTATGTAAATTCATGAGTGTCCTGGCATTCTGTTTGATCTCCCTGGCATCCACAAACACCCTGGAGAAACCCAGGCCGTAACGTATATCCGCAGAGCAACCACCCCACTTCCATCCCTCATCCTGGTTGTAGAAGCCCTGCTTCTCCTTGTCACAGCCACAGTTGCTCAGGTTGCCCTGAGTGCAGGCTGCAGTAATGGCATGGGCAACTCCAGCAGCGATGATAGCATAGGTGAATGCAGCCTCTTTGCTGCCTGGAATAACGAAGAAGACATTTTAATTACAATTGCTGATAAGATCCCCTGTTTTTAAGGCACTATCAAGCCTCCTTACATACCTGAAATAGCTATTGCAAAGCAAATCATAAAGTGCATGAGCTGAGCCAAGACTTTGTCATCTATCATGCCTGTGTTAAACAGATAAATGGCAGGTGGACGATGAAGGCACCAAAGTGCTTTTATAAAAATGTTTCTTGTGATACCTCTGAGAGATAGTAATCAATTATATGTTTACTTTGCAGAGTGAGGAAATTCCAGATAAAAAGAGAGACTATTTCAGGAGAACGATTAAAGTCAGTGATTGTTCTTTGAAACCAACACAAATAGGCAAGTAGCTAGCTTTTAACAATGCCTAGGGAAATTACATCCCCTTAAAGCCTAAAATGACCAATGATTTATGTATTAAAACAATCCAGAGGGTGATATATAGTATGATGAGTTAATCTGGCCCATGTCCCAGCTCCAGTCCCAGGTTCAATGTGGTTCCACCCTGCGGAGGTGAGTCTGAGAGGCATGCAGGCCCTCCCTAGATGGCTAGGGAGATAGATTTGATTTCCACTCTATAAATCAGACTGCTTCCAGGTCAACTGCCTACTTAATTAAATATACCAGCAATCAGAAAGAGAAAAGCAGCATTAATAACAACACTGCTGGACAAAAAGGTATTTTCCCTCTCTTGGTTTTTCAATTTTGTACATGGATTTTTCAATTCTAATGCTAATTTAAAGGGCCTCTGGACAAATAATCCGCAAACCTATTTAACTTATTGTTATTATTATTATTATTATTTTTAAGGTAAGCAATACAAATGCCACTTTGTGAAAAAGTAATCATCCCCTTGAACTCAATAACAGGTTACACCAGCATTAAAAGCAATGACTGCAACCCAATGCTTCCTGTGGCTAGTGTCTCCCTCAGCACCGTGGAGGAATTTTAGCCTGCTCCTCTATGCAAAATTATGTTCACTCAGTGACATGTGTGCGCCTTCCTGCCTCAAATTGTCAGTGGGGTTGAGGCCTGGACATTATTGGGGGGTTTAATCACTTTTTCACACCTGCAAGTTTGATTGCATCTTGCACCAAACATATTTCTAAAATAACTACCTTTTTAATGAAATTAGACTATTATCTGTATACTCAGTATGCAAAAAGATTACAAAATTAAACATCAAATTCGTCAAACGCAATAAATATGTTAGCACTGTCTGCCTAACTTGCAAATAAGCAGGCAGTCATTACCATATTTAGTATTATATAACAATGTGAAACCAAACTTTTCTCCTATTTATGTATTGGCTTTTACATGCCTAACTATAAATTACCAATTATTTTGAACTGATATAAAGCCTATGTAAAAGAGTGAAATCTATAGATATACCTGCAGCTAACTATGGGAAATGGTTTGATTAACTGGATTAAATGCGATCCTAAATCAATATATTCTAAACTAATGTGCCGTACTCATACAGTGACACCCCAGGGAGTTGACAGACAAAGAGAAAGACAGACAGTTGTTTTCCAAAGCAAACTCATACTTTCTACGCACATTATGCTTAGAGGAGATACTAGTAAAAATGTTATCAGTTTCCTAGTTGTAAAAAATATCTGTCTGTCAAAGAAAAACTGACTTGATGCTTTCTTCGAGCTATCCATTTTCCTTTCTGCTTGAGCAACAATACGTGCAGACTGAATCTTATGATAAAGGAGCACATGTCCTAAGGAGGCACAGGCACTACATTTAACTCTTGTTGATAAACATCTTGGCACTCTACGTTGTCTTTAAAAAGCTATGAGCATCAATTATGGGTAGATTTTAAATCCCTAGATAGGCCAGATGCCAAGGGTGACAGTAAACTTCTACAAAATAAGTTAAGCTCCAGCTGATTGAATGTTAAAAACTTTGCTATGGCAGCAATAATGAGTAGGTAAAACCCTGTTTATCACTATGTTGGTTCAGTAATGTTTACTGTTATCAAGATTTTGAACACAAACATTACCGATAAAAGGCTATAAAACTTCTAAGTTATGAAAAGTGTTTCATTACTTTTGAATCTCTAGCTTAAAAATATTCTTTGACAAACTTTCCCTGCCAAAACTGCAAATGCAAGAGGTTAATTTATAAAACTAGCATGGAGTACATGTCTGGGCTTGAAGCATTGCTGCTTTTAGGGGGAAAGTTCTTTATGAACATGTACAGTAGATGGTTAGGCTTCTTTGAAAGGGGAAAGGTAGTAGTTGATAGCAACTGAATGTTGATAAGAAATGCAATTCAGATAGTGTGCCAACACCATTTTAAACAAATGGTCAAATGTGTTAATTAGGGTTTAATCTTTCATTAAGTAATGCAAGCTGTAACTTTAAAATCACGACTGAGTTTAATATAAAAAAACTGTCTTGGAACTTATAAAGAATGTCATTAAATCAGAGATTTGAAGCTACTGTATGTTCAAAATAAACTGTTAAGAACTAAGAGCTAAGAAGCGAATCTGCATTTAGACTCTAGATTTATTCATCCCTCTATCTATACTCAAGTTTTAGAGTGAAAACAATGTGTTCTTTCAGGCTTGTAATGGGTGACTATGAAATGCAATATTGACTCCAAAGTAAGAGTCACTCACTCACTCACTTTTTAAGTTCCACCCTCCTAAAGCCACAGTATTTCAGTATTTCATTCATACGTCTCACTTCTGTATTGATAGCCTCTAATATAAGGAGATGCAAATCTTGCAAGTCTGCAAGATGCAAGTCTTTCAGTCACTATCAAACAGCAGCAGTAGCCTACGATCCACGTTACTAATAATCAGAAGGGTCCTAATCAAAAATGCCCAGCATACAGTTAAGTTTGCATTGGAAGAAGCTCGTTATTGAGTATGAACAGAACTGACTATACATTCATTATCTGTTAATGTGCTATCCAATCAGTGCAACCATTGATGTAGGTAAAAGGAAAAGAGTCAGGGAGCCAAATGAGGTTTGTTATCAATGGTTTTACATTTTCATGGGACCCACAAGTTCTGACAGCTCTGCATCCAAACTGCCAACCAATGTTTTATAGAAGAAAACAATTCAAAATATCTTTGTTCCCAATATCCATCCTTGTTGAAACCTTGCACTGTACAATGCCAAATTCTTCAAAATGGATTCTTTATGAACTTCATGAACTTCATGTAGAAAGTAAAGCCTGACTTTTGAATTGTGAACATGATATTAGGAGATAACTTGTTAAATGATCCCGTATCTTTTCTGCAATCCAAACATTAGTCTACCCTCAAGCTTTATTCCACAGAGGAAGTAAAATGGTTAAAATACTTTACTCCTTTCCCAGAAGTTAACCAGGAACAGAAAACAGAGAAAGTGTGTATATTTTTGTTTTACTGTATGACCATATTGATTTCAAGGGCAATTTTAATTGTCTCAAATCTAATACATTCATAGGCCTACTGCAAATTACAATTTAGGTCAAGAGTTGTGTTTGGCTGATGTGTCAAGGTGATCGACATACTCCTATACATACTAGGAAATTAAAAGAAAAAAAATGTGACATACCCACTTTAAGCTCTTTTCCAAAGACTGTTCTCTCGCCAAGGGCAGAGCAGTTCCATCGTCCATTTTTGAATTGAAACTGGCATTCATTTATCCCCATCTGAGCCCCCTCTCCGATGACTATGATAGCGTCGGGTCGGCTTTGACAGATCGTTCTTTGACGAGGAGCCAAACCGGGAATTTTGTTACATATTATGCTCGCTCCTAATGCAACAACTGACGAAAAACCCCTGTGAGGATGCATTTAAAAAACACTTAGTGTTTGATCTATGTGTAAACAATGATTAATTTGCCCAAAAGTATATATATATATATATATATATATATATATATTTGTTTTATTAATCCCGTAAAGCATTTGTCGTTTGCTTCAACGAGAACTTCAAACCTGCAGTCTCACCTACATTTGCCCTATGAAATATATAAAAGGGACATAATTACAAAACCAATTTATGACAGGCTACCAATAGTAGGCCTAGCATAATCATTTGGTGCAAGTCCAATGTATATCCAATTAGGTTACACAAATAGGCTAAACTTAAATATTACCTGAATACGGTAGACTAGATGTCAAAATGTTTACTTGTATAGGCTCAATCAATTATTAAACCCAGGCCTACTATTTTGTGCATATCAATTAAGTCTTTGGAATGTTATGTTATATATTATTTTTAATGTTCAAACGTGAGTCTATGAAAGGTGTGTGGCTATGATTATGACAACATCATTCAATCAAATAAAAATGTTCAAGCCTAAACGTAGATAGGACTTACCCAATTTTTAAATAAACAATTCCTAGGCAAAGAAAAATATGGAATATCCACCGGCGTGTTTTCCTACTCATGGTGTTCACCGCTGAATTTGTTGGCTATATGACTGCGATAATAAGTCTGATGTTCTATTGAGTGTTTAATTCGACCGCCAACACTTGCAGGTAATTTCAGCAACAGCAGTCCACGGTATGAACAAAAGTTCCTCGGAAATAAAGATAAATTATTATATGGCATATCTTGGGTTTCAGTTTGTTTTGCATTTGGTCGTTGTTTCAAGTTACTCCTCCAAGGATTCCGCGCACTCTCCACTCCGCCCTCCTGCAGGTTGTGTATCCACCTTTTCTATTAGGGCGTGTTCTAAAGTGATGTGGGCAACCCCCGACCTATGAGCGAGTGCATTTAGTGGTAAGACTAACTCATGTATTCTGAGGCATCCCTTTTGCCAGGTCTAGCAAATGAAAATTCTCTGAAGCAACCCCTTCTATAGACGGGCATTGTAGGGCTACTGGACTGCTCAGGCATGTTCCAAGAACGGTGTGCCAACTAGGTCTACGTATTTATTTAATCTCAAAAACCTTTAATGCCACGCCCACTGAGATGGTGATGTTCACATTATCCCCTTACGTGCCATGTGAATATTCATAAAGGCTGGCTAGCCTACAGGTAGTAAACTATTATTTTGGTTACGACTGTTGAGGGCCCGAAGGTGCATCATTACTAAGACGACTCCCAGTAGAACAGAAATTGCTCAAGTAAAATTACTTTTTTAGTAATAGATTTTAATCACAAAGAACCACGTAGGCTTGCTCATGTTTACAGTTGTAAATGTCATGCATTGACCAATTCACTATTTGGAATTGTCTTAATATTTCCCTGAGAAATGTTAACGATGACACCCGTTGCGAGATACAGCCTAACATTTTCAATTGCATTGCTATGACCCCATCTGCTGGTGAAGAGTACAACTTCCCACTCTAATATAATAAACCCAACGCCGATGACAGCAAACATTATTGTTTCTAAAACCAACATATTTTTTGAGAGATAAGAATTTATAAAAAAAATGACAACTTTCACCTTTTTATTAGTGTTAACAACCAATCAATTTACCAATCAGTCACCTTTGTTAATCGTTCATTTGTTGTTAATTGATCCACATGAATGTTTAAAAAAAAATAAAAAAAATAAGAGAATTCACATCAAAAGACCTATAAGTTCATAATCATATTTAAGTAATTGACATTAGAAAATTAAAAAGCAATAATAAACATCAGGTTTAAAATACTGCTAAGAACATTGTTATAATACAGTAATACAGTATATTAAACAGCCCACAAACCGAGAGCAAGTTGAAAAGCACCCAAACAGAATTCCAGCCTTCAACTATACTATCAGCCTTCTCTACCAATGAAGTTATATTAAATATTTTAATCTCCTGATAATATATTTGGGTAACGTATACAAAGTCGTTGCTTTAAAAACAAAGTAAATAGACAGATTTGGTTCAACAGTAAATAAAGGTCAGGTACTGCCACTCAGAACAAAAACACAGCACTAACAGTTTCCACTGATGTGGAGCTAAACTCCTAGAAGCTGATTTGCTCCTCAGGGAAGGCAATAGATTGTATAGTTATCTTCCTAACAGGGTAAAATCACTACCCTACAACTATACAATCTACTACCTCACACTGAATGAGCACAAGCAGACATTGCGTATTTATCTTCCTGTGCATGTCTTGCTCAATCTTGTTTTATCAAAAGTAGAATTGTGACATTTACCAGGCAGCAGGAGGTAGCACTGCCACTTTGAGAAAGACAGTAGGTTGAATAGTTATCTCCCAATGTGGGTGTGACCCTAAAACTATACAACCTACTACCTCATCCCACAGTGCAATATAACTCACATTCAGAGAAGGAGGAAAATGAGTTTTTTCATGGGACGTCCAAGTCCTGAGGTCACAGGCTTGTATCCCTGGATAGAAATTCACATAAGCCCATGTTTGTTATTATTTTAGCAAATTGGCACAAGTCCTTTTTGGCCTACTACACTTAACATGTTTAGTCTCATGCTACTTTAAGTAACACTTAACATAGTTAATACTTATCATGTAATAGATCTAAGGGGCATGAATGTTAGCTTCCACTCCTATAAATAACATATCAGGCCTTTTAAGACAACTTAGGGTATGCAACACATCATAGCGTGTACAGACAGTACTGTCTTATAAAGGTACTATCTGGATACCCCATCATTGCCTAATATGCAACAGTCCATAGTGCCCTTTCTTGTCGGGACTGTGAGCAATGTTGCATGGCGCACCACAGGCTTTGGACTATGCCAGGTTGTTTAACGTTAGCTACTACTGGTTTTCAGTTGTATTTAAAATGCTTTGGGACAATGCCCATTTTTCCCCAAGTAAGCTTTATCAGATTATTATTAACATTAGTCATAACACAAATGTCACAATGCAGCATAACTTGTGGTTTCTCACAGAACAAGATCAGTCATGTGAATAACGTTTATTAAACGACGTGTGCCACTAGGGAGGGCGGCAGTGTTCAGAAGAGGTTTCTCAAATGCAAAATAAAGCAATGCTAAGGTTTACGATAGCCTTCTGTCATCCTAAATTGTCAGATGGAAAGCCATCGTTAACATCTATATTTTGCTAACGTTAGCTGCCAGTCCAATGGTTAACGCACTAGTAACGTTAGCAAGCAGGCTGACCTGGCCTTAATGGGCAATTCGGTCTGCAACTAGTTTACAAATTATAAGGCGCTAAAACGAACGTTTGTCGGCCTTGTATTGCAGCTATTTGCAGACCGCTATGAAATGTCAGTAACGGTATAACGCTAGCTTGCTAGTCGGCTAACGTTTGCGTTAATTTTCAGGGCTCAAAGGTTTATGTGCTAATCAACGAACACAGACATTGGCTGAACGCTACAACTAACATTCTTAAAACGTCCAGTACTACAAGCTAGCGCAGCTAGCCAACGTACGACGTGCTTTATTAGCTAGTGCCTTGTAGTGTCGATAGCATTAGCAAAGCATACTGTTTATAATACCGACAGACAGGCGATTATCTTAAATTGTAGGAGACATTTTCAGTGGATAAAAAAAAAGATAAATCCGCAAATCCATTCCCTACAGCAAAATATTCAGTTAAACCAACGCTAAACTTAGATTAGGTTAGGCTATAGCTAGCGTTAGCTGAATGACAGGAGGAGTTAGCACAACGTGGTTAGCTAGCTGACTAACGTTAGTGCTACTGTAAAAAAAAAAGTGTAGCCTTAGTTTAGAAAAATGTATTTGATCCAATTGTGTAACATTATAATGTCTTGATCAATAAAATTCCCATTCCGAATCGGTAAAACAATTTGCTTGATTTGCAAGCTCAAGCGCTACCCACCTGCCTGGATGTGTCTGCGTTGCAGACTACCCGCCTGCTTGCCTGCACTGCATGCATGATGTAGGTTACTCACCATTTGCAATATAGCAACTATTAAGGACCCGGATTGTAGCTAAATGCCTAAACGTTTCTAGACTAGGCCTTCTGACTGGTAGATCATACGCGCTGGATGAGATGCATATCTTGGTCTACAGTTTTGTAGCATCATTCAAACAAATATAGCGTGTTCGTCGCGTATACGTTCACTATGGAAGCCCAGTGTAACTAACACTAAGACTGTTTCTACTTAACGTCCTACTAATACACTAGGGGGTGCTATTGTCACACCTGTTCGGAGCATTGACAGTATATTGGGTTCGGAAATAGGTCCTCAAATTGTATGATAGATTACTCTTGCCTGGCACTATCAATGCCTGGCAGTCGCACCTTCACTGAAATATGATGTAGCCTACTGTCAATGCTTCTCACATGTTTTGGTCCATGCGTTTCAAAGTATGCGTTGAAGCGAACTAAAATGTAGTGGAATGCCATTCTGGGTGAGCAATCAGAGTTAATTTTAAAATAAAAAATGCATTTGTCAACGCGAGGTTATGGGCCACCGATCCATGGAGCCTACTTGACTCAAAATGGAGTTATGAAATTTCAACATGCCAGGACAGGAGTAATATCCCCTCGGATGGACAAAATAATAGCAGGTTTTCTCCCAAAAAAAGAGATATTCATACCCAAGCAAAAAAAAATAATAATAAGTGCCACCGATTGGTAATGAAAATGTTAGGAATACACTATCCATTGTTATGTATCACAAAAGCATAAACATTTGATGAATAGGTAATAAGTATTTAGTGATTCAGTTCAAATAATAATTTGGCTGGGCTTTTGGGCTTTTACATGGAGTGTTCCTTGTTGACACGAAAGATTGGGCAAAACATACAGCAAAACAATTGATTGAAAATGCAGAGTCGACTAGGGGTTTTGCGTAATTGAAACCAACATTTATGTTTTATCACAATAAGCAAAAATACAACAAACAAAAAACGTGTTATATACATCCCTGGAAATTGATAAAATGTTGCATAATTCTAAAACTACTGTCTGAGTAATTATCTGAGGCGAAACTGTACACTAATGGAAACTTACTCAAAGCTTCTACATTTATATAGTTATCTTAAGTAAATGATCACATGATTGGAATGGGGAAAGGACTATGCTTTTTTTTTTAATTAAAATCCATACACAACACATATTAAAATCTTATATTATTCAATTATTTAAAGTGAAAATAAAACTAGTGATTGAAATAATATATAATACGCAGATCCTACTTTCAAGGAGACAAGTCAATCCTCCGTGTTCCACATTAACAGTGTCACTATATTCATAACAATGAGTTTTCTGAAACATTTGAGGTAAGAGGTAAGCCACTGAAAATACTTCACAGCTACTGTATTCCACAAACTAGTATTTTCTTATCATATATTACTTATACTTACAACTTTTTCTAATTATATACACAAGGCTAATTCCCCCACTGATACATTGTGTGTACTGTAGATAAACAGGCCATAAAGTCGAGGCAGAAAGCATTTAACCAAATGCCAAGTAGAGGCAGATTAAGGTGTATGAATTCATATATCTTTTTTGGTATGTCCACACAAGTAAATAATATTGCTTTAAAAGCAAATGGTCACCTTGTTTGCATTACAATCAAATCAATGTTAGTTTGCATTCAAATATAGCATTACGATTTCATTTTCATCTTTTGTCAAGTTGACAAAACAAAAAACAAAAAATAAATGGCAAAAAGTCAAATCTTGCCTTATGTTGTTTAATTACCAAAAGGGCAGTTTCAGTGTGGACATTTATATAAATAAAAAAATTTGCTTTGACAGTGTAAAACATTTTTTCTATATATCAAACTTAACATTTGTCTTAGCAGCCCCCCCCCCCCCCCCCGAAGACAAATAAGTTTGAACATCTCAAAATGTTAAATATGTTTAGGCACGTTTAACTGTTAAATTACTTTCTAATGATACTTTTTCTGTCATTTCTGACTTGGTAACAGTAAGATAATAATAAAAGTAAAATACACTCTCAAAGGTACAATGAATTGATCAGGAAACCTTGTGTAAAACTGGACCTCATGGCACATACAACATACATAACTGGCAGTACTTGATTAAACAAATACCTTTTAAATAGTAAACAAAATTAAAGCTTTATGGCAAAACACATCACATTTAAAATATTTAATAAAGCTCAACACATGTCAACAGAGCACAGCATCTTAGGAATCAGTTTAGGGTAATGCCCAGGACCTTGTCAGAAGAAAAGCTATGTATAAACAGTATAACATTTTGTGTCAATCCCTCTAGTAGTCGCAGTTCAGTCGGGGAGAGATCAGGAGGCATAAGTGCTGTGGCAGGACGAGCTCTTCTCTTCGATGGCTTTCTCTCTCATTTCATGTAGAACTGGAGTCAAGATTGATTTAAGGGTCTTAAACAAATCCTGGTCATTCTCTGAGGAAATGTCGATCTTTTAAAAACAAAATATGAAATTAATAATTAAATAAAAATATAAATTGCATGCCAACTAAGCTAACTAACAAGCAACAGGACATGACCACACATGGATTCACTAACCTTAGTAAACACATTTATCGTGCGGTTTAGAAAAACAGCCTCTACTTCCTCTGGTATTGCCAGTAGATGAGCCAAACAGTCCAGTATACACAGAAGAGTGAGTCTGTGGCACTGCAATGGGTGGAAAAAAACATCCATTTCACATGATAAAAGATCCCACTCTGTTGCGGTTATTTTAAGCAAATAGTTAATTAAGCCGTGAATTACTACCTTCTCTAATGACTCAAGGGCATGCTGGGGGTTGTAGTGTTTCTCTTGCAGTGCATGGACATTCTCAGTGCTGATTATAGGCTCCTTGAGCTGCTCAAGCCAAGACCACATAAGGCTGGACAACACCAGGGGGTCTCTCTCCAGACACATTCTCTCCCAGGCACCTTCCCTGGAGTTGAGCTCATGCTGGGAACCAAGAACAGTGATCACATTGCAATTTGTAGAAGCTCTTGCACCTGGATTACTGTGTAACATTTAAATGCATAAATAATGACTATATATTAGGATATGGTTCTGCGGGAATTTAACCTTATGGTTCGGTCTAAAAGCATTGTTGACTACTAGATTAATGTAACACCGCCAGAAGAGCCATAATCTTGTGGGTAATAACATTCATATTCATATTTATTCAATAGAATAAATACCTGCCACACTGAGACTTTTTCACTTAGATCCTTGTCACTCAGGTTAATTGCAAGTGCCTTGGCCACCAGCAGCCGCCTTGCCTCAAGGGAAAGCTCTGCTTGGAGTGTGATAGGGGAAATATCCCGCTTTTCTTCCACTACCACTGGTGACTTTGCGACTCCTGAGGGCTTACTCATTTGCACACTGTTGTCCGTTTCTAGAGATTGCAGAATTTCACTGCCGTTGGTGTATTGCACCTCCTCACAGAAACCCAACGACAGACTGCGCTGCCCCTTGTGTAGCTTTTTTTTCCCTTGAGAAACAGGGCATTCAATGCTTTGGTTCATTTCGCTTTTCTGCTCTCGGACAGAGTCGGGGATCACAAATGGTGAGCCAGAACTGAACCTGTCCTGAGGGGGGAGGTCAGGGGACATGAAGGGTTCACAGGCTGTCAGGTTGCTTTGAGATAAGTAATATTTGTTTAAGGGTCTGAAAGGAGGAATGTCAGCCTGACGATTTCCTGACCAAGGGTCCCACATGGTGCCTTCTTTGTGCAGGGCAGAGTCACTGTAACTAAGGCTTCTTTTTCCATTGTGAATAGGTCTCAGAAGAACACTGGCTGTATTCTGTCTTCTCCACAGTGGGTCCAGCTCGTAGTCACTCGCAAGGGGTTGATCGTGGAGCTGTTTAGGGTGTACTGCTGGTGGTTTGACGGAACCACATAGGCTGGGAGAAGGCACGGGGATGCCCTTCCCTCTCATCTCCTTTCCAAGCTGTTGGATAGCCTGTTGGGACACTGTCTTCTCCACCTCTGCCGTGAGGTCTGGGATCTCCAACACCTCCTCCTCCACCATCGGATGGCGGTTGGCTGCAATGTCCAGCAGGAGTTTACAGACCAGTTGAACGATTTTTGGCACATTCTTCATCTGCCGTGCTTCGTAGCCATGTAGCAGGTGGCGCTGTCGAGTAAGGTACTGGGATAGCGTGACAGAGTTAGATTTGGGTTCGACACTTGAGAACACGTTCCTGAGGGGAACCAGGAACTGGGCAAACTCTCTGACACACAGCAACTGGCCTCTGGTCTGGATGGAGTTGGGTCTCTTGGCACGCACAAACAGAATGGCCTGGTCAGCACTCATCCGGGATGTGAACACTAAGTAACAGGCCAGCAAGACACCTGGAAAGAAAGGGAGTAGCATGAGACAGAACAAAGGGAAGCTAATTTTAACAGATTACCAAAATAACTATCTTTTACAAACCTGTTCTACCAAGTCCAGCATGGCAGTGGACAGCCATCTTGCCCTCCTGGATGGCAAATGACATGACCTTGACCATATCAAGGATTGTAGTGAGTGATGCTACGCCATAGTCCTTCCATCCAAAGTTGTAAAAATAGACTGAAATATGAATATGATTGTATTTAATATTAAATAATTACAGATCCATGTTCTTGTCGAAAAAGGAATATATACTAAAAGGGACTTTATAACATTGAAAGTGTGTTCAGCATCAAGACTAGAGATCATGTTTGAAAGACAAGATCACACTTCTTGTGTGTTGTCATGGGATAGCTCTCAGGGGAGCCTATTAAACGTGGGATGTCAAAACTCAGAGGAATTCAAGCATTTTTTATTGCAAGGTAGACAACAGCAAACAAATGACGTCAGCGAGTAAAATGTTCAACACATGACTAATCACTGTACTCTTATTAAATAATGCAATACGTCACTATAGACTGTAAAACTATTAACCAAAACACGACCCGCTGCAGCCAGATAGGTAACCTATTGTATGCATCATACATCATACATCATAGGGAAACATTGAGATGCCGCATCTGTAATGCTAGTGTGGTAAGCTGAAGAGGTTTGTTTGTTGAAACACTTACTGCCAGCCTCCATAAAGGTCTCTGGCCGGTACGTGAAGCCGCTTTCCGGCTCTAGGGGGTTGCCACAGCTGGCGTGCTCCCCAGGGCGTTGCAGGTTAATCACCGTCCTCAAGCCACATCTGAGCACAGAGAAATGTCAATGTCAGCACGACAATCAGCAGATAGATAAAGATCAACCTAGGGAATAGTCTATGCTGAATACACATTTACTGTGTACAGCAAGTAAGGAATATGCGCTAATTTAAGAACAACACAAGTGAAACCATGTCATTTCCAATAAAAGGAAAAATAATTATAGTACACATTATCATCAAACCTAGCCATTTTATTATACGTTATACAACTTTTACCATTTTTAAGGCTATTACCTTTGGAATTGGTCGATGATATTATATTTCTCTATAATTTCAGTGGAAGGCCTTGCCATAGCCAGCAAGTTGTCAGTAATCCTGTGAGAGCAATTATCAACAGGTCAAGAATATGGCAATAATATGCAGCATTTTTTTGATTGAGGTAGGCAAACATAGCAGGATTACATTTAAACTTAGGTGGCATTTACATAATAAAACGTATTCAAGTTTGATCATCTTTTGGACTGGAGGAGATTGATCAGTTTCTGTTTACAGTTCCAAAGCCCTGTCTGATTTCGCGCAGTGACTTCAAAGCGGAACGTTGCACCTCGAATACTTAAATACGCAGAGAGAATAAGAAAATAAGCGCTTACCAGGATGAGAAGAGCCCCTTGACAGCTTGCTCCTCGTCGCTCCAGCGAGTGGGGTTCTCGTATTTACAGGCTTTTCCACCACATGCCATGGAGCATTGCATATGCCCAGGGATAACATGTCTTAGTCTCTCCCCCACCTTGGTGTACTTGGCTGTGGGTACCCTTGTGCTCGCTGAAAATAAAAGGCAGAGCACTTAACCACAGGGAAAAGTTGAGACATAACACAGCATTTCATCTCGCTTCAACAGCTTTGCATTTGCTTTGAGGGTTGGCCTCTCTCTCTCGAGTGAACAAAACTGAATCCCTGTGTCATTACATCCTCTGGCCCAGTGAGGAGCCTCGGCCTCGGCTATGCTGACTGCCACCATGACTCTCTGGCTGGACGAGGACAGAATCTCCACGGCAGAGCTCCTCCTACACTGCAGGACCTTCAATAGGACGTTGGAGGCCGAGTGCCTCCTATTCCTGCTCCTTCGGATCGTGCTGATGAGATCCCCAGCAACGGAATGACGGCCGTGGTGCTGCATCTCTTCGTCTGGCAGGATAGATTCTGTGGGATGCTTTGGCACAACAGTAGCAGTCTACTGACTACTGATTGGGGCTTCTGGCTGAACAACTCTCTAAACAGTGAATCATCACAGCACAACTGCCTATTGGCACAAAAGGAGGAATGAGCCAATACAATCCACCGGTTGCATTTGAAGCGTCGCCATGACAACCCAACCCAACTCCAAAGTCATCAGTAGGAGGCAGTACATGAGGTCAATGTCGTGTGTGCGCACAGACACCAATGGAAGATGATAGGCCAGTTATGAAAAGATTATACGCTGCTCTATTCAGTTAAAGGGCCTAACTCTGGTTGCATAAGACACTTAGTGCATTGATCTAACACAAAAAGGAGTATCCATCCAATTTCTCTTGCAATTGGTTTTCCTTGGAATAAGGCTACTCAGTAATTGCAAAGTGCTGTATGCAACCCTGTTAACACAACGATGTGACATTTAGTATCTTCATACCTAACAACAGTTTTGAGGAAGGTCATGAAACAGTGAGATCATTAAAGTAGCTTCAACGTAATTATTTGAAAACAAACAATAATGTATTCAGATGCATACAAAGAACTAAAAAGCAGACATGCAATACATACAGTGGCAAACATTATTAACTATATAACCCAAATCTGAGTTGAACAAAGAAATAAATCATACATTTCCATTTGTACAGGGCAAATATGCTACTAATACCCCATCTTGTTTTATAAAGAAACTGTGGCAGAAAACTGTGACCCAGCTAACAGAACAGTTATAAAAAGCCCACATCTTCCTCTGTTGTGGTGATAATGTCCTCTGTAGCCTTGTTGATTAACACTATGCCTGAAAGCGTGGAATAAATGCTTTGCATCTAAAGCCAGAGCGTGGGGCTGGTATTGTTTCCTCTTAATACGTTTCTCTTACCTGGTTCCATTTCTGTGTTGCTCTCGTCAAGGTAGGCTCCTCTGGGGAAGTAAGGCAGTTCACTTAGCAGGCTGACACCAGCTGCCATGGCAGGGTCTGAAAGGGGTGAACAAACATTGTTTCAAAGACACGGAACAAAAAACCCTCTGATGAACGTGAGCCAGGCTCTGATGATTAGGAAGCAAACGGGCACGGGGACGCACAGATAAATAGTGAGGAGAGGGAGCACTGTTGCTCAGTAGGACGCCCTGAGGGAGAGAGCGATGCAAAGTGAGCCACCGTGCCAGAGGCTCAAGTGTCAGCCTGTCTATTGCACCGCAGGGACGAGGTGGGCTGGTGTTTAAAAGCAGGAGCCAGGAGCAGCAAAGATCAAGGTGTTATTTTACAAACCACACAGGACTACTCATGGGGAAGAGTCCATCGAGTAGCCCTAGCAAGGAATGAGTAGGCAAAGTAGTCGTATGTATGTTAACTTCAGGCAACAGAATGGGCATGGCCACTACTGCCTACACAGTAAACAACAATAACTGCACTGTATGATCTCCTACAGTTGGCTTAAGAAAAAGCCTTGCTTTCCTAGGAAGAAGTATTAAATATTGACGCAACCTGTTTTGTTTGAGTTTTGAGAACTTCCTGAATTAAACATTTGATTTACGTCATCTACATAATGGTACCTACAATGAGTGTGAATAAGGAGTATGAGATAAAAGATCAAAAGACCAACCAATGTCTCACATTACAGAAACGTCCCAAAAAAGCTTTCTCACTGTTATAAACCATTGCAACAAAGTGAAAATTTGATTTAATCTCACTTTGGTCTTCCTCTTGGAATAAATAGGATTTGTAAATAAGTGATGACAAAAGAGTTGTTCGAGAAGACTGACACAATGTGATTTTGTAAAACATAAACACTAGATTAGGTCAAAGGTCACATTGTCAAACACCTCATAACCTCATAACTAGATGATTCTGCATTGAATCAACCAAAATCCATCGTAACATAAGCAAGTGCTGACATACTGTCTCTAAAAAGATGGGGTAAATAGCTTGAGTACAAAAAAATTAAATGATCTAATATCTGCAAACGTTTGAGTGCAGAGCTAACGTTGGATTCAATTTGCAGCGTAATGTGCCCTTCTTCTAGCAAACTGATACAGTAGGAAGAGAGGGAGACCTAACCCTAACAACACCACCTGGGTGGATCTAATCAGTTTACTGGCAAGTCTTTCATTTCCTAGAGGAATCCAACACCAAACAAACCAAGCGTCGAGGACTGGGTATTTTACATAGTAACGCATGTTTTCCTAATGAGATGATAAACTTGGCTGGGCAAGTTTCTACAAAAGCTGCAAAACGAATGTGATGATGGAAAATCAAGAAGTTACTCTAGCTACATAATTTATACCCAATAAGAAAGCCACCCAATTCATGCTTCACACCTTTTCCAGCTATTAGGACCAACTAATATGTTTACTATCTAACGTGCACACGTGTGATAACACATAGGTTCATGTATTTTCCTTACATAACCTTTGCCCAAGTTCAATTGATAATCTCATATATGTAACATTAGCTAATTTGAAGTCATAAATTAAGCAGAAGCAGTCGGCTTTGTGATAGAAACAGGGGCTGGTTAGCTGATGTTTCTGCAAATGAGGCATTAACTTCATCTAAACGGTTAACGTTACGTGATAGTCGGTCAAGATAATTATTAATGGTAGCTGATATCCCAGGGTAGCGTAAACCCCTGTAACAATTTATCTCTATGCGTATAAATGGTCCACAACCAAATAAAGTGGCCCCTGAAATGTATCTAAAAAGTATACAAATAACATCACGGATGACTATCTGGTTAAATAGATAGATTGCTTGCTTGCAAGATGCAGATAGATAACGTTGCTAACGTTGATAACTAATGTTAGCTAGGATAACTGTGCTAGTATAGTTGCCGCCGGGTACCTTAGTTATTCTGTTCTGAATGAGTAGCCTTCGGTTGCATGTTTTAGATATATTCAATGTATCTAAAGCCATGGCAGCGCCATATTCTAGCTAAGTTAAACATAACATGTAAGTGTCTAGCCTTAACTATTTATTTAGCCCCATCATGTTCAGCCAGCTCATGCCATGACAAGCTAGCTAGGAACCTGACATGTTGTCAAATGAAAATAACCATGCTCATTGGCTGTTCAGTCCAACATTAACATCACGGTGTTACGTCTTTGCGTCATCTCTTACGCGGGAAATTTAACATTAGGATGTTTAAAGTCATATTTGTCCATTTTCCCGTGAAGAGCAAAGATCTGTAGGTTTAGCGCATGATATGACGGAACTACCTACGGTTCCAGGCCCGTGCAAGACTGTGTGCGTGATATTTAAACTTATGGAACAAGCCCAAGCTATCCATCCGTCAATTTGGCGACCTACCACATTTGCTGCTATTAGTTTTCAGGCCTTGAATAATAACACAAAATATTATTATTGTTATCATTATTTATTGTTATTATTAATATTATTATTATTAATAATAATAATAATAATAATAATATTTTGTATGCTTAATGCCTATAGTTAGGTCATGGTGCACCCTAGCGGTGGCCAATGAAAATGTAACGGTTCAGCCAAAGGGAAAAATGTCTGGTTCATGAAAGCATTCTTCAAGTGCATATAGGCTATTTCTTTATAGACAAATTGAGGGCAAAACATAATAAAGTAGACACAACCCCCAGAGCGGGACCAAACAGCTCCTATATGTCTCAAACCAATCTTTGGCTTTCTGAAGTGATCACTGATAGCCAACTGCATAATATTGTAACATAACTTGTCACACTTGCAAACAGAACATGTATAACAGAGGTCTGCTTGCAATCATGCTATATCTTAGCCTGATCTTCGTCCTTTTTCCTTTTTTTATCATAAGCATTTTTTATAACATTTATTTTTATTCGACAGCCTACATTAGTGATTAGCTTTTTTCTTCCTATCCATTGTCTCATTATAATTTTTTGTGTTTCATTATTTTTAGAAGGTTTTATTTTATAATTTCTTGTCTGCTATTAAGTTTTCATGTGAATATGAGATTTGAAAATATTTTATTATATAACGGACTTGGGCTCAGTTTTATTGACATGGTGTTGCTATAATGAACGTAAAAGCCATTGCCGTTAATTTTTTTTGTCAGAATTATTTTCTGCATGATGATCATTCATTAATGGTCTGTCTTCACATCTTGGTTTGAAGACTCCGTGCAAGCAAGGTCTATATCTATAAGAGGTGTGGCCTCGAACCGACTACACCGATAAAAGCCCTAACTCATTTCTCAGGTCATTATCAAAGTGACGCTCTATGAGTAGCAGCGGCACCAATCCATTTCTTCGCATGTGGGGATAGGTTAAATAAGCGTTTTTATGCAACACATTTTTTTTTTCAAAAGAATCTTGCGCGGGATTCCCAGTGGCCGGGCTATTTTGGGCAAAACGTAGAAATTCTGGTGTTACGGCATAGCCATAAGTCTAAAGAACTCACTGGCGACAATAAAAGCTAACTTCGACTTGGTTTGGACTTGTTTGGTTTGGACTTGTAAACCAACTTGAGGATATTTTTCATACGCACAGCAGTGATCTTAATTGTCTTTTTGAAAATTTGACAAACAAGGGATGTTACTGTATGCTTTTCTAATATTAAGCTTCACACAAGGATAGTAGGCCTATAGTTTCCACTGTCTTTAGTACTACTTTGACAAAATGATGCCGCATCCTTTGGAGATGGGGGCACATTATTATCCTCCAGAAATGCATCCTGACAACAGACCACATCGCTACAGGAGTTTTATGATTGAGGAGATTCTGACAGACCATCCAGAACACAAGGTCTCTGCCCCGGCTGGAGAGTTACTTAAATTTGGAGTTCACGCGCTCTTATCAGCAAGACCATTCCATAATCATTTGGGTAAGGTGCAGTTTGAATGTTGATGTGCAATTATTTTTAAATGTATTATTTAAATAATTTGTATAACAATAATAATAATAATTATTATTATTATTATTATTAGTAGTAGTAGTAGTAGTAGTAGTAGTAGTAGTATAGTAGTTGTAGTAGTAGTAGTAGAAGTATTGGTATTAGTGGTGGTAGTAGGTAGTAACCTAGTAGTAGTAGGTTACGTTCTGTCTTTATCTCGCTTTAGCATATAGGCATGCCATGTTGCACTCCTCTTTTTGAATACCAGATTGCATGGTAAACAGTCCCACATATGCATAATAGCCCACATGTTAACGATACTCGCAATGGCATGTATAGTAGCCAAGTATCTCCGAGAGCAACATAAAAACAACAAAAATCACATGCAGCCTGCTACTCCAAACCACTTTGCAATGGGACTACTTAGAGAAATTTCTAAATATTTAGCAAATACACCAATGGGATATGCTAAAGGTGTTGCAAAAATGGATAAAAAAAAACAGGGATTTTCATGTCAAATGGTTGTATTAGCAATTATCAACACCATAAGCATTTTCTGATTAGAATACGTTTTTATTTGTATTAACACATATAGGCCTACACGTTTTTAAAGTGTAGGCAAACAGATTAATAGATGTCCGTATTCTTTTCCCTGCAGTGCTGAAGGCCGATCAGACAAGCATATTGAAGTTTCCTATGTCCCAATTATCATGTTCACTTGGATCGCCGTTAGGATCTCCCCTTCTGTCCGGTTCGGCTGGTTTACAGATCGGATCAGCGTCTCACCACCTACCCCTGGACCTTCATCTACGCAGCAAATTTGAGCAAGGCGCTGATAGTGGAAACAAGGCAAAGAAAGGCAGACGGAGTCGCACAGTCTTTACCGAGCTCCAACTTATGGGGTTAGAAAAAAGATTTGAGAAACAAAAGTATCTTTCTACGCCTGACAGGTATCTCACCTATTAGCATTTGTCAAATTGATTTTGGGAAATATTTTAAAGCTTTATTTAAATGATGATGTTTTCACCTGCAATACAACAGGTGCATAGACAAATCATGTATCCTGCATTTCACAGAATAGATCTTGCGGAATCATTGGGACTCAGTCAGCTTCAAGTTAAAACCTGGTACCAGAATAGAAGAATGAAATGGAAAAAAATTGTAAGTATATTTTTCCTTAAAACTGAAATGAGGCCTATGTCAATGACCATGAAGATGATTGTAATTACGACAATGTCAATAATGATGATAGCCTAATGATGATGATTGAATGATGATGGTGTGGGTATTAAGCGTACCAATATAGTGGATTAAGTTTTAATAAGGTGTTCAACAATTATTTGTACATGTGTGTTATTGAATTATTTGAAAACAACTGGAATATATGTTTGCATTTGTGCTATTGCAGTAGGCACATATATTAACACTCAATTTTGGGATTCGCAGGTTTTACAAGGGGGGGGACTCGAATCACCTACCAAACCCAAAGGCCGTCCGAAGAAGAACTCCATACCTTCAAGCGAACAGCTTTCTGAGCAGGAGAGATCTCGTGACCTTGACCGTCAGTCTGACAGTTCGCATTCAGACAACAACCAAGAGGAATGATAAGTTTACTTTATCATAACCTTTGGAACTCGTAGGTCTTTTTTTAGAAAGACCTTAAGCACCAGCAGTGTGCGGCATTATGACATATTTGCCAATTTGGAAGATCTGGATTGACTCTTTGAGGAAATGCAACCTCACGGTCTGGACCTGAAAGTAGTGTAATATAGGCTTGAACACCGGTTTCAAGATATTATCCCATGCGTTCATCTTATCAAGACGAACTGTCGAGGAACCTGGAATAATGCAGTAGGTAAATTATTATGAGGATCCTTTGCCACACATTTATTTTTGCATTAATTTGTGTAATATTGGCGACATTTTGAGCTGTAATTAAATATTATTTTCACTAGAATTGTAATTCTATTTTTGATAGCGAACAAATGTATCATCGGGCCTATATAGCCTGTGGATTTTTTTGTTTAAAAAAAGGGATTGAACCAAAACTCAATCTAACCTCAAAGTGAATCATTATCTCCATGATTCTCCATCTCCAATTAACACACACACACACACACACAGAGAGAGAGAGAGAGAGAGAGAGAGAGAGAGAGAGAGAGAGAGAGAGAGAGAGAGAGAGAGAGAGAGGGAGAGAGAGAGAGAGAGAGATAGAGAGAGAGAGAGAGAGAGAGAGAGAGGGAGAGAGAGAGAGAGAGAGAGGGAGAGACATATATATGCATATATATTTCAGAGTCACGGAGGTTTCAAAAAACAATAAACATACAGTTGCACATACCTTCTATTGTATATATATATATATATATATATATATATATATATATATATATATATATATATATATATATATATAAATATATATTTTACTAGATACCTTTGATATAGCCTAATTTGCTTTCAAAGTGATTATCGTTGTTTACCTATTGGCAGTATAGCTCTACGTGCTAGGGTGCAGAAAACAGCAGACTTTGACGACATAATGTCGATTCTAATTATGATGAGGATTATGATGATGAAGATAGTGATGATTAATGGTATGAATGTTATTATTTATCGTAGTATAAAAGTAGTAGGCCTAATGTCTAAGTCATTTAAGGTCATTGCACCCCGTTCATTCATGTTAGCATGTTTATTTGTCAATGGATCGTTTTAAAAAGTCAATTTGCAATTAGCAATAATCTAACGTGGAATTTTCTACTAATATGTATCAAAGTAAATAATGATTTGTTTTTCTCAGAAATACAATGAGCAATTGCTTTTTTGGAGCTAGAAGGACGCAAAACCAAATGCTTGACCTAATGTCTGAGTTGTGAAGGTTTTGGCTCAAGTATTCTGTCTGTGGCCCAGCACTATACCAAGAAGGTAGATCTACGAACTGAAATAGGAATATGTTCTCTGAACGACATCAAATTACATTGCATCTCGGTTGTTGCGATAATTTTGAGAGGGATATCCAGCTTTTCTTGTTTTACATTTTATTGTAAAGCTATGTGTACTATGATAAATAGGATTAGGTGTCCTATAATAAGTTATTTTTAGTGCATTGGTTTTGAAGTCCACGATAGGTGCAATGTTTTTTTCTTTCTTCAAGTGAAAGTATATGTATTCACTTATTCAATATGGAGATTTCCAAATTGCCCATTAATTAACAGATTACAGGTATGTCCCGGGATAGACAATAGGGCCTATGTGGTTTATAACTCTAATTCACTGGAACTACGTTACGAAAATGAATCAGTCGAATCTTACAATGCTTGTTTCCTAACATTTTTCATCAAATTTTTCCTTTATTCTCAAATGTATCATCATTATTAAAACAGTCAACAGTTAGCCTTCATTTTAATCAACGAATATCAAATGTGTCAAATGTAGCCTAATACATTTTTATATTTGCCCACGATTGCACACCTTCTGGGCGCAATGGTTGAGGCAGCAATGGCTCTTTATATTTCAAAGTATTTAATGATCGTCTCTGGATTAGGCATGGATTTATAGATTCCTTTTCAATTTACAAAAGTATGGTACTTTTGTGCGCAAGCAAAACAATAATCATAAAAGTACAAAATAAATCACTACTTTGCCCGTTTTTCCAAAGGCATATAGGGAGCAACTCAAAGCACCCCATGCGTTATAGCTGCTGAGCTAAATAATTTGGAAACTCATGGCATAGGCAATACTAGACAGTTTTTTCATTGTGCCTGGGTTAGACGACAGTTAAAGAAGAACATGGACATTTGCTTAATTTTTAGGCCAGACAGGTGCGTCAACATCGGAGGTTTAAATCAAAGTAATTTGTGTCATCCAGTTAATGACCTACAGTTATTTGCAGGTCTTTATCAGTTAAGATTTATTACGTATCATCACAGACCTAGAGCATTGCTATTTTATAATAAAATTATTATTACAATATTGTAATACCATAATACAAAACAATAAAAGTAATGCTAATATTAGGACTAGACGCGCGACGGCGCATTTAGGCCTAATATTACTGCCAATAATGAATGATACTAATTTAACCTAATTGTTTGAAAAAATAAATTCTGGAAATTCTGCACTTTCCGTTGCCCATGTACTACAGATATCTAGCCTACACGAAGGCCTACGTTTTCATACTGGCTATGCGCAGAGGATTGCGGACATTCTTACGAAGTACAGTGGTTTGTATGTTTTGTAAGTTATTTTGTCTGGAGCCAGACACGTATTAGTTACGTTTTGACAACTTATAAAGCTCTCAATGCAAAATCTGGCACATCTACATTCTAAGTGGTTTATAGTCAACGTCCTACTCAATCGCTATTTGCCCTTGTTTTCTTTCAAACCTTATAAGGCAAAATGGTAGAATAAGATAGTCATGTTATGTTAAATGCTCATTTTTGGTAAATAATCCATCCAAAAATTGGTGCGTATGTGTTAGAGTTTTCCTCAACCATTTCCTTTTCCCTCTGAACTTGAGATTGAGGGTAAAATAAGAAAAATTATAGACTTATCTTCTTTACACTGTGTATGCTACATGCTACTTTGATAATGTTTATTGTTATACTATAATTTATGACATCTATAAACCTTGAAGCAGGAGTTTAGTGAAGACAATGATTGATTAAATTAAATTGACACAAATAGTGTAAACAAACAAAATACCTCTTGGTTATAGATGTATGGTCCTATTTTAGATAGAAAATTGAACTTGCATATCGTCAAACTATGTCGCATGACTTTACCAGAGCATACGGCTAAAACGTTTAATTTCCCAAATAACAGGCTTTTATCATGTTCGTAGGTTTAGTACATTTTTTTCTTTCTTGTATCCCATTTCAAAAAGACAATAATAATCATGTTCAGAGTGTTTTGTTTTTTTTTGTATCAAATTTATTGACAGTTCCTTTGTGGGATATGACATCTTTTATTTAAAAAAATCGAATCTTGCATCAGGGCTTTTTGGCTCCATAGAACCAAATTAACATGCTTTAAAAAAATATTCATACAGTGGAAAACCAACTAGTGGATATTGCAAACTAGCTACAACAGTTAGTTCATAAAACCCTCTCTTCACAGATTATGTGTTTAAACTGTTAAATCCCCATTACTATTTCACCTGCATGTCTATGTGACAGAGTTTGAAATGTAAAAATGAAGATTGGGTGGATAAAGTCTTTATATAGACCCATATGGACAAAATATTTTGATAGACGCTATAGATTAGCTCTCCTCTGTTCAAGTAGATAATATACATAACAGGATATATGCATAGAATAAAGAAAATCGGTTTGGATACTTACAATCCATTCAAATTAAATTATCACAGTTATTAATATGTCTACAATTGAAAATGTACTTTTCACCTTGTAAGCGCGGTGGTCCGCAGTTTCAGTTTCACTCAAAGCCAGCAAGCTGCCTGACATGGCCATCTGCAACCTCCCTGGCCTCATCCAGCAAATATCCACCATAATAGTGCATAAATGTGTCAAAATCAAATCAGAGTCTAATCATATGCATATGTATGACAGGTCATGCCAAACATTTGACTGTTGCATGGCAATATGACCTGCTTAATAACTAGTGAACACACAATCTAACAAAAGCCCTCTTTAATTTGGCTGTTTTTATCTGTATTTCAACAGCACTCACAATGTATTTTCATAGCAGTCATGAATTGTGTACCGTGTTATACAGATTAAAGCATCAGTGTATGATTTTGGCCACATCAATGTGCATACTTTTTCCCTGAAGGGTTTGAACAGAGTGTTAAACAGTAATTACATCTGACATATACAACAATTGGGAGGAAGAGTCAGCCACCAGGAATCTACAGGTTTGGACCATCCATGCTCAATGCAATTTAATCATTAAGGGGGACAGTTTGTGGTGGCATTAGAGCATTCTGGTGCATGCAAAAAGTGGTTGACCCTAATCTTAGAGCAGGGTGTTTATGGAGTCAAGAGGTGCATGCTTAGACAGAGGCATGTATGGGAGCCTGTGGTTGACCGTCCGCCTAGCCCCATAGACGAGAATTTCCTCACGATTAAAGCACCTCTGATCAATCCAACGTATGTGCCAAAACTGCATATGTATGATCCCATTATACTGAAACCCAACTCTGTCCAGGCCCAGCTCCACATTAGCTCTGCCATTCATTGCCATTGTTTTCATTGGACTCTCCTTGACAACATGCTTTATTTGTCAAACTGTTATAAATGAAATCTCAAGCAATAATTACAAGTGAATGATAAAGAGATCATTGAAGGTATGCAACTGTTTCTCTTTAGGATCGAATTGGAGATCCATACAAGGGGGCCCAAATAATTACACACACTTTAGCTATTTTGTAAACATCAGCACACATGTAGAAAGAAAAGGTGCAGCCATTACCACAGGCACAATCCATTAACTCCTATTCATTAAGAGGTTGAACTTTCACCACTTCTCCCGAGCAGTGGAATGGGCAATACTTGTAGAGTGCACCTTTTTGAGTCCATACTCATGAGGGCCTTACTGTTCCTCAATTCACACAAACTTATGCCAGGGAATGGGCAATCACCCAAGGCTACAGTCTAAAATAAACACCATTTGTACGCGTCCCCAGACTTCAAACTTATACTTTGTAATTCATAATGACCAAATGCACTTTCTAACATATCCATCTTGGCGAGAAGTGTTTTTTTTTAGCAAATATAGTATTTTCATTTTAGCTTAATGGCAATCTAATTATTGGTTCTTTAACATGATTATATTTTTTACATATTACATTTTTTAATTTTTTTTTGATCTTCATTGACTGTTAATTCCTTTCAAGGTGACTTTCTACGATTGAAAGTCACTGATTGTCACTTCTAATATGAGATGGATTTAGAGCACATACACAAGAGCAACACATCCTTTCATTACACTCTGCCAATGTAACGTTCCCAAGTTACGTCGTAAATACAGTTTATAGGAAACGTCAACCATCGTGATTGATTTGAGATAGGCAATTCCCTGACTTCATGCTTGTATAAGGCAAGACAGCTGTTAAGAAGACATCTTTTCCATCTCTTTAACTTAGCCAGTGACTTTCACTAGACAAGTAAATAAAAAAACATGTCCATAATGTGGCAGGAGGTCATTGAAACCCTCATTATATAGCAATTACCTTGCAAAAACCCTTTCCTTTCAAAATCCAGCTTGAAAGTCAATCCCACTTTCTAGAGCTTTTCAGAAGTAGTACATGACAAGAGAGTATATACTTTCGCTGTCTCTTTCTACTACATTTGGTAACAAGTTCAACACACATTTACAGCATGGAGCATATATGATTTTCTCAATCATTCTGTTTTGCTGTATTGTGCAATTATTGTTTTTTATCACAAGACTGTGATAAACCTTTCATGCGCAATTGCTCAAATGCTTTCCTAGCGTAAAGCTTTACAGGCAGTTGTCATGTCTTATAATAAAGGGCTGTATGTGTTTTCAATTAACTTCAGGAAAAGGTTTCTATAAGCACTGTATCAAAGTGCTTTGTTTTAAAGCAAATATAATTTGCTATTAGTAGTTGGTCCACACTCTGCAATGACTATTTCAGGGTTAATTATGGTAGTAATGCTTAACTAACTTTTAATCAAATGAAAACTATTTTATTTTACATCATTGCTGTCATAAGGATATACGGATATACACTGCATTTAGAACTAATCTTTATGAAGTAGGTGGTAGCCAGATGCAGAGGCTGATAGCGGACTTTAAAGACTATATTAGATGGCCACTCAGTACCAGTTTTGCAAATACCTTAGGTGGCACTAACAAGAAGAAACCTAAAACACTAGTAAAACAGATTTGTCAAAGAATAGCTGTTGTATTAGAGATTTAATACAAATAAAGTTAACAGCCTTTATTTGAGGCAATTGGTAAGCCATAAAAGTTAAGCTTCTGTGCTTTTAACAACTCATTATACTCATTCTTGGATTTTCTGTGGCCCATTAATCCCCAAATTTGACAACATGCCAAAACAAAAGCCTCTCTAAAAGACCTAATAGTCAACTTTATCCTAAAAAAACTAAAATCCTTGTCACACAAAACAAATCACGGATAAGGGCAGAATACCTTTGGTCACTCTGTAATTCATTTATAGACATTATCAAACAATATCAAGACTATACTATATGTTGAAAATATGTTTCATTGTAATGAATACAATGATGTTAGCTTTTGTATTATTTCGAATTGTATTCTCAGTTGGGATATGACGTGCATTTGTTAATGAATCATGTATTCAAGATCAACACAAGTATTAATGAACTTTTTTTTTTTTAACTTTGTGACTTTCTTGTAATCTTATAGACTGCATATTTTGTCTGAGCCTAATAGATTCAAAGTTGTCCGACAAAACAAGTGTATCTACCTAGGCTCAGCTACGAATTGTGTTGAACTGGTAACGGAGAACCATCACATCTAAGCGTTATGATAGGCAACACATCTGTATGTGTGTCCGTCACTTCAGTGTAACCGGCAAACTATGTTTGCCAAGGAAACCATTGGCTAAGCATAATTGGCAGACTCGTAGTCATAGTTGGTAAAGTACATTTTCCATGACAATTTGAAATAATAAAAAAATAATAAATAACAAAATGTAATTTATTGCCTCATTAATACATTTGTCTTGACGCTACAAACATTGGGAATGTAGAGACAGTGCCAGCATAGTTTTTAAAGTCACGGTGGTCAGTCATTAGCTGGGTCAGGACAAGCATGAAACAACCACGTTCACTAATTTCATGCAATTGTTTTTACTTTCCCAAACCTACGCAGTGTGTCCAATCCTTTCTCATTTTATTTGATTGCGAGCTATAGAAATATTCAAAGAGGATTAAGATAGCAGACATCCTTTGTGTTTGCATCAGCCTTATAGCCGTAGTAATCGTCCAGATGTGCTTCATATGGGTCCGGAATCACATGGGACATATCCTCACAGGCTTTTGTGGGTTTTGATGAAAACAATCAGAAACTACTGGCACAGGAACTGTAAGTAATTCTATGACCAATTTTCAGACAATAAGTAATGATGACAGTCTTAATTATTGTTGCACAATGATGAGCACTGAGTAATGACGGCAGTATTTGGTTATTAAAATCTTTTATATTTGTGAATGAATCAGGGGCTCTATACAAAGACCATCCTGTCAGAAGATACACGCAAAAACTGAAACAGTCAATGCAAGGTAAATAGTTGCAGCATAAATGAAACCAAGAGCAAGTCCATTGGTAATTCTAGTAGTAACTTAACTGCTCTTTAATTCAGTATTTGTATAGTCCCTTTGAGTGAAGCATAATGTTTTGCTAAAGGAATGAATGAATGAAGTCAAAGGTTCTCCAGCCCAACTGCCAAACCGCATTTGAAGAGCTGGTGCTAAATGAAGCGATAATGTTTGAAGTGATTTTATTTTTTAAATGACGTTTTCTGTTCCAAGGCCACCCAGGTCAAAGTGGCACATATTAGAGTTACAGTACAGTTACTTTCATGTAATTTAAATGTAGATGAATGCGGCACAAATCAAATCAATAAAATAATTTCAAAATATCACTTTGCTTTACACCAAAACATGGTACTGCAAAAAATGTAATCTATTAATTGCATCTATAATTGAGTTGGCAATAAACTCAAGACATGTTAACACAAAGAAGCACAGAGGGCGGCTATGCCAGCGCATTTTTCAAAAAAACATAAGGCTGTATGCATTAAGGAGCGACTTTCTTAAACATACTGATCAAAATATTAATGGTACGTATAAACACCATTCCTTTATCTGACAGTGATTTATGGTTCAAAAACCTCAATCCAAGAGTAGAGACCAGCTCCTCTCATTAACAATGTCCTTTACCTCACACTCTGTGGGTGACACACACAGGTGGACGCTTAACCCAGAGTGGCTATTGTGTTTATGTTATCTTTTCATAAGCTCTGTTTGAAATTTGTCAAACTGCATCACTGTTTAAATATGTGCCAGTCAAAAGCTGCACTGCCAGATGGGTGACTTTCTCTTAACCTTGCCCCCAATCCTGCTCGGTCATACGAAGCACAGCTCACAGCTTTATGTTTCTCTCTTTATGCTGTCTTTATGTTCTCTCTCTCTCTCTCTCTCTCTCTCTCTCTCTCTCTCTCTCTCTCTCTCTCTCTCTCTCTCTCTCTCTCTCTCTCTCTCTCTCTCTATCTCTCTCTCTCTATATATATATATATACTGTAGCCTGGATATATAACATGCCTTTATACAATGACAAAATGTACAGCTGTTTATATACTTCAGGAGAGGTACTGAGAGAGTATGTATGACATTTGGAAAACTCTGTCTATCACGGTCATTGCGGTAATTCCATTTAATTTTAAAGTTTGTATTGCCCGTGACTGAAAACTCCTTCTCCTTGTGCCAGTTGTACATTTATGGGAAGTATAAGCTCTGATACATTGAACACTGGACCTCTGTTATGGAGCTAGTTGTTAGTTCTTATGGGAAAATGTCTGACAGAGTATTCCAAGTAATTATTCATTATTTAAGTTGAGTAATAGGACCCAGCACAGCCTCACTAGTGTCAAAAAATATACCCTTAGTTTGAGACAAAATATTTGATCAAGGTTTTAGCAAAATAGTGTTTTTTCTGCAATATAATTTTTTTACTCTACGTAAATGTACTCTGATATAAAGTGTAAAATTCCATATAAAAAAAAATAAAACATCCGACCAGTTATGAATTTACTGAGGGAACACTCCGTGAACGTGTTTTACAATGCTATAGGATCAAGACTGATTCAACAGATGTTGGCTGAGTGATTCAAGAATCCGTTTCAAACAATCAACCAAAGATTAAGGATGTTAAAAGCAATTGCAGCGATTTGTTTTGACAAGTTGAAATATTTTTCTAAAATAATATTTACAGCAGACAAGCATTTTTGCACTAGACAGTGGATGAGCTCCGTAAGTGCCTTGCATCATTTTAGCCAGCTAATGTTCAAGTTGGATTCTGAGCCCTTGTCATCAAATGCCATAAATTAGGTTTAATCTAATGTGTTTCAGCACTGCGATCTCCACTGTTATTGTCTGTGGTTGGATCTAATGAGGAAGGCCCAGCTGGTCCTATCAGCCTCAGCTCAGAATCTAAACAGATTGACATAGTGCAGGTGTCCACAGCCTATTCTGGCACCTTTTGAAAACATTAGGGTTGGAGCAGAACTTCCTTTATAGCTTTTAAATAGAGGCTCAGGTCAAGGGCTCCCATCCCCATCCTGTTCAATACCTTGACCTCCGATGTCGGTACCACTGCCCTGGAACTGAGAGAGCTGGGGACCAGGCATTGACCAATGACCCCTCTGCCAAACTACCTGGGCCTTCAAAGGATGCCTCTGATGGATAACTTGTGAAATTGCCTTTGCTACATGTTTGTATATAAGAACAGTCATTTGGCTTTTCTCCTGCAAAGGGTGACTACAACAACCTCCCTGTCCAGAAAGCACCCCATGTGCATTTCTCTGTTACACTACAATTCATGAATTTGTATTTAATGCTCAATTTCCTTTTCGCTATAATAGAATTTTGCAGGCTTGACTCTACTCTAAAAAACTAAATAATAATAATAATAATACAGAAATGTATAATAACAGATTCAAAACAAAAAAATACCACATATGCCATATTATGATTTATCCATATGTTATTAGCAGGTCAGGTGGTATCTTATTGAAGAAAATCCATCAGCTTGAGTTTAGAAGTGGAAAAAAAACAGGTGTGTAGAGAAGTGAAAAGACAGAGAGAAACTGAATGAATCTACCAAAACTGGTCGTCATGACATACTTAGATAAACTACAAAACAAGACTGAGGTGCAAGGGGAGGTGAATTTTAAGCCATATAATAGAGCAGAAACAGCACTTTACCATGCCCATATAACATCACATGTTATATGCATAAGGCAGTTCTATTTCATAGAGAGAAATAGATATGTGTGACTACAGTCATATTACTGTGGGCTTGTTGCCAATTGAAATAAATATAACTTTTTAATGTTCACAACATTACTTGTAACCACTCATTTAACATACTATACTTAAGAGGGGGGGGGACTCTTTCGCGCTTCTCTCTTGTTCTTTTAGGTAATGTTTAAACAAGTTGTCCAAACATAACACCTCACATTATAGTCAAGTTTGGCTTTGCATCATCAGCTCTAAATGTATTTCTTACAGTGTAATTTGTCAAAATTCACAGCTTTCACTAAATCATTAGTCATCATCTATCAAAGTCAAGAAGTGAGATATTTTTCCAAACTTGTTCTTCCCTAACATTCAGAGCTCATTGGCAGGATATTTAAAAACGAATTATCCTGGAAATGTAAAGTTAGCAAATGCATTGAATCTGGTGATTTGTCTTACAATGATAAATAACAGACTGATCTTATGTTTAAATAATAGTGTTTGTTTAAGGGCTTGATGTATGAACAGATGATGAGAGCAGGTTGAGTCCAAAAAAAGTTTAAGGGGTGGATATGTACATATATATATATATATATATATATATATATATATACAGTATAATCCCATTGTTTTTAGAAAAATAAAATATGGTGATGCTTTACATTTAGATACAACTACATGGAACTGGCCATAATTTGTTTGAAGGAAAGACAAATGATCCATAAAAAATGGCTTCTAAAAGCAAAATTGCTGTTGAGAGGGATTCAAGAATTTTCGCACTTCATGACTGTATACAGAAACATTGGCATGAGACCACACTGAAATGTCATCACTACGCATTTTTTTTAAAGCAAAATATACATCACCTTTTTAGCAACCAAAATAAATGTTGAATGAACTTTCCAAGTATACTGTAGCTACTATATAATACAGTCAATAGGGGCATATAGAAATAGATTGTTACACAGTGTTGTGAAGCTAAAGTCATTTCCCTTATCAGACCTCTTCTCTGAGGAACCGATATGCAAATGCTAAACCCTTCGGACGAGCCAGATGTATCAAAATCTAAGTTGAATCTATGGCAATAACGCCTACTAGATGACATTTCATTAACACTGTATCAATCCTCCTGACCATCCACTGCACCTGTGCGGTAAACACAGACTTGAGGTTGGTGGTTGGTGGTTGCGTGAAGTTTTCTTAGCAGCATTCCACAGTGACAGGCCTGATCGTGACTCATCACGCTTCTCCTTGTTTAAATCCCCACCTGTGGCAGTCCAAGCAGTTATTGCACTGAACAACCATTTCTGTCTGTGGCTGACTATTCCTCAATGTTGTTTTGACAGACAATCCTAAAACCAGCTGCTGGAAGTGTATGGGTAAATTTAAGCCATCATATAAAGGTTGTTGAAGTGCTAGCTGACACAATCAAAATGCAATCCATTAAGAGCTCCAAAATGATAACAGCACTAGTTTGTTACTCATCACGTGTCTTAATGGCCTTCTCTAATGTTCCCTGTCGGCTGAAGGGTGATGTAAAGCTTTGCTGCTTGAGCATGAACAGATTTGTAGGAATGAGGTCTGTCGTGACATGCAGTGGGGATTTCTCCCCTTGTCTGTGTGTTTTAATTGTAATCTCTACGTCTAGTCTTTGGAAAAAGCACATGAGTAGCGCTCAGCAATGAATATGTGCATCTGTGGATCCCCATGGCCACAACAATTACACTTTATTAGTCGATTTTTCCAACAATTACATATGTTATATGATATAACATCAAAAGTACCAAGTGTGAAAAAAAGAATATATATATATATATATATATATATATATATATATATAAATATATATATTTATATATATATGTATATTTTCAGGCCTCTTCCATCTCTTATATAGGCTTATGTTATTGTTTCAGTATCATAGCAATGATGGTGTATTTGGCTTTCAGGGGCTTGGTTCTATTGGCTGAGTGACATGAACCTTTGTTGGCCCCTCTTAGAGAGGACATACTGATTAGGTAATCACCTGTGTACACAAAGCTTCCTCGCCCCTCTCTCGACACACTTTGACAGACATGAGGGGATGACACAATTACGTTTTCACACCCCTTTTTCATCACCAAATGCATCAGCTTTCCTATTTACCCATATTTAATCATATTTACATTTTTAACAAAGAGACATCAGGTGAGGTCTGGAGAGAGCAATTGTCCAATCTGCAGGGGGGAAAAAAGAAATGATGAAAAGTTAATCTCTTAATGCAGCCTAGGCAAAGATCACCAGCAGTGCCGTGAAGCCCGCACCTGCAATGGCTAATGGGGCTTTATGGTACATCCACTTAACAGCACAGCCCAGTCTGTGTGGCACAAACACTACCGTCATTGTGACAAACCAGACATATTTGTTATCGTGCAATGTTAAGGAATAGAATTAGAATTAGAATTTCTCATTTGCTTCTACAATGTACGGTCTAACTAGACAGAAATGCATGTGCCATTTTTGCAAATAAATAAACACAGAACTTATCAACAGTGCAGTCCACCGCTGTACACAAATGTTATCATAGGGCACACGCTAGTTCTCCATTCATGAACCTCTGTCCTAATTACCTTGGCACTCTTAACCGATCAGTTAGCATGGTAAGAAGAGAAGTGGATTGGTTGGCCTCTAAGGCCTGATGTTGCTCAGATCTGTCACTGCTTTGCAAATTGATTCAGTGGCACGCTCCATGTTAAATAAAAGAGAAGAAAGGGGCTTGAAACAGGCTTGTAGTTCATTCATTAATCACAGAGGTAAACAGGCCATCCAGTGACACCTGGTCGGGTTAATGCCCGGGACCTTGGAGTAATTACCACTCCCCCCCAACCAGTCCAGCCAGCCACTCACATGAAAGCTTGTGATTATAAAGGAAATGGGAATTAGCAGAAACATTTTGGAAAGGCAGACTCAAGTTTGGTGGTAGCACAGGGGGGCTTGCAATGAGAGAAAGAGAGCTGATTGGAGTGTTCCCCAGGGTGAAAGGAGGGTAGAGGAGCAGGGGGCCATAGGTCAGCCCTACACCAAATTAGTAGTGTCTGTTATTCGAAACCAAAATAAAGCAGGAGCAGAAGTAAATGATTTCCCCAATGCTGGACTGCGCTCTCTCTTGAAATTACTGGGAGGCCACATTGCAATTAGTGGTTTGTTTCTTTTAGACTGAAATATGGCCATAATTCATAGCTTTCAAACCATTTAATTGGAAAGATGTATTGGGTGGCCAAACTGAGGAGGTAATTGTAACACATGATATGGCAATTTGTTACCCAAGCAGCGGGTACACAAGGTATTTGCATGGAGTTGAATAAAAGTCAGGGAAACTTACCGCGAATAAAGCCCATTTGTTTTCCAATACGTTGTAATTCAAAACTACCTGGAAAAGTTATTACACCTCTACTCATATGAGAAGTATGAGGCTTTGCACTTTGGCGTACTTCTCTGCTTGTAATGGTTTCAGTTAATGACTCCAATGTCAAAATATACTAGCAATGAACATATCCTACATTTCCGTCGACTGAATGTTCTTGAGAGTTGGCTCTTAAAGTAATCTCTTAGGCCCTTGTAGTATTTTTTTCAATACAAAACATGTATCATTTTCTCTCTGTTTACAACGTAGTCAATACAAAATGCGTTTTTTTACAATTATATACTTTTTGGACATTTTGTGTATACTATGCGTCTGCTGAGCTTTTGTTTCCTAGATATTTAACCTTCTAATCATCTTGCAATGACTCATTGAGCTCCAGATGTAATTACTACTGCGTGAAGTAATGATCTAAATACAAGTATTTCCATTCATAATGACTCTTCCATTTTCCAGGATGTTGACCCTGGCTCTATAGTCTGAAGCCTGATACCAAATTGGATGCAGAGCATCAAACCTTTTCTTTTTTTTTTAGACCATTAACTTTTTTTGTACATTTTCTTTCTTATACCGTATTTGATTGCAAGTGTTTATCCTGCTGTAGATTTCCATGTAGAATTTGATGAATGCAATGATAATATTGTTTATAATATTTATTGCTGCTACTATGTACTGCAGTGAAACTGACAACCTCTGCAGCAAACTTGACCTCAGATGAAGTTTTATTCGCTACTCCACCAGCACCAGGGAGGCTGTTACACAAAGTCCTTTAATGACACTTAATGATTTAATTGTGTAGAAATCATGGAAACTAAGTGATACATGACTTACTCATGTTGACATTTAGCAGACCCAAATCCAAATGTCCTCTTACTAAAGAGAGCAACTAAATACCAGCTGTTCAGCCTTCTCTCTTTCTCACCCACTTCTTCACTCATCCCTGCAGTTGTGAAACACCTGGAGGGGTATCATTTAAGGTATCCCATTTCATCTAGTTGGATATGTCTGCTTAGTATTTACTTCTATATGTCAGTATATTAATATCAATATGTATTGTCTACATCAGTTCTCCATTATTGCTGATACTGCATGTCTTCTATCATATTTGAAAATAGCATATCATACTGTAGTTGCTCGTCCACGGCACTGGATATCACACTTAAGTGGTCCAGATTTGTCTGATGGACCATCCAATGTGGAATTGTTTAAGATGATAAGCAAATTAGCAATTACACGCGTCATTGAATTTCTTAGGGATGAGTATGCTCTCTCTCTGTGTAACTAATGTTACTTGAGAGAGTTTGGCAAAGCTTTTCTCTGTCCACATCTGCAGGGCTGCATCCCGACCAGTGATAAATGGAAAACTACACTTAACATCCTCAATAGACGCACACTTGTTATTTTTTTTATGGGAAAGTTTACAAGTGCTCTTCAATAAATGAGGCCACAAGTGCACTTAAAATGACAACGAGTGTGGATTTAAATGTCTATTCTACACAGAGCCTGGGCATATGCTGAGGAACTGTAAAGTAATAAGTTAAGCTCAAGCTTAGGCTTCGCAAAAATGTTAGACCTACATTTGGTGCAGTCATAACATTGTAATGTAAAGACCCTACTGTGAAAAATACTTTTAATGTCGATACGTCAAGGTGAAAAATTGGTTCAGTAAAAACCCACATTTTTATGAAATCTCTGCTCGTTTATATTTTTTTTATGTTCTAAAGAGGATGGATAGCCAATGTTATTGTGTTCAATTTACTTCCATCAACCGTTTGAACCTACATATGTGTTATGGGAACATAAGCATAGATAACTTGAATTACCTTGTTGTTTGGTCAGTAGTCTAAGACCCCATTCTTAAAACTGTCTTAATTAATATGTCTCATCTAGGACTGGTTTTGATAGAAAAATCACGATGTAGCTTACAGCCATGGTGCAGCATCTTTGAGAGAGCATGAGTTAGGTATTCCATAGGGGAGAGACTGAGTATGAAATGAAGAGAAACAATTGTCACTTAAGAATAACAAAATGTTGTCCTTAACAGTTGCTCTCTAAATGTTATGAAATAGCCACACTTGGCTCTTCCACTGTTGTTGAAGATGGATGAAATGGCTTTTAAAGAGTCGGAGTGAAGAAGTGCAGATACCTTGATGAAATATGTCTTGTATACAAAAGAGATTTTATTACTCCATCGTTAGGACAAAGCCATCTCCATGGTGCACTTTTCCACTGGGCGCCTAATGTAAATTCCTTGGCACTGTTTATAATTCCTATACATAACAGGTGATTCACTCAATCAAAGTCTGTGAGCTTCGGTTCCCTTTGTGAACACATTTTAAATTACATGGAAGAGGCAAAAAAAAAGATACAAGCATAAAATTGGTTTTCATCTGTATTTCACAAACATGCACGAGTTAATAATTATTCTTTTATCCAGAATATGCTTGATCTAATCTAATCAAACTCAAATACTGTATGAGCCTAAAACAGTTAGCCAGCCATCTGCCTGGCTCATTGCAGAAAGCAGGCTAACCTTGTACACTGAATTAACAAAGGTTTCTGCATCGATAATCGTCAATCTTCCTTGGCAGGAGAAGGTCTTCAGAGTGGGTCAGAGGCTGCCACATGTAATCAGTGAAGATCTTAAAGTCTCCGGGTGAACTGGAGAGACTCTTACCGATCCCAGATGGGATCTGACTTACCCTCACAGTGGCACGTGGACATCAGCATTACCTCAGCTGCTCAACGCAATCATGTAACAAAGGGAACAAACATATCCTCCTGTAAGGCCTACAATGTCAGGCTCTAAGTAAGAATGCAGCCACAAAAAAAAAGGAAACTTTTTGTGGCACCTAGGGATCTTAGCAGTGTCAATGTCCTGCACATTGGTTTTCAAACGATATGAAAAAAATAGAGGCTACGGACAAAATTACACAATTTTGTTAATGCAACACTATAATATCAACAGATACAAACATGGAAACCAAACTGAGAGACTCGTTCTGTTTGGTTGAAACAGGGACATTTTCATCGGTCATTGCTCTGTTAGCATAGCCTGTTGTTTGACATGCCTGTCATTTTGTCTAAATGTGTTTAATGTGCTCCTATTTTTATGCCAGCAACCAGTGGTAATTATATTCTTTGAAAATACAGCCAGATTGCATGTGCGTATAATATTTCTAGCCAATAGTCTTAGAATTGAAGTAAAAAAAAAAGTATGTTTCAAACAAAAAACAGTGGTTAACCTATACAGTTTTTTCATGTAGGCCTATGTGTGCAATAAATTAAGGAACAATGTTAAGAGAGCTAATCTTTGGATCGTTGTTTCTTAGATACAATCGTTAGTGTGTGTACATGTGGAGCTCTAATTGCAGATAGAACATTCTTTCACAGACATTTACTCTTCTCCACTTGGCCCTAAAAAAGAAAACAATAATCCACACGCTAAGCTTGACTGTAGTAGAAGCAAGGGGATGGCTGCAGAAACTTCAGTCACGCTAAATTAAGCAGTCTGACAATCACAATGGATTTCATGTCTAACTTTAAACATCTGCATACTTTTCAAGTTGACTTTTGCTCATGCGTTTAAAAAGGCAGAAAGATTGCCATTGATAAGCCAGCACATGTCAGGTGTGCTATAGCTTGCCAGGAAATGTGTGCCCAACAATAAGACTAATTTTGAAATGGTAAATATATCATGTCTAGGGGTCCGTTGAAGTTCCGTCAAGGCTTAGGCTGCGGAATTCAAAAGTGCCTTAAGACTTGATCAGATATTTGTTAAAACGGGGATTCTTTTCGAGTAATAATCTGTTTTCTGGAGAATTTTGACTTGAAAGAATACTGTCACGCAAGATTTCAATTGGACTTTTTGTTGTCCATCGTGGTTTCAAAATTGTAAAGATCTTAAAAAACTATTTATTTTTTATTATTATCTATCATAAAAATATTCAATAAAACAGGAAGGAAATTGAATAAGGTTTAATGCTTAACTAAGGCAACACAAAAGATGAACCTGTAATTTTCACATCAGAGCAACATTGCAATTATTTTACTGTATATCTTTAAAAAGACAGGTTTATTTAAGGGGAGGGCAAGTCTTTTGAAAATGACCCACTCTCTGAAAATGATTCATGAAGATTTGCAATATGCAGTTAAATGGAGAAAGATGCTGCTTGTGTGGAGCAAATGACCCATGCCAAAGCTCCAACACTAAACGCTGGCATTGAACTAGATGTAAATTTGTCATAAATCTCCTGACACAGTGACACTATATCCACATTTCACACTTGGGAGTTCAGTGCTGTTCAGGCTCTAAATAACTGGTTACCATTCAACCTGTATGGCAATTAAACTCATTATTGGTTGTGTTTACAAAAGCTTTTGTGGGAGGGAATTCCCCTAGAAACAGTGATTACAGCACTTAATGTGATTTGGATAGCAGTGGATGAACATGCAAGATCTCGCCCAATGGTGTTACATTAGTCTAGCGTGATTTTTGTGGACCTAGTTGCATGGGAGATTTTGGCAAATGATTCTTTGCAGAAACACCAACACTTATTGTATTTAGTTAAATGCTGTGTGCTACCCCAAAGGGAGTACAGTACAAACATTGTAATTAGAGCTGTGCATCAAAATCAGCACTGCAAAAAAAGAAGAGAAACAGCCGTTACCATGTGGCACCATGTCAAGGGTTATTTTTTCCCAGTATTTTTATGGCTTGCCTTTAAAGACAACCGACACGTTCTATTGCAATTCAATCCCCACTTTTTTCCCCAATCATCCAAAATATCTGTGTATGCTATTGAAATGGAATGGGGGTGGTGGTGGTGGAGGGGGGGTGTCAAAGTGCATTTAGTGTATAACCTGTGTATTATGTGCTTGTATCAAACAGTGACATAACAGAGAGTAACAACTAATACTCTGACATGGCTAGGCTACAGTTTAGTCATTAAATAAGTAAGTGAACGTCTCATTGGTGCATAGCTACTTGCATGCAGCCAGTAAACTTACTCAGTGTTTTTCTCCTAGTGGGTGGTCTTTCTTCCACTTGATGTGGAAACTGAATTAGTGCTGAGCCAAATTTGCTGCGATCTGGAAACATTCTTTACCTTCCAGAAATGAGGCTTAATATAGAGACGTAATAAAACACCTCAGCCTCTGGCGTGTTGTTTTACCAAATAACATCTTACTGGCCATTACTCCCCATTAAGGCTAATGGTCAGTCTAATTATGATAATTCCATAAAAGGTGCTGTGTTTAGACCAAACTGGACGAGCATTAACTTAATAATGAAACTGACCTCTCAAATGCTGCCAGCCTACATTTTTTAAAATAGGCTATTAGTCTTCGACTTTTTGCACATGTCCGTGTAGATAAAAGGTCCAGCAGCACTATAATTTCCAACTCTAATGTAATTTTCATTATGAGGACAGGCTAATTGAAAAACTAGAAAGTTTGACACGTTGTTTGACAGCTAACCAGCTAAATATACCAGTTTATCCTAGTGATTGACTCAGATGGACACTAAAAGTGTGTTTCCTCTTTCCATCGGGGTCATGATTATTATTAATATTTAATAAGTATATTAAAAATGTTATCCCTTTAATCAACTGGCTGCAAATTCTTAAGGACATATTTTGACTGACAAACATGGGAAAAGGAATTGACTCTGCGGAAGAATCCATGTAAGGCAGTTCAGTTCAGTATAAATTCTTTGAAATCCTTTCAGCAATCAAGAAACGTTTTTGTGGTAGAACCACACAGACAAATATGAAAGCCGTTTCACCCTGTGGTATTTTGTTTTCATAAGTGAGGCGGCATTGCTTCACAGAGAGAAGCCCACAGTATTAATTGTGTTCTTATGGGTCCCACTGATGACCAGCTTGCACCACCGTTGATTAACACTGGGTCTGGAAC
>CM030173.1:34353591-34399465 GCA_017639675.1 Aplochiton taeniatus
GTTAGCCAGTGCTAGAATTGTTCAGCTGATGTGCTGTGTCTTTATCCAGGTAACGTTCACGTTAACCTAAAGTTTGATAACGCGACTTTCTCAACAGTATATTTACTGAATCGAGATCTAAATAATTTAGCTGTCTACTTCGTCACAAAATGGATAAGGAGCAGAGGAACAGTGTGGTTTTTAATGCCTCAAAAAGAGAGTTGTTTACTGCCAACAGTGGATACAAATCCCTGCAGAAAAGACTAAGAGCTCAATGGAAAATTCAGAGGTAAAGTCCCGGCTGACACAGCCAAGTTATTCATTGTAACAGGGCCTAACCCTAACGTGTAATCTAATCCCGTATTTAATATCTACATTTTCGAAATTTGCGTAATCAACCTTATTTCTTTGGTTTCTGGCCTGAAGAAAAAGCTTGACGTAATTATGACCCCGATATGTTTGTTTTGCAAAACTGTCGAAGGGGAAGCACCGCTCAACAGTGTCGGCCTACATGACAAAATATGATACTAAGCGTTGTATTGAAATAAATAACAACGGCCCCTGTTATGTGTAATAAACTGTACAGAACCTCCTCGCAACATTGAGCTTATCATATTTGTAATGTTGCACCAAATATGTGAGCAAATTCGAATCCAGCTGCTTAATGTATTGACCATCACATCATCGGAACAACAAACAACAATTTGGATTGGTTATGTCTATTTTAGCATTAAAGAAGAGCTGTCTCTGGAGAGGTTACATGGTGTGAAGTTGTGGATTTCTGCGGGTCCTAGGGAAAAGTTCACTGGTGCAGAGGTAGGTTTTAATCTTGTGTTGCATTTTAATACATTTATTAGACACAGCTATTGCCACTTAATATTTTCTGATGTTTAAGTTGGAGGTCTTGAAGCAGTACCTAGATGGAGGAGGAAATGTTCTGGTGATGCTTGGGGAAGGAGGGGAGATGAAGTATGACACAAATATCAACTTCCTGCTTGAAGAGTTTGGAATTATGGTGAACAATGGTGTGTATTAAATAGGATAAAATGCCAAATTCATATTCATCGCCAAGCCTATGCGACTTTTGGGGAATTTGAACCTGTTTCCCTTGTTGAAACCCAAACATCTACCATTGAGTTAGATTAGTTCTCTCTTCACAATATAATGTATGTTGTTTAAAGGGTGTGACAGGGCTCCAAGGTATGGTTCCAAACCAGCTTGGATACACCTGTGGTGTTTTCTCAAAAAATTACTATTAACAGAAGACAATTTATCCTAGGTGTATAATAGCATCATGAATCCTCTAATTTATTGCTATAGATGCTGTTGTGAGGAATGTTTACTACAAATACTTCCACCCTAAAGAGGCACTTGTGTCAAATGGTGTATTAAACAGGTCAGTTTATCCACCTATCATTTATTGGTTTTGAATCTGCAATGTGGGGCTTTTAGTTTACCCATTCACATTTTCACATGTACTTATACTGATCTTGAACCAATATGTTCCTACGTACTGGTTTTATGACTTTGTCATGTACAGTATATTTCTAACAGTTATGACTTCTCCCCGCTACTTGTTCATTTATATATTTTGTTTGAAATAGGGAGATCAGTCGAGCTGCTGGGAAAATGGTTACAGGAACCGTTGAAGACGAAAGTGCTGGGAATAATGCACAGTACGAACTCTAAGTGTATTTGCTCCAAGTTTGTTGTATTTTTTTGTATGAGCCACTTTTCATCTTGGAACTGTGTATTTCCAGGGCTCTCACATTTGTTTACCCATATGGTGCTACCCTGAGTGTAATGAAGCCTGCTGTAGCTGCTTTATCAACGGGCTCAGTCTGCTTTCCCCTCAACAGACCTGTTCTTGCATTCTATCAAGTAAAGGTGAGGACACAAAGTTAATTTACCCATCTTATAAGTGCAACAGTACATTATGATTTAGTGTAATATAACTTAATGGTCAAATGCATTCATTCTTTCTTTTGTTATAAAGGAGGCAGGCAAGCTGGCTGTGTTAGGTTCCTCTCATATGTTCAGTGATCAATACCTCGATAAAGAAGAGAACAGCAAAATCATGGTATGCTCTTTTTACATATATTTAAAGGGAACAATGGAATGTTTTTCAAGTTGTCCTGCTGCGTTATGTTGCATCTGCAATCCTGTAATACTTTAAGACCCATTTGTTTTTCTTTATTGTGTTTTGTTTCTTTTCCAGGATGTTGTATTCCAGTGGCTTATGACAGATAACATCCAGCTCAATCAGATTGACGCTGATGACCCAGAGGTGAGATTTTTTTTTAGGGTGTGGTGTGAATGGTATAAAATGCTTGTCCAGGAATAGATGATGTGTAGAAATCGCCACTATTTCAAATTTTCCCAAAGGGCAAACGTAAGTATTCCTTTTCCCTCTAGATTACAGATTATACCATGCTACCAGACACAGGGTGCCTTTCAGACAGGCTCCGAGTATGCCTACAAGAAGGAGATGAAAACCCCAGGGACTTCACTTCTCTTTTTGACATGTCTCTACTAAAACTATCCACAAACACTTTACCCCAAGTAATCAGGTATATAAAAGCACTCACTAGGGTATTTACTAGGGAGTCCTAATATTCTTTTCTTTAACTAGTCAGATTATTTTAAACAATTAGTTTATTACCACTGAAAAAAAAAAAAAAAAAAAAATATATATATATATATATATATATATATATATATATATATATATATATATATATATATATGAAAAGTGTACAATTTATACATTTTTCCTCCCCAAAACTATTTTTTTAACTGAGCACAAACCTTTAGATTGATTCTGTCACTAACTTTTACACAGGTCTGTCGGTGAAATTGAACAAATACATCCAATTGTCTACTGTGCATGCAACTGGTTGTTTGTAGTTACACTTTCTTTACCCCCTTTTCATGCAGTTCTTACGAGCAGCTAAATGTCAAGCATGAGCCCCTGCAGCTAATCACACCACAGTTTGAAACACCTCTCCCCCCCCTCCAACCTGCTGTAAGTGTAACCTAACTTACGTAACACAAAATTTCAACATTGAATAGGTCCTTGACTTACGAGTAACTATATCAAACATTGTATGTGCAATCACACATTCTGTTGTAGGTGTTTCCTCCTGCTTTTAGGGACCTGCCTCCCCCAATGCTGGACCTTTTTGATCTTGATGAAACATTCTCATCTGAGAAAGTACGCTTGGCACAACTCTCTAACAAATGTGAGTAATTAACAATGCACCTACTATTGAATCTAGTTTATGAATGTAAATACGCTGTGTGTGTGACTGTGTTGAGTTTGACAATTTTTCTAGGCACAGATGATGATCTAGAATTTTATGTCCGGAAATGTGGAGACATATTGGGGGTGACTGGAAAACTGGACAAAGATCAGAGAGATGCGAAACACATCTTGGAGCATATATTTTTCCAGGTTGTAGAGTTCAAGAAACTTAACCAGGTGAGCTTGTAATTATAAATAATGATATGACTTTTGCATACCAAGACCTCTAGCCATGAATCAAACAGATTGATTACATTTTCATGGTATCTGCATATTGAAAATATATTTAATATGTAAAAAAAAGAAAGTAAAATCAATGCTCTAAGTTCCTCTTCATAGTTGGGAGTGCTAAAAAAAAAGACTTTACTGTCCGTCTGAGTAAAGCAAATTTATTTAAATCTGAGCAGTTTGACAGTCATTTCCCTGTCAAAACAGATGCAAATTATTACCATATAAGAATTTGAATTATTACCAACTAGACATATAGTTTCATACCAAGGAAATATTGAAAGATGTCAAGTTGGAGTTGATAATGTGTACAATTGTACTGTGACTCACTATGTTCTTTCCTTACAGGAGCATGACATAGACACAACAGAGACACGATTTTCTCCATTCTAATGACTTAAAATGTGAAGTTTGTACAATATTTATCTTTTTTGCTCTGCACTTATCTTTTGATACTTCAAATCTATGTGACTGTTTTAGAATTGTTTTGGTAACTATTCAGTTTCTTTCTGTTTAATATTAAAATGTAATAATTTACTTTATTTTTATTGTTTAGCATTCTCACTAGGAAGCGTTTTAGAAAATAAAAACCGATCAAACTTGTTTATATTGGGTTACATTAATCTAACACCTCATAATGGGGTTAACATTTACTGTACAATAAAAACAAAATATCTTATCACAGTTGCAAAAAGTTTAAGTGTTTATTCAAGGTTTTGTAAATAAAATAACGAACATTCTTCTGTTGCAAGTCTGTGAATCAAAAATTCAGTAAATCAGTGCAAGCTAGGTAATAGAAATGAGCTCATAGCTGTCAATACATTCCAGTTGTTAATTTGTCTACCCATGTCACATAATGCACAAGTCATTAAACTCATACTTTGTTACCTCATCACATGGCCATGTTTGATCCATTCTCTGTGGATGCAGAGAACGCCATCCTCTGCTGTCCAACTTCAGTCACTGGTCCTGAACCAGAGCAGATCTGAGGAGATCCATTTGTAATCTCCTTCCACAAACTCAGATTTTCATTAGTGTTATTTATGTTTGGGGGTGTACCAGACAAAATCAGGGAGGAAATGTCTGCTAGAGAAGGAGGAGCAGATTGATACTTGGGACTCCATGTTGATTCTAAAGTGCTGTACTCCACACTTGGTTTTGGGCTGTTGCTGTCTGGTTTAATGAGAGAGATCTCCCAGGAAGCCTGCGACGCTGAAAGATCCACATAGGACAGGTCAAGAAAACGAGCTAATTTGGGTTTTTGGAGGAGCTCATGGGGAGTAGAGGACTTGGCCTCCACAGGAACAGCGAGATGTGGTGTTTTAGACTCGTCAAAGAGCAAGGCATTCATGTGAAGTGCTTGAGACTGAGATGGAGAAATTGATGAGTTACACAGCAAGGCTTTAGGTGAGTTCGTCTCAGAATACACAGTAACAATTTCCCTTCTAAGGATCAATGATGACGTCTGTGACAAAGTAGACACTGACAAACTTTGGTTCCCAAAGTAATTCCGATCTAACTCGGACGGAGACGTACACTCAAAGCTTGTAGTATAATCTGTGAGGGTAAAAATCACAGATTAGTTTAGTATCAGAGTTATGGCAACAACATGATTAGAAAGTGAATTAAATATGAAAAATAATTTACCTGCTACTGACAAGTCTTTGTCCATTATTCCTTTGTGTCGTCGAATGAGTGTCAAATGTTTATACGGTTGTTTTAATGAGCCGGGTAATTGCATGATGTTTTCAGCTGCTACAGATGAGCTTCTCCAGATCTCGGACGCTGGAACGTCACTCTCCGGGATTCTCGTAGAAAAGAAGCGCGCGAGATAGAAAACACTTGAGCGCGGAGAAGCTTACAGCTGAGCGGCAGAACACTACAGGTTAGATGTAGTAGACCAGGAGCAACCTAGCTAGTAACTATATTTCTAAATTAGCTAGTGTTAGCTCGGCGGGTTTATTTCAAAGTTCATATTTTGATCGACTTTGCTAAATAGCTTTTAACTTAATGAACGTGTTTATCATTGTAACCAATTCGCGCTAACGTTTCTTTCGAAGTTTGGGGAAGAAATACAGTGCAAAGTGAAATGTCTTGGTCGCGCGGGTAAGAGTCCCAGCATTTTGTTGTTTTATTCTTTGAATGAATCTTGCACCCTACTAGTTGCACGTCTTTGTCTATAATATGCGGTTAGCTAATTGCCAAAGTAACGTTCTTCATACTGTTTGTAACTGTTGTCTAAGGATTATCTAACTATTTCCTAAATGCAACAACCAACCTGAGCGAATTTCCAAAACGGATAACGTTAGCTTAGTTCTACTACTGGCCTAGGGCTAGGCTACATATATTATAAGAACTCAACAGTGCCGCCCTTTTTAACATACTTTTGTTTTAACAGTAGTACATGGCCCATGGTTAACCACGGTCAATTCTAAGTTAAGACCATATGACTTTGTTTTGTATCTTGTTAAAGTACGCGATGATATCAGTGGCTAAGAATCGCTAACGTTAGTTAAATGAAAACCATGGAAAACTTGTTGGCTTGTCAGGGGGCTACAAGTTAGCCAACACTGGCTAAATGATGCGTGTACATTTATGCTAAATTGTAGAGCAGTAATCCAACTGAGATTGACTTCACGACTACTCAAATAAAAAAGTGTTTTGTTTTGTAAAGACATTTATGGATGTACCTTTTATATTAAATATGTCTGCCTGCTTTTGTTATTCAGGGAGGATGTTGATGAGGCACAGTGTCAAGATACAGATTCTGATGTGTCAGAACAGAGAGAATATGGGAAGGTGAAAGTGAAATGGACGCAGGATGAGGTAGGCTCCCATCATTCTGTTGCCCTGGGCTATAACTTGACCCAATCATTTCACATATTGTAGAAACGGCCGGTGTTGGGCTAATTTACCATCTGCAAACATTACATGTTTTTCACAGGATGAAAATCTTAAGGCTCTCGTGCAAAACCTTGGAGCAAACGATTGGAAATCCATTGCAAGTTGCTTACAAGTGCGTTTTAACCATTTGGTCATCATATCCAATAGAATATCCCAACATTGCAGGTCGATGTTAGAAACAAATTTAAATCACTAAATGAATTTGTTTTACACAGAATCGCACTGAACACCAATGTCAGCATCGTTGGTTGAAAGTTCTGGATCCAGATTTGGTTAAAGGTCCCTGGACCAAAGAAGAGGATGAAAGGGTGAATACTTGCAAGTCAATAGAGCTGTGTAACTCCTGACATTGACTTTGTCAAAATCATTTTTACTCACTTAAAGTCAATCATACTTCACCGACATATATGTAACATTTGTTCGTAATGATTCCACCTTGTTGCATCCACCTCACAGGTCATAGATCTTGTAAAGCGCTATGGTAACAAGCAATGGGCCATAGTAGCTAAACATTTGAAAGGCCGTTTGGGGAAGCAATGTAGAGAGCGTTGGCACAACCATCTTAACCCCGATGTGAAGAAGTCTTCTTGGACAGCCGAGGAAGACCTCATTATCTACAAAGCCCACTGCACACTTGGAAACCGGTGGGCTGAGATTGCAAAGCTGCTTCCTGGAAGGTAGAATTATTGTTTTTACCTTAAGAACTGCACTGGCATTATGCTGGTAAAGATATATATATATATATATATTTATAGTATTGGATATCCTATGTAATTACTTGCATAATGAAAAGTAACTCTCCTAAAATTGAACTAAGTATGAAACTTCTGGTTGCATTTTACAGGACAGACAATGCTGTGAAGAATCATTGGAACTCAACGATCAAGCGCAAAGTGGAAATGGGATTTTACACAGGAGTTACTTTCAAACCAAATGAACATGACGAATTGCTTGCTCAAGCTAATAAAGATCTGCTGGTAGGTTTTACAGTTGCAATCAAAATTATTCAACCCCCATTGCAAATTATGTTTATTAGCAAAAATTACAAAATGTCAGCTGTTTGCTAAAAAACAATCAAACCAGCACAATTTAAATAGCTCAACACAACTAATACCAAGTGCTTTCTCCAAATTCAACACAAAATGCCACTTTCAGTACAACTGTATTTATGCAGAAAATTACCCAATGGAAAGTTCATTTCTAGACCATGAATGGAATTGGAATAGGAATATACGTGTTTCTTCTTGCTAGACCAATTTTTGTCAGTAACATCTCGTTTTCAAAATGTGATTTCATGTTGTTTTTCATTTACGTGTTGAAGGAGAATCCTGCTGCAAGGGATGTTTGTGGCACACCCAGGGAAGCAGGTTCTTCAAAGGCTATTTTTACCCAAATGTCCAAGGATGGGGTTATCCTCAAGAGTGATCCAGATACCTCTGGAGAAATGAGTTCTACTAGCTGGGTGGTGGATAGCTCTGGCTTTCTCTCCCCCACAGGCCCAGTCTTGAAAGAAGTGATGGACATGGTAGATGGGGTAAGCAGACAATAACATATATTTTTCAGCATTGTCCGTGTGTGACTGTATGCATTACACTTTAAACATCATATTGTGATCCTGCCAAGTACATAGCACTTGACATAGTTAGCAACGCACAGTCAACGTGATATACACACTTTTTTTGTCAGGACCTGGACGTGTGGTGCAACCTATCAGCTTTTGACCTACCTGAGGATAACCAGAGCCCAGAACGGCACCAGTTCCGTCTGGAAGGCAGTGCACTACAGGAGTTAAGCAAGGGCAATCGTGGAGAACTCATTCCTATTTCACCTGGTGGTGTTACACCACCTTCAATACTGCACCGCCGAAGTCGTCGACGTATTGCTCTCTCTCCTGACTCTAACTCAATGACTCCCAAGAACACTCCTGTCAAATGTCTGCCATTCTCTCCTTCACAAGTAAACTTTTTTTTTAATGTTGTAGTAGAATGGTCCTGTATTATTTTAGGTGGGGTACATACACCACAAAATATACAGCAAATTGCATGCGTAATACGGAAAAAGTGATGGGTTGTCATGACGAATATGCAAAACACCAATTTTTCCAAGTTATTCAATATCTTGAGCTATTTTGTTCTTCCGTTGAGTTCCATCATACAGTTATTATTCTTCTTTATTTTAAAAATTTTTTTTTTTTTAGAGTCGAGGCAGAACAGCCACTAAATCATGTTATTGCAAGGAATCTTAATTGTAACATCTGGGCATATTATTCAATATCTATTCCTAGTTGATTTCTTAATAAAGTGTATTGTTGCAGTTTCTCAACATGTGGACCAAACAGGACACTCATGACTTGGAGTATCCATCCCTAACATCCACTCCAGTGTGCAGCCAGAAGGCGACTGTCACTACACCGTTGCAACGTGACAAGACTCCACTTATACAGAAGGAAAACTCTGTGTGAGTCTCTTCCTCTTTTCACACACAAAGGCCTCTTTAAAAGAACAAAGTTTTATCTTTTAACAATTTCGTTCTGTTAATGTCTTTGCTCATTTCTGTAGATTTATTACACCCAACCACAAGTCTGATATGTATACCACTCCCCGAACTCCAACACCTTTCAAAAATGCCATGGAAAAATATGGACCATTGCAACCTCTGGTGAGTCAAGTACTCGCTAAACATTGTATGGTAAACATGCTGGATTTATATCTTGATGTAAGTTAGCACTGCTCTTAACATCCTTCTCTTCAGCCGCAGACCCCTCACTTGGAGGAAGACCTTAAAGAGGTCCTTTTGCGAGAGGCTGGGATTGTACTTTCAGTGGTAGGGCAAACCCCACCTGAACAACGGCGCAAACAGGTGGTGAGTATGGGCCATAGTATGAGGAAACAAACACTTTTGTTATGTTCCATGACCCACAAACTAAAATGGTCTTCAATTTCTGTCTTTTCCAGCATCGCCCCCCTATGAAGAAAGTACGTAAATCGCTTGCACTGGATGTCATGGATTGTAACGAAGCAGTTATTTCCAGACATAAATCCATAAGCTATGAGCATAAACACAGCATCAAGGTAAAAAATTAAGGCTTTTCTATGCGGGTATGTTATTGGACTTCATACAGTTACTCACATAATAATAATTTCCTTTTCCATTTTTTCACAGCCACCGACATCAATGTCCGTCTCTCTCAATACGTCTTCTTCAATTTGCTGTAAGAAGGAGGAGAATGTTTTGGATCAGGGTTTCATTGTAGGACCTAATGAGAGTGAGATATGCCCAACTCCAGTAAGTGCCTATCACAAGTAAAAAACAAAAAAAAAAATTATATCTCTCTCTTTCTCACCGCATGTTCACTTCTGATGATATTAATACTCTTTTCAGATGTCTCAGGCATGGGAGACGGTTGTGTGTGGACGAACTAAAGACCAGCTCTTTATGACAGAGAAGGCTCGTGGCTATCTTCGTTCTTTAAAGTCACACGCCCCCAACCGTGCTCTTATCCTGTCATGAGAAATTTTCAAACGTGCTGAATATATACATACTTGATGTTTCACATTTGGAATAATTAATAAGTGCAAGTACTTGCATTTTTGTCTCAACTGAACTTGTGAAAGTGTCATAGATGTGTTCCATATCAAGCATACCCAAGTGTTTGCTTTAGTAGTGCTACTACCCCAAGTTAAGGTGACCTGTAAATAGCTTTGGACAGAAAGGTATGTTGCTAAGATCTAACGGCTTGTTGATAGACCAAGCTCAGTTTTATGACTTGTAAATCATCACAAGCAGCTTCTAAATGTTATAGCAGAAGTACTCTGGATATTATTGCACTTACATGTAGTTTTAGACTTGTGTTTGTCACACTGTATAAACCCCAATAATGAATAGAAACAACTTGTTTTAAGGTTGAAGAAATGTTTAGCTGCATATGCGAGTAATACATGAATTTGCTCAGTTTTTACATTACATAATGTATTTGAATTCAATTGAGGGCATTTTAAAAGTGGTAAGGAGCGAAATGTACACTTATTATGCTGTATTAACCCAAATTTGTATAGGTTGGGTAAAAGTGTTTGACATAAAGAAAAATATGCCATATTGTTTGAGTTAATGAATGATAAGAACACCTGATTATTCACCTTTCAAACGTTAAATTATGTGGTATAGCTAAATCTACATGGAAGTCCTAATCTCCATAAACTGGCTGAATTGAATTGCATAGGCGGGATTTTGTTCTACACGATGAGAGCAATAAACCAATGGCAGACAGACACATGGCTTGGGAGCCTTACCCTCCCGTTTCCGTGATCTAAATTTTATCGGGATGCCAAGCCGAGTGTAATAACATTTGACTAGAGACTAAAATGTACCTCGTAAATTCATAACAATCAAAACCAACCACCCATATTACCAAACGCCATTCACTTGCTTGGATATATTATTGAAGTCGAAACAATTGCCATCATATTGTGATTTACTATACACATTTCTAAATGATACTTCGTAGATAATTGATTGAATCCAAAAGGTACTGTAGGTATACAATTGCCATCCTCCAGGTTTCGCAAACAGAAACGGATGCACTTGTCCTCTTGCTCACTTGTGCACCAGGGCCTCCTATATATGTTCTCTTTTCTATTCTTGTTAGAGCCAGTTTGCACTGTTCTGTGAAGGGAGTAGTACACACTGTTGTATGAGATCGTCAGTGTCTTGGTAATCTCTCGCATGGAACAGCCTTCATTTCTGGGAAAAAGAATAGACACGAGTTTCAGTTGAATGACCCGTTCCCTGGCCATTTTGAGACTATATTCGAACCCACAAACGCTGATGCTGTAGATACTCAACTATACTAAGGAAGGGATATTTTATTGCTTCTTTAATCAGCACAACAGTTTTAAGCTCTGCTTACATCATTGCGCAAAGGTTTTCTAATGATCAATTACCATTTCAACATGGTAAACTTGGATTAGCCAACAAAAGGTGCCACTGGAACACATCAGGAGTGATAGTTTCTGAAAATTGGGCTCTGTACACCTTTGTAGATATTCTATAAAAAAAATCTGTTTCCATATATAATTTGTATAAGTAATTTACCACATTAACAAGCTATATTTCTCTCTCTCATCTCTCTCATCTTCTACCGCTTATCCTGTTTTACAGGGTCGCGGGGGGGCTGGAGCCTATCCCAGCCAACACAGGGCGTAAGGCAGGGTACACCCTGGACAGGACGCCAGTCTATCACAGGGCCAACACAGCTATATTTCTGTTCAATTTAATGTTATTTTATATATATAAAAAAACGTTTTTTCTCCAATTGACCCCAATCTTTTGAGTGGTAGGGTAGATATTAATAATTCAGTGGGAGATGTAGGCCTAAGAATAGGTTTTTGTTGGATTATTTAAGGGGCACATGGTTTGAACTTTATATATATAGTAAAAGGGTTGGAAGGGAGGATTTAGGGTTAGCTTTGCGATCCACACTCCAATTGGGTAGATGGCAGTAATGCTCAAAAAGTTACCAACTGCCAATAAAAATGTAAAGAAGAAGAAGCCACCACCAGTGCTTTCCTGAGATCCCGTTCCCGGAAGCAATAGTCGGTTTTGGTGACGCTGCATTAGACTGCAGACATGGCACAGACTCGTAAGTGATCGTCTTAATCTAAACTATTTTTTTATCACGTTATTAGGTCAATATATACATATATGTTAATTCTTATGCAAGACAATTAGTTGTACACTGAAAAAAGCTTACATTGCGTGTGTAGACTGTTTGATAACAAGCAAAGTAGTGTGATTTCTATGTGCTAATGCTAACAACGTTGGCTAACGACACAGCTAACTCAGTTAGTAACTGTGTCGTTACTATCGTTCATTGCATAAACTGTCAATGAAAAAATTATGATAAAAAGTATATACAAGTAATAATAGCTAGCTAATGATTTAGCAATAATTGTCCATGCAGCCGTTGATCAAATTTGATATATTTAGCGTATACGTTTATTCTGTCCCCAGGTTTTTTTGGCTTGGTTCTACTAACACTGGCTATTGGAGTCCAGGCCCTCACTCCATCTCATTATCTCTCTCTGTCTGATGTTGCAAGACTCCAAGCTCTTCTGAATCAACCTTTCACAAATCTTGAATCAGCATATTATTCTATCGTTGGTTTGTCTAAACTTGGAGCTTCAGTTGGGGATGAAAGTGTAAGCTGAATGGGCCTGGTTTAATTTCTCATTTGCAATACATATCAGTGGACTAGGCTAAATCCGTTACAATACAGTTTAGAACGCTCTATTTAGTTGTACTTGTCACACATTTTGATTAATGGCATACTAGTTGGTATTTTTGACGGAGTTTGTTTTGTTTATACAGAATGCCTGTCATTTCCTGAAGTCCCAGCTGGATCCTGAGAGTATTGATTCTCTCTTCTTTGCTGTTGAGTCTGCACAGGCACTCTCCGAGTGTGAGGTAAGTTTACTGTCAAGGCTGTTCTGTCATTGTAGATTCACAGTTCAAACAATATATTAATTGTATGATTTTACGCCTTGTTTGTCTCACTCAATTCATTTTAACATGGCCTTCAGATTCCAGTGTCAAACGAGACACGTGACATTCTTCTTGCAGCAGTCAGTGAGGACTCAACTGTTGCTCAGATCCACCGCGCGGTGAGCGCTCTTAGTTCTCTGGGGCTGCCTCTTGCATCACAGGAAGTTGTCAGTGCCTTAGCAGCACGGATCACCAAGGAGGACAATGTTTTGGCGTAAGCACACAGCTCAAATTGAAGTCTTGTGTTGTCTGCCACATTTGAATTATGATGTATAGTATTTTGGGATTGTTTGGTAATGACTACTCTTTTCTGCTCTTTCTGGATAGTATTACACTGGCATTGCAGACTGCAGCTCGTCTTTCCCAGCAGGCAGAGCTTGGAGGAATCCTGGAAGAGATTGAGGTGAGACTGTAATTCCAGCAGGTGGTGCTGTATCCCAGTTAAATCACGCTAACACCATAATTCCATGTGAGCTTTTGAACTATGTGAATAGGATTTTGTTGTATTGATGTCTGAGAATAGGTTTGGGCTACACTTTAATGTTATTTTTGACCTGTTTTTCTCCCTCAGGATCTAGCAGCCCGGTTGGATGACTTGGGCGGTGTGTTCCTCCAGTTTGAGGAGGGACTTGAGGCAACAGCCCTGTTTGTGACTGCAGCCTATTCACTGTCAGATCATGTGGATATGGAGCCCCCTTTGAAAGAGGTACATTTATATTCATTTGTGTTGGTTGGTGGTTAGCGTCTTAATTTTTATTGTGTTATTTACTAACATTGGCTTTGGTATGTTACACTTTAAAATGAAATACTCAAAGTAATGACCGACACAGTTCTCTCAGTTATTTTCGATTCTTGAGTTGACAAAAGTTATTCTACCTACAGGACCAGGTCATCCAACTGGTAAATTCAATCTTCAGTAAGAAGTCCTGGGACTCTCTGGCTGAGGCGTTCAGTGTAGCTAGTGCTGCTGTTGCTCTCTCCAACAACCGCTTCCACGTACCTGTCATCATCAGTACCCATGGCTCCGCCTCAGTCTCCCACAGACAGCCTACCTTGCAGGTACACAGCCACCCTTCAGTTACCAATTATCTACACTGTTTGTTTTGTGTTTTGCCTCTGGGTGTCTCCTAATGCCTCTCTGATCCACAGCTTTTAGTTACTGATGTCCTGTCCCAACCCCTTGCCTCAGCCAGTGTGCTTGTGGAATCTGCTTATGCTGTCGCCTCCAAGAGCATCATTCTCACCCAAGCACCTTTTACCCTCAGAGAGTATGTGCCTTTAATATTTTAGATTGGCTTTGTGATAAATGCATGTGGCCAAGAGTACATTTCCAAGCACCAAAATATTTGTAGGTTTGCAGTTGTTAGAGAAGTAAGCAATACAGATTGTTCATGCTCAAGTAAAGTAATAATAATACTTATTATTATTATTATTGTTATTATTATTGCTAGTGCTAGTCTTTATGGCAATGTAATCATTTCATATTGTCTTACAGTGGTGTTTTTGAACTGAACTTCATGGCTAACCAGCCGGCCAGTGGATATTATCAGTTCACTGTGGCTGTGATTGGAGACAGCCGATTAGTTGGCAACCATGTTGAGGTGAGATGGTATTTCATATTAATCGGGTAACTAAAAAGAGAAATAAACCATACTTTAATAGTCTTTGGTTTGAGGTTCAAACATGCAGTCTATTATACATTCATTTAAAATGTATAAATATGTACGTAAAAGGTGGTGGTAATAAAGCGTTCTTGGCCTCGCTGAGCGAGACAGAAGGGAGAGGCCTTTCATTGGTTTATTTTGATGGTGCCCTAGGGTTACCAGGTCTTTGTTCTTGACAAGAACAGATATGACCTCTTTCTGTTTGTCAAGTTGGAACCATGTGTCAAACCTATTAACCTTTATGGCAATTATGTTTTGAACCTCGGTGACCTACTTCCATTTATGGTAACCTTACAACCCCTTCGGTGTTAAAATGTGCATTTACAGCCTTGCGTTACGTTCCAATAATAACCTCCATCTCATCTCTTTTCTACCTCTCCTGTTTGTCCATCCCTCTCCACCTGTAGTTGAAAGTGAAGGTGTCTACAGAGGTCGCAATCACTAACATGGATTTGTCTGTGGTAGATAAGGACCAGAGCATTGGCACCAAGACCACTAGGTACGGTTGTAGGCTGATAGATGAAACCATACCTTGAAGTCATGATCACATGCTGTAAGTAACTTGCGTGGTTATATTTCCCAGGGTTGAGTACCCCTTCAAAGCCAAGAGCTCCTTCACAGCGGACAGCCACCAGAACTTTGCCATGTCCTTCCAGCTATTAGACGTCAACACTGGAGTGGAGCTCACCCCTCATCAGGTATCGACTCTTTCCATAATCTTTGCTTTCACTGAGAAATGCCTTTGAAGATATAACATTATGTGTCTTTTTAACTGATGAATATTTCTTTTTCTTTAGACTTTTGTCAGGTTGCACAATCAGAAGACTGGCCAAGAGGTTGTCTTTGTGGCTGAACCAGACAGTAAGAACCTGTACAAATTTGAGCTGGATACAGCCGAGAGGAGGTCTGAGTTTGACTCGATGTCTGGAACCTATGCCCTGCACCTTATTGTTGGGGACGCGACCCTGGAAAACCCTGTCCTATGGAACGTGGTACGTTGCTAAAATGCTCATATGTAGAGCCGCCCCATGGTTTACATAGGAGCACAGTGACCGAGACGTTTGTCAATTGGCAACGCCATGTTAGTTTAGACTAAAGTACGTTGGCTTGTCATTTCTCATTGAGAACTCTAGACTTCACGTTTTTGTGGAAGCTGTCCAAACTATCTTTCTGTATTGGATTAAGTCTACTATATTTAAAATAGTTTTCATCAACGTTTGTTTTCCCTATTCTATTTTGAAAGGCGGATGTGGTTCTGAAGTTCCTTGATGAAGAAGCCCCAGCTACTATCCAGGCCAAGACCCTCTACGTACCCAAACCAGATATCAATGTAATTCTGGAAAAAAATGTCTTCAGTAGACCAGTTACAGTTAATGTTGAATGACATTGCAGACATGAAAGCATCTCAGTTCAACATTATAATGCAACCCTACTCTGTGTGAGCTACAGTAGTTTGTTAGTTGTATTAAGGCTGCTCCTCTGTCAACAGCACCTCTTCAGGGAGCCAGAGAAGAAGCCTTCAACCGTGGTTTCCAATACCTTCACTGCCCTTGTCCTCTCACCCTTCCTACTTCTGCTCATTCTGGTAAGAGGTTTTTGCCTTTTAACCGAATGGAAGTTTACTCCAGAATAAGATGATTTGTGTGGATAAATGTAGAACTGAATTTCCACATGGTTGTTATTGGTCTTGTAACCTTCCTACCCAGAGAATGAACTTCACTGCACTATGCTTGAATTTATTTTTATCTGGCTTTTGCAGTTTACCACCATCATAGTTATTATGCTAAAGGCTGTGATCACTACATTGTGGGTTTCATTAAAAAACATTTTGCAATCTATTGTTTGCACAGCCCCAGTAGTCACTAACATTTATCTTGTTTTTCCATTTTCTGTAGTGGTTTAAACTCGGGGCCAACATCTCCAACTTCAGCCTTTCCCCCAGCTCTGTTCTCTTCCATGTTGGCCATGCAGGTTTGTGCTGACTGAACGGACTACCTTAGAATATCCAATTTTTGCTGCTGTTTCTGTTTGTAGTTGAAAACAATCTGGTGTGTTGTTTCTTTGGATATTTCTTTCAGCCATGCTGGGCCTGATGTATGTTTACTGGACACATCTCAACATGTTCCAGACCCTCAAGTATCTGGCCATCATTGGCAGTCTAACCTTCCTGGCTGGAAATCGTATGCTGGCCCAGAAAGCAGTCAAGAGGTACAGTATGCCTTATTAACTACTACAGGCTTGCTGGCTTTTGAAGAGAGTCCTTCACCGCAGGGAGAATGGTCAACCTTTTTAGGTCCAAAGTTTTCCTGGCGTTTTGGGGCCTCTCAGTGGGGAAAATGAACGGCCCCCTCCACGGCACTGGCCCCTCAGGGTGTCCTTTGAGCCCTGTGCCCACAAGTCTGCCAGGAAACCCTCAACTGTAGAGTGTAGTGCTCATGTCCACTGAGACCCCCAAAAGTGACCCCCACCTAGATTTGTGAGGGTGATAACCTGAGTGGGCGATTCTCTCAGGCCATCAGTCTCTAGAGCCCTCCAAAGGACATGCAGTTAAATTGGTTCACTCTGTGTCACAGGCTGAAGACGTCAAGCTGTAATTGTTCACTTTTGATCCTGTCTCTTTTGTCCATTCTAAAATGGTTAAATGACCAAATAATACAACTGCTTATAATACTTTTCTCTTCCTGTTAGTGTTGTCTGCTTATCTTTATTGCTTACTTGATAGTCTACTGTGGGTGTCCACTTTGTCCTTCTGGCTAGTGCTTGTCTCTTTAACCAACCTTTCCACTCCTGGCTGTATTTCTCTTTTTACTCCTCTTCCAGGATTGCTGCAGAGCAAAGTAGTAGATTGGCCAAATATAGGAGCCTGCGATAAAGGCCTCTCTTTCTTGTAACAAAAGACCAGTCTTCCAGGCTGAAGTAAGGCCATCCCCGTGGATTGCATCCCCATTAGCCTGCATTACGCATGGCTATGTGGTGCTTACTCACCCACTCACTCAATCACTCTGTGTTCATTTGAATGTCCACTTGTATTTAAACCCCTGGCTTGCCTCTCAATCAACTTTATCCGCCCATCATACTGTCCATGCTAGCACTTGCTAGCCCAGTGTTGAAAGCCAACTGACTGATGTGTCCAAGCTATATATTTTCGTTGTTTTTGACTCTTTTCTTGTTTAGGCACGGTGACATTTGTATATGTATCCATCTGTCAAGCTGCATTATTCTGTGTTTTTATTTGTTTGTGACACATAGTTAAAAAAAATTAAATAAGCCATGGCCAAAATACTCTTTCAACATTGTTGTTAACATAGGATATAACAATACTTGATAGATGTAAGACTGTATACTAACTGATTAGGCCACATTGTTGTGCATGTATATTTGCAGCAGAAAATATCTTACTGAATCTTTTCACCTGTTACAGACTCGCAAGTAAATGAAGACAGAAAATTTGAGAAGACTGGATGGGCTTCACTTTGTTTTTCAAGAATTCTAACACAGGAAATATGAAGCTGCGATTCTCGTGAATGCAATTGATTATTCCAAATGCAGTTCAAATTCATTTTTTCCACTTAAAAGTAAATGTGTTATCATGGTGTCTCCGAGTGACTGGACAGATGCCCAAAGACACGGATTGCCTACTGATGGCTGTAAAGCCAAAATTCCTTGCACTTCATTTCCCTGTGAGGTTCTGTTGCTGATGCTGTTTTTCACAATAGTTTAATTTGAGTTATTGTGTTTTTGTACATTCCCCAAAATCGATCTCATTAGAACTTGCCACGTTATTTTATTTTGACTGTTCCATTATCAGCAATTCAAACTTTAAACTGTGTTCTCTGATCACTATATTTAAGGAGAGTGAGAATTATCTCATGCAAAATGTTTCAGGCAAATCCAAGGTGGCAGATGTTTTTGTAATGAAAGGAAATAAAGAAATGAGGATGATTACCAATGTCATATTGTTCATGGGTGAACTTAGTTTTACCAAATAGAGAAATTAACTGCACGGCATGATTAGTTGTAACAAGAAAATCTTTTGCTTTATTGTGTAAACATGACATTGCTGTATTTTTTTTATACCAGTCTGTTAGAGTGAAGAACTGAACAGTGCATTTTTCACTTTAAATTCTTTGGTAGTAATTGTGTAATAATCTGAATGCAAAAGCTGAAAATAAATGTTTAAAAGTTTAATTGATATGCTAGATGATAGAACAGGGGGTTTAGTATTTAGGTTCTTGGATAACCGAAGATACACCTGCTTTCTTCACTGTGTCCATTTTGACAGTGAAAGCATAGGAGTCTGCAAAGAGAAAGGTTTGTTATTTCTCACGTCAAATGATAATTTCATTTATTACATACATAAAATATTAGCAGTTATTTAAATCTTTTACTTATTTACATGCATTCATGCAAATCCATGAATTTCCATGATGTTACCTGGCTTTCCTTCCCTGTTCATGCTGTCCCCTGTATATATGTTCACTTTGAATGGAAGTCAGATCCTGTTTATATGTCCCTTCATATATGTCCGACTGACGTTTCACATAGCTTTCAGAAGTGTCCCTAGACAAAACATGGGTGTTCAACTCACTCAACGTTTTCGAGCTATATTTTCTCGAGTTAAATTTGTTTTTAATTCTATTGTGAAATGGGAATTTCTGAATCTCCTCTGTAGTACTTACCGTAACCGTTTCCCTATGACTCTTTGAAGAAATCTCCTGGCTGAGATCTGACCCAGAACTTTCCTGTAGCTGTTGGTAAAGATAGCATCTGCATGTCGTCCTAACCTAAGGACCTCAGACCTGTTATATTTTGTATTCATTACAAAAACATATACCCTATATTGAAATCTTAAAATGTTGAAAGTTTACCTACATTTGAGACGCATTTTATTCATACATTAATCGAAGATACTTACACTTTAATCATTGGTGCAACTGCTTTTAGAAAAACCTTTAAGGTACTTGAATTGACTTACCGAAGCTCTGATTCTGGTCTGGCATTGTCCTCCTCTATCAGTTGTACTGGATTCTCCATGGCAGATGTCATCAGGATGGACATGTCCCTTTGGCCAAACCTTCCAAATATCAAACTCACATCAAACCAAAAATCTTAACATTGTCTCAAAACTGTTATTGTAGAGATTATCCGATTTGATCAGTTTTTATTGTATAGATACACATAAAATAATGTTCTTGATTATTTGTTTATTTGTTTATTTAAAAAAAAAAAACACGAAAAGGCTATTGAGCTATTACATACACCGTTCAGTTATTAAAAAAATTATAAAGTCACAGTATGTGTAAATGTTATCTTTATATTTGATCATAACTATACTTAACATGTGAACCTATTTAGTCATCCAGTAAGAAACATTTGCACAAACAACATGTTGAAAAATGAGTCATATGCTTTGTTGGGCTGCATATTATGAGTAGCAACATATACAATATTCTTTTATTTTCTAACTCTGGGTAATTATCTTTTGGTTTGCTCATAGTTTTTATTTATTAATGTGCTATTCTGTGACGATGCAACCCATGATGACTAATACAGATAACTTGAACCTCGTAGCATAACAAGAGTAGGGGCACAGAATGACAGGCAGTGTGACCCCTAAACGATTAAGTACATCATGTTCAAAGGCAGCTTGCTGGCTACAGTGATTCTCTGCCTCTTCATTGTCATTGTCTGTCAACAACACTGCATGCTTCTCTTGATAAATGAGCAGGCATCGCTTATCTACAGTAAAAAAGAAAATGAATTATGAAAATTGAGAGCAAAATAGCTTGTATAGTTTGTCTATTGTTAGTGTGGACATTGTTAAAGGAACCCAATTTGTTATGTATCATTCCATTTACATTTTATTCAGTTATTGTTCTCATAATAAAAGGATGGCTCTTATCTTATCTGGCTGTAGCAGAAAATGTATTCTGTGTATTAATTACAGTACATCTAGACAACAAAGGCCCTTTTTAGTGACACATTTTTTTGTTAACTAATAGTAGACTATAGTTTATAACTAATCATGTTTCTATTTTTTATTTGTTAAGTTTTAAAAGGTATGGCTTAAATAAATATAGTTTGAAAAATAACATTGATTAATTAAAACAAGTAAGATTAAGCTATGATACAGGGTTAAAATTGAATTTAAAATAAAATTGGCACTCCAATCAATGGCAGATTATTTGTTTCAATGCAGAATTCAGTGACTTACCTGATGGATGGAGAGAGCGGAGAGCCTGTTAAAGACATGACCAGGCAGCATAACACCAGCAGTGTAACTCGCTCCATCGTCATGGCCAGTTCTGGGGAGAATGGACAGCAAGAAAAAATGACAGAGTAGAAATTACATTAGAAAAAACGCTGAAGCCACAGTTTTCCTTACTTGGCCTGGTCTGACATGTCTGCAGTGGACATTTGTTTTTAAAGAATGTACACTATTCTTCAATGTATATATTTGTTAAACCATTCAATAAAGGGGTACCTTCTCAGCTGTAGTTAATTTAAATAGTTAAAGTATACAACAGTAAAAATAAATATATACATAAAAAATTTTTCCCAGACTTTTCAAAAGTTACCAGTAAGTGTAGATTTGTTTTGTAATTGATATCCTTGTAGTGTCAGTTCTTGATGCACGGCAGACTGATCACCACCATCTCAGATCCCAGATAAGTTGAAGAGTGGACAACCAGACTCTCAAACCATTTAGAAGGAGGATGCATCTATTCTCTGATATTAAACTTACCAAAAGACCCAATGACATCACACACTATTGTGCTTGCTTTCTCTTCCTCCCTCTCTCATCCCCCCTCCCTCCCCTCTCTCTCTCTCCCTCCCAATCTCACCCCCCCCCCCCCCCCCCCCCACCCCCCTCTCTCTCTCTCTCTCTCTCTCTCTCTCTCTCTCTCTCTCTCTCTCTCTATCTTTATCTCTCTCTTTCATGTGGTTCTTTCTCTCACTTGACTCTCTCACTGCAAGGTGTTGAAGCCGATAATTATGTGTAACATGTTCAACTCTGTTTGCCTGAACAAAATGTCAGGAAAAGCACAGTTGGTTTTATCAAAAACTTAGTAAACTCATTCTTTGAATCTTGACGAGTCTGGATTGGACCACCATTTGATGTCTAGAATAACTGGAACCAATCTGAAACGAGAGTTATTTAACCCGGACTACAGAATATGGCGTACGGGGACGTATTAATGAGTCGGACACTTGTTTACCCTCCCTCTCGAATGACATTCATGCAATTAAATTGGTTTAAATTGAGTTAAACTTGGCAGAGTAGTTTTCTGAATGATGATGTGAAATATGTTATCTGGACCACCAATCTAATTAAGCTCTGTCTACCTACGCAGGCGTAAATCACGTAGATCTAAACTGGCATCAACCAGAGAGTACACAAACCAAGTCTATCATGCTACTTAGTCTCTGCAGGTTTTAACCGGGTACAGTTGGCAACATGGATTGCACTAGGAGTTTAAAACCTGTGCTATTTTTCCTCCGTCAATTCGTACCAAGACGCTGTATTCAGCACAGTTACAGCTACCACGCAAAGTCGGACAGAACACACCCTAAAGAGACTAGCAGGGTGGATAAATTAAAGATTCAGATATCCTCTGGTCCCAGTTTCAATGACTTTGTCAAGGTGACAGCCAAAAACAACAAAATTGCCGTCAGTGATTTGGTGGAGGGACACAACGAAAATCATGCATATCTTGAGGAAGACTCAGAAATGGGGAATTCAAGGAAAGGTTAGAATTTTTTTTTTTATGTCAAATGTTACGCTATTAAGCCAGGTAGTGTAAAAATACTTTAATTTATGTTAGACATAATTAGACATATTTATGTCTTGCAGTACACTTTGAAACATATGGCTGTCAAATGAACGTGAATGACACAGAGATTGCCTGGTCCATATTACAGAGGAAGGGATATCTACGTACAGCTGATCTAACTGAGGTACCAGAATCAAAGTTTAAATTGTAGGCTCACAGCTTTTTATTTCAGCAACATTGCATATCAACAATTTCTTTGTCTTTTCAGGCTGACATTGTCCTTCTTGTTACATGCTCCATAAGGTAAATGTAAAGTCTAGTTTAAATAACAATTTTCACCAACTTTCATATTAAACTGAGATCAAAGGATTCATGTAAAGCAACTTATGCAAATACACCCTTTCTACCACTTAGGGATAAAGCAGAACAAACTATTTGGAATAGACTGCAGCAACTCACTGCCCTGAAAAGGAAACGGTTTAGGAGCCGGACACCTATGAAAATTGGAGTTTTAGGTAAGTTACATGTACGTTACTCAAGTTTACCTATACCACTTAGAATGTACATGTGGGAATACTGAGGTCTATATTATCGTTGTACACTAGGGATGCAACTATACTCTCAGCTCACGATTCACGATACTATGTTTGCGGTTTGATTCTTTTACGATATTTTTAAGCAAATCAATTGAACTGACACTGGAATGAAAACAATGGATTTATTGTGTATGCATTAACAATGCTGAACTATTGTGGTCTGTTTGTACCATTAAACCTAACCATTGAAATTCAAAATTATTAAAAATAAAAAATATAATATAACTAGAGCTGATGATCCAACTCATACGATGCATACTGTCACATTTTCGCACCGCGAAGTATTGTGCTATGATGAATCTTTACACCATGATGAATTTATTTACACATATAAAAACAATGTCACATTTGCAATGTCTCTCTCTTTCTCTCTCTTCCAGGTTGTATGGCAGAGAGGTTAAAGACAGAGTTGCTGGAACGTGAGAAGCTGGTAGATGTCCTGGCCGGCCCAGATGCGTACAGGGACCTCCCTCGCCTTCTGTCTGTTGCCCACGGAGGCCAGCAGGCTAGCAACGTGCTGCTCTCTCTGGAGGAGACCTATGCAGATGTCATGCCCATTCACCATACCCCACAAGGATACAGTGCTTTTGTGTGAGTGACTCTAACAAAAAAAAATGGAATTATCTTTTCCACCCTGTCTCATTTTGAAGTCTAATCAAGTAATTACATTCCCTTCCATTTGATGTGAATCTTTTTTTTTCTTCCTAAAGTGATTGTCAATACCTGTCCCATGTCCAGGTCTATCATGCGAGGCTGTGACAACATGTGCAGTTACTGCATTGTCCCATTCACCCGTGGGCGAGAGAGGAGTCGGCCTGTGTTATCCATCCTGGAGGAAGTCCGTACGCTTTCTGAACAGGTGAGGGGAACACGTCATTACTTATCACTGAAAACTATCAGCAGTCATACAGTGCATCCGGAAAGTATTCATACCCCTTCACTTTTTCCACATTTTACTATGTCACAGCCTAATTCCTAAATGGATTAAATACAAAAAAAATCGCAACATTCTACACACAATACCGCATAATGACAAAGTGAAAAACGTTTTTTAGAATTTTTGGCAAATGTATTAAAAATTAAATGATAAAACATCACATGTACATAAGTATTCACACCATTTGCTGTGACACTCAAAATTGAGCTCAGGGGCATCCCGTTTCCACTGATCATCCTTGATGTTTCTACAACTTCATTGGAGTCCACCTGTGGTAAATTGAATTGATTGGACATGATTTGGAAAGGCACACACCTTTTTATATAAGGTCCCACAGTTGACAGTGCATGTCAGAGCACAAACCAAGCCATGAAGTCCAAGGAATTGTCTGTAGACCTCCGAGACAGGATTGTATCGAGGCACAGATCTGGGGAAGGGTACCAAAAAAATTCTGCAGCATTGAAGGTCCCAACGAGTACAGTGGTCTCCATCATTCGCAAATGGAAGACGTTTGGAACCACCAGGACAGGACTCTTCCTAGAGCTGGCCGCCCGGCCAAACTGAGCAATCAGGGGCAAAGGGCCTTGGTCAGGGAGGTGACCAAGAACCCGATGGTGACTCTGACAGAGCTCCAGTGTTCCTCTGTGGAGATGGTAGAACCTTCCAGAAGGACAACCATCTCTGCAGCACTCCACCAATCAGGCCTTTATGGTAGAGCTGCCAGACGGAAGCCACTCCTCAGTAAAAGGCACATGACAGCCTGCACGCATGGAGTTTGCCAAAAGGCACCTAAAGAACTCTCAGACCATGAGAAACAAAATTCTCTGGTCTGATGAAACCAAGATTGAACTCTGGCCTGAATGTCAAGCGTCATGTCTGGAGGAAACCAGGCACCGCTCATCACCTGGCCAATACCATCCCTACAGTGAAGCATGGTGGTGGCAGCATCATGCTGTGGGGGTGTTTTTCAGTGTCAGGAACTGGAAGACTAGTCAGGATCAAGGGAAAGATTAATGCAGCAATGTACAGAGAGATCCTTGATGAAAACCTGCTCCAGAGCGCTCTGGACCTCAGACTGGGGCGAAGGTTCACCTTCCAACAGGACAACGACCCTAAGTACACAGCCAAGATAACAAAGGAGTGGGTTCGGGACAAGTCTGTGAATGTCCTTGAGTGGCCCAGTCAGAGCCCAGACTTGAACCTGATTGAACATCTTTGGAGAGATCTGAAAATGGCTGTGCACCGACGCTCCCCATCCAACCTGATGGAGCTTGAGACAATCTGCAAAGAAGAATGGGAGAAACTGCCCCAAAATAGGTGTGCCAACCTTGTAGCATCATACTCAAGAAGACTTGAGGCTGTAATTGCTGCTAAAGGTGCTTCAACAAAGTATTGAGTAAAGGGTGTGAATACTTATGTACATGTGATATTTTATTTTTTTATTTTTAATACATTTGCAAAAAATTCTAAAAATCTTTTTTCACTTTGTCATTATGCGGTATTGTGTGTAGAATGTTGAGATTTTTTATTTATTTAATCCATTTTGGAATTAGGCTGTGACATAATAAAATGTGGAAAAAGTAAAGGGGTATGAATACTTTCCGGATGCACTGTATATCCTATCCATTGTTTCCTCTATTTAACTGTTTGTGTGTCTGTGACCTTGCAGGGTGTCAAAGAGGTTACACTGCTGGGCCAGAATGTGAACAGCTACAGGGACACATCCGAGCAGCAGTTCTGTGGTACGGAACCAGCTCAGCTTAGCCGGGGCTTCAGGACTGTGTACCGGACTAAGCAAGGAGGCCTGTGGTTCTCTGACCTGCTGGATAGGGTTTCTCTCATAGACCCGAACATGAGGATACGATTCACTTCCCCTCATCCCAAGGACTTCCCAGATGAGGTGAGCAGGACAGCCGACCGTGATATGAAAGATTGTTCAAGCTCTCCTCCTGTCGTAACTCTGCTGGGATAGGTAGGGATAATGCCACCTTTTAACATGCAGCATACTGGCTGTTCCTGGTTTGTGTTGGTGTCTTCGTGTAGGTGCTGCAGCTGATAGAGGAACGAGGGAACATCTGTAAGCAGATCCACCTCCCTGCGCAGAGTGGCAGCAGCCAGGTCCTGCAGGCAATGCGACGCGGGTAAAACCAACGACTCGCCGTCTTTTTCCGTTTCTAAACCTATCACAGGCTTTTGTTAAATAGGCGCCTGTGTCTTTTTACACAGCTATACACGAGAGGCCTACTTGGAGCTTGTGGAGAACGTTAAGGCAATGATACCAGGTGAACCATCCTACCAAGTCCCGCAGACGCAAACTGCACCGTTAGACAATAATGAGATGTCTTGGGAGAGAGGTGGACTGGAGCAGAGATTGTGTTGTGTGTGTGTGTGTTTCAGGGGTCAGTCTGAGCAGTGACTTCATCGCTGGCTTCTGTGGGGAGACAGAGGAGGACCACCAGCAGACCCTGTCTCTTGTCAGACATGTGGGCTATAACGTGGGGTTCCTCTTTGCCTACAGTATGAGGAAGGTCAGTACTCTTTAAGTCTGTTGACATTGACTGCAAAGCGTGGTGCTTAATGATTGGATTTACGATGGTTCATCCTATGATTTGGCAGGTCAACCGTGTCATAGTGCCTGAGAATTGCCAGTTACCTTTGTAAACACTCGCTTTCTATGCTTTTGCTCCTTCTCCACAAGAAAACGCATGCATTTCATCGTCTCCAGGATGATGTCCCAGCAGAAGTGAAGCAACGGAGGCTAGAGGAGCTCATCGGCGTGTTCCGAGAAGAGGCTGCGAGGGTTAATGCCACGCTCACTGGCAGTGCACAGCTCGTTCTAGTGGAGGGAGTGAGTACTGCATGCATTTCTACTGCGTCATTGCATCTTTCCAATACTGTATTTAGAATGTTTTCAGCCTTGACAGGTTGTTATATTCCCCATTGTGAAGTTAAAATGTAAAAGTAACCCTAACACAGGAATATATGTTTTCTTCACTTTGCATTTAGGAGAGTAAGCGATCCTCCCAGGACCTTTGTGGGAGGACTGAAGGGAATGTTAAAGTGATCTTCCCCAAGCAAGATGTCGCCATTCAGTCTTCAGATATTGTCACTGCCCCCATCAATGCTGGGGACTATGTCTTGGTCAAGGTATGCATTCACCTAACTGCTATCTTTCTCCCGCAACAACATTGATCAGAACGAGAAGTACCGTTGTTGAATAGCTATTAAGCAACAACGCAACAACACTTGCATGTATATCATTATGTGGGTGCTAGTCTAAACATGCAGAGGGATTTTATAGTTGTTTGAAATCGTCCATTGGTGTCCAAAGTATTAACATGACTGTGGAGTGTCGATTTATAGTAGTAGTTGGAAGTTCAGTTCTTAGGAGCTACTCCAGTATAAATTAGAAATGTACTTTTAAGATAATTTTAACTTCTTTACTAATCTTGTCTAAATGTTCTTCAAAAGTTTTTTTTTAATCTTCAATTACCTCATGTAGATCATATCAACCAACTCGCAGAGCCTGAGAGGACATGCTTTGAAGCACAGCTCCCTGAGTGACACAGTGAAACATTTGCATCAGCCCCCACCTTGACGGGCAGATGGCTATCCTTTGACAAATCAGACTGAACAGTCTCTCTCCTCACCACCACGATGGAGAGCAGGCACTTGATAGACAATGACACTCCAAGTCAGTGATGACAAACTTGTTGGAGGAGTGGGTCATTCACTAGTGGGTGAAGCAGCATGTGTTGGTTGACACATCACTCGAGTGGTCACTTGAGAATATCCCCACTTAGCTATTATACTGACATGACAAGGGACAGATGAAAGACCAAGGCTATATGGAAAGGAAAAAAAATCAAAACTTTATTAAAACGTTATTCAACAATCCGTTTGATAAAGAGCTACTTTTTGTTGCATCCTTTTGCATTTCACATTGTTTCATATAAACAAATGTCACTAGTTGGATGTGCATTATTGATTTAATAATGTTTCAATCCACAATAATATATATTGGGTAAGCCAGGAATCCCTGAGGTTGTTCTTTGTGCTGTTCAGCCAGTGAATTGAACGTCCGTTCCAACCAGCAGATAATCCTAGAAAAATACAACAAGATTACTACTGCAGCAAGATCCCCGCTGCCGTACATATGGCATTCACAATTTAGTTGATTTAAAAGTATGTGTAAAAACTTTCCAGTGCAATGTATCAAAATGATGATATTATTTCAGTTTTATGACTGGCTTGGAGAGACAAGTTTAATTAATATGTCTGTTCTTGTCGCCCTACTGCTGACATGAGACGTTCTACATCTTACCTTCAGGACCTGAAGCTGAGTGTTCACAAGGCTCATCTTCCCAATGGTAGGAAGTGGATATCCCTTCTCAAGGCGAGCTTTGGAGGCAAATTTAGAATATTTCCTTTAGTGTTGCACGAAGAAACCCTTTCATGAACAGTATATTAGAGTTAGACCATATAGGAAAACTCACCATTAACTTTGGGCATCACTGCCACTTTCAGGACCATCAGGAAGATATTGTCCAGAGATTTCACCTGTTGAAGTTTCAATGAAATGAATGTGTACTCAAATCTTGTCTACTGCAATACTTTCTAGTAGTCTAAGAGCAATCGCTTTACCTGAAAGTCTCCCACATAGCTGGTTCCCAAAGTCATTTCAATCCTGCGGAAAACAGATACGTTCAGTGTCTTTTAATCCCCCTCTCAATACTTGTGAGGACCAGCATGAACTCACTTATTCAGGGTCACAGCTCCAGCCAGTTTCACTCCCGTCACATACACTCGAGCGCTCACACTGGCTTCCTGCGAAGACAACATAGATCTTCAAGACACAATTAACACTCGGCCTTGCCGACTGACAAGTTGGAATTGAATTATATGTCACTGACCATGTTGAGGACAAAGAGAGGGGAGAGGGTGGTGTTCGGCTGGATGGCGAAGGCAGTCACCGTGCTAACGGCCTGCACAGTGACATTGTTGGGTTCAAAGGTTATTGTGGGCTCCTTAGCTGCCTTCACCAACAGCTTCATCATCAGGCCAGGGAAACGCTTTGCAATCTAAAAAAAAAACGAATGTAAATTTGCGTGGATGGTTGACATTTCCCCTCAGTAACAATATACAAGTCAGGAAGAGAAGTTATCACTTATGAGCTTGTTACTTGGGGAATGAAGGCTCCGAATGTCCGGGTGTTCAGCCGGATAGGAGAACTGGGAGGGATCTGGAAAACCAACAATGATTATCTTTGGTCATCAGTATTAGCATTGTCAAGGTAAATGGTAAAATTAGAGACTCACCATATCATCAGTAATATACAAGCTGAGAGCACCAGCTTTATTGTAGACAAAGCCTGCAGAGTTGATGGTAAAGGCAGAAATGCCAATGTACAGCATATTGTTTATTTGCGGAGGCAGAGAGAAAGGTGCTGGAGAGAATGGAGGCTCCTGATGCTGACCAATATTGTAGAACTCACCCTTTAATGAGAAATGGGAAATGCACATACACATACCCATACAAGTAGGTACATAGACACACATACAGACATACACACACAAAAAGCACACAATGTTTCAAGATAGAAAAACCGACATGGGAAATATTGTAACTGATAATGCTTTTTCTTTAAACCAAATTAGCCAAATAATGCTTTAATGCTGATTTGAACATTCAAAAGACATTTCTGGATTGCTGGATAGTGCTTCACCTCACCTTCAAATCAAAATCTATGGAAGATTTCGAAATGTTTGGCGATGACACCATGGAATATTCTACTTCAGCATACTTGTCCACATGAGCTAGAACTACAGAATTATACAAAACTGTGAGATTCATGTTACAAAACCAATAGATTGACATAAAAACATATTAGGATTGTGATACTTTATTTAACCATTGAGAGTCTTCAGTTGAGGGTTCATATCAGATACGGCATCAGCCACCAGAGGGCAGATCTAGAACATGAATAGAGGTATTTGTGGTCAAAGCACAATTTCTATGTACTGAGAAGTATGATTTCCCCAAAGGTTTTATCTGTACCTGTTTTTGAAGTGCATTACGCAGTGCCTTGTCAATATAGGCACTAAATAGGTTGTATAACCAGCTGCAAAACAGGAACCAAAACACATGAGTAAGTGCTGCATGGCTTTCCGATGTAATACGGGAAATTCACATTGGTTTGATACTTCCTGAATACAATCAGAAAGTCAGTTTAATGTCTTTGTACATATGAACTGGTGTACGTGGGTTCATTTACCTGGTCCCACCGTGAAACTTGATACTTGCACTGCCCAGGTTGGCCTCACACTTGGCACTGGTGACCATCGGCCGACCAGTCTCATCACTTTTAATAGCAATACTGGTAGTGATAGTAAGTCCATTCACTCCCAGGTCAAATGAGCCGCTGTCTTTTCTAAATGTTAAGTCAAGTCAAGAATAAGACAATCAAGTTTTTGTCACTTTATGGATGTATGCACCCCTTCTGACAACATCCTCATGCTATCTCTTCACTCACATGAACCGGAGATATTTGACCCTCCAGTTGCCATGCAAGTTGATGAAAGCATTACTGATAGACAGACTGACACCAGTGCCTGGCACAAGTCCCAGGGCAGACTTTGGCAATCCCAAATTCACGATCTGCATTCTGCAACAAAGAGGATTTGGTGTTTCATTTATACATCTCAGTAGGATAGGAACGGACAGTTCTAACAGAGGTGATGCACATGACTCTATTTTGACTGTAGAAAAGCACATGGGAGGCTCTGACTTACTTTGACAAACTGTACTGCACCTTTCCAATTGGAGCCACTCTCTCTGTCCCCGAAATATCCGGAACCTTAAGGGTCCGCAGCTTTTTCTGGAGTGATGCCATTCCCATCTGTCTACCTGTCAGCAATATTGGAATAGCAGTATGAGGGAAAAAAGCTTCCCAAGCAAAATGTGCTGAGGGCTTGACACAAACTTACCGTATTCCATGCCCTTTTCTGTTAGTTTGACCTTGACACCAGGGTTGGTGCTCAAGGCCACTGGGACAACAGCCACCAGGACCAGCCAACACCACAGAGACATCCTGGATGCTTTGGCATACATAGGACTAGTTTGAACACATTTCTATCAAGATTGTATTATCAAATGTTGGGCCATTTATTAGTTGCATGTAGACACTTACCCACTCTCTTCGCTGCCCAGTGCCGGTAACTGTGACCTAATGATTGTCACGCCTGTTTGGGGAACAAAGATACAATTACTTTTTGTTTACAAGGATGAATGTCATCCATGGTAAACCAACTATTCCCCACAATTGTATAATTACAATTATTTTACAGAGTAAATAATCAATTTTTTATAATAAAAGATTTTTTTCTCTGTATTGTGTTGATTTCTACACCACGCAAAAGGAAAAAAATTGTCAGACAGGGGTAGGGGATACTTTCGCAAAAACCTGTCTTGATTAACTTTGCACCCATGAAAGGCCCTGTGTGTATGTCTTTGCGGCAGACAAAGCCACATGACCAGTGGTAAGTTTGTGAGCTGGTTCTTAATTCAATTATCCATTGGCCTCACGAAGAGGAAAGAAGAAAGAAGATCCTATCAAATCACAAACATGTGACTCTGCATGGATCAACTGTTAGAAAAGTTCCCATTTGAATTTTTTTTTTGTGTGACAAACCTTGTTTAATTATTTTCCTAGTAGTGAAAGTATCTTGAATGTAAGCATATTCAAAGCAAAACCAACTCCAAAAACATTCCTATTTTGCATGCTACACAGCAAGCTACCACTGAGGGGAAATGCCACTGCATTTGAGAGAGATCTTACAAATGTAAAAAACAATATTCCACTTCTAGCAATATCTTAATAACACATATCTTCTGTTGAAAGATTTTTAGAAACTACCACAAGACTGCGTCAATTCGTAAACACAAGTCAGGGTCAAAATAATCCAAGCAAAACATGTAAAAATAAACTAACAGACGACACCATGCATCTCTCATACAGAACCATACCGTACATACTTTATACACTTCTCAGTGGTTACCTTAGCCAGAGACAAGCCAGGCAGAAAGTTCTGTATTGTCCCGATGTGTGTCGCCTTGACTGGAAGAAGTGCAGAGTGAAAGTGGAAGATAGACACATGGCCTCTAATTTTGTTTTCTCAAACAGGAAGTAAACTGAGTCAGATATGGACTGGGATCACCACAAAAAGGGAGCATGACAATTCACAAGTAAAAGAACATTTACCATCTGCGAGAGCAAGAACATGTACAATCTACAAGAGTAAGGACAATCTATAATGTTTGTTTTCCCATGAATACACTTCAAAGCAAAGACTTTACACTCTGAATGAATGCAGCCAGGATCTTTCTTGAATGTTGGAATCAATAGACTCAATCAGGGAGGACTGTGGTGTTCAGAGGTAATCAATAGTGATAAAAATGTCCCCTATAAACCTCCAATGTATGGACTTTAAAGAGACCAACCATATACCATCTGTGATAAAGGGGCCTTTAACTGTAACAGCATTTAGAAAAATAACTGCATGCTAGCTTAATGCTGACGGTATTTTATGTGTATTAAAGAACTTTTATAGTAATGGAAAATATTGACTCATGGAGGTAGATGAAAAATCCTAAGAATTGTTTGAACTGTGCTACTATAAATGTCCAGTAGATGACAGTCTTATGTTATTTCAAACACACACACACACACACACACACACACACACACACACACACACACACACACACACACAGGAATACTTATTTATACATACTTATGAGAAGCTATGCTGAAAGTCATAATGTGGTAGGCTTCATCAGGTGTCTGAATACGTTTAAGGTGCCCATCAGTTATTCACTTTTTATTTTCTTTTAATTTTATTTTCAACAACCTCACATTGAATTTGGAAGCATAATGGATGCTTTAGTTGTCAAGGAATTATATAAATAAATGTTTTGGCCACAGGCCTGTAGTTGTGAGGGCAGATTCAGAACTACGGACGCTTGGTTGCTGGGGTGACATAGAATTGATAAGCAAATATGCATTAGCCACACACAAGCAAATCCCTTTATTGATTTAATATGTGGTGTGATAACTCAAAAATCACTTGAGGAAGTTGGCATTTATCTGAAGTAAAAACGTTTTAAAGGAACATTTAAATATAGAAAATCAAGCGCATTGCCATGTCACATTTTAAAATGATTTGGTTGTGTATAATAATACAGTATATCCACCTCAAGGAAGTTGGATTTAAGTATCAGTACAGTAAATATGAGGTTCACTGTCTCTTCAGATTAAGCAGAAACATATCTTTTGTAAGCTGCAAACACTTGGAATCTGCGGGCTGTAGTAACATATTTTTTTAAGTGATGCCAATATTATCAAAGCAAATCATAATTGATAGAGTAATGACGGACCAGACGGTATCTACAAACACACAGGGTTCTGGAGAGAGTTCTACCCTCTTTTATTTATTTCTCTGTCACATGCCATTAGTTGCATCTCACAACCCAAGATAAGATAATGATTCCATTGTCAAGCTCCCACTTCTGGGAATACAGCCCTGTGATGGAGAGGATAATCTTGGACTGCATGGCTCTCAACTCCCCGCAGCTTGGGAGTTCAGCAGACCTGGAGACTTCCTCACTTGACTTGCCAAGTGTGTTGTAGCTTCAACTAGAAATGGTAAAAGGGATAATGGTGAAATTGAAATGTTCAAAACGAAATAATATTAAAAGACATGGTTTGAGTTTGCCAGAGTGATAGACTCTCCACAAAAGTTTAAGTTTTGATGTTCATGATTAGTACGGAGTACATATTTGTGTGGGGTATGTCGTTGACTGAATTCAACACAACCTTTACTTGTGCCAATGCATGAGGTCCCTAAATCAATGTGCCAGTGTGCAAGGCATAAAAGGAGCAATGTGGCCTTAGAGAAGGCCTGTGTGTGCCCCTGCACCATGCAGCTGGGGGACTTGGGCACGGCTCCACCCTCCGCTACAGCCACAACACTCACAGATTGCCGAAATAGTTAACATTGCCATTCCATAATACTGTTACAAGGCAAGGAATCCTCATCCGCCTTCCCCATCATATTCAACTGAAGCAGGGCCTTCAGATTTACCGGCAATACAGGACTACGTGGACTAAGTAATTAATGCATAATAGCAAACTGAGAGAGAAATAAACATCTTATTTGGTGCAAAGACTTAAATAGATTGGTTTTGAAAAAAATGTTAATGTTGTCGCTTGCTATTTGTTTGTTCGTTCCTAGATATGCCCCCAAGTAAATAAGAAAGATAAGACTGGCAGCAGACACAGCTAGCGAGTTGCGTCCTGCATTTCAAAGTCTACCGCCCCGAGGTGGAGGGTAGCCCGCATGGTCTACTATCCAGTCTTCTCTGTGCTGACAGCGAAATTGGCACATGAGCTCTGCATCAGCTTAAAGACACACGCTTGCTCATAGTCATACTAATTTGTAGCGATCTAAAGTACGTGCATAAAGATAAATAACTTATAATTTAGCCTACTATGTTAATATTGAAACCGAATAATCACAATCCCGTTCTTTGTACTATTTGCACTATTTGGGTGTTCAAGAATAACGTATTTAGATTCGGGCACACCCCTAATATCTAACTTGTCATTTTCACCACATTAAGCCACTACAGTATGGATGGAGTCTTTTCACAAATGGTGGTGACGGAGGACTGCAGTGTTTTCACCTGATTAAAAGGGGCACACGTGCAGGCCGTGCATGAAAACAGGGTTCAATAAATAAATAAATGTGCACTGCATGTAACCGTGGTTAAGCTCACCTGCGGTATCAGCTAGGGATTAAGATCCCATGGACTGCAGCTACACCAAAGGACACTGCCATTCAAATCATTCAATGTAAGTGTTGCTGTTGTTGTTGTTGTTATTGTTGGAAGCCAAGTCCGGGCTGCCATATACCGTGGCATTTGGTTGACAAAGCCGTGGCTGATTTCCTGTGCAGCTGCGAGGGACCCATGCATCACATGACAGCCGGACACACATCATGTGTGGTGGAGTGGAAAGGGGTGTGCCTCTTCTGCACTAAGTTCAGCAATTGTTACCAGGTAGACAGACATCAGAACCCCCCCCCCCCACCCACACACACATACACACACACACACACACACACACACACACACACACACACACACACACACACACACACACACACACACACACACACACACACACACACACACCACCCCCTTGTTTAGATTAACAGGGCTTTCAATAGGCTTGATGAGGAATGACACTCTTCGAGCTCACAGGGAGAAGCTAGAAAAATCCAAGATGGTCTCCCCCTTCCTCTCTGTTGTCACAAGGGATGTCATGTGCCGGTGGAACAAATATTGAAAGGGAAATAGCCATGTTCTGGCTCAGAGATACAAGGGAAGAGCAGAGCAGAGCAGAGGGATGAGGCGGCATAGAAACAGGATGATAGGTCACACTTTGGAGTGACAATGGTCTGTGTTTTATTTTGTATTTTGATAATTTTCTAGATTAAACAATGAGTAATTTACCTTTGGTTTGTAATGAGAAATAATTATCAGTTACTGTAGCAGTTACTAGAATTACTATCACATTTTGTTTTCAGTTCATAAAAAATAGAGTGTGATACCTTGTACATAAGCAATCATTAACTAGGCATTTATATAAATCAAATCATAACCACACAGAACTATAAGTATTTTTCACTATAAGGGCTATTCTTAATTTTCAAGGCTTTCCTGAAGAAGCTGCGATATAATTTTGGCATTGCTGCTGGTAGAAATAAGAAGAAATGACAAAGAGGCCTTTCCATTTATTCAGTGTGTTTGTGGTCTCAGCACTTTGTGGCATGCAGTGTGCCACCTGCTTGCCAAACAGGTCCTTTGGTGGAAGCAATCTGAGCCCTGTACCTAAGAAGTCCTATCTCACTGTGGGCTGCCTCTCTGTAGTTCCATGGGCAACACCCTGCCACGTGCTGAAGCACTTTGGCTTCCCCTTACTGATCGCTGCATGAAGGAACCACAAAGTGAGTTGATGTAGGAGTACAGTCTAGGACATATGCTGCTACTGACTGAACTATTTGGATGAGGTTTCTGCCGGCTAGGGATCGGTGCATACTTTCTCCATACTCATCAAAAGGCCTCACTGACTCTCCCTTAAAAAAATAAAGTTGCAGTTTTTCCTGTTTCCGAAGAACAGTCATTTTTCGTTATTTATAAATAACGGATTTAAAGTGTGTGGGATTGAATGTATATGTAACAAGAACACTCTTTAAGAGGATTTAAAAAATGTGTCCATTATGGTCTGCTGCATACAGGTTCAGCAACAGTGGTTCAGATCTTTATGCCTGTAACTCACATAATACATACACACCTTTTTAAACAATGAATAGAAACACCAGGCACTGTTTTGATTTCAAAGCACCTACTGGTTGAGCCTGGCCAGACACAATTAATTAATTTGTTTCATAATGGTAGAATATATCATTCACCTGACAGAGCCTGCCTGTCAAAATCTTCATAACCCAATTCCACAATGCTTCTAATGGTCACCTCACAGACCCCTCGCTGCAAGGTCAGACAGAGGCTAATCATTGGATTTGCTGATCACAGATAGGAGTATACTGAACTTAACTTGATCATGCCCTTACAGTTAAAGGCTCTTTATCACATCACATGCATTTGGGTATTAGTCATTGTGTTCATGGTTTCTTTGTTCAATAGCAAGATAATTTGTCAAAGTATGTGTGTATGAATGTGTGTAATAATAATGAATATATACACCAGGTAAATGTGAAAAGTCTAAAGGTTACACTTAAAATATTGTAAAGCAGTCTTCAAAGAAAATATCTAGAGGCAGGTTTGAAGCTTGAAAGGTGTAGCAATGCTGCACTCACAACATCTGTAATTTTTTCAAGGAACAAACAAAAATGAAAAGACCCCTCATTAGCTTTTGGTGTTTGATGGCGTTAATTGCAAGGGCCAACATTAATGACCTAATACAGACTAGCTTCCCTGACAACAACTCACCATTATCTGACATCTCCCTAATTCATTAGTCACCGTAGCAAGCTGAAAGTATAAGCATGTAGCCCCTACAATTAAGGACTTCATTCATGCCTGGTAATAGGATCGCATGTGTCTGAAACGTATAATCAGCGATTCATCATCTCAACGACGTTTTGTAAGTACGCCGAGCTTATAGCACGTGAGTTTAATTAGACGAGGACACGTTCATTCTACCTGTGATGACATCAAGGCACTGGGTGGAGGTAGGGCTTGTTGAGGGCAGTTAAATGGCATCCTAAATCCTTGCACTCATGTGCGCATATTTCTTTTCTCACTGCATCTGCTGTCCCTCCCTCTCCCTCTCTCCTTTTCCTTTTCACACTCAGCCAGTGCTTTTCTCCCAAGCTCACTCAGCAACTCACTCCCTTTCCCTCATACGGATCCCTGAACACCAGGGAATAACCACGGAGCTGGATTGGATTGGGTCCGCTGTCTTGGTGCGCAACGACCTCCGTAGTCCTCAGTTGGATGAGTGTTTGACGGCAAGGTAGGACAGAAATTATACCTTAAAATAATGTGGATGACATTTGAACGAATTGTTACATGGCGATTGGTCTTCTAGAATTAAGCCTAGCGGAGCGAACATTTCTCAAACATGACTGTGTTTTAGATGATGTAGCATTGGGCTATTATTTAGAATGGTTCTGTACGATTTCATCCAAAAGCCTTACAGCTGCGCTAAACATAGCCCCTTACGTAGGCCTATATTCAAACTGGAACTTACTGCTTATCCAATATCAAAGACATGGAGATCAAATCTGTGGGCCATGTTTTATTCTAAAGCTAGCTAGTGAACCATGCACAGATCTGCCTTTCGCGCATACACGCAATCGTTGCAATACGGCCGAGAAATAAAACAAGTGGTGTCTGTAGCCCAGCCTAGTACTCTTGTTTTACCTGCTTTTAGGCTTCCCAGTAGGCGCTATTATTGCAACAACCTGAGGTCCAGTCATCCCATCTTGAAGAAAAGTTTTAGTTTCACTTTGCTTCAGTTGGCAACACATGTAGTTCCAACCCATTTCCTTAGAAGATATAGATCGATTTGTTTTTTGCCCATGGTTACCTTTTTGTCTCAGTCCAGCTGTCAGTGCAAATTGAATCTGCGGTTTAGATTAGTTTTTCCAATCCAGTTGAGTTTGGTAATTCAGACACACCCATTTCCAGGTAATAACAAACACTCAAATGAACAGACAGATGGACACACACACACACACACACACACACACACACACACACACACACACACACACACTTTTGGCACACTGTTGCTCAGCTACACGCATGTTTAGGTGGCATGCTCAGTTAGGAATTCACAAGGTGACTTGACCTTTTGAAAAAAAAAAGAACAATGCATTTGTCAAAACAGAATGAGGGAGTGAGTTAATCACAAACACCTAGGTTTTCATATTGTGCTTCTGACAATTTGTTTGGTTTCTTTTCAGAAAAATACCTTGGTTTGAGAGTTCAAAGTAGGTACTAGTTAGGACAATATGTAAAGGAATAAACATTCAGGGACTATGCCTGCGCTCTGCTTTGTGCTACATTCTCATTCAGGTCCTTGTATACTCAGTAGTCGCCCCTCTGGCCATCACTGTTTGTGAGTGGTCCATGACTTTGTCATAGCACATTTGTTCTGCGAAGAAACTCAAGCCACTTTTGTCTCATTACTATTTTAATATGTACTTGCATCACTGTAATATTAATATATGATCTATGTCCTCCCAGTATCAGGGTGTAGTGCCACTGTTCTTAAATGGCTTTTCTTCAACACACACAGAGTTGACAGCCATACTTTGGTAGGCTGTCAAACACTAGTCACGCTAACATTGGACACACTCTTTTGCCAGCTGTGTATGGCTGAGTCACCTGATGTGCCCTGCAATAACTACTGGTTAGCCATTTCATCAACTTCATAGCATGCCTCCTTTTAAAATGTCTTTCTCTAAAAACTTTATCCTTTGAAATGCATTGCACATCTAAGTCTCACTCAGGCGTCATGTAGACAGTTGCATTTGTTTCTGCAGTTTTTTAGGTTTGTGAGCCGTATTTAATGTTTGGTAGGATGCTAAAATGTGCTGCTGGGATTTCATAACATAGCATGCTTCTTAGCCTGATTTGCATTGCAAATGAGCAGGCGCATGAAGCATCCAGTGAGGCTGAATCAGCCGTCCCCTTCTCCCTCTACTATTGAAGGCAATCATTTGAACCCTCCATGTTAACTAAAGCCCTGTTTACTGCCGCAATCATCATGAAAGTAAAAGTCAGGTGCCAGAAGCTACTCTAACGAACTATCTATCAAAACAAACAGCTAATTTAGATTATTTACAGTCTGGTTTATGTCCTTGTTAATTTAGTGCTCCGTACATTTATATAGATTAGAAGTTAAGCCCCATATACTCCATTATGAGGTAAAGACTGTGTTAATGTGTGAGTGTCTGCCTCCTTCTTGGCTGTCATTACTACTCGCCCTGTGGAATGTTCCCTGGGCTGACTGTTTTTATAGCTGGGTGAATCTGGTCATGTCTCCTGCTGAGCTGTAGCGGCTAGTCTCTTTTGTCTGGGATACTGAACCTCCAAACACATAATTGTATGACTGGATTTTCTTTTATTTGGCAGAATGTGGGCCTTTGGTGTTTTGGTTTGATATTAGTTCCGCCCGTGATGTCAATGAATAGGTAATGTTTGTAAATGATCATAGGAAAAATTGTATGTTAACAATAGAAATAGATAGCTAGTTGGATAAGGTAATATAAAATAATGAATGACAAATTTGAGAAAGTAGATATCTGCTCGCAAACAAAACACTATATCTAATAATTTAGCTATCACTGTTTGTTTTTCTTCCAATAAAGCAGCTGGGTCGTGTATGGCCAGTATTTTTTACAGATCAGTGTTGGTTGCAAGTCAGATTCTCCCACTTGCATTTGTGTGTGCGTTTATCGTCTGACAAGTGGAAATCTCTGGGATGAACACTGCTGTCCAGAGTGCTCAGTGGCCCCTGCTCTGTGAGATCTGTGGTGGGGTCTTATGTCTCCTCCTCTGTTGTCCTCCGCTCCTCAGTGGGGTCCTTTCACAAAACGCTCGCCTCCTCTCGCCGGCTGTCTACTCTGGGTTTTATATTTAGCATCAGTTATTACGCACACTGTACTGCGGATTCACTGGCCTTTTCACTTGAATAATTCTATTCCCTGTGCCGACTGAGGTGTTCAGACGAAGAGATATTTCATCTCTTCAGACGGTTTCATTCTCCGTTTTACGCTCCACCTTCAGTCATAGATCCTTATATCTTACGTGAGGGGAAGTGTCACTTTGTCCTTCTGAAGGGGAGCCAGCGAGCTCTGGCCAGAGAGGCAGCTCAGCTCCGGCTGATTACAGTGAGTCAGCAGCTTCACATCCAGGAAGATTTTTTTCTTCTTCTTCTCGTTCTTTACATACCTCTCCCCCAGCTCCCTCCCTTCTAAACAAACCCCAAATCTCTTTTTGGGGATGAAGCTTTTCATGTTCTACACCCACTTTGATCATGTGTGATATGTGCAGGATTTATGCCCCACCCCCACCATCACACTTACAGTCTTCTCCTCGCCTCAGTTGGGCTTACTCTTGTCTAGGTGGGAAGATCTAAATGCAGTGTTTGAACGGTACAGTAATGGTGACTAGTTCAGTTGTGCGTTTTACGTGACTGGATAGATGTCTTCTCCTGATGTGATCTCTCCAAGCCCTCTCTTGCCGCTCCACCCCATAAACGGCAACTAAACCAACTCTATGGCGAAATACGGGCTCAATTTGATTGGGCGTGCCAAGTAATATGAAACAAGAAACAAGTTTAATCAGTCCTCATTTTAAATGAGACTTTTGATTACTGGGAATATTTCCTTTCACCCTTATTTAAGATGACTGAGTGTTCCCATTAGGTGTTGGCCCTGCAGAGTTCTGAAGATCGAAGGTGATTAAATATGGGATATTCTCATTATGCCATCAAGCTAGAAATGACACTTAAAGTTTGATATGTTGACCTCTAACCAGGGTATGGGGATATACCTATCTAAAAAATAACCACGCTAATATCTGTTTGAGTGGCTTGTCAAAACACAGCCTATGGACTTATTTAGGATTCCCCCCCCCCCCCCCCCCCCCCCCCCCCCCCCCCTGAAATACTTTGGATAGCCTCGCTTGGCTTGCTTACCAGGAAGTGTGTTGTTGCAGCCCAGCTGTGAGTAGGGTTTGGAGCGGTTGGGGCCAGATGAGCATAGTAGAGACTACTCCCTGTCCCCTGCGGCCTTTCCGGTGGCTTCCAAACTGGTTCAACTGGCTGAAATTGAGATCCAGTTTGGGCCTCAGCAAACTGTATGCCTTTAACATGTGATCCTACTGTATATTATTTGTATAGTGTATAGGATAGGTAGAAATGTTTACAATGTGCATTTGTGCATTACCGATACAAACGATAAAAAATGGCTTAATCCACCGTTATTTCAAATCCTCTTTGATGCCCAGGAGTTGAACACGTTAGAGTGCACATGATCTAAAATCATAATTTGCAATACATGCCTGGCTCTCTCCTCGGCTTTCGTTCCTGTCCTCTCATCTCATTAAGGCTGAACGTACCTTCCTCTCTTGATTTTATTGTCGGACCAGACAACCGTGTCCGGGGTGATTTCCATTATGATGGTTCTCATCCCCACGAACAGCCTGATTTTACCGCATCAATGAAGCAGACTGGGGTTAACTGTCTCATTCAGGGCCCCATCAATACTAAGCCCACTATTAGCTAGACATTCTCAGTTCTACTAACCACCTAGTGGGATGTGTCCATTTACAGCTTAGTGTGGAAAACAGTGTCTTCAGGTTCTTTTATGTGTAATAACTGATATGGCAATCAATAAACAATGATAATGCAAATCATAATATGGGAGTATATGATTCTTTCGACAACTTGCACAAATACGTCATGTACATTTTTTTTAAATGCTCTGTGTTAATGGCAGAATACAAAGTAAAATATAATACACACCGCAATGCAATGTTCATCTAGATAGTTGTGACAGCCTGGAGTTGTTTTAGAGGCAGGCTAACTATCGTCGATGCCATCAATATGCCCAATCGATGTTTAATCGGTTGCGATCCCGATTGGTGTTATTGGAGTAAGCAGCACAAGACCGTGTTCTCTGTTGTCCGCAGCACCTGCACACTGAGCTGTAAAGCTGCTCTGCTGTAATGGAAACCACTCAGTACTCCGGCAACAGCAACACTCCCTGTACGACTGTGCTTCAAACTCTCCAACAGCAGGCTTTTCTAATTGTAACCGAGTTCGAGAGCTTTGGCCGCCAGCATCATTTATGCTGCTTTCTGCGCACTGATCCTGGCTTGATTCTTGGTGGTACATTGATTTCTCTGGCACTGAGAACCAGGAGCTCCTTTATAATTCATGTGCTGATCGATGCTTAGGCTCAGGCCCTCTGGTACAGGTCTTTTTTGTTTTTCTTTGGACACTGAAACTACCAGAAAGCTCTACCACATCCAGTGTGGTCTACAGATACAAATGCTACGCGTTGGTTTTCACTATGTTCTGACTATAGATCACATTGGGGTCCACACACTAGCTTTCATCAAAAGATCTTGAAAGATTCCAAATCGAACTCAATAGTAATGTCGGAAGGCGGTGATGGGGCAACTTCAGTTTTGTCTTTTTGCGCCTGTCCCTGTCTGTCTCTTCTTCAACAACTAGCATTGAGTTCTCCATTTGGCCTTTTTACATCTCCCAGTCCTCTTAGCTTCCTCTGAGTTGAGCACTGATCCTAATAAGGAGCTGAATGGCTCTTTACAAACGGCAGTGCCAGTGGAGCTGGCGACTGGATCCATGCCCACTGTCTCTCACTCCAGATTCATGCCTCTACTGGAGTCCTGTCCTCCAGCTCATGGTAAAATGAGACAGTCGTCTTCCAGGGATCTAGGCTGTTAATGCCAGAGACACCAATCTGGTCAGATTAGTAGGCACTAAGTTAATATTTTCCCCTTCTTAGGCAATCTTAAGCTAAAGAATGCTAAGCAGCTACAAACTGACAGAGGAAGTTCAGACTCTTTCTTCCGAAAATACTTTCAAGTGGCTGTCAGAGAATGACAAGCTTGTATGTAAGAAGCCTTTGTGTTCATGAGACAGAGTTCACAGTGATACTATCTGTTGGCTGTGAAGCACGTGCCAATCAGGGACAGGACGCTCCAGGCTATGGCATGCTATTTTAACCAGGCTTTCAGTGATAAAACCATGCTACTATGGGGAAAAAAGCTAAGTGTTTTGTTTCTTTGTCTGTAATCTCTGTAAGTCACTGCTTCTATAAAGTGGGTTTCGTTTGTTTAAGCTTATCAAAGGAACATCACATGACACACATACATAGACCGCAAATTATTGTAGGAATACGATAAACCATGCGCGCATCATCTCATGCTCTCCCATTATAGTCAAAGACGCAGTTATCTGTCCTTTGAATAAATGTATAATGTCCAAGATATGGGACTAATTACAATAAATGTAACAACATTTAGCTACGACTCCATCTGGCGTTGTAAGAACCTTGAAATAACACTTCTTAAGTCAGAGCCTGGTAAAACACAAGCAGTCCCGGGAAGGTTTATTGTTTGTTTAAAAACTAAATTCCCCACTTGATAAGACTCAAACAGCCAGTAGGTGTTTTACAAACGCCATATGGTTGAATGAACAACCGTGGTCTGGACTCTGCTTTTGCTTGAATACACACACTTAGGCTCTGAAAACATGAAAGGATTTACTCATGTTATTTTTCTCGTATAAGTATAATGAATAATACGTTTTTAATAATTGGTTTTAGCTTGCTCATAGTCTTCAAAAGGCTAAGTTTTAGAATTCTTATCCCATTCTAACTAAAGGCATGTTCTGTTCTCTCAATATACATATTTAACCAAGGCCTTATCTATTTTGAATGGAATTGGATGTTCTCTCATGTAGCCCTGAATCATACCTGTGACTGTTACCACAGCAACCTTAGTGATTTGCTGCTCATGGTCAGTCGGCATGCTAATATTATTGGAACCCTACTGGGCAAGGAAGACAGACCACCACCACCTCCTGCACAGCCTTTGTGCTGCATGCATTTAATTTATTTATTTGAAAAACCAATAGGCAATGTAGCTATTAAAAAAATTAGAGAAAATGCCTAACAACAAAGATATGCTTTTTGAGCAGCACACAACCATGCTTTATTCCTCTCTCCTCTCTCTCTCTTGTATCTATCAAGCTTCTCTAAAAATGGCTGCACTGCATCACTTACTCTATTAGCTTGTTTTTCAATTTTTTTCTCCCCTTCTGTCTCTTATCGCCTTTGCAGTCTTGTCTGCAATCTATTTTGCGCCTCTTTCTGTTTTATACCCCTCCGTGTCATACTTATACTCCACATGTCACATTGTGACGTTTAACCCTTGTGATCCCCATTAATCTAATATCGATGTGGCGTAGACGTTGTGCTTAAACTTGAGTACACCATTGATTTAGCTTGTGGCAGGTTATTAACTGTCTCTTTCTTTACCCTACAGAACACACTGTCAAAGAAAGCAATATTCATTTTAAGATTCAGGGCTGCACTTTCTATAAAACCTGATCACTCACAAAAACCTTAAACAATAATACTACCACACAACTTTGCAGTGGAACCCCAAAACCTCAAAGTCCATCAAAACATTTTTGTAATTTGATTGTATTTTCTGCACAAAACATTAGTACTAACCTAACCTTCCATATCTGTCCATGCACCACCATCTGATTATGACTGGGCCAAGGAACAAACGTACATCTTACGAGGTCCTCCCCACAGTACAATTTAGATCATGACTGTCAAGTGCTGCAGGGGATAGGGGCATTGCAAACCTCCCAGCATTCCAGTCTGCACAAGCACCACACCACTTTCCCACATACTGCACTTGACGTTTGGTGACCCCACGGTACAGTTATCCAGGGGTCTCCCATTTTGTAAAGATTTATGGGGGGAGAAGTACATTTTTGACAGCTTTGCTTTGCTCTCTTCATCACACATTACATGCTATTACACATTGTCATTCTGAATCAATTGTTAACCTGTAGAGAATGCAAATATTGTTTGTGAGGCGCTGACCTACTCAGCCATACTATTTTCTATTCGAAAAAACGTGTGCTTATGGATTCCTCATTTCGCTGATGGTAGCTTCCAGCCTCCCTGCCACATATCATCCTCTCCAGCCCAGGAGTGGGGGGTGGGAAATGTCCTGCATGTCAGCATCAAAGCTCTGCACTTCCTCAGTCTCTCATTCCCTATCCATATACTGCACTATCATTGTGGCGGCCTTTCTGGGAAAGACTATGTACATCTTCCTTCTAGCTCTGTCTGTCTCTTGTCTGCTGGAAGCTGTTGCGATGATACGTCCGCTTTTAAACAGGTTAAGCCCTCAGTCTCAAAAGGGATGAGAGTTTGTGCACAGCTGTGTTTAAAAAAAATATATTATTCAGATGTTTGGATCTGTCTAATGGGATAATGTGGTATGGAATGTGTTTTGTTTTGTAAAGCTTACGATAGAATTTCTTTGGCAACATACACAATAAAGGAATAATACAGTAAAATAAAGCCCTGTGCTCTTGAGCAGAGATTACATTGTAGGTCATTTCACCCGAGTATGCTCTCCCAATGATGTACATAATAATCCCGATAACAAATGAGCCTATTCGATTGATGCTATAATGAGATAATGCTAGTTTTTAATAGTTATGCAAAAGACAAACAACAAGCATATGACTTATAGATCGTGTGTAACCAACTTGATTCAACATTTCCTAGATC
>CM030173.1:34399665-34425901 GCA_017639675.1 Aplochiton taeniatus
ATATATTGTTATTAAAACTAAGAAGTCCTCAACCCCCTTAGACCATGACAAAGACCAGGGAATTCAGAGAAGACTCTCATCAACATATAAAGACCCCATAACAACAATGGGCTCTTGTCACTTGACATCAGGTGGCAGTGCAACAGCGTGTTATACGTCATGCCCACCAGCTAACCTGCCCCCTGTCACTGGTTTAAATAAAACAGCAAGTTTGTTTCATTCATCTTCTACACCTCTCAAAACCCCTCTTATCAGAAGTGTATCTTTGTCAACAATGCAGCCATCATCTATTGCATCAGTGGACAGTCATAACCAAGACATTGCAGACCGAAGAATATCAGAAAAATCCGCTCCCAAAGAGCACAATGACCTCATATCACAAAACTGTGAAGGCCCTATTCCATCTGAGAGGAAGAGGCTAAGAACTGAAAACGCTACAGTGTGTCCGTTAGAGACACAGATTGACTCCACCACCAGTAAAACATTAACACAATCTTTTCCACCAATTGCTGGCACTAGCAAACTACATCTGCATGGCAACAATGAAAATCTCAGTTTTGATTGCCTTCAGTCAAGGACACTTACCCCATTGAAGGGAACCATTTTTTCTCCATGTGTCCTCAATGCAGGTGGGACGTATGGTGGTGTATCTACAGACTCCTCAAACTCTTTTACTAAAGCCAAGACCAGCTTTCTACCCAAGTACCAGCTCAAGTTGCCCAATACCATTGAGGCAGAATCATTTGCTTTACCATTGATTTTTAATCAGACAACAGGAGCTGAGTCCCCTGGCTCGATGACTACTCCCAGGTTTTCATCAAATGTTTACCAGACATCAACCACTGCGACACCTTTGACATTAGCCAAACACAAATATACAACCCCCATTATAACACCATCAGGTCCAACCGCCTCACCAATCACAGCTACACATAGCCTGTCTCTAAACCCTGTAACAAGGCCAAGGTTAAATCTGGTTAGTAACTGTCCCAAATTGGATAAACAACCTGTTACAATCCCAGATACACCCATGGGTCAGTTAGCAAAAGCAACCACAAACTCACAGCAAACTCAGCAAGCAAAGCCTTCTATGACCTTGATAGAGAGTGACTCAGCGCAAAATCCATTAACTACACCTATCCCAATGTTGGGACAGAAATCTTCTTCAGCTGATACAGTTCCCACACAGGACCAATGTCCTCCTCTCTCTTGTACACATGTGGCTCTGCCATCACACCCCGCTCACCCTGTAAACAGTGTGAAGGCAGGCCTAAGCAACCCTGCGACACCATGCCACATCATACCATTTCATGACTCAGCACAGCCAGCTACTCAGAACATTTTTCATGTGAGGACAGCAGATCTCCAAATCTGTCTACAGATCATATCTGATGAGCAGCTGGCCCTCATGGAGCCCCATATTGAAAGGCAAGGGAGTGCATGCGGAGTAAGCCTTGCTCCAAGAAAGGATTGTGATGCTAAGGAAAGTGCAAACACAAATGCAGATCCTGAGATTCCATATATCAGGAATGTCTCTGTCACAGGGGAGAGATCCAACAAGGACCTTCACTGCGAGGTGGCCGAACTTAAAAAACAAATGGACCCAGTAGAGTCTTCAGTCATGCAGAATGTAGAGAGCATTTCAAATCTACCACCAGTTTCTTTTCCTCAGACAGGGCCAAGCACACATGGCAATGAGCACAGCAATGTTAGTCATGTTAAGAAATGGCTCACTTCTTCTGCCAACCTGAAACAAATGTGTCCAGACATGCAGGATCCCAGCACACTATTACGACCTCAAACCTCCACACACAGGCACATACAGACTCCGGTGACAACAGGTGGTGCTCTCTCATCTACTGTTTCTCAAAAAGGTGAGAAGTTACCAAGAAGCCAAGTGGCGGAGGTGGAAGATGTCCTCCTACTCAGAGCTCCCCCTGAGCAACAACTTTTGCCAAAAGGAAGTGTCAGCCAAAAAGGAACGTTCTCTGAAATGCTATCTGGCCAAAACAAACTCTGTCTGGCAGCCATCACCTCCCTCTCTCCTACTCCAGAAGCACAGAGCAGCTCAGGAAGCAGTTCACTAAAGGATGTAAGCCAACACAAACCTGTAAATCCAAAGGCCACATGTAATATGGGTAAGCTGAAAGCCACGCATGGAGGCTTAGTTCATGAAGCCCTCTCTTCAGAGAAAATGGTTGAAGAAAGTAGTCTATCTCTGCAGGCTTGGCTTAGTGCAAGGCCTAATATTGAGAGTGGTGACGCCCTATCCAGCCAGGGTTCATTACTGTTCAACAACAACAGCTGCAAAGTCGACAGAGAACCGAGCCGAAAGGAACATTTGTGTAGTGGTTATTTGAACTTTGAGACCCCTTGTTTATCAAAACATGCTGTTATAGAGAATGAAAGCCAGCCTGTCCCTCTACAGGGTATGACTTTGTATGAACAGGGCCAAGGCACCTCAAACCACACAGACAATCCATTGGATCCAATGACCTCAGTGCCTAGCAGTAACCTGGAAGAGAGGCCTAAAGATGTCACCGTTGGTCTTGAAATCAAACAGTGTCCTGAGCCAGGTAAATTACGACCAATAACTATTACTACAGTGAGTTTAAGATGCTAGGTGGTTAATGTAAACATAATTATATGATTATATGAGAAAAAAGACTGTTAGTCTCAACTCTTCTGGTCCACAAGGTGGCAGTCAGCTATCATGAGTTGACTCAGTTGACTTGAGCTTGCACATGAATAAAAAATGTAATAAAAATAAATAAATAAAAATAAAAAATGAAATCCTGAACCTTTGCTTAACAGTGTTAATGGTCGATTGGAATGTCTATGCATAAACTAGTATAATTAAATTCCTAAAAAGAATCTTTAAATATGTAAAAAATGTTTGGGTACTTAAAAAAATGCATTCCAAAATAGCATTTGAAAGTAGTTTTATAGATTTCTCACATGAGCAGGGGATTTTGGAAAATTACCCTAAGAATATTAAGGGGTCTCGAAGTGTGCCATCTGATCCCCTTATAGCCAAGTAGAGTCAACAAGTTAAGATGGCCTAAGATCAGGTCACGATGATTGGTCACAGTAACAAACAAACAGAGAGCTAGAAGATCTAGCCCGAAGAAGAAAAACAAAATAGCTCACATTCCGCTAACTTTTAATCACACACTAAATTGAAATAACATCTGCTAATTTTTTAATCGCCTGGGAAACCCACAGTTATTCATGATGCTTAGAAAATAGTGTCAAAGCTAGGGGTCTGTTGAATAAATCTCCAAAAGTAAGATCCTTAACAGAGCATTGGCATAAATGGCTGGTTCACACTTCTGGCTCCACCGCTGTCTGCTAGCTCCCTTATAGGACTGTGATTGATCAAATGGTTTCAGTGAGTGGAAGGCCGACTCTCTGGAGACCAAAGGAAGTGGAAGCCCCCAGGGAACCCTCAGACGGCAGGCTCTTGACTTATGGGGACTTTCAAACCTTTTTTTCCAAACTGCTGACATGTGATCTGAAATATAAACGCTGTCTCGTCTTGAAGTAACTCTGCACAGAGGCACGCGCAAAGGTTCAGCCAAACCAAATACGCTGAAATATTAGGCCAGTTTTTTTTCATCATGACAATTATTGCTTTTTATCTGCTCCATAATCTATTGGGCCACATGCTAGTATCTGTGTCTATGTATATGTTAAAGAAGCAGTCTCAATATTTATAATAATTTGTCTGACATTGTTTTTAGATTTAGGCACTCTACTATGCATAAGTTGTTTTTTCTATTCTCAATATTCTGTGCAAAATTCAAAACATGAATTACATTTTCTAACTGGTTATAAATAATGCATGTATAAAACGTCTAAGAAAAGCTATGGTTGCACAAAGTATTTTCAACAACAGGTACAAGAATTTTCAAATAATAGAAAGTTAGATTGTTTGGTGATGTCTATATTAAACGTTATACATAGTACACAATGACTTGACGGATTGATGGGTGTTTATTCTGAAATCTACACATCCTAAAATCAACATAGAAAATAATTGATCTTCTCCTGTTCTGACCTTAGTCGATGTGATGGGCAGCTCTCTGACAGTTTGTGCTGCTAAGAAGGAGTCTGAGACAGCCGCCTCTGTGGGGATCCCTCAACAACCACATGACACAGACAAAGAACACATGGAGAACCAAAATGAGGGCAGAGGAATGGATGGGGAGAGCAATAACAGAGTTTGGAGCTGCATAAAAAAAGATAATGTGTTGGAACAGATAGAGGTGAGGCCTGAGTCTGACGTCTCCCACACCAAGTCCAACAATCTTGGTGTTTGGTTTCCCTGTTAGTTTCCATGTTCGTTCGGATTCAAAGTTTTAGTCAACACTGAATGCAGCACCAAAAACTAACATGATTTCTCTTCCATTAGTATAATCATTTATATGCGCTGTGAAATCCCTTTGTCATTCTTCTAAACCAAAACCTTAAAGTTAACACATTTACTTTTTTATTTGAGCTATACCATTCACTCCATTCGTTCATCATTTTGGCCTCATGCAATAACCCAATAATCCTGATAGCCTTTCAATGATCTTTTTATAAAATAATTTGATATGCTTTCTTAGTTGCTTGATTACTGAAACACAAAGCACAAGAAAGCTGAATGGTATTTGAATAAAGCCCTGATTTAATGAAATAGCTCAGTGTAGAGAATACTTTGAATGCCTGGTTATGCTGGTGACATTCCTTTTAAAATACTAACTCACATTCTCCTTTTAATAACAGGAGAAAAAATCAAGAGACGGGGAAGATTGTCAATTTAACTCCAGGCTACCTGAGCGTGACCCTCAACATTGTTCTCAGAGACAGACTATCATGTTTGGCAGCCCTCAAAAAACAGCTCTGTGGAACACAAACCCTGCAGATAACCTTCACTCTTTTAACAGCAGTAACAGCAGCGTGTTCAACAGTGCACAGCCTCAAGCAGAGGCCAACAGTGTTCACATGTTACAACGGCCTAGTCACTTTGAAGCCAGCATTTTTCTTAGACCCAAGGCAAAAAGCCTTTTGGATGCAAAAGACAGTGTACAACTCGCTCAAGAATCGATCCTTCCTCAAATTAGCAATTATTTTAGCTGGGTAGAGACCAGCCACACACAAACTCCACCATTGCTCATTCAGAATTTAGTGAATTCAAATCAAAACCGTCAAACTGAAGACCAGGGCCACAAAACTGCACCCACTGTAAAGCCCCTCCATCAGGGTTCCGTACAGATATGTTGTAACAATTCAATATCCTTGTCTGAACAACAAAGACCAGCAAGCCTTTTGCCTGAGGTGAAAGCTCCACCCTCTACATACCCCAGCCTGCTACCACAGACGGTACATGTCAAAAGAGACCCATTTAGAGTGGCAGGAAATTCTCAAACAGACAACAATATTATGCCAGATAGTCCGTTTTACCCGTTCCAGCCTTGTAACTCTGTGAGCCCGGGCCAAGACAACAAAGCAGAGAGACTTAATGAGACAACACACGTCCACACGACACCCGGTGGTGACCTTGCTAGGCCAGGTGGCTCCAACAAATACCAGTCTTTATTATCGACTGACCAACTTTACGGCTACCAATTAGCTGATTGTCTGACCACAGGACTTAGGCTGGCGCAGGGCAGCCAGGATGATTCAGACAACACCAGCAGCAGTGATGATGAAGACAAGCTGATCATTGAGCTTTAAGGGAGGGGTGCACACCAGAACACAGACAATAGACACCACACACATGCATAAATGCACACTCATAGTTTTGCTTTTAGCGATGTGTCTCTCTCTCTTGCGTGCAACTCTGACCACAGAAACTAGTAAAAATAATCCTCCCACTCTCGCTCTATCAAGGAACCAAAAACCATACACTTAGTCAAACACCTGCTTAAATGAATCATCTTCTATTTTGTACCTTCGGGCAGAGATTTATGCTGTCAATCAAGACACCTGGGGAAGAAGGCATTACCCGCAGGAATGTGACCCCTTTCCCAGTCTGTTCACTGTGAGTGAGTCAGGGATTCAGACTGGGCGGCTCATAGTACAGCTCATGAAACGAGTGCATGCGAACAAATAACTCACACGACAATCTCCATGTGACTAGTGGGGAGAAAACTCACAAGTCTGTAAGGCCTCAACAGGTACAGTCCCCTCCAAAAGTATTGGAACAGTAATGCCAATTCCTTTATTTTTGCTGTAGACTGAAAGCGTTTGGGTTTGACACCAAAAGATGAATATGAGACAAAAGATCAATATGTCAGCTTTTATTTCCAGGTATTTTCATCTGGATCTGATAAACAACTTAGAAGATATCATTATTTGAAAAGAAAGACCACATTTTTAGATTAGCAAAAGTATTGGAACAGATAGACTTGAAATGGATTTAAGTGAATAAGACTCAATATTTTGTTGCAAATCCTTTGCTTTCAATAACTGCATCAAGCCTGCGACCCATGGACATCACCAAACTTTTGCATTCTGCTTTTGTTATGCCTTTCCAGGCTTTCACTGCAGCCTCTTTCAGTTGTTGCTTGTTTTGGGGGGTTTCTCCCTTCAGTCTCCTTTTAAGAAGGTAAAAAGAATGCTCTATAGGGTTTAAGTCTGGAGATTGACTTGGCCAGTCTAGGACCTTCCACTTCTTGCCCCTGCTGAACTCCTTTGTTGCTTTTGCAGTGTGTTTAGGGTCATTATCTTGCTGCATGACAAAGGATCTCCCAATCAGTTTGGTTGCATCCTTCTTTAAATTGGCAGACAAAATGTTTCTGTAGACTTCCGAATTCATTTTGCTGCCGCCATCATGTGTTACATCATCAATGAAGATTAATGAGCCCGTCCCAGAAGAAGCCATTGAAGCCCAAGCCATCACATTACCTCCACCGTGTTTCACAGATGAGCTTGTGTTTTGGGGGTCATGAGCAGATCCTTTTTTTCTCCAAACCTTAGCCTTTCCATCACTCTGGTAGAAGTTAATCTTCGTCTCATCAGTCCATAAAACTTTTTCCCAGAATTTTTGAGGCTCGTCTCTGTACTTTTTGGCAAAATCCAGCCTGGCCTTCCTATTCTTTATGCTAATGAATGGCTTGCATCTTCTGGTGTAGCCTCTGTACTGTTGTCCATGAAGTCTTCTGCGAACAGTGGATTCTGAAACCTTCACTCCTGCCCTCTGGAGGTTGTTGTTGATCTCACCAACAGTAGTTTTAGGGTCTTTCTTCACAGCTCTGACAATGTTTCTGTCGTCAACTGCTGTTGTTTTCCTTGGTCGTCCCGTTCGATGTCTGTTACTTAGTACACCAGTAGTTTGTTTCTTCCTGAGGATATTCCAAATTGTTGTACTGGCTATGGCTAGTGTCTGTGCAATGGCTCTGATTGATTTCCCATCTTCTCTTAGCTTCACAATTTCTTTCTTTTCACCCATAGACAGTTCTCTGCTTTTCATGTTGATTACTATAACTGCAGTCTGCACAGGCAAAACCAGAATCTGAAACTGAGCCTAGACATTCAGTGTTATTTATTGTTTGAATAATAAATGTAATAAGACACACCTGGGCCACAAAACACACCTGTTAGTCACATGTTCCAATACTTCTCTCTCTCACTCTCATCTTCTACCGCTTATCCTGTTTTACAGGGTCGCGGGGGGGCTGGAACCTATCCCAGCCAACACAGGGCGTAAGGCAGGGTACACCCTGGACAGGACGCCAGTCTATCACAGGGCCAATGTTCCAATACTTTTGCTCAACAAAAAATGTGGTGTTCCTTTACAAATAATGATATCTTCTAAGTTGTTTATCAGATCCAGATGAAAATACCTGGAAATAAAAGCTGACATATTGATCTTTTGTCTCATATTCATCTTTTGGTGTCAAACCCAAACGCTTTCAGTCTACAGCAAAAATAAAGGAATTGGCATTACTGTTCCAATACTTTTGGAGGGGACTGTACGTCTCTGGGAATATAGTAGCTAATAACCCATGTGGCTTTTCAAGGTCTGTCTTCATGTTACAAAGCTTATTTGGGTACAGTATATTCTTTATGCACTGTTTTATAAATAAAACTGGGTTCTTTTTGTATGTATTTTTTTTATTTTTTTTACTTCTCTGCGTACCTGTACATTTGAGTAAGCATTGACATTCTAGGAGCTGGTTTTAAAGGAATGTATATAACTGTCTGCAAAACAGTTATATTGGTCATGGTTGCATACTGCTTCTCTATAATTGAAAAAAATAAATAAATAAATAAAAGCTGAATAAAATTGTATCTAAAAACATCTTCAAATAACTATTTTTTTCTCGATAAATGTGCTTGAGAATATGAAATTGCAACCAATTGAGCTCACCAATGGAGATGTATCAATATTTAACAATGCCAGATGACGCCACAGTCATTTTGTTAAAACACCTCTTTCCATCAACCAAAAACAGTACGAATCAATTGCAGATGTTAAAATCAGCCTTTGGACCAGGGAAGAGGACTGGAATGTATTCCTAGAGTATTACACCTATTGTGGTAAAATACATATTCTCATGAACAAGTCATCCAGGAAAGCTAAGACAGGTTAACTGTAGAGGCAATGGGTGCAAGATCACCCTAGCCATCACTGAATGTCTCTGGTGGCCTCATCTCCAGGAGTTTGCTCATTCATCTTACATAGTTGCAGAGGGAGCTGCTAAAAGGTAAGGTCATCTGGGAGCAGGGCGAGTACATCTCTAATTCCATCTTGTCAACCACGGAGACTTGGCCGTAAATATTTGACCCCAGTCAAAGTCATAAAAGTGTCAAAGATTCTGTAGATGTTTTCTGTGAGTTTGTGTGTGGGGCCAAGCATTTGAGTGCATAAGAGAGCGGTTAAAATAGAAAAAGAAAAGGCTAGGAACATCCACCGAAATTGTGTGATTAAATTAATAGGAAAGGGGCTAAAATGCACCTAACCAAAAAAAAAAAAAACAGGATGCCTTCATTGCTTTACAACTAAAAATGTAATGCACACTTCAGTCTCATGCCAAGTCAGCCACCCTAATCAGGGGAGCAGTAGGGATAAACTAGCTGAACTCTGTGGTCAGTAGTTTTGCATACATGACATGATCCTGCTGTTCCAGTGACCTGAGTTTTCACAGTGCATAAGAATAAACCATCACTCACAGACCGCCACAGAGTCGCTATATGGGGGTTGGGAGCTGGTGAGCTCAAGGGGGTTGTCGAACTTGGGTCAACACGACTGTGATACAAACTTGGTTATCTCTGTTGTCCCTAGGCAGATCAGGGACTTCAAGGGATTTGCTTAGTGGATAACTCAAGGCACATGGGAAAAAATATGCTAGGAGGAAGTTCACATGCAGTAATAATGTGTGAAATCAGTCAGTCAAACGTCAGCATGTGCTCTTCTCACTATAGTATGTTGGAGAGCCACTGGACACTGGGCGGATGTCTAAGCGCAAATCAAAGCTAATAACCAATTAGACCACAAGTCATTTCTCCAGTGGGTTATCCCTTACTGTGATATGTCTCTATATTCTAACTCTACTTTATTACAGATTGTCGCTGGCATGGCCTTGTCTTCTTTCATGCAAGAAAAATAAAAAGCAAGAACATTTTCTTTTTTAAATACAGGCCTCTACAAAACGTTTGAGACACCACTTCATGGACACATTTTCAAAAGTGACCCCCCCTCCCCCAATCAAATGTAAACTCGGAACAAATAAATGAGACTTTTTCACCCGTGTCTTGGGGGCATTAGATGCACTTTATTTCCGGTGGTATGCTACAATGCATTGCTGGTGTCCAGTTAAACACAGGAAGACATTGCATTTCTCACATTTCCATCTCGACACACACTTTGGACAGAGGTTGCACTGCCCCCGCTTGTCACGGTGGAGTGGCAAATGTCCGCCGTTATCATAACCCACATCTGGTTGTGGTTGTGAGGGTGTAGCATTTCATCTGAGACGACATCTGTGGTGGAGAGGAGGATGATGGTCGGCCAACTTTGGATGCTGGGTTGTTGACTTGCTTCAAACTGTGGGCGACTGCCAGGCGGAACCTTTTGAGAGACATTGGTTTCTCGTTCAGTCGACCACAGTCCCTCTTGTAGGCCAGCCAGGAATTTGAGATGGACTGGTCAAAGATGTATTCGAACAGGGGAAAGTACCATCGCCTTGACTTGGCTGGGTTATTGTACATGTGTACAAGTATGTCAGAAAGATCAAAGTCACCCATGTGCTGATTGAAGGCAGGAATGAGTTATGGGCAGCAATCTTTGTGGGCCTATTTGCTCCACCGTTTGAAAGCTGAAAGAGGCAGGATCCTACAAGGCAGTGCTTGGAAGGTTGACACATTTGTTGTCAAACCACTTTATCATCATCACAAAGATCAGCATCAGAGTCTTGAGAATTTTCTATTATAGGGGCCAGTAAAGTGCGTAGCCTTGCACAATAAAATGTGTTAGTGTCCACCATCCATTATTTGTAAAAGAGAAAGACAGAAAGAACATTTACAAACCATGTACTGTATTTCTTATTTTGGCGTCACTAAATTACATTTTATCACAAATGACAATTGAACCGTTTGATCAAGTATGTTTTTAGAGAATACAAATTATTAAATAGTTATGAAATTATAACAGAATATATACAGTATAAGGAATATATGATGGAATGATATTAAATGCATCATATTAACAGCAATAAATGATCAGAAGCTTTTTATTTCTCTGTAAATAATCAATTTTAACAACATTAGCTTAGCTTCACTACCTTTACAATAAAGTGACAAACAAACCGTTTGGTAGAGCTTGTTTTTAGAAACATTGTTGACCCTTTCCAGATTTTTTTGTATTTGTATAGGTTACATAATTCTGTTCAGACCTCTGAAACTATATCATATTTTCAAGAAAATATGCGTACCTTTGAAAATGCCGCCAAACAGAGTCCTCGTGTCTAGAGGGATTTTTTGTCGCTAACTTCCTATAAGAAAGCTGACTGAAAAGGCCTATTTATTGACACAACCAGATCTAGTGGATTTTCTTTAAAATAACATACCTTACCCGAGTGGAAGAGATGGCTCAATCAAGTTGAGCTAAGTTCAATACATTTCTCAATAGTATGTAGTGACTCATAATGTATACCAAATTGTTGAGCAGAACATTAAAGGGCTCAGGTAGGCATTCCACAAATGCTTATGGCTCAACATCTTCAGCTGAAAACTGAAGCTTAGCAAAGGTTGATATGCATTTGCACACAGCTGTCCAGAATGACAGCTATGCCTCACAGCACTGCCAGAGAGCACTTTGAAGCTATGGCTCACTACTGGAATTAAAGCATCTTTTACAGATTATCTATCATATCTCAGGCCCGTTGTTCCCCTCTCATTGTTTTGTTTTGTTCCTGTGCCAGGCCATCTGCAGTACATGTGACTCCATTAAAGACAAAACCTTGCCGGTGCCCATGGAAGAAGACATACAGTTTGTCCAGCTTCATTGCAGTTTTAAATATGGACAAACAGGGCTAATTGCAATTAACACACATGGCGTCTCTCATATTTTGAAGCGATAGACTTCCTTCCACATACAGAAGTGTTTAAGACATTTTTATAATTTATCCTGACGCAAAACATGACAGTTGAATTATGACTCTTGAACACCAACATGTCAAAACACATTTTTATTGCAGCTATATTCTGTACTAATCATTGTAATATAGTTTTATCCTCAAACACAATGTTGTTTGTTTCTCTCTTCCGCCCTTCTGGTTAAAATACGGTGTAGATGTCGATATTTATGTGTTGTCATAATCGTTTTGCCAGAGCCCTCTTTGGTTGTCTGACTAACTCAATAGGATTATAAGGCTTGCCGATTAATGTCAGAAAAAGCACGGCTTCTTTGAATCCAGTGAGGAGTTTGTTTCTAAGCATTTAAAGAAAAAGAAAAAACATATTTGACACAAATTGGTGTTTTGCCACGTCTGGCCTGAACTCCTGAAAGGCTACATAATTTATATTTGCTCATCTAAATCATTTTTTGAGCTCTGTAACATGTATTGAAATATTGAAAAGGTTATCTCCTCCCTTAATGACTTAATCATAGTAAGAATAATGTTTTTTGGGCTTTTTTTTCCCTCCATTAGAATTAGAGTTTGTCATGGTCTAATCCAATTTATAGTCTGATAAAGAAGAATCTTGGCCCAGCAAGGATTGTAGATAAGTGTGGATAATGTAATAGATTGTGAAATAAACTACTCTACAAAAAAGTGTTTGCTGGTAATGAGTGTAAAAATGATGCTAGATTAAGGAGAAAAATGATGTATCAAAGTAAACTCGTTGGTAGGTCTTAAATATTTTATTAGAACTCACAAACCCCTGGTCATTTTTCAATCCTGTCAAACCCATGTGAACTGCAATAGGCCATGTCTATGGTACGGTTGTCAAACCTGCTTACAATATGTGACATGCATTGATTTAGATAACAAGAGGTGTTTGTGTGTCTTGTCATTTTGAACTGTGTACACAGTATATGATAATGTATATTGTGACGTTTTTACTTGTAGTAATATATCAAAAAAGCGGCAGGGGGCTGGGGGGCTGATGGGTGGGCTGATGTCAGTCAGTGTGTCTATGCGATAAGTTCTAAAGGTGCCGGGCCCCATTTAACTGCCAAAGCAGGATTCCTGCCGTGATACCTACTGGCTCTAGCAGATAATTCTTCTGGACATATGTTGCTGCTTTGATGGACGGCAATCGTAAGAACAAAGCCAGTTAATAGAACTATTTATGAATCCCTGTCAACCTTGTCTTTAGCACAACAGCCACACTATGGATGTGCACGGAAAAATGTAAATATGTGCAGCATATTTACCAGTGTTGCCAGAGAGGTATCAAATGTATGCACATAGTTTTTCCATTATAAACCTAACACCGATTAGGTGAGGTCTGCAGGACAAATGTAGAGGCTAGATAGAAAACAGAATGAGAAAGCAGAATATTTGAAGCTCTGTCCCACGGAATTTGTGTTGTCAGACTTGCAGGTCTGAGAGGTTCTATCCTTAACAAGACCTCACATTCATAAAGTTGATTGAATATGATTAAATATTATTGACTTGATTGATCTGTTATTGAATTCCCAGCTTACTTGCTAATCTTTATTCATTTCAAAATTTTAAGAAAATTGATATATGTATGGAGCTACTGTATCGATCCTGTAGCTAAGAAATCACTTCTGGTTTCCCCACCAAGCCTGAACGTACAGTACAGTCATAAAACCAGTATCTGCAAAACACAACGTGAATACAGAACTTCACTCTAACTTAAGAATGGGGAATTGTTCTTTTTTATGAAAACTTTAGATAAAAATTGGAGATAGTCACTTCGACAGAATCTAAAAGGGAAAATATCCCTGCATACCGTATAACCTGCAGTGCCTGGACCTTGGAAAATAGTATGTTTAGGAACTGCTGCTTTAACGAGTCCTGAGCATAACACTCAAACAATCGAATAACTCCACGCAGGTACACGGTAGTATAATGTTCATATGTAAAATAAAAAAACATACTTATACTGTCAATAAATAACAGTTGAACTGGCCATTTCTCGAGTGACTGAACATAGTTCAAAATGATACTTCATAATAGGGTATTCTTGTTGAATATAGAGCAATGGGGGCCCCACAGAGGATATTTGGCTAAGATTAATTTCCCCATGGAATGCATGTGGAATGAGGATTCTAATCCCGTCTTGCATTCCCATGTACAAGGTAACTTCTGAAGGACCTCCCCTACCACCCAACCACTGCCCTGCTCCAGACTTTATTATCCTAAGGTGTTTTCTGTTCAAACAGGGTTGGGTTCCAGAAAGAGGCACTGTTGAAATAAATGAAATCCTGGATAACAGCACTACCATTATTGCATGGAAGCTCTTGAACTTTAATCAATGTACCTATTTCATTGGGGTGGACATTCAGATGGGTTATTATCATGTTAAATCTATTTATTATAATATGAGTATTCCATATTAAATTGTTGTTTGTTTTAACACGGTGGTCTTTTTAGCCTCTGCAGTAGGCAAAAAAGATGCCACTTTACGAATGGCCAGCTAAAAACTGGGCTGCAGCTAAAGTCACAGATTCAAAGCACATGTTCAAATTGCAAACTAGATACTGAGCACTTGATCTTTGACTAAAGCCTTAATTTGGCTTGCCAATGGATGGAATTTCAACAAGTTGAAAATAAGAATCCCATTTGCCCCCCCCTCCTCTCTCTCTCTTTCTCTCTTTCTCTCTTTCTCTCTTTCTCTCTCTCTCTCTCTCTCTCTCTCTCTCTCTCTCTCTCTCTCTCTCTCTCTCTCTCTCTCTCTCTCTCTCTCTCTCTCTCTCTCTCTCTCTCTCTCTCTCTCTCTCTCTCTCTCTCTCTCTCTCTCTCTCTCTCTCTCTCTCTCTCTCTCTCTCTCTCTCTCTCTCTACAATCTTTAGATAGGAGAAACCCCATTACCAATGCATGATAGTTGGGTTAAGTCACATGTGTGGCTAATCTTAATCAAAAGTTTGACATTCTAAACTCTACTGAACCATCAGTTACATAGGAATTCTGTGTTCATGTTCAGCCTGTTGAGCATGGGATTTACTATCCACAAAGAATACTGCACAAGAATACTTTTCGTTAAAACATGCAGGTCACACTTGCATTGAATATTGCATTTGTTTTCTTACAAGCAATATTAAGTGTTTGTGCCATAGACATATCCTATTACCCAGGGTGGATGCATTAACGGAAAGGTACTGTTTTGAGCGCACCACTCTCATTTACCTCCAGCGGGTGGTGTTCTTAAAATCATCACCTCCAAGACTATAAAAGTGTAGCCAACCACTTTAGTACAGTCTGTTGGCGTTCATTCACTGTCTGTTCCCAGCTGTGAGGATACAAGTTAACATCTTTGCTTGGACAGCTAACGGAAGACGAATGATAATTTCGGAATTTCAAATAGGTTATTATCCTTCCTGTGTGGAGATTTTACGGATTAACAAAGACTGAATTGAGGTTTCTTTTCCTTTGGATTCGCAGTATATCTTTTTTTAAATTGCTTTATTTGGCGTCTCATTTTTTCATCACCAATGTTATGGCTAATGTGTCATATATTACATTTGGAATTTTGCTTGTAGTTGGATTTGCAGTAATTCTGGCAAACGGTAAGTTGGATCCGATTTCCGTACTTCAACAAATCGGTGTTGCATTGATTTGAATTATTAACAAATCATCAATCTAATGTTTAAACTATACACTGTGGATTTCCTTGTTGTGAATTAACGTTTACTCTGAAATACAGCTGCACGTAATTTATTCAGTAAACTCATATTGATAAGACATATTTCAGTTAATATTTTGCATAGCGCTAGTTTATGTTTGTGAAACATGTATTAACTGTAACATTTTTGCTATAAACAGTATATTGAATTAACTGAACACTGTCATAAAGGATAGTCATTTACCATAACTCATGGGTTTGGTGCCGTATTTTACAACATTTGAGATTGAGAATGTTAACCACATTTCAAACAGATAGCCTACACAATAATATGATTTCGTTTTGAAATTAGGGAGGGGGGGGGGGGGGGGGGGGGGGGGGGGGGGGGGGGGGGGGGGGGGGGGGGGGGGGGGGGGGGGGGGGGGGGGGGGGGGGGGATGATGATGATGATGACACTTTGGATGATGATTGAGTTGATTTTGCTGCTGGTTTGTTTTCTAAATAGGTCCCTTACCTAGCAAAGATGTGAACCAGAGGAGAGGATTGGAAGCTTCAAAATTGAATTCACAGTCAACCTCCACATCAGATGTACATAATTATACTTCTCATGCTGAAAACAATGCTTTTTGTCCTTCCTGTGAGAAGCCACGCAGTCGAGTTAGGAGATGCACATGCTACACTTACAAAGACAAGGAGTGTGTCTATTATTGTCACCTGGATATCATCTGGATCAACACACCAGAGTGAGTAAACCAAAATCGCCTCACTCACTATTCGCATTTATTTCAGTAGCAATTGTACGAGATTTATTTTACTCTTTGTAAGTTTAAAAAAAGCTAGACCCTGTTTACACTCCCATGCTTGATAAACTATGTTAGTTTAACCCTGCAACTTTTCTATAGACCTACACCTCAAATATTTCTTGGAGGGGGCTTGGGGTTTTGGCAGTTACTTTGTCATCTGCATTTGCTCTTCTACTCTCTGGGGTATTTGAGGGATTTTAGACACACCCAAGTGTTTACAAGTTAGTTTATAGCATTTGAACCCAGTGCAAAGGTCACACAGACTCACTTGGTGTGTAATTCTTGCACTGAAGATGTCATATCAAAACAAATAAATAAAGACTTTGTTCTTAATCAAGAGTGATATTATTTCCTCCAGAAGAAAATGAACTAAGGAATAAATGAGGTGAAACAAAATCTGTATTTGGGGGGCGTCCCTCTGTATTTAATAATGGGAAAACGGTGGAATACTGTGTAACAGTGTTTTCCCCCCTCCCAGCTAACATGGTCAAAAGGTTATTTAACGATTCGGTCCTTTTGACCACACTAAATATTTGTGGCATCAATGCACAAAAACACGACACCCAATTTTGCTCCCTCAAGAGGATGTACAAGTCTCTGCAAGTATGCTTCTCAAGTAATAATCAGTGGGCGTTACAACAACAAAGTTGCTGGCAGTAGCACATGGCTAGTAGGACTCAACTAGTTTTAAGCACAGTAGCTTTCCTTCAGAAATAAATGACGTGATAGGGCCTGCACAGTGAAGTTTGGCACAGTATTTATAATGACTCATCTGGTAATGATGAAGATGAATGTCTGTGAATTACTTGGAAAACAAAAGAGGCTTCTATTTCAGGCACTACTTGTGTGCTGAAATACTTGTACAAGTTATAGATTTATATATAACATCAAACTTTTGAATGGTTTAACTGTGTACTTGCTTTTGAAACTATTTCTGCTAGAAGTAGTCCCCAACAGCCATGTTTGTGATGCTGTTAAAGTAGGCACTTATTAACTGGTATGCTATCATTTTGTTTGCATCAGAAGATTCCCTGAATGCTAAATGGCATGGTGCACTTTGCTTGAAAGTGCTAGTACAGTATATATGAGTTATTTATTTCACTGTGCTGCTTAATAAGATTGGGGGGGAAAAAAAAAAAAAATGTGTTTTACCCTTAGTCATGGCATATAAATGCAAATGCTAAACAAAATTGTGGTTCTTATTTTGGTATTTCTTAGCATAAGTATTTCTTTCGTCATCAATAACCACCACTCAAGACCAAGCCTGTTAAGAATAGAAGGAGATCAAAGAGATGTGCTCGTGTCAGGGACTATCAAGAGTAACTATTTGCAGATGAAGCTGGGCTTTACTTACTTTACTTGGAAAAGTTTTTAAGGCAGATCTTTCATTGCTACCCAGGGATAGTCCCATGTGGTATGAATCAATCAGCCTCTGTGCTCTTTCCTCAACTGCTACTGACTGTAGTCACGTTTTGCTCATATTGTTTCTAAATAGGTTAAACCAGGTCATCAGCCCTCTGTATCACCTGAAAACCCCCCGTGACAAGTCAGATATGTTCCTGTCATTATTACAGTAGCTAACAAGTGAGAGTATAAAACAACCTAGGGGTCCTTGTATAGCACGCCTTGTCTCCCAAAGCATCTACTTACTTTTCGCAATGGTTTTCATGTGTGTATGGGAAATATTGTCCATTGCAAAGGGATGCATACAAAGGGAAAATATTTATCAAGGCATTGTTTATAAAAAAATAATTAAGCACTTTGAAAATAATTTTTCATAGTTTGTCTCTCACAGTCTGTTTTAGGGGTTTTGCACATGTAAAGAGGTGACATTTTGGGCTGCTTGCTAACAATTGTCCCTGTTCCGCTGAGAGCCCGACCGATGCTTAATTTACAGATACCTACATTAGGGAGTAAAAAAATCCAACATTGATCTATATAGATCTCTCTCTCTCTCTCTCTCTCTCTCTCTCTCTCTCTCTCTCTCTCTCTCTCTCTCTCTTGATAGTGGTGATCGGGGTTAGCAATTGTGGTGTAGCACAGATGCATAGTGCGTATGATTATAAATGATTGTGTTGTATCACCCATTTTGCCAATACAAACTGTTATCGAATGTTAGGTAAATTATCTATATGTTATGTGCAACGATCGTTTGTCCAGTTTTTGTATGTTTTTCAGAGAATCTTTCCAAAATCAAGAATTGTGTTTTATTAAAAAGCGTTGCTTATGAATTCATTCCTCAAATGAGTAGTATTTTATGGACACAACTTCATAACAGGAGTAAACATTACACTCCTTACACTGGAGCCAGAATCTAAAGCTCCAAATGCGCAGTTCCAGAATATGCTAAAGAGACCTCATGGTACGTACGAGTGCTCAGGAATAAAGTAGAGAAGTGTTCCTACTCCCTAGTGATAGTGGGAGTTCCCCATGTACGGTTCTGTTTATTATCAAGGCTAGTATCAATCATGACTAGAGAGCAGAAAAGCTAAGGGTTTGGAACCCAATCTCAAAGTGTCAGTGATGGGATGTTGCCAGATCAAAAGTGAAGTTCTGTACACTGTTGAATAGGACTTAATAATACAGAATATTCAAACTGCCATAACTGATGATGATGTGCTAGATTTATAGCCGCACACTCTTGGATCAACCTTTACAATCTGCCTATTAATTATCCATTGAAAGCTACAGGACCAAGTGGGAGTTTTGTGACTTACACTGAACATTTCCCCTTGTGGAAAGTTAGAGAATGTAAAGTATAGCCAATGTAGTGTGTCATTACACTTGTCTTCATATTCCAATTCCCATAAGCAGCTTTCCAACTATGTGATGCTGTAGTTGAAGGTCCTTGGCATTTGAGCATGCATGTATTAGTGGAAAATTGGTAATTTTGTCTGTGTATAATACATGGATTGATACAAAGTCTGTAACTGTGATTCAAAATGAGTGTTTTGTTTTTCAGGCACACAGTACCGTATGGTTTGTCTACCTACCGAGGCTCCCAGCGCGAGCGTCGCTCTACCAAGACTGAGAGGCAAGGGAAAAGGCCCGACTCTCAACGTTGTGTGTGTGCACAACGGAAGGACCCTGCATGCAGCAGCTTCTGCATGGACAGGTATTTTTTGCAGCAATACAATCAATTACCACAGCGGGTTCCTATACCGGTTGTTTTTATTCAATGATTTTGTGTGTTACAGACTTAGATTTAAATTGATTACACATTTGTTTGTGGCCATGAAACAATAAACAATAACTGACCTTGCCAATGAAAAAACTTACGGGGCCTGCTACTAAGAAGCACAGTACACATAGCATGATACTGCCACCACCATGCTTCACTGTAGGGATGTTATCAGCCAGGTGATGATGAGTACCTGGTTTTAAACAGAAGTAGCACGGAAGTAGCAGAAGTAGCACGGTCATCTCTCTATTGAGACCTTTCTTGCCCTGTTAACTATGTTTGGCCAGACAGCCAGCTCTAGTAAGTCATGGTGGTTCCAAACATCTTCAATTGGAAAATGATAGACACAAATTTTCCAGGGAACGTTTAAATCATTAGATTTATACCTATACCCATAATATGCACAACACCTCCTGGACACAATTGAATTATTAGATTACACAGATGTGTGCCTTTCCTAATCATGCCAAATGAATAGATTTTGCCGTAAGTTGATTCTAATCTAAAGTGATAGATGCATATCGATAATAACAAAAACAAACATGATGGAATAAAACTCAATTTGGAATGACATAGCAAAGGGTTTAGTGCTGATATATGTTATTTTATTTAATAAACTATCATTTATAAAACATTTATAAAACATCTTTTTATTTTGTCGTAATGGGTTATTGTGGGTAGATATGTGGCCCAAAATGTTTAAATTAATACAATTTCAATGTTAGATACAATAATGTGTGCAGAAAGCAGTGTGATTACTTTTCTAAGCCTCTGTTTATGGGAAACAAACATGTACTGTGTACTGGCTACAGTGGAGTCCAACACATACTGGCACTATAAATTTTGAAGGGTAATTATTTTTCTCTTACACAGGAAAAGGATGCGATTATCAACTAAGTCTAGACAAGGCTAGTTGAAAACCCTTCTCCTGGTTTGCAGGTACTCTGACCTGGCACAAGAATGGAATAAGAACGTTTTATTACACATTCTGACAGGGGAGAATCCGGGAATGCATAAAGTATCCTCATAAAGATTTAGATACATCTGCGAAATATTTTTAACATTTTGTAACAGACTCTACGTGATGGTGCCCTGGCTCACCGATTGCCTACCAAGCCTAATGGACAGCTCACACAGAAAAAACGTTATGTACTTTAATACAAGGGCAAGGGTTCCAGGCAAACAGTATACTGGCGGTTTGAACTCCCTGAGGCCGATAGACCAACCCGATCGCAGTGGATTTGGATATGCAATACTGTCAGAACCAGAGCAAACTTTCATTGGAAGTCTGTTTTAGTGCTGATAGCAAATGGTCCTCAATGCACCTTTTAAAACTGTGTTTGAACTGATTTTTATGTGCATTTTCATGAAGATGATGGCACTCGGATACTTTTGCATTCAAGTTGGATTTTTAACAAGGTGAATATCAAAATAGACTATATTGAAATGAGTTGACAGTTTGTCTACATTAAAAATACCACTTAGACTTTTTAGATCAGTTGAATTATTATAGCTCCCTCTGATTGAACGTGCCAGGACTGTGTGCTCTGATATAGTTAATAACTTTGTATTAAATGTAAAAAGTATAAACACTATTTTCATACCATGTGCATAACTTTGTTGTTGCATGAAGAAGATTGTAATTGATAGGAATTGTGTACAATATGCATATTCATTGTTATTATTATTGTTGTTAAGTTATAGGTAAACAAGCCTTTACACATTTGTATTGACAAGTATTTTTTAGATGCTTAACTTAACTTTCTCCGGTATTTACAGTTCTGCACGTACAGTTCTGCACGTTATGATGAGTAATAGTGAGTAGTTATTTCAACACCCCTCAGTCTATAGAAGATCTGCAATTCTTTTTTTTTCTTCACAAGCTGACAAAAGGTAAACATGTCTGCCTTGCTATATGATATATGTTAATTACTACACAAAATCAAGATACAAAGGCACTACATAATTATTAGTGTGGACAATCCTATTGATAAAATAGACAGCAGAGTTGTCCATGGGCACAGTCCTAGCAATATAACTATTAAAAAGATCATATTCAATTGGGTTACAACATACTTCTTACACTACATTATTTACATGTAATGCATTAAAATAAACATTTCAACCATTTCAATAATATATGGAGTAAATAATATAAGCTAAAACCATTTAAACAAATGAGTTATCATATATATATCAATGTTTGTTATAATCATTGTATAGTATCAAGATATCAAATCCTTACAAATGGGGTTCCAAGGGTCAACAGAAATCACAAATGATGGACACAAATTCGAATTTTTCTGTGCCAAGCTAATTACACTGTCAGTTACAAGTAAACTACTGTGTTACTCTTTACATGTGACATTTAGTAGTTGCTTGTTAAAATATTATATTCAAATGTAATATTAATACAATCCACATTTCTTCAAGGCTCAAGTAAAGAAAAATGGCTATACAGTCAACTTAAGCCACGACAGAATGAATAGACACTGGTTTCATGCTAGTTTAAATTTCTCAATAGTACTGCAATTTTACTAAATGTGAACAGCTGACATGCATAATAAGTAATTATTATTAATAATTGACATATACTCGTATGAAAAACACAGTATCTAAAAAATCTGTGAGGGAGTAGAATCTCAACTGGACAAAAAACAAATATTTGGGATAGTTGGGCTCTCCGATCACCTCTTATAAAGTTATGTGTTGCAACTAGATGTGAGTGTGGATGTGTCTGAGGTATTTTACTAGTGCTCAGACTATGTAACTGGAAATGTGCCAGAAATATTCATTCCTACTATGGACCATTAAAATGGCACATTTGAAAATTTTCAATGAACAATGTCAATTTAAATGTTGAACTGTGTTTTGATGGTATTCTTTCATTATGCATGTTTAAATTGTATTTATGTACATATTGTACACACATCTGTAATTCTGCAAAAAAAACTGTTTATACTACCTATTAAGGCTGTAGGCTTTTCAAGACTGCTTTTGTTAATAACACAACAACTATATATTTTAGACTATAAGGCTCTAAAAAAGAAAAACATTTAAAACAAAATTCCTACATAAACCTTTAGCCAATGTTTTATAAAAATATAAACACCAAAAGAGTCTACTCAGTTTCTTAAAGAAGGCTCAATAGTTATATTTTTATGTGGCAGAAAAGATTGTTACTGCAAAAATGCTAGTCTACTTTAAATCATCAAGATTCTAACTTCAAACCATTTTTCCGAATATGATATGACGTCAAATTGACAATGAAATATTTGAAAGGTATCAGACACATGCAATTCTTTGTAGTGCTCTTAGTGTTTTTGTTGTGTATCTCCATCCTCACAATGCTTTGAGACACCTGGGAAAAATGTTGCTAGCCAAAGTCCCGGATAAAATGTAATCAAGTTGAATATCCCTGAGCTTGTTAAATGTTTTTCTTTCTTTTTCAATAACAACTGGTATGTGCCCTACTGTACTACCTTTCCAGAATGAATATGGATTGGGTGTTGTCTTAGAATGTGCCCTGAACATGCCCTCTTTGCATAAATTGTTCTTATTAAATGTTGTTTTTTATTTGCAATTAAATAAATCTGAATAGCATTATTATGTATGTATGTATGTTACAAACTCTTGTCTCTGGCATTTTGATTGATTTAATGGATCAAGGTTTTTATGAAAGATATAGAGAGGTACTTACTTCTAAACCTAGATGTAACAGATACAGATGTATCCAATGTTTATACGAAGATCAAGAGGCACAATTTGTTCCTGTCCTGGCCCACCTGTCCAATTCTGTAGAGACAATGATTTTCATGGCAGAATTGGGACAGGATAGAAGAGTGCTGAGGTGAAGTAGAGTAGTGTTTTTTTTGTGTGGCCATAATCCATATATTAAAGGGACTCACCCCTGTTTGCTCTGCTCCTTGGAGTGTCTGGAGGAAGCACAGTATTACTCCTTGAGCACTTTATCGCTCCATTGTGTGCACAGCCACATACATGAATGATTTCTGATGAATAAATTGAATAGCATCTGCCGATTCTGTCTAGGTGCCAAGGCATTTGGTAGAAAAGTCAGACAGACCTTATAATAAAAATAGTAGCATTGAAGAGGTTAAATAATTCGAGCTGAGCATCAACTGAAAGACAGCTAGCGTGGTGTAAATGAGCCAAGACATTTTTTTCCAGCCATTTCTAATGTGTAAAAATGATCTTCTTTCATGAATAAAACGTCATATGTTTGGTTGTGTATAGAATGGTTATAATGTACATTCCACATCACAATCTTCCTGCGCAAGAGGGTCACAACCACTCAAGTCAATTTCAAGTTAAGTCAATTGTAAGTTCAGTCTTTTCATCTCTTTTCCATCTTCCTTTAGTGTATCCTTGTAGACATAACTCCCAAAAATATGTAATGTCAAAAGTAAACAGAAATAAAAGTCAACAAGTGTTTAACATTATGCGTTAAGATTAATTTAAAAAAGCAATAAATGTAACTAAAACAGTGATAGGAATTATCAGCTCTGTAAGAAAATGGTAAGATCTGTAAAACCTAAAGGAGCTGTAAGAAATATGCAAGATAGATCAAATGCATCCCTAAACTTTATGGCTTCTCTGCAATAATGCATCCAAAGTTCATGCCTCCCATGTCCCAGTAAGGCTACCTTGTGGAACATTTATTAACAGGTGGCCTATTATTGTTTTCAGATCAACCAGCTGCAGCTCCATTCCTCTAGTATGCAGCCACAAATGCATTCCAGGCCAACAGTTCAGATCACTCACTCTGGGACTTTATGTAATTTGCATCGCATGCATCTGCTGAGGAATTTCACAATGGCAAGGTAGGAGATCAATTAATCTGTCTTGAGATCACGTGTCATTTGAGGCACAGTGCATACTGTGTGTGTACACATTCCAAGGTGCTTGTGGTAAAAATTATTCGCAGATCTGGTGCAAGTCTGGGTATCTAGTCCCAACCAAGTAGGGTCTAATGGCACTAATTATGAACATGTGAGATCTGTGGGATTGGTCTGAGGTTATATGCTAGCCTGCCATTGCACACAAAAAAAATACTTTAAAAAGTAGGCAAATTACAAGGGATGTGAATCCAACCAAATGGAAATTGGCTGCCAAAATCTAAATTAACAACTTAGAATATAATATCCCAGAATATAAAATAACTCGTTTAATTTGGATGTTTGGCCATTTGATTGGCCTGGCATCGGTTGTGCAGTAAATCCTACTGAGCCCCAGTGACTACATATAAACTTGAATCACAGTCATCCCTTTACACAGAAAGCTCTCTTGCTGACATATTAACATGGATACAAGATTGTTTTATCCAGTCAAGTCTAAACTTACAGTGCTCCAAAAAATATTTTATGTTTTTAAGATACCTTTCAATTTAACTTCCAAGGAAAGTTCCAGGTGTGCAGAAAACTTTTTTCAAAGTTGTATTTATGACCAAATTGTGCTATATATTCAGAGAACTGGTCACTTTTGTTGACTTAAACATGTTGTTCTGAAATAAGGAAGAAGGTGTTGCTCTCATTAACTCCATATACCCATAGTGATTTATTGCTATTTAGTAATACGTTTAGTTTTTTTAATATTGACATGCATTTGTGTCTTTGCTGGTGTTGTAGTTAAAACAGGGTACATTTGATTTTCATTTATGCTTGGGAAACAAACTTGCTGGTACTGTCTAGCCAAAATGTGTAATTAGAAATATATCAAGCCAAAATGTCTGGTTGCCTGTGGCTAGATATTGTGTATTAACGGCATTGGAAAATAGGTTCCAGTAGGAGGATTTTTTTCTCACATGACTTACCCAGGCTTATTGTTGTGGCTCGGCCATAAGGACAGACACTTACTCACAGACCTGGAAACTGTAATGAGGGAAGTTGAGCAAAAGGTCACTGTTTTGAAATGGTTGTTGCACCAGCTATGGTCAAAACACCAGCACACCCAAAAGTGAATTTGTCAATCAGATACCAATCCCCTGGTTGAAAAATTTAAACCTGACACGAGTTGAAATATCAGGGGTGATGGGTGATAGACAACAAATTCACACCTTTCACACATTCCACTGCTCTAGAAATGTGGGGCTCTGTATTCTGTACACATGTAAGCTAAAGAAGCAAGCTGAACGTGATGGTAATGAGCAGCGTCACTTTTTTAAGATTTTTGGAAGGAAAGTTGCGGACATGGTTTGAGGTACATAGTGTGGTTTTCCCAGAGCAGCTTTAAGGTCTGGGATGAATGTGTTTATACAGTTGAGAGTGCATGTTTCAACAACTTTGCCAATGAATATAGCCCTTACATTTCTTTTTGTCATTATGGTCATTGTGGTTTGCACACTTGGAGCACTTGGTGTTATTTACGTGGAAAAATTGTTTTGACTGGTGTTAGGTGCAATGGTAATAATTCCACAAACATTTGAAAAAACACTTTTTTAAGATGATCTCAGATTATTAACAAATTCCTTTTTCCAATGAAATCCCTGGACAAATAGTCTTTTGCCATTTCAGATAGGATATGCACCATCTATCAAATTATGAAAGATATAGCATTTAAGAGATCCTTATCTTATTTAAGTTTGAAATTGGCAAGACATCATTGGATATAAAATATTTGAATTTAGAATCCTCTTTTGTAGAAGCCCCCCAGAGTTTCATAGCACTCACTGATATGAGAGCTGAGAACCTCACAAAAGATATTTAACTGGTTCATGCTCCACATACCCTGTCATGCCCTTCTTTATCAGCTTGCTTGGAAAACGTACAGTGCTGCAGTCTTTGTAAAACAAACTTTATTCTGAAGAGGTGTCTTTGGCGCTCCTAGTAGATGTGCTAAGACTGTCACTCTTCGCTATACTGCTATTCTCTAAGTTAAGTCAATGTCACAATCCCCTTTGCATGACAATTCTTTTTTTCTTTTTTTTTTAACACAGAACTGGCTATATCCATAAAAAGCTAATTATGTAATAAATTAGGAGTACTTTGCT
>CM030173.1:34426101-34568719 GCA_017639675.1 Aplochiton taeniatus
TCTGGTCGTCGCTGGGACAGTTTCTCTATTTACATTCGATGGATTAGCTTCAGCTCACGCAGAGCTTAGCATTACGCCGCACCGTCACACCTATCCATCTGGATGCCGCTAATGAGTTGTTATTTACATCGTTGTCAACACCAACCCCGTGCGTATGTTGATGGAGGCCTTTTTATTACCCTGACATCTGTCACTACCGGTATCCACATTGTGGCTTTGCCAACATGTCTACACTTCCTTAGTCAGAGGGTCTCCTTCCGCCTCTACTTGGCTCCAGCTGTTGGCATGGGCCCAGGCTGTTTAAGGGTGGTGGGAGGAAGGAAGGACATAATAAAAGTCAACCTATTCTTAGGATAAGGCTGTGTCTTAAATCCCCGTTAGATGTTTGGTGTTGGCTGTACATTTTATTTAATGAAATATTTCTATATTTTTAGGGGAATGACACCAGCTGATGCTGAAATTAATTTCCTGGAGAACGCTAAGAAGCTGTCCATGTATGGGGTGGACCTCCATCATGCCAAGGTTAGCTTTAAGTGATCATCTTCTATATTTAGATATGTTATTGATGTAAAATGTTTGGTTCCTATCGCTGGTTTGTCAAGTGTTTTTGTATCTGCCAACTTAATAATTGTTTAGTTTATCAATCTCTCCTCCTTGATATCCCTTCTTCTCCATAGGACTCAGAAGGGATTGAAATCATGCTAGGGGTTTGTGCTAATGGACTACTGATTTATCGCGATCGTCTGCGGATCAACCGCTTTGCCTGGCCAAAGATCCTGAAGATCTCCTACAAAAGGAGCAACTTCTACATCAAGATCCGCCCAGGGGAGGTTCGTATGAAATCACAGACAAAATAACATTATTTGATATTGCCGGGAAAAAAAAGATATATATTGCCCGAATTCTTTTGCCTTAGACTATGTCAAAATCTGTCTGTGTAGCTATTCAGGAAAACGGATGTGTGGTCAGTCTGCCAGTCCAGAGAGCTGGAAAATCTATGATTTCCTATTGCCAAGCTGTGTGGTAGGGTCAGAGTCTGTGGCGTGTCCTTGCAGCTTAGCCACCGTGCTGAGCCCCAGTGTGACAGCCTGTCTGGCCGGCCCCAGTCAAATGACAGAGCCCCCACAGTGAGCCTGTGAAAAAGCCGCATAAAGAGACCCTTTAACACGACCGGTGCAGCTGCAGCCGGAGCCAGCATAGAGGGATGAAGGGTATAAATATAGAGCCATGAAAGGCCACCCTCGTGTTGGTCTCCAGTGTATGAGAAATTGGCTTTTATTCGCTCTCTCTCTCCTGTTATGTGCTCCAATCTGCTCCATGTTCAAATATGTCTTTATTTAAGAGACAAGGATTTTGTGTGGGTGCTGGTGGGTAAATCCGGTGCATTAACACAACAGGTATATACAGGAGAACTCTGTCAACTAATGGTTGGTCATGTTTTGCTTGTGTGAAGTGACAACTTGAATGACTCCAATATGGGCTGCTCATTTTGACTCCAACAAGGAGCAGTGGGTTACCTGTGTTTTTTGGCATGTGTCCCACCTTTCAAAACGGCCTTCACACGGGGAAGTGCCGGGAGGTAGTCATGCAGGTAATTACAGCAGAATAAACACCTGCTTCTTCTCCCTCCCCTCTGACTCCCATCTCTGTCTGTCTACCTGACTCTCTTTCTCTCTCTCTCTCTCCCTCTCGTTCATTCTGTCGCTCTATCTCTTTCCTCAGTACGAACAGTTTGAGAGCACTATCGGTTTTAAGCTTCCCAACCACCGCGCTGCCAAAAGACTGTGGAAGGTCTGCATTGAACACCACACTTTCTTCAGGTAACTATCTTTCACGCTAAGGCTCAGGTGCGAGGGCTGATACTTCTGTACATCTACTAAGAAGATGTCTCCTGTGCCATCTCCATGACACTCCTCCTCCATCTATCTCCCCTCTGTTTATGAGTCCCCCGCCTGCGGCATTACATGATTCCCACGTAGGGAAAGCTTCGTTGCGATTGCAGCACATCTCTGATCACAGGTGTCGTTTTCTATAAACATCAGACCGGTTTTATTCCACCACTTCCCATACGCGTTGGGTGTTTCCTCCAGCGTGTTGTCTCTTTTTCCTCCCGTTAAGACTTGTGTCTTGTGCTTCCCTGCCTAATGTTTGTTGCCCAAGGCAACGGTTTGTCGACTTTACTGTGATGCGTTTGTGTTGAGTCTCTGAAACACAGGTTGTTCAAGTGTGCTCTAGACTTCCAGCTTTTATATTCATGATAGAAGATTTTTTTTCGGGAACCTTATATTTTTCATCTCCATTGTCTTATAAAATGTTTGCTCTTCCCAGACACTTGTGCTTAACTAAAGTCAAAACAACATAATTGCATGAAGTATATCTTGGTTACACAGATAGATGATATGTCTGTACTATTTAATTGAGGGCCTTTTTGTCTTTCCAACTCTCCAGGTTGGTCTCTCCAGAGCCTCCCCCTAAGGGATTCCTGGTGATGGGTTCTAAGTTCCGCTACAGTGGGAGGACCCAGGCCCAGACCCGGCAGGCTAGTGCTCTCATAGACCGGCCGGCCCCTCACTTTGAACGCTCCGCTAGCAAGAGATACCTGCTGTCACGCAGCCTGGATGGAGGCAAGAAACACGCTTGTGCTGTTTGGCAGTGTTGTGACAGATATGTACATTTTTGGTTGTTGAGGCAAGAAACACTGGCTTCCTATCCAGAATTAATGTAGACAACAATTTGGATAAGGAATACCCTTGACCTGCTACTTGCCATGGATTCACACTGTCCTATCATGTAACGTGTGACCAGCAGAATTCTCGCGGCCGGTGTCAGCCATGTGCGAGAACCAGGACGGCCTGTCTCAGCGCAGCGGCACGGAGCGGCACCGGCCCCATAGCCCCTCTGGTGACGAGCAGGAGACGGAGCTGGAGCCGGCCAGCCTGGACCAGGACGAGGAGGAGGAGGAGGAGGACGAGGATGAGGACCAGGAGCAGAGCGAGCAGCGAGAGGATGACGAGGAGGAGCCCACCTCCCCCAGCAAGAAGAAAGAAATGAAGGTATTTCGTCACCCCTGACCCGCTCTGCCTTAGTTGAGTAGTTGGCCATGGGTGTCAAATGTACTCAGTCGGGTTTCAGGTTTCATGTGAGATACCCTCCAGGGGCTTACTGCACTGGGGCAATCGGAAGATTTACCGTAGCTATTTCTGCCCTTTTCTTTTATTCACCACTTACTAGCGATGTTCACACCAACAGTTTTTTTTTTTAACCTGTCCCTGCGTACTTGAGCCATGTACGCCTCTGCTCTTTGCTCTTGCTCCCCCTGCCTGTCACTGACTTCTTCTGTCTCTCTAACCCTCGCTGGCACAAGGAGGAGGCTGAGTCGCCACTTGACAGTAAACAGGAGGTATTTGGTGGCTGGTGGCCTGTGTCTGTCTGTCTGTCTATCTGTCTGTCTCTGTCTGTCTGACCTTTTCTTTATGTCGCTTTCACTAGGGTGTAAAGAATCTTAGCCAAATATTTTAACGAGAGCAGGGATAGGCATACATTCCACATAAAATCATTTCCAGCATTAAACTACTTACTCCCCACTGTTCAGCTGCAAAGCCTACATTTGAAATTCAGTTGAGCAGGTAGCCTTTTATGAATGCAACAACCAAAAATACAACTACCATGAATATGAAACTTTTAACAGTTCTTTTTGATAACCATCAAACCGTATTCTATGTTGCCTATAGATACAGGAGATGAGCCGGCGCTGTGTTCGGTCCTCCCTGTTGTTAGTCCTTGTCTCTCACTGTCTGTGTTGCTTGTTCCTTTGGATCGGGGTTCACGGCCCTGCCGCTCACTGTGTCTGTCTGCCTGCCTCTTTGAATCACCGGCTCCCATCTACCCCTCTGTCTCTGCATTTCCCTGCTCCCTCCCCACCTTTTTCCCCTCTCCTGTCCCAACTCAGCCCTCTCAGTTGGACCAGGAGACCAGCCCTCGGCACAAACAGGAGGTACAGCATGCTGCGTTTTACCCCCGTGGTGTATCACCCGTTCCGCTGTGCTCCCCATTACGCCCACTGAGAGCGGGGCGGGCTCAGTGTGGGCTTATAACCTGGACTGCCCTCTGTGCTTGTATCCTGCTGGGGATATCTAGCAGTATCCCTACAGTGTTGTCTAACAACATGCGATAAACACCACTTTCATCACAGACTCAAGGCCGCTGAATGGAGTCAGCCCAGGCTTTATCACATAACAATGCTATGAAAAGCTTTTAGGACACTAATTGAGTTGCAACTCCATTCTGTCTTTTGGAAATCATGGCTAATAGCAGTTTGTGAAGAGAGGGAATTGAAAATCCATTTCCTCTAAAAGTACCATATGTCTATGTGTCTTAGATATCTATGTTGTATCTCAATACAATTGAGAAAATCCATTGAGCAGATGGGAACACATTTTTTTGCATTTGAAAAGAAAAGTAATTATTAAAGATTAGGAAAATATATTGAAGCATAACATTTTTTTGATGTTTGTTTAAAAAATGTTTTGCGTGTGTATTCATATTATTACAAATGCTTTTTGTAATGAATTTTGGGGGGATTTTTCAATAGATGAATCCCCAGGATTAGGAGACGTTAGCGTTGCTAATTCATTGTAGATTCACGTTTCTGTCTCGTAAAAATGTTACTGTGATTTAGTTTTTCTAATCACGTTCCATTTAGTCATGCATATTAAATCATAATCTGAATTGATTTGAACATGTCAATGTAATTACTACGGTCACGCTCTATATAGATATGAGCCTAATGCACCATTTTCTCCCTTTTCACCCTTTCCCCTCTGTCTTTGTGGACCTCCTGTAGTTCATGGATAAGACAGAGGACGTCTTACTGAAGCACCAGGCCAGTATCAATGAGCTGAAGAGAACCCTAAGGGAGCCCAACAGCAAGCTGATGAACCGTGAGAAGCGCCTGTCAGGGTCTTCCCCCGGCGTCACGCCCGAGAAGAAGGCTGTGAGTGGGGGAATAAGTGTGGGGGGGACTAGGGGTCCACTGTCTTAGTGGTGGTGGGGGGACTGGGAGAATACTGTACATCCTCTCACATCTGGCACAATGGGAGGTGTATGAATATGCTGTTGCTGGTCAAGTTGACGTTAAATCCAATTACAGAGGTAGTGGTTGTCTACAATGTTCTTTGTTTCTGCCCACTAACAGTTTATGCCAGCATTGTTTTGGTTACTGTTGTGATGTTACTTGGCTCCTTTTTCTGTACCAGAGTAAGGTGGGCAGACATGTTACCATCCGTTCTTCTCTTGGTTTGTCAAGGCTTTGCTTTAGGACACATTATCATTGATTTTGAAGTTTTCAAACCTGCAGAGGTTTAGCTTTATTAGAAATGAATGCCCTTGGGAGAGAATACAATGTGGTTTATATTAGGAATTCTTATACTGCTGCAGGCAGGCAGACAGAGGCTTGTCTGTTGCAAGGTGTTGCTGAAAGCCCTTTCTGCGTTGTGTAGGCTATACTGTAGAGCTATTGTTGTCGCTATATGGGAATGAAGTGGCTTCTTTTAAAGACTCGAATGAGATCAACTCAAGAGGTATTTGTGTGAGATTAACAGAACAAGGCGCTTGCACAATGCTGAGAGTTGTTCGCGTTCCACACCAATTACCTCTCTGAGATTCTCTCCTGTGTCAACTCGCAAACGCCCTCACAGGATTGATCACTTGCATCCTGGCTTTGCCTTTAAAGAAATAGCGATAGGAATTCAGTCTGCAGATTAGAAAGGATTACAGTTCCTATCTATCTCATACTCCTTTTGAGACCCGCCATATTATGTCAGTGGGATTTGAGACATGTCTGGGGGCAAATAAACTCAATTTGTTTCTATTTTGGAGAAAAATGATAGTATCGTCCTCCTGAGCCAGCGACGAAAAGGTCTGAAAAGTCTCACGTGTTTTCAAGGAGTTGCATTATATGTTGCTCAGATTTAAGGGGAGGCCAGCCCTTTGTGGTAGTAGCAAATTCTTTTTTGCATTGCAAACATTGTCTCATTTGGCTATGCAGACTTGGTGGCTGGAGCCTGTACAGCTGGAGCAAAGCTATGTGATAGAGCATTTGATCATCTGATACAAAGTTATCTTTGTCTGACTTATTGATTCAAGCCTAGACTTTCATGCCCTTTTTTAGAAGATATTCTCCACACTTTCCTATTCCCATCCTTTCATTTTCCTCTTCCTCCTTGTTTCATGGAAGTATTTCTATATTCTATACCTGTGTTATCTTTGTGGCCTTGCTCCTTCTGAGAAAAGCCCAGGGTTTTAATTCCTCTCCTCTCCTCTCCTCTCCTCTCCTCTCCTCTCCTCTCCTCTCCTCTCCTCTCCTCTCCTCTCCTCTCCTCTCCTCTCCTCTCCCTTCCTCTTCCTGCCCTCCCAGCTGGTTGGTCCAGCAGAGGAAAAGGACCCTCTAAACAGCTTTTCTGTAGACTGCTTCGTTCAGAAGACTGTGGTGACTTCCCCCGAGGTTGCACTTCTCTCTTTATTTTTCTTCTCATTGATTATTTAGCCTACCATCGACGTATACATTTGTGGTTCATGATAACGTATGCGCTGCATTTCTGTGCCATATGTTTGTATGTTAATTTGCATGCTGTTAACTGGTGTATGACTCAAAGCAAGTGGACCATTTTGTTGTTTTTGTTTCTTTGTTGTTGTCGATGCTATTTCTTAAAGCATAGCTTATAAGCCATGTACCAACGGCCTGTCTAACTGTGTTTAATCTGTATCAACATGTAGGGCTCTGAGGAGTGGGTATTGATTGAAAAACAAGACACTTATGAACAAGACCGTGACTGGAAGGCAGAGGAAAAGAGCACCGCGCTCACCTCTCCTCCCCCATTAGTGGCTGATTCCTCTTGGGAGAGGAAGAGAGCACGGGAAAAAGAGGCCGATGTTGCCAATATGATCCATATCGAGGTAACGGCGGACGATGGGCAGGAAATGAAAACGTACATCGACGAATTTCCGTCGCCCGAATCCACCAGGGAGGTCCCCGAATGTCCTGCGCCCCGCCTGGCCAACAGCGGCCGTTTCATGGTGCAGCTGGCTGAAACCACACCATCGGCGTGTCAGAACGAATCTCCAGCCATCAACACTGAGCCCGAGAAGGAAACGGCGCCGGCCCCAGATCAGCCCAAGGAGCATCAGCCCTCCAAACACCGAAAAAAGAAGAGGCCTCAGAGTTTGAACCTGGGAATGTCCACCGAGTTCATCTACGAGAAGGAAGGCGAGGGCTCCAACGGGGAGGACAATGAAGACTCCGATTGGGAGGGCAGTCCATCGAGTAAGACAGAGGGCCCTGAACCATCTCAGGTCTTGGCGATGAAAACCGACAAGAGCTCAACGCCGACAAAGCTAATGAACGAGTCGTTTTCCCAATCAAATGAGCACGAGCAAGACCATGAAGCAATAGGAGAGAATAGAGGAGCTTTGATTCAGGGAACAGCGAACCTGGCTCACCGTGTCCCAACGCCGGCAGCAGACGCAGAGGTAGGCCCAGTGAATGGACCAGGGAAGGCAGAGCCCGGCCATACATCACCGCAGGTTATCCTGGAGTCTGCTGTCAGGTCTCAGGTCAGGGAGAAGGGGCTGGTCGACAATAAAGACCTGGCGGAGGTAAAACTCCGACAAATCCGAACGCACGAGCGAAAGGCCAGCAACTCGGAGGTGGGGGATATTGAGTGTGCTTTGGGCGACAAAGTTCAGAGAAGGTCCTTTCACCGGCTGTCAGGTGGCAGCCAGTCAGAAATCACCAGGATTGTTCCTCTCAAACCCGAGCGGTCAAAGAGTGTAGCCTGTAAAGATGAGACTGAAAGGGCAGGTCAGGGCACAGAGTATGACCGATTTATGAGAAGGGAGTATCGCTGGTCGGTAGACTCCCCCGAGGGACCCTCTGATATTAACTGGACCGACGCCTCCGGCTTCCACCCAACTTTCAACCTCCCTACACGAAGCTCCCTCTCCGCCAGCACTAGTCCAGGGCAGCGGAGCCATCAGCCACTCCGAGACGTCCCACCACACTCGGAGGAATACCACTTTAGAGATGTGGAGGGTCTGTCTAGCGTCGAGGCTAAAACAGAGGAGCTGGTCCAGCTACAGAGGCAAGCAGCTGGTGATGATGCTTACCAGGCCGGACGGGGACTCACAGAGAGTCAACTGTTCGCCGCGAAGGCTTCAGCGCTGTCCAAAACGGCTCCACCAGCCCCGCCGGTAAAAACACAGAAGGCCAGGGAGTCTGGACTCATACTTCGGAACAGCCGTAGTGCCAGCAGGGAACCTGGTGCGGACGCAGCCAAGAAGAGACATTCGGTAACTCTGCTTGGCATCTGCTTTTCAGTCATTGGAAGCAAAGCATCGCATGAGCTTCAGACAGACTTGCTCACCATCTCTCTTCTTTTGCGCATTGACTTGTGATATACACACATGTAACTTAAGTGCCTGTAAAGATGGGGGGGGGGGGTTGTTACATACAGTGATGACACATTTCTATAGCTCACTTTCATTGGCTGACGCCGCACCGCAGCCATCCAATGAATTCAATTTCTATGGGTTTGGACACTCCCCTTTTTGATTACCTCAGACCCACCCCTTCTGATTTCCCCCTGTGTACCTGTGTCGCAACATCTTGCAAAGCTGTTGAGCCCACTACCTGCTGTGAGGAAATAGTTAAAAAGACACAATATTATATGTTTTGGCTCTTTGCTTCTATTCCCCCCTACCTCCCATTGAAACCTCAAATTTCATCCATTTAAAAAAAAATCTTTTAAAGGGTTGCAAGAAAGCCAAGGCCAGTATTATATAATTGCTTGGATGTCTTTGGCACTTCTTCATGCTGTTTCCAATCTGAAAACGCAGAGTAAATTATTTATTTTAAACATGGTTTCCGTAGTTTTTTTTTATTACTCAATTACCTGCGACAGTAACTAAATGACAAACGGAGAACAGCTACTGTATGTCTCCATCCTCCATGAAGGCTCTTTATGCTACAACTTTATGTTTATATCTACGGTTTATAATACACATTATAACCTTATGGGCATAACTAATTCAAACATAAGAAATTGCCTACAGACCTTTTCTGGTTGATGATTTTAAACCATTCATCGGAATATGATTCTATCCAAAATCTCAGTGGATTGAATGTTCTGCTATCTTTTCAAGCGACCACAGCTACTCCAGCTGTGAAGAGGCAGACATCAAGCAGCCTTTGATACATTCCCACAGCCCAGCAGCTATTGCAGACTGGAGTCAGACTCGCCATTTCAAATTCACAGTTGGTGTCGTTAGGAGTTAGCACTCATTTGGCACTGGAATGAAAGGAATGTGAAATTAGGGTGCTGACAGCTTATATCATTTCCATCCTTTCATCTGAGTCAACGTCCTGGTTGCATTGGCACCGACAAGCATGCAAAGAGGTGTGAGAGCACACTCACTCTGCAAAGCGACAAGCATATGATTGTGAGGTTGTTTTCGTGTAGACAACAGAGCAGGGCTTCCAAAGATTTGGTTTGATTTCATGTCATTTCACTCATTTTGCTTTCATAGTACTGAAATCAAAAACTCTTATGAAATTTTAATGGGCACCCATCAAAAGTCAAGTTTTATGGTTTTACGTAATTTCCTGACTCACTCTTTAGCGTATAAGTGGCTGTTGCTATACTGCGATGATGAGTCTCCCACATTACCCTATTGCAATTGAAAATCCACTCCCAAATGCCTACCATTTGGTTATCTAAACTCCATTAACTCTTGTTAAGTACTGTTACCTGGCTTTAGATGGTGGTTGCATTTGTGCTTACCTCTCAGTTTTTAAGAATCATTTTTCACCCATATATCAAAAGATCTGTTGGAAATTCCGTGCCTGGCTGTGCTTTTCCTGTGTTACACTCTGGTCTGTTCATGCAGTGAAGGTGACTCTTTCTCTCTGCTCATGACCATACTACTTCGTCATGCACTAACCGCAGGCTTTTCTGTCTCTCCTTTGGCTGTTTGTTTGCAGGAGCCCTTTTCTACTCCTGCCATTTATGAGGAGCCCTTAGATGATGCCAAGGTTCCCAATTTAAGCTGTTATTCTGAAATCCCATGTATTATCCTCATTTGGATTATATAGGTGTCAAAAAGATGTACCACTCCTCATTCCCTAGCTTAGCTCCACCTCCGCTTTTATCCACTGTGGCCCAATGTGCATGGTTTCTCAAATCCCACTGACTAATCCGACTGTGTCTGCACTACTATTACTTTTGCAAGAACATGAATCATGATATGGTAAATTAGAAGAAATTCCTCATCTTATCCCATCACCTACCTACAGCATCATCATTCATCTTGTGCACTTTTCATTTCAAAACCAGTGCATGCCTGCCGTAGCTATTAGCACGGTCTTGCTATACTGCATGAATTATGACTGGGTTTGGAGCCTCCCTGAACCCAATATACAACCGCTGGACAGATGTGAACCTGAAGATCATTCTCATCCTCCCATTGCCACAACCTTTGTCCTGGTCCCATCCATACGGTAGCTGTCAACATGACGTGTACTTGTGTCTCTCAGACGGAACCCTGGGAGAGGAGGCCAGGTTCGGCCTGCGAGGAAGAGGAAGAGCGGGACACCCTGGTCTGCATGAAAGAAACCCATCTGGGCATCGAGCGCAAGTGCTCCAGCATGACGGTCAGCTCCACGTCCAGCCTGGAGGCCGAAGCGGACTTCACAGTCCTCATGGACCTTCACTCCGGTGGGGAGGACTTCTCCAGGGGCATCTCGGAGCTGGGGGAGAGGGGAAGGCAGCCTGAGGTGGGCCGGGAAGACTTTGAGGAGACCTCCCGGTTCTATTCCGCCCGGCTCATGGGCTCCCTCGACAAGTCCCCTGTAGAGGCCAGGCCCCCAGAGGAACGGGGGCACCATGAGGTAGACGGACATGTAGAGGAGAGGCCCCGAGAGGAACGAGTTCACCACGAGGTAGACGGACACGTCCATTCATGGCTCCCCCTCCCTTCCATCCTGGCAGCGATGGTCACCTTAAGTACCATTGAAGGGCAATCAGTTTTCCGTTTGACATTTTCACCTTTTGTTAAAGATCTGTTTGTTTCTGGTTTATGTAATGTATGCATTTTATTTGATCTTCTTTGGTTATGATCACTTTTGGTATGTTCTTTTCATTTTAATATGACTGTTCTTGAATATTTGTTTGGATTTTTTTTTTATGTCACTGCAGATTTTTTGCTTTCACGTTAATGACCCTGCATATGGAAGTAGACAATTAATGCTTTACTCTTACAGCTTTTGGTTTACTGATAATTTGGTCTCCATGTTAAATATTGATAATTATAAATGATTCGTGAATTGTTCTGAATTTCCTTCACTATGACTACCTGTCATTTTTCTCCTCTGCACTCATTACTCATTACATATTGTACTTCCCTGCAGCCTCCTGTTGCCAAAAAAGACCCCAGCGCTGTAAATGTGGCCCACATGTTGAGGAAGGCCGACTCAAAGACAGAGAACCACACCAATGGGTCAGAGGTCCACTCCAACGTCATAGACATCCCACAGCAGGTAGGTCTACATTCCTGATGGTAGCTGGCACACTCAACCATCCGTCCGATCAGAGCAAAGTGGGGAGTAGGGGACAGACTCAGAAATGATTACCTCAATCAGCCCTTTATAGAACAGGTTTTGTAGGACAAAATAGACAAATCCGTCGTTAAATTATTTCCATCATTTTTCATAGTGTCCTTGCCTCACGACTATTGAGATTTACTGGACGTCTGTGATAATAGCATACTGTAAAAGCATTGTTTTGGAGCCATTGGGATATTGATGGGATACTAATGAGTACAGTGAAAGCAGGCTTGGCCTCCATTTAATTGTGGAGGCAGCTTATGAAACCAAACTGCCTTACAGGTGCCAGATTAAAATATAATTAACCACTCTCTCTTCTGCAATTTATCTTATGAAGTGGGTGAGGTGAAGCAATGGATATTGATGGTTTCCTTTTAAATAAAACCTCAGTGCAGGTTAAGTTAAGTTAAGTCACAGCTGAGGGGGTGGGTGGCTAATGCTGTAATGCAATTTTTGGGGAGGAAGCTATTTTGACTTCAATCCAATTCCTTAATGTAGTTTCTTAAGAGGTACAGTGATGCAATTTAAGATATACCAGGTTACAGTCTGGGTGTTTTGGCAGCATTTTCATAAAAAAATTGCTTCCTTTTATTAAATGTATAAGCCACACGTCTTTGTGTGTATCTGCAGCAAATGGAGGATGACGTCAACTGTTTGGAGACAAAGGTCTCCTGCAATAATGTTGTACAGCCAGCAGAGGGAGACATGGTATGTGTGTCTCTCTACAGAAGCACAATGGCTGGCTGGGCTTGTATTTTAGCTCTAAAATATTGCATGTGCCAATGATAAGCTTTGAATTGTTAACTTGAAGGTAACTTATTGTGACAAAATCATGAAAGATTTTCTATGGGATTTGAGCAGATGCCTTCTGTTTTTGCTTTGAGATAAACGTCTTCATAAATGCTAAATAAATACATATTTGTCAACACAACAATGCATTGATGATTCCCAAAATATTACTAATCTGTAAGCTATAGTGCATGTACTCCGCTTAAATGAAGTTAGGAGTGCTTAATGTTGATAATGTATTGCTTGAAAGCTTATTTGTTTTCAAATGTTGTTGCCTGTGTTCTTCACAGTACTAACAATGCAAAGTTGTTTTTTATCTGGAACAATTTCTATGCCATTAAATCTACTTCTTAAAGAGCTTATATGTTTTATTAATGTGAGAACCCTTCCTTTCATTTTCAGAAACTGGGAGTCATCAGCCGGAAGGAGGCATCCGACACCGCTAAAGAAAATGGCTCCCCAGTAAGTCCCAACAGCAAAGTTACTACTTTCAATTTGCTCTGGGTTTACAATAACCATAAACATATGAAAGAGGTTGATTGTGTCCTCTCTGCCCTCTCTCTGCTGCTGTCACATATCATGTGGCTCCAAGGGGGGGGGGGGTTGAAAAAATACTGTTATGTCAAAACATGCCCACAATGGAGTCATTGTCAATGCCCTTGATTTACTGTAGCTGACACTTTGATGATGGTTGCTATGAAACAAAGCCCTTGGTGGTGGAGTTGTAAAATGGTGTGTCTGTGTGTTCTGCCACTATATTAGCCCTATATTACCACCCCTGCAGAGCCTTATCTGACCCAGCCTCTATGTATAGACCACTGTGTACATGTGTGGGCTTATATCGTTTAGCCTGTATGATTATGTGTATTTGTGTTTCAGTTGGATTGTGTGTCCAAGTACTAGTGTACACTTTGCATTTGTGCCAGAGAGTGTGTGCCTTTGTGTGTCTACCAGAGTGTGTGTGTGCCTTTGTGTGGTTGACCAATGGGCTTATTGAAGTGTCCCTCTAATGACTGTGCTCCAGGTGAAGGTGGGCCCCCTGGAGAGACAGTCCGTAAGTTCACCGATGACTGTCACCGCGGAGACCTTCACCTCAGCAACCACCACTCAAGTTACCAAGGTTACCCGTCGTCTCTTTCAGTAGTCCACTTTTTAAATGGCCGCCTGGGCTTTGGAATTCACCTGACACTGCTCCCACACCCGAGGCACTTTAAAAGGTCACATTACCAGAGTCTGAATTAATGCACATAATACAGGCCTATTTTGCACTTTTTAACCACAGACAGTGAAAGGAGGTTACTCAGAGACCAGGATTGAGAAGAGGATCATTATCACTGGAGATGATGATGTGGACCAACATCAGGTAGAGATTAACCCTATAAAACGTGATCCTTGAAAGGTACATAAATCATAGTTTAAGACATTGGAATATAACAGGGAGGCTGACCATTGCTATGTAGAGTTGCCCTGATGATACCTTTTGCATTGGAGCAGTGAGCGTTGTGACAATGTTCTCTGTGTGTCCCCATACAGGCTCTGGCCATGGCCATTCAAGAGGCCAAACAGCAGCACCCCGACATGCTGGTGACAAAAGCTGTGGTTGTCAGGGAAACAGAGTCCCCCACTGAGGAGATGCAGAGGAAATCAGAGGTATACAGTGTGTGTGGGTGTGGGTGTGGGTTTATTCAACAGCACTCCCATTCTTTTGTCATTTTGTTGCAGAGGTGCTCAGATGTGTTTTGGGCTTTCGGGGTTTGCCATGCTTTTTCGATGGCGTCTGCATGCTTCGTCATTTACAGTGTGACCTGAGTCTAAAGCCGGTGGTGTGGTTTCTTATTTCCTCCCCCTCCAGTCCTGATCTCCCATGGTGGCTCCTGGGAACCGGGGCCAGGAGATGAGCCTGAAGCGGACAGCCTCCTGGCCCCATCTACCCTACTGTACGCCACCAGGTCATCGCAACTTCCTCCCCCCACAGACCGTGTTCCCCGCTGGAAGACGTTCTGTCTCCCAAACAAAACACTCCTCCTCTCCTGTCCCTTTAGCCAAAACCGACTGTGATGTGGCCGCCAACCCACCCTAGACCCCCGTCCTCATCAACCCGTCCCTTCCCCCTCGCAGATCAAGAACATTTCTAATGGATTGTGTAATTGAATGGATTATTATTGGATTGTGTTCTAAAGAATGCTATGAAAGTGGTGAGCTGCAGTGTTAATATTCCCAAGAGGTTTTCCTCTGTATACAATACAACGTTTGCTATTTGTATGGAACCGTGTTAACATTAAGGGTCTGCCATAGACAGATCAGATGTGGTGGCTATGGCCAATGTTCCCATTGAGGCTTTGTACAGACTGAGTTCCATATTGTTAGATATAACTGGCTTTGCCTCACTTGATCTTTGATGCCTGTCTGAATTCTGAATTAACGTGAAGCCCGTTCAGCCTGAGGTGAATCTCATCGACTTTCCCCTCTGAAAACGTGTAACCACCACTCGTTAATTCTACAGCAAGTCAATATCCCATCCCCACAAGTTTCTCTCGTACGGTCACCATGGAGACGCCTGCGCCATGCTGACGTCCTGCCTGAAGTATGAGAGGACATAGTGGGTTAAGCCTGTGGAGGGGGAGAAAGGGAGGGGCCGGTGACGATGCTCTCTGGGGCCAGTGGTGATGGCCTGCCTTTAACGTTTTTTGTCACCAATGTGACACCACCAGTATATAATCAACCGCTGTCTTATTTAGCTTTTTACATTTTTAACGACAATAGAACAATATCTAATTTATGTCCAGTGTTTGCTTGTTTATGAAATATGTATCCAATTAGACGATCATAATCACATGCATGAATCAAACTAGCCGACGGAATGAAAAATGCCACATGGATGTGTTGGAGGTCAATAACAACGGAGATGACCTGTATTAACATGGAGATTTGGGAAAATAGTTAGACACTGCATGTCAACCAATGCTGATAGGACATTACAGTATTACTCGAAGAGTCGACTACAGAAAATAAGGACTTTATGCTTTATCAGTGGACTAAATCAGCTAATTAACCCTGGTCTCTTCTCAAACACAAACCACATCCTGACAGTTGATCTTCCATTTTGTTGACATTCTTTAAATCAGAGACATTTAGGGCTTGAGCAATTGTAATATATTTTACCTAGAAGATTTTTGAAAGGTGAGGAAATTTTTTTTTTTGTGTTTCTTGAATTTTGTTTTTAAGTTATGATGAATCATTTCTGAATTGTATTTATAAGAGTGTTGAATGTTAGCCAATGTTTGTTTTCTCCCTCGAGTCAAACGGGCTCCTTTTCTGTTTATTCACGTACAAAGCCTGGATTCAAAGTGTGATGTCACAGCCTAAACTCCATTTACAAAATCTGCCAGAACTGAAGCAGCTCTAGAAAAATGTTAAAGCTATAGTGTACTCAAAACAAGCTTTAGTGATGGATATTAAAACAATGATGCTGGATGGAACTGTTAAAATAACCTACTATGCATTGTTCCTTATGTGGGCTGACTAGGAAAAAGAACGGAGGGAACCCTATTCATGTTTGCAGCGCGCTGTTATCGTCTCCTTTGTGCCACTGTTAATCTAAGCGGTGAATCTCACTGCCTGTGAGACTGGCAATAAGTGTCTCTGGCTAATGTAACCCATTCTAAGTCTACTAAAATGAGAAACTGTGAACACTGAACATGCATATAAGAGCATAACCAAAACGACGAGATGGAGTCCGATATAAAGAGCTCCACCACACGTGTGCCCATGGCTTTGTTCCTCCTGTCTAAACCTCTCATCGTTAAGTGGATGTGGGAACCCCTGCTTTGTGTCATACCTGCTGTTAATATGTCAATGGAAATGACAGATTCTCTAACAATTAATTTTTATATATTTTATTCTATTCTATTACCTGGTCATATGACACTGGATTGTTGTGAGAGCACTTGCTTGCAATGATATCAGCAGATGTTTGTAGAAAAACGGTTTTATGCTACAGTTTATTGGACACATTTCTTAAAGAACATACAGTAAATGATTGTCTGCTGTAGGCATTGGGATAGAATTTGCTGTGTAAAGCAGATGTTGTGAGTTGAAGGGTGTTTTAAGGATGCGTGTTCTGCATAAACAAATCTGTGATATATTTTGTGCAATATGTAGAAATCTACAGAACACAGCACACGATAGGACTGAGACGTGTCGAAGGACATTCTATTACAGGATCTTAGTGCAAGGACTGTGCAATAGAGTATGATACTAATGGGCAACTTACTGTTGGGAGTCAAGGGAACAGCAGATGAAATCATCTTTATCTCCACCATGTGGTGAGATATGGTCTTTGTCAGTGGTATGGATTAGAGAATGTGAGTTACAGCGGCAGGTATAGGTATGATAGAAGCAAATCAAGGACAGTTGCTGGCTTATGTGAAGAGTATTAACATATTAACCACTCTTGAGCTTCCACCCTTCAATTCACTTCTATCTTTTGCTCTACATTCCCCTAGTGCTTGGTGGTGTGTATTTGCTGTATTTGCATTCAGTGTAAATGGATTCATGCATAAATAAATGTCCCAGTGCGATTCAAATTTGTCTCCTATTCCATGAGTGCATTAATGTGAGAGTGGTCTTTCCCCATTCCTCAGACAATCAAAGGATTGATGAGATAAAGAATAATTTCATACAACCATTTCAGATGGATTGCAACCATGACATGACTCATCTGACAAGGTCTAATTGAAAAGATGTTATGATTAAAACAGAATTATCTGAGGAGGTTGACAGGTTTCTGTAGGTGTACATTTGGTTTATTTGTCTTGCACTGCCATCCTGTGGTTTTAAAAGTGCCATGCAGTATGCATGGACATGCTACTGGATAGGTGTGTGACCTTATTTGTTAGTTCTTAGCACCTCCTAGTGTATTTGCCATGTCATCGAGAATTCTGATGGCAAAGCAGCACTTTGACATACAATAAGGCTGGAGTAATGGAATTTCTTCTTCATGCAGGAAAAAAAATCTGCTTTCATTTATCCAAACTTTCTGAGAATACATTGTGTGATCTAGGCTTCTTGTGCAGTCGAAGAAAACTTTTTACCCTCAAGCAGATTATTTGACTTTTGTTGGCTTTTGTTGACAGCAGGGCTGTGCAACTAGATCTATTGATTATGGGGCAGCCTGGTTTTACTTGACTTGTTGGGTCCTATTTGTCATAATAATTCATAAGAGATCCCAAAGAGAATTTATGAAGTTCACAGAAAATTGCTTTGTTGTTGTGCCAAACCTCTATTAAAAAAGCTGGGCCTATGTGCTTCAATAAATAACAAATACAGACCTATTTCAAACCTGCCCTTATTAGATTTTATTGGTAAAATCGAGAAAGTTGTTTTTCTTAGTCATCACTGGCTGCTATGACACCTTCCAATCAGGATTTTGACAGCTTCATAGCACTTAAACTGTCTTATTAAGGTTTTAAAAGACATCCGTCTAAACACTGACTGGCTGAAGATTTCCATCTTGGCGTTATTGGATCTTAGCACTGCTTGTGATACTGTTGTTGATCATAAAATACTTCCTGAAAGATTGGAAAAGCGGGTTGGATTGTCTGGAACGGTCTTAAACTGGTATTAGTCATATCTAGAATACCGGAACTACTTTGTGTCCATTGACAACTACATATCTAAGCTAACTAATATGACATTCAGAGTTCCCAAGGGGTCAATTTTGGGGCCTTCTCTATTCAACCTATATGCTCCCTCTGAGCCAAATTATGCGCAATAACAGTTTATGCAGACGACACTCATATACATAGCTTGTTCACCAAATGACCGCCATGCTATAGAATCACTGTCAGTGAGTCAGTTAAGTAAATGGCTGGATGTGCATCAAATTTCCATCAGCTAATTAAAGAACAAAACGAATGAATTATCTTGAGTCCGTTTCTCTAAGGTCACGAGGGCAGCATGTTCAGAATGCTGCTGCTACTTTTAACAAAGACCATAAAATATGAACATATTACACCAATTCTCAGATCACTACACTGGCTGTGTGTCAGAACTGATTTTAAAATGCTGTTGCTTACCTACAAGTCACTTAATAAATTGGGATCTCCTGTCTTTTTATATCCACTTTAGGTGCTTCAGGATTCTTAATTTTTTCTCCAGCCTGCCCATGCATTGGCTTACATACCTGCTCAACATTTGACTATAAACCTATCCGAGATGGGTTAACCAAAACGACACACCAAAATAAAATGCCGATAACATTTCCATTACCATCCAATTAGTTGCATTGCGTGACTACTAAACTGCATTAGGTTGGATTTGGACTACATAAAACTATTCCTTCAATTAGAAACACCACTGTTGTTGTCTTGCCATGTCTTCTTCTTTTAGAAGTCTTTATCTTTGCGTTGTCACCTGTGTTCTCTTTTTTTTCCTCTTGTTGGAGCTTCCAGAGCCTTGTAGGAGAGCTTACTCCACTGTTCCGTGACTTCACAGAACATTATGTCCTCCCTCCCCATCTCCTCTGCCTCTTTCTACTCCGCTTTCCATGGCGTTTTCTTCCTGCTGGTTGCCTTTGAGCCTCAATCAGGTCCTTGGGTGAGAGTCGTGGTGTTCCATTACGCATCAGGCCAAAGGGTAGGACCCTGTCTAGGAGCCTCCTGTGATCCTAAATATCAAAGGTCGCCACTGGTGATATCAATTTGAGGAGGTAAACAAATACGTGACGCAGAGCCCGTCTGGTATACTCAAGGCGACCACAAATAGTATACACCTGCGACACTTGGTTTTCAATATGCTGGTTGAGTGGCAGGGAGCGATATGCTCTGTCAGGAGAAAGTCTTACCATATCTGCACTTTACCACATCCAACAGTTCTTGAGCAGTTGGTTTCTGATGGCTCATCGTTGACAAGTTAAGCAGTTGTTTCACCTTTGCCATTACTAAGTATGGGCAGGGGCTGAGATGGTAGTTTACTTCTTATAGTGGCAGTAAGAGCTGGTCCCAGAGCTGGGAGGAAGGCTGGCAGCAGTTCATTGCTGATGACCAATCAGAGTTGTGGAGGCTGGCTATGATCTGCTCCAGACTGGACACCAAATGACTGGCCAGAGCCATTCTCTTCCTGATTACTTTCCTCCTCCATACCCCTCAATGCTGCCTTTGTAGCTATGACTCTCACATAGCTATCACAGCATTGCTATCCGGCATATTTTCCAAATTTAAGAAGACTGCAAATTAAATGTAAAAGGTTCCAAATGGTTGTCTGTGTTGTCCTAGTTGTAACTGATTGAAGATGACGAATGGTACAATTTAGTAAAAGAGTGCTGCGACATTCTAGTTTATTGCATTCACAAACTTTGGTATGTCTAAAGAATTACAAATCGATAGCCAATGCTTAAGTAATGTATGATGCAATTTTAAATAGTTATGTATGTGTATCAGTAATATTTGTATTGTATACTATAATTAGGAACTGTGTGATATATTTTCAAACACACCTTTTAATCATTCATCCTATAATCCATTTCGTTATTGTATAAATCAATAAACTTTATTAACAGTATAAACAACAATCAACAGCAACTAAAGAAACCTTCAGATGGAGTACATGGATATTAGAACCAGTTAATCTCAGAGGAGTGTGTCACAGAAGAACACCTGGTTGAGACAGAAACAAACACAAACATAGCTCCGCTCACATTTTACACCTACACCCAAACCTCTTTTCTCTGGCATCAAGTCCTTCAGTCAATGTGCAACTACACAGCAAATGGGCAAATGAAAGTCATGCTGAGCAATACATAGCTACTGGTATGAAACATTTTGTTGTTACGTAAAATCAAGTAGATCAGCTCTTTAGAAAGGTTATTTCGTATATAAATGATCTGAAGTGTACAAAAAAGTATATTACACATTTCTTGATGCATGATTCTGAGTGAGACTCAGTAGCCTACATCCCTTTTAAGGACTACAAACTACCTGCACCTGACAGGAATACAAGCTACATACAGACTACACTGTACCGTAGCAGTCTCACATGGCATCAGAAGACTATGGGAAAGAAAAGGATCAGCAGCATCATCTTTTAGTAAGAATGCAAACCCACTAAAACGTCCGCACCAGGCTTCACACATTGCCCTAAAACCCATGCTAAAACAGCAAAGTGCTGCCCAAACAAACGTCAATCACGATAGTATTGTACAAGAGATGCCACCCCCAAACCCCAACAGCATGTCTGCAAACACAGCAGTGTGTACATGTCACCGCGGCTTCTTAGCAGATCTCTCTGTTTATTTTTTTGATATACATATAAGTTAAGGCTCTTCAAGGACCTGAGGATTTTTTTAAACATATGATGAGGCACACACAAGGCAAAGAATAGCTTCAGACACGGGGCTAAACAGATCAGGAGGATGAGACGATTAGTCAGTCGTGATGATCGGGTCTCCAGTGCAATTCAAGGAACATGTAGAGGATCCTGTACGAGACACCCTCTGAAAATCCTGTGAGGGACCAAGTCACACTCCCATTCTAGCATAGTCATGGCCATGACAGATAGCAGGTCTCACTTCTCATTGGGGTCATGTGAACAGCTTCAGTGCAATGTTCGATGGGCGCTTTAAAATAACAAAACCATTGAGAAACAATACACACATCGGACGACATAACCAGCTCAGACAGCATGTCCGTAAGAGAACGTGGTTTGGGTCAAAAAGCTGCAACTGACTTTTAGATAGCAAAGACGTGCTTCCAAAGCAGCTATAAACATTTTCTTTGAAAACAAAGCCTGTTATTTGTACATATTCATCATGCACTTAACGCATCTTGCCCTTTTGCCTTTGAGAAAAAAACCACACCAATTATGAATTGGTTCAAAACAAATGGCATACAAAAGATGCATATACAACATTTTTCCTTTTTTTATGAAAGCTGCTTTGGTAACAACAGAGTAAAGACATCGGTCGATTTCCTTTTGCTTGCCAGGGTTCTGTAGGGGGCTCTTTCTCTTTCATTTCAGTGACTTTTTTTTTTTTTTTTTCCATCGCCTTGTCCTCCTGCCTCTAAAATGTAAATAGATGAATGCGGTTACACCAGACTGGGCTTCGTTTGGGTTCTGCTGTAGAGCTTGTCTCCACATCAGACAGACTGTTCAGTAGGAGCGGTTTGTCATAACGATGTCCGCGCTGTGAAAGACAGAGCTATTGTACTGAGAGCTGACAGAGTGGAGACCTTGGATGCAGAGCCAATTGCATTGGGACCTGAAAAGGCAGTAAAATGAACAAGGCTGTTATTCTGTGTATGCGGACCGCATCCCCCCAAAAACAGACTTTTTGGCATTCCCTTTTTTGAAAGCTGTTCTGTAGGCTCTATCCCGTTCATTTCCAGAGTCTATACGTGCGTTCGCACAAGCTGGGAATAGGACAGGGAATACATGCAAATGCATAACTGTTCCAGCAATACCGACAATGTAGCTTTAAACTTACACTCTGGTATGCTGTGAAAGCTACAATTACACAATGCCCTGTGTCCTCAATTTCCGCAGGATTTCATGACCGCTAATCTGTCTTAGCATAAGAAACAGTGGCATTAAAACAGATTATTCCCCTGAATCGGACGGGACATTCAGCCCTCTACTGACCTGGTATTCTGGGGATGGTGATCTGCCGGCTACTGCTCCCCTCTCCACCTTCACCGAACGGCTTGATTTGGATGAAGTACTCCTCGTCAATAGGCAAAGAGAGCTCCACTGAGGTGGTGTTGGTCTCCATGATACTTGGGCGGCTGTGTCTGTTCCGCTTGTAGAGCACCTACAAAGCCATGGCAAAAGGTCAAAGGGTACAGGGTGAAATCCACGGCAATGGACACAATGGGGGACTAATCCCAGTGAGGCTCCCTTACCTTGTACCCGGTGACCTCCGACTCATTCTCAAGGGCCTTGACCTGCTCCCAGTTCAGGATTATCTTGGAATTGGACGCGTTCCACATCACTTTGCCTGGGGGCTGACTGGGAGCTGGGGGGTTAATACAGAACGTATAAGGGTCAGTTTTAAGCCAATTGTTATCGTCATGGAGAAAGACCACAGAGCATAATCAGCCTCCATGCTTACGTGGTTTCTTGGTGGTGACATTGACGGTGGAGCTGGGGGGCCCAGTCCCAGCCGTGTTGTACGCCCTCACTGTTATGTAATATGTATTGCTACCCTTCAGTCCTCGGATAATGGCTGACGTGTGGTTTCCAACCGTCCTCTGCACGCTGGCTGTCTCCTCCTTCTCCCGCTTCTCCCAGTATCTCAGCTGGGTGGTGGGAACAGGGGAATGAATGCAGAAACCCCCCACACATTACATTGTAAAAAGCTTTCTTTCATACACTGTCAATGAACTGTAAACTGGAACTGCCGACAAAACGCTTGTTCTGTAAATTGGTAAAAAACGGCTTTGAGTGGTATATTGTGTCACCCCATGTCGCCTCAGCTCACCATGGGCTAGGCACTTTGGTTATGGTTACTTAACCGTAGAAGTGTGGCAGGCCCAAAGTGGTTTGCTCAAAGCCAAATCTCAAATGTGCACAAATTCCCAGCCGTCAAGTTGACTGATAACAGATTTTCTTTGTCACCGGGCTGTCCAGGCTGAAACAGCTGGCACGCTTGAAAGCACAAAAATAATTTGTCTCCCTTCACATGAAGGGGCTGATAATACCATGTTCCCTGTTTACTGTTCGTGGTCAACAATTTATAATTCCAGCACTTTAGGCATCCTGTTGATGGAAATAGGGCATTTGTTCCAATATTGAATTTCAATAATGAGCAGAATGGAAATGACAAAGAACTAAGAGAGGCTAAAGCCTGGGCGTTTGAACCCACTGGGGTATGGGGATTAGAGGCTAAGCGGTCCATCCCCCGAGTGGATTGAATCACCAGACTAATCAGCGTAGTTACAGCACTTAGCCGAGCAACAGAACTAAACACAAGAATGTAGGACCAGGCTGGACCATTACACATGCAGCAGGCTATTACATCTCCCTTGCCGAAGGTGCATGAGTCTGAAATAGTCATCAATAATAGAATAGAACAAGATTCAACAGCATTAGCTGCTTTGTGTACTTCACGTTCTCACTACCACCCCTCTCTCTCTCTCTCTTTCTCTCTCTCTCTATCTTTCACTTACTCACCACACTCACACGGACACACAAACACAAATGCATGCTTCAATAGAGAACAGCAGGACTTTCACCTCATAGCCTAGGACTCTTCTCTTGCTTGTATTCCAAGGCAGGGCTTTCCATGAAACTTCAATCTCGGATGCAGACAAGCTCTTGGCTCGGATCCTGGTGGGCGCTCTCCCAGGCTCTGGAGTTAATGTAAAAACACTTTAAATTATTTTAAAAGTAATAGCAGGCTTGGGTAACCCTCAAAGTGGGCCCATCACTTTCATCAAAGCCACAGAGCGAGAGCCAGCATGAAGAAACATCTGCAGATGCAGATATGACTGCATGAGCAGCAGGATCAGTGTAATGCACAAGGATTATCTCGACTTGGCTGGCAGACATTCTAGGAGCTAGGGGCCAAGGCAGATACTGCTTCTCCAACACATCTGCTATTGTTTGTTTACGGACGCCACCTTTCACCCACCTTCCTCCGCAGAAAAGATAGTGATTATGGGTCCAAACGGACCCTCTCCCTCGTTGTTGAACACCCCAACCTTCACATGGAAAGGGGTGAAGGGCTGAATGCTCTCGTTTTTGAAGATATATTTGGAGGTCTCAGGGGAGGGCACTACAGCCTGCATCCAGTTTGTGGCGCCCTGATGTTGGAAGGCCACCACGTAGCCAAACCCTGCCCCGTTCTGGAGCTCTTCTGGGACAGGCTGAGGGGGAAGACATAGACCGATGCACATAATTGGACACATTTGAGTGCATTTTATGTTTTATACATGTATTTCTTATGCAACCCTAAATGATAAACAAACAACGTACGGAATATGTACTGGCTTAGCGTAGATGTGCTTCTGAGGATTTCAGTCGCATAAAGGATACTTTGTTAGCAGAAGTAACTGCAGAGTTTAATTGAACTCTAAATTTGGCAAGTCAACATTTCTTCTGCAAAACTTTCACAGAGCTAAATGAATTCAAGCTGGCAGAATAAATATGTTCAGAGCAGCCTTGATAAAGGCGTCTTTGCAGAAAAAGAAAGATAGGGAAAAAAAAAAATCTTTGAAAAGTTACTAGCGACTTTGGAAGAACCATTCTGTTTAATTATCTTATTGAAACCTCAAAGGCATTTTTTTTTCTCCCCAGGGTGACAGCAGCAGTTATTGCCTCACTGTTCTTAAAAATGAAATGCCATACATTAAGCTGGTCGGCTGTTATTAATGAAACAAGGGCCCCGATCCTTCGAGAATACTGACGTCTGGCTTCAACACCACGGGTGAGTGAGTACTGTCGTGCTTTTCTTACCTCCCATGTGATGACTAATTCAGAGCGACTGCCACCACCGCCGCTCACATTAGCTGGTGTGACTTTCGGAGCTAGGGGAAGAGAAGGAGGGATCAGCGTAATCCTCCTCAACTCACACAACTGCTCAGACAGCATGGCTACTACGGCAACATTTCAAATTCAACAAAACGGGTAGATTAACAGCCATGACAGCGGCAACTTGCGCGTTTCCCTCAGATTTTCCGTAACAACTATTCAAGCAGAAAAACATGCACACTTCTCTGTGGATCCAGTACGTACAGGTCTCTTTTGTCCTTGCTTGTTTCGATGGCTTGCTGGGCTCTCCCGTGCCGATGGCGTTGCTGGCCAGGACTCTGAACTCGTATTCCACCCAGGGGTTCAGGTCTATTACTGTAGCTGTCAGCTGGTGGCCCCCTACCACCTCAGGAACTGGTAGAAAACAAAGCCCGCCCCCTTGCTATGAAGTTAACGATAACGGGAGAATGTCCTCCAGCCTGACAGACCCACTGAGCCTCCTCCACAGGTGTCTAACCACTAATCAGTAACAAGGACACACACACACACACTCACACACACACACACACACACACACACACACACTGGGCTGGGGTCCTGCTTGGTCATGTGGCTCATGTGTTGTGACAGGGATCTTAATGATATTGTACTGGCCAACCAATACTCTAATGAAAATATTTCAAGTGTAACCATGCATCTCAGATAAAGGTGCTCACTGTACAGCGTTTGGGCTGGAACTATTGATTGAACAGCCCGTAAGATGCACACATAATTGCCTAGTACTCTATTACAGATGTGTGTGCAGTGAACATAAATACCATCCACCCCACGACCCATCACACTTACCTACACTATCAGAGAATAGCCATGGCCACAAGGCCCATCATCAGAAGGGCATCCACGTTACCAAATCCCCACGGTCTGATAAAATGGCGGTCAATGGTCACGCTACAATGGTGTGCCATTTGGCATCTAGGTAAAATCACATCTCTGGTACTCTCCCACGGGGGAAGAAAATGAAGAGTGGTCCCCTGCACATGCTGAAATGAGGCCACCACGGCTGGTTGGAGAGCTTACCTGTGGTGACAGCCTGCCAGCCCAGGGAGAACGGCGTCCGGGCCTGGATGGTGTAGGCCGTAATTGGACTGTGATTATCAGGACCAGGCCTCCAGGAGACAGACGCCGTGCTATCAGTGATTTCCTCTACTTGGATGTTAGTGGGTGGCCCCGGGGGACCTGAGACACGGCACAGAGAGAGGCGAGCGAGAGGTGGGGTTATAGGAGAGAGAGAGAGAGAGAGAGAGAGAGAGAGAGAGAGAGAGAGAGAGAGAGAGAGAGGAAATTGATATATATATATATCCCCCAAAAAAGAGTGGTAGCCTTATCAACGCCTGCCTTCAGCGTTCAAGTACATCTAGCGCAGTCAGTTTAGTGTGAAACCTTTGGGAGCTATTCTGTCTAATTAGATTACCCATTATATTTTCATCTTAGACTGGCACGTCTCTATCTGACCATCTTTTCAACTGATTTCACAGAGTCTTCCTTCATGTTTCAATTAAAGAGGCATGTCCACTGAGTCTCAAGATGAGCACAGATCCAAGCCCTTAGATAAAACACTAAAAATCAGTTTCAAAAGGAGATAATTGAAAACATGACTGATCAGAAGACTTCCAAGACCATTGCAGCAAGCTGAATGCAATGCCTCTATGTTCAATACGAGACAAAACTGGGCAACCATTCAAGCCATTCCTACTTTTCCAATTAGTGACTATTTGTCTATAGTTTGACTATTCAGAAAAAATCTATGGTTGGGCTGAAACATAACAGTGGCAGGGAAAAATTATCAACATTTATTCTGATATGTGTAAAGGCCTACCTCTGACAATCAAGTCGGCAGCGATGGATATGCTGTCCACCTTGGTTTGCACGGCACACGTGTACTTTCCTGCATGTCTCGACTGAATGTTTCGAATCATTATGTCGCCAGCTGAATGCTGCTGTAATTCAAAACACACAAAGACCGAAACGCACACACACACACACACACACACACACACACACACACACACACACACACACACACACACACACACACACACACACAGCCACATAAACAAACACAAGAACAAGCACCAAACACACATCCACACACACACACACACACAAACACGATAATGACTAACATAATTCCCTTACTTTTTGCAATTCATTGACAAAACATTCCTCCTCAGTGACATGAGAATGAGCACCATAACAAAAACCTAATTTACACATATTCTAAAAACGAATCCATCAATCTGTTAGCTTTATCTCCGCACTCTAAAAAGGTGATACAATACCTGTGTGTGCCTGACAGGCAGTGCACTTACATTTAATCATAATAATTACACAAATGCATTCATAGGAGCACCCTGGTTTCAGATGTGGTAGAGTGGCTTTATTATTTCAATGATCAAGCAAAGTCTAATGGCTATAGTTTTCCCCGGGCTCTTTTTAATTCCGTTTCTAATTGGCTTCTCACTTCCACCCTATCACTTAATCAGTGCGGAGTGGACTCCGAATATGTGATAAATTGGACATGGCAAAAGCTGTGGCACAATTATTGGGATCAGTGAGGGTTCCGTAGACTAACTTGTAGTCATAGTACATGTAACCTCTTATGTGGTACCATCTATTATTCGAGGAAGCGATGCTCTATTACAATTTTTAAAAGCCCTGACATAATAACGCTTTTTTTTTTTAAAGTACATGAAAATCCAGGAGACAAAAGGGTTTGTCGAAAATTCAATATAATACTCTGGATAAAAAAATATACCCTAATCTCATAAAATGGTGGCTGGCATAAAATAAAATGAATTAAGGTACATTTAAAAAAATACATCCTTTAGTCCTATAAGTTCTTTAATCGCAAAATAATCAAAACTTGGATGACTACATTTCTTTTGTCTTCAGTGGTAAATTTCATAGATTTTTCCCTTTTGTATTACCCTCCTTCTTTATGCACGTCTGGAACAAGAAACACAGTACTCAAGTCAGACTCCAAATACCACAGTACTACTGCACACTCTCAGAATATGAGCTTTGAGCTGCAGCAGTGCTTTGGGGGTGAAAAAGTGGGGGGTGGGGTTGTATATGGTAATTATATTTTAAAATAAAGCACAGGCAGCGATTTTTCCACCCGTAAATACACGATACAAACAATCTCTCTGCACTGCGGCTTGTATTTATTAGGACCTCACGTTCACTACAAAAAGAAAAGTACAATATTGATGTATCAATGTATCGTCACTGTCACCTCTTGACCTTTTTCAATGTAATTCTTGAAGAGGTTGGGAAAAAATCAATGTCTCTTTAATGACATATTTTCACGAGAGTGCAGTGGCATAAATAAAATATAAGCAATCCCCTGAAAAGAGTAGTAGGGATGTGTTTCTTACTATTCATTATGCATTGCAGTGCCTCTGACAAGGCTGGTGTAAAACCGTAGTAATACAGCGGCATTTCTCAAGGCATGGCACTTTGATTATATATGGGAGGCTTGATAGCCTTGCAGGTTCTGTGAATTGTGAGAGAGCGATGGGAGCTTTATGCACTTACACCGCCTACTTTTTCGAAGAATCCGCCATGGTTGCCAAAGTGGATCAGCTGCTCGTTGAAGAACCAGGTGAACTTGAGCTCCAGCGACGGGTCATGCATCACCTGACAGGGCAGCACGATGCTCTCTCCAACGGTAACGTCCAGCGTGGATGGAGGGGTGGTTATGATGGTGGGCTCTGGAACATATCAGACATTTATGTGAATACCACTTTCACGAAACACAGAGCTCTGCTCTCTTTCAATGTGCCCTGCAATCGTGGCGAGCCCTTCCATCACCCCTACGGGATATGTCAGATTCAGTTAATATGGGGAGAAAATGGGACAACGAATACTGTAAACCAGGGCAAAGAGCTACAGTTACTAGCAGCCGGGTTTCAAGGGATATTAGCTCTCCCTCTTCAGGGACCATTGGACTTGTTTGTGGGGCATCCAGGGAGAGATGCTCCATGTGTCACTGTCAACTCAGCCTTCAGTCTGGAGCTCCAAATCTAACAATTCCCACAACACACCACTGCTGGCGAAAACAGTAAACACATGCATGCTCCTCCTCCCCCTCTGTGGTTCCCCCTTCTCGTTTCAAGTCTCTACATGCAGCGTATGCCTGCTGTTTCATATTGGAATGAGGCAATGGCGCTGGTCTTCACCCTGTGTGAGCAGCCAAACAGGAAGACAGAGGCATGTGATAGAGGCAGGAGGAGAGGAGGAGGAGGAGGAGGAGTACAGGAGCTTTGTTCCGATATTGCAAAGAGCCGCTCTCCCTCTTGGGGGTGCTGTGAGTACTCTGTTGAAATAGCTCACTCTGAGCACCGACTAAATTACCCATGGCAAATGATCCCTGGACAGACATAGATTCACAGAGAAAGTGCCGGCAGTGCAGTCTTCATCCATAGTGAATTCGATACCTACATTCTACGGCCCCCCTCTAAATGTGATTTATCTGGTGGCTTTCTGATATCAGAGCGGAGCGCTATCAGCTGGTGGGTTTTTGTTAGACACAATGACAGAGTGTCTGAGGGTCCCACTGTATTGTCAAGACTGAAATGTAAGCTCTGTAGTAGCAAAGCAAAAATGGCACAAAAGAACATGAAGGCGTAGCAGCCATTCAGATATCCTTGTCTATTCAATGCATGAAGCGGAGACACATTTGTGGAACGAATTCTATCTTTAAAGTCATAGGAAGACAATAGATTGGGCGAGCCATTCCTCGGTGTAAATGTAGTTTGGCAAGACATGATCGGGTAATGGGAGCAAATACTAAATTGCAAAATAGAGCATCATATGCAGGGGAGTCTGGCTATCTCTGGCTGCCCTCGTGGATTCAAAGGAGGAATGACAGTGGGAATATGTTCCTTATTACTCTCCTCCATCATCATTTGTAACAGATCATGGGGATTACCCGGGTTGGTTACACTAACCCACACTGGGCTCCTGAGCATTATTTTTTTAATATATCTATTCAATATAATGCCTTGTTACCTACTGGCATTATAAGAGAGTGAGGAGCGGCCCTCTCACTTAGCAGGGTCAATCACAGACAAGATGGAGTGCATGTTACCACGCCAACAGACGCCGCATTACTCCGGGGACGGTGCTGAGCTGGGGACCGGCGGGCTCCGAGTGGGAAACACAAAATTGCATGGTAATAACGTTAAAGTGGGAGGTCAGCCACGAGAGCAAGCTGCCTGTTTACCAGGTGAATTAATGTGGATGCTTCCTCTGCTCTCTGTGGCGCGCCGACACGCCTCACTCTGCGAAGCGCTGCTGCTCGCGCCACAGACAGCAGTCATCATGAATAATACTCAGAGAGAGAGAGAGAGAGAGAGAGAGAGAGAGAGAGAGAGAGAGAGAGAGAGAGAGAGAGAGAGAGAGAGAGAGAGAGAGAGAGAGAGAGAGAGAGAGAGAGAGAGAGAGAGCCTAGTGAGGATAGAGGCCGACCCCTGCCGAGACTCCCGAGCCCAGCTTTAATGGTCTATGGGTGGGATTTGTAAACGTCTCTTCTCTTGTGTACATATTCCAGAGGCCTCTGCACAAGGGTGGCGATGCGCACTTCAATAATTCAGGGGGGGGGGGGGGGACGTGAAAAGCCATGTGGCTCAGAAGAGTCCAAGAAGACACACACGCAGCTCAAGTGAAGCGCAGCTCCTCAATTATAGATCTTCCCGATAGGTCCATGGCCACAAGGGTTTAAGGACCCATTCTCCTCACCTAAAAGGTTTCCACTGGCATGCCTTTGTTCACGGGGAAACCTGTTGGAACGTGAGGGCAGAATATGTGGTCTCGTTTGTGATGTGACCCACAAAGTGTTGAGGACACCATTGTGACAACTTAGTGGGGAACTGTTCCGTTCTGTCACACATGAACAGGAGGAAACGTGCGTGCAAATATATTTTCTTTCTCTGAAAAGATATTTGAACTCAATTTGTGTTTCCTTTTCTTTTAAATCAAGGGACCACAAACAAGGCCTCATCAATTGGCTATGAAAAGCAAGTCAAATGCTGTCAATGAAATTCCATGCATGAATGCAGAAGATTTTCCTAAAGGACATAACGAATCTCTCAAGGACAGGCATCCATTGAGCTTTATCTCTGAGAGCAGAGCCCTCTGTGCATAACCACGGAGATGCTTGCAAGCTGCTCTCAATGCTCCATTCATATGCCCCACATTGACACATCTGTAGCAACTTGCTGCTGATCATTGGCACAATGTAGCTTGTCATTTTCATCGATGTCTTCCGCAAAAAAACGAACCTTGAGATTCTCTCAAAATAGCTAAATCCATTGCAACATGTGAAAAAATAAATTAATAAATAAACTTGCGACTGACTGATGCCTCTCAGAATAGTGTATAAAATATAAATGTTTTTTGGGGTCAGTTTTCTCCACCCACACTCTGGTGAGAGAGCAGCACATAAATCGTTCTGACAATTTATCTTCTGCCCCGAACCTAGAAAAATATCACACCAGGTGAACCGACAAAGGCAATGGCCACCCCTACCTTGGTGGATTGAGTTTTAAACTCGAGCGATAACCTACTGAGCCCAGGAAAGCTTTAAAAAAAAAGTTTGGCACAACAAAGAAAGAGAATGCCCTCAAATGCATTTGCAAAGTGCCATCGATAACCACTCAGTAAGGAAATTCTCTTGCTTGGCTTTTGGAATATTACCATGACCAGAAGGAGTATGTGCATTATTTCCCAGGCAGCTCCATCAATGAATTACATCCTAGGTCTCTGAGAGGGTTTAACTCTGAAGTTTGGAGGCCATTGACCAGCTGTAATCGTAGGAGACAACACTAATTGCAACAGCTCATCTCCACCGTAATCAAAATTCAGAGAGTAAAATTCTAATCGAGAGTGATTAATCTGCTAATATCCCCTCAGTGTTGGAATAATGGGGACATTAACAGAGTTCATCTGTTGTGACTGCTCCGGAGCTGTTTGCGAGGTGGCTCCTTCATGCTGGAAAACGATGAATGCCTTTTGACAGGTATTTCTTTCCGTATTCATATCACCACAGTCAATTTGAATAAACTACTGTCATCTCCCATAAGGGCTGCTCCCGCCACATAAATTCCAGCGACTAAACAGGTTTCCACTCCTCAATGAAATAGTGCTTGTAAATTACCCTATCTCATTTTCCAAACAGTATCCATTGTGACAGAGAGGCAGAAGATCACCTAGGAGAACCTTTGCGCATCCACCGGTGAATGCAGTTTGCACATATGATGAGACAGGAGGGCATTAAGACAGAATATCAAACCAACTTGCGTTCTTCTTCACAAGAATAATGAGGAAATAACACACCACCCTGTTTGCGCAGACACTCACACACAAGTACACAATTACACACATACATACTGTACACACACACACACACACACACACACACACACACACACACACACACACACACACACACACACCTCACACACACACACACCTCACAGACACACACATGTACATTTACTTGGAGCTAGATTGGAAAAATCATATATTCACTATGAGGCTGAACTAACATTGGAAACAGCAGGTTGCAGAAAAAGCAGCAGAAAGCACAGTAAGCTACTGAGGATTTTGAGCCCCTCTCGTTTCCCAGCGTGATAGATTGGTAAAGGAGCTAAGTAGTGTGTACAAAAATGCATCCACACTCATTATGTCTGGAAGTAAAGTTTCATGATCTCGGTTGAACAGCAATTAACTGTACCGTCCCATTGATGCTAATATACTGACATATCACGTTGTTTTTCACTTCAAGTAAGACAATTTCCTGTTAGGCTACTCACGTTTTTAAATGAGCTAAAATTGAGGCATCAGCATAAAACTGTGGAGGTGCACTCTATCCTTTCCCATCTTTGAGTTTTAAGCATTTATAATACATGACATGTCTTTTTTTATTAATACAGAAAGGGAAATGCAGTCCAATGGCGATTTAAAGAATATACAGTCCAGTATTTACAAAGAAAATCTAAGATAATATGGACATTTCACAATTTATATTTAGGTTTTTAAGGCATTGATTCAAATAAATAAATACTGGTAATCTGCAAGGGCCACGAGTAAATCAACCTCTGTTTCTATGGCAACTACTTTTCAATTCAAAAATAGAGGAAATCCAACCAACATTTTAAGCGGGGCAACATGGTTGACTCTGCACTTCAAAGAGTTCTAGAGATCGCTAACTTGTAGGGGGAAGCAAATTAAATGGATTGATCCTTTGAACAAACATGACAAAGTACAGCACAGCAGCAGCTTTGTCTTCAAGGCCATGTGAAACATCGCATTCAACTTAAAAGGATGTGAAAATGTTGCATTTCTCCTGACCGTCAGAGCTGCTAGGAACTCAGCTTTGCTCTAGGGAGATAATCATCAAGTAGTATCTTTCAGAGTTTTTAAAGAGTGTGATTATTAGTCGTATTCACTTCGAAATATTATTGTGGTTGTCATGACACTGTACTGAACTTGAATCTTTAACAGGGCATCCGGTGTAAAGCTTTCAGTGGTGTGTATGTGAACCAGTAAAGCATCCCATATAACCAGAATTTATTATTTTTTTTCTCTCTTTTTCCATAATCGTGGGAATTCATATTTCTATACCAACCCTGCAAGGATAGAAAAAAATACGTATTTTTCTGAAAATCCACACATAATAACACAATTATTGGTATATGACCTCTGCAAAAAGGGTTACAGTAAGCCTGTAGTTCATAGGATATGTCAGCAAAACCCCAAGGGAGAAGAGAAGGTGAGAGTATTATCCCCTGAAGCGGGAGAGCAGAAACCAGCAGCCAGCACAGAACAAAGGCACCCAATACACAACACCTTACACCCGTTTCTCATTCATTTTTAATGAGCTATAATAAGTCACAGCAACAGCGCAGAAACCCGATGCACCGTCCCACAGGGTGACTCCTACAGATGATCTGACAACACACGCCATTTTATGTCTTTAGCAGAGCCCACATCTGCTCCAGCAGGTACGGCCGAGGATTAAAAGGTTTCTGCACACCACCAGCAATAAACGGGGCAGCAAGCGTGGCTTAAACCAACTGTAAAATGAGTGTCATATGCTTGACAATGCTGGCACATAGGCATAGCACATGTATATCATTATAGAAACATTATACACACAGTGAACAGATGATGTGGACTGAAAAAAAGAAAGTACCTTTAACCGTGACAGTCCCCGAACTGCTCGCCTCTCCAAACAGGTTACTTGCCACACAAGTGAAGACGCCAGCATCTGATTTGGTTACATTCCATATTCGCAGGTTCCCGTTCTCCAGAATGGAAACTCTGCGGCAAGGGAGGCACAAAGACAGTGCTAAACATTGTATACTTTTTCTGCTAGTATTTCACTATGTAAATACAGCTGCTGTTTCTTTAGAAACAAATACAAAATATTAACGTCAGCTATGAAGCTGAAATGAAACAACTTTTATATATTGCGCTAGACTCTGAAGTCTAGTTTTCAGTGCATTGAAAGTTGCAGTGAGTTTACTGTGAGTTTTTCTAAATATATTTTATTCATTTAGGGATGACAAATGCAAGAAAACACAGACTCATTTTGAACAAGACTAGGACATCCAAGACAACAAGGGCTTCATGGCCTTTCTACAACGACCACTGGTTCTGAAAACAAAGGTCACTGGTCCTTAACCAAACTCGACATTTGCAAATAAGAGGGGGAAACAAAAACAGCATGCTTGGAAGGGGGACATTGTGTGAAACAAAGGGTGCACCAATTTATGAAACCATGCTGGATCCTAATGATTTAAAAAGCTCTGCAGAAACTGCAGACTGCAAACAGGAAAACCCGCTGGCCATTGAGGCGGAATATAATATGACCAGTAAATTGCTCTTTCACTTACGGGCTTGCACTGTGCAAATCAAACAGTGTCATTCAAAAACAGTATTGTCTAGTATGCGCGTAGTGAGTGTTCCTTACAGGAGCCACTTAGCCTCTTTTTTAAATGTATCTAATGAAACAGTTAATTTTACTTGAATGTATATTTTTAACTAAAGTATTGCCATGAAAACAAAACAAAACAAGGTTGAACTGGTACATTTGTTTATAAACGTAATACATAAGATCATTCTGAGAGTCATTTCTGCCACCTCGCACAAGTGTGAACATACTCAGGTACACATGACCGTTAAATGTGTTCTGATGAAAATCAACACGAAATATAACCCTTCAATAATTGTGTAATAGACTTGCTGACATTGTGTTAAAACACTATCTAATTATCAAGTCCCCCTTGAGAAATTTGCTTTATTGAAAGCAATTAACAATGGAAATGCCTATTTATTTTTAAACCTGTGCTACTCTTAGTCAACCGAATCTGTAACTCTACTACATTGTTAAACAACCACAAAACATGTTTTTTACGGGTAGTGTGGACTGTGTGCCCCTGGTCAACAGTAATCTGAACAAAACCAAAAGGATAGACAACATTATTTGGACTGTTTTATGGAAAATAAAGATAATGGGATACTTATTTTCACAGGAAGAGCAGCGACAAACATATCCTAAAACAGTAGTGATTTTTCAACCACAACCAAGTCAGGCAAGTAAGGCAACACATTGCTTTAACTCCAACAAGCTACAACGTTACCTAATATAAGACAACTTACTATTCAGCGCCAGTCTCACAGCCATAAGTCATTATAACTAAATACCTACATTTCGGTTCTGCGCTCTGTATATATCCCCAATCCCCTTATCCTCAGGGACAAAGGATCTATCATGTGACTTATAGACTGTGCATCATCTAAGAAGGGCCTCTTTAGAGCGAGGAAAAGCGGTGCAATACACAAACACAAAGGCTCTTGCTGCAAGCTGAATCTCCTTAAGGACTCACAAGGAACCAAAACTCTCCTTGGGCATGCACATACCCTACACTACACCCTACCCATACACTACCTACTGTTTGTGGGAGACGGTAGGTACTTTCACTGACTGACATACCGGCAAAAGGAAAAGGCAGCACTAGTAAGCTGCATACTTGTCCTCTGAGTTGAAAGCTAATGGAACAGGACCTAAGGTGAAATAGAAGTCATGGAAGGTGAGGCGGAGGGGCTGAGCACGATGGAGTAAGAGAAGTGTTTCCTGCAGGGGTGGCTTGGCGTCGCCGTAGTTCCTACCCGGCCCAGACATCATGTCTGTCTGATGTGCCTACCATCTCTCGAGTGTTCCCACCTCCGTCTCTCAGAGAGACAGTGCGGGGGAGGGGCTATCAATAATTCACAGGTGAGATGAACACAAGTGCCACTCTTTTCATCTCGGCCTCACACAAGTTTAATGGCCACGACAATCCTCCCCCCAAAGAGGAGGCAATTATTCGGAACACAGAGGGGGGATACCTGAACATATTCGGGTTATATGAAAAAAAACTAAAAGAAAAAAAAACATTGAAGATGTATTTGGGAGAGATCAAGCCACTGAGAGAGGGCCTGGCGTTGGTTGATGTTCTATGTTCTAAGATGAAAGACACAAATAACATCAGTCACAGAGCAAGCACTGCTCCCACTGTGAAGTGCAAATAAATAGCCGGAGTGAATGGTCCAAAACTAAAACCCTTTTTTGTTTATGTTATCGCTGCGAGACACGGCCAGCAGACTCAAACATTGCCTTTTTTGTTTGCTTTGCTTCCCCATAATTCAATGACACATGAAAGATTTGTTTTGATCACTGATTCAGAGACATTTTGCCCCCTTTGATGTGATTCCTTTTTTGTAGGGGAAAATAAGACAATCAAAATAACAAGGAGGTGGGAGATGTGTGTGGAGCATTAGCTGTGAAATACCGTCAAATTTGGTATAAAATTGGAGGGGGACTCCAAAATGCCGAGAGCCCTTTCTCTCCTATCCTAGAAAGACACACTGATTGATTGGCGACATTTGAAGCCATCTGAAGTATTTGTATTTAATATGCAAATCACATTAGTAATCAGGGCCAGGGCACGGTTTCAGAGTAACTGTTCACAAATGACACAATGCCCACACTTGATTGGTAGCCAGCAGGTTCCGTAGTGTATGCATCTCAGCTCTTCATTAGCAGGGTTAATACAAACAGGACGTGGAAATGAAGGTTAAGATTGTATCAGTCGAATTACTCAGCCATGAGGCCTTGTGAAAAAAGGCCATTGTATGCTTGCGGTGATTTCACAAAATAATTAGCCTAAGCTACGACCTTCTCCGCACAAAGTGCATTACCTCTCCGCACACAGTCCTCTCACACCCATTCATCCCCATTTGGTTCAGCCAAACCACTACTGGCAGCCAGCAATTGCAGACGGCTCTGCAGCACAAAGCCTTCTCGGCCTAGTAGAACGGAACCAAGGCGTGTGTAAAGGCTGCCCGCTGTGGTCACCTTACAGATAAGGCAAGGCGTGCGTATAAAAAATTTTAAAAAATAAAACATGGCCCACACACATGACCATCATCGACCTACCTGCAGGTGGTGTTTTTAATCATAATTGTATCAAAACGTCCGTTGTAACTAACAGAGATTGAGGCAAGAGGGGGAGGCTTTAATGATGTGTCCATAGGGGGAGAGGCTAGGTCATCCTATCCTCTGAGCAGGACAAGAGGTGGGAGCAACTTCAAGAGTTGATCTATGCTCCTAAACCCCGAAGTGTATATGGGGAAATGTCCGGCATCACAAGATAAATTGAAAGTCTGTCGCTCTAAAGGTACCCCACAGAGCTCGGCGTTGGAGAGAAACGACCTTGTCAGCCGCCTAAATGAAGCCAAACTGCACTGCTTGGACCCAGCAAGCTAAGCCTGGAGAGTCAGAGGGAGGCAGAGTACAACTACAACAACAACAAAAAAACAGTTTGGAACAGTCTCTTGTGCAGGCTCATCGTACACATCCTTGGGTGCATACCGTCACTGCGGAAGTTGTCAAGGGTAACAGGCAATTACAGACCACAATAAAAGTTAGAGTGTGAATTTGTTTTATCACTTAGAAGGCAAAGGGAATGGCTGACGTATGTAAAATAAGGACACCTGGGCATTTACCTCTGACAATTCTCCGATATAGCTGTAATTGATATAGATTTTTGCCGTACACAGGCTTCTCCCAATGCCTCAAAGCTTGTCACGCGCATCATTAGTTCCAGCAAATGATTCAAGAAATGATGCCCTTATGATTGGACGATGATTTATTTTAAGCTACTTTTCAAATGTAAACTGGAGTGCGGCCATTTTCAAATGTCAAGAAACACATCCCTATCAAAACTGAATTTAATCAAACATCATGGCTATGAAGGCGTAGTAATGAGGGTTGAATATATTAGAACTCAATAAAGGGGCACTGGCAACGCATTGAATATCACATGCCTACCTTGCCTCATCCTTTGGACATGCAAATACATCAAAATATTGACGTAGATCATTCGAAGCCTTGCATGTGTTGAGACACACGACCCCTCGCATCCTGAAGTTATTATTCTAAATACATCAATAAGGAGTGTTACGGCAATGGCATACCATAGCATATTTTACCACAGAGTGAGGCCACAGGGGCTGATAGATTGCAGTGAAAGTACCTCCAGAAATCCTTTTTTTTTTTCTCATATAAAAGCCAGCTCTGACGGGATCATTTGCAGATGCCAGTCAAACCTCAATAACAATATGAGTAGTGCATATGGAACCACTGTTACTCTTGCTTTGAGACTGATAGATTGATAAAGGATGATTGACAGTGAGTAAGTACTTCTTCCTCTTCTCTCAGTACAGGATAGCCACGGTACAGTGCAACAAAAGCAGTAGTAGTTTTTCCCTTGTTTTGTGACATTACCATCGGATAGAAAAAGAGCGAGTTGCAGGCTATACATAAAATGACATTTCACTTCAGTGCGCTAGGGGTTGACCATTGCCTCCAAGGCATTTTTCTAGAATCATAAAGTTTCCATGGCTAAACCCTGCCTTATAAAACACAGCCAGGGGACAGGCACGTTAGCCAGCACAGGAAGTGTTAGTCTCTACATTTGTGAAACAAAACACTCTCTGGTGTCAAGCACGTCCTTGCATTGTTCTAATATAAGGAAGGAAACAACATTGTTTCCCTAAAGCCTTTTGTGGCAAAATGCAGCAAACTGGGCCTCGTCTCGCAACAAACAAGCTCTAGTTACGTAGAACGTGTTAGATCATTTGGAAACTAGATGTTTCAGAGCTGTCATTGGTCGCCGCATCTATGCTTTCAATTGCAGAACAGCAAAGTCATCACAAATGTATAAAAAGACAAGAAGAGAAAAAAATATTAATTCAGACTCCATTTCATAGTCAAACTACAATAAAACATTAAAAGCCGAATAAAATAGAAGTTCCTCGGTACATAAAGTCCCCAGGTACGAGGAGACTGTTTACCTCTTATCATCCATATCCCTGTAACGGTACGATACAAATGAAATCGGAACATAAACAAAAAGAGATTCTACTGTCTAAGGAAACGTATGCCTTTGAACTAAAAGTTGCGCCGAGCGCGCGCTCTGCCTATTACAGGTAGTCGCTGTCTTAATCAAGTCGGCTGATTTAGATTGTCTTAATTCCCAGCTGTACAACAGGATGTGATTGTGTTGGTAATTGCATTGGGATGAGAGGGGTTTTATCTGGCAGAAGCACAGAGGGCTTGTGGATGTACTGCTGTAGGATTCCTTTAATCACAAATTGCACTCTCAGTTTATTCCCTACGACTGATATTCATCTCCTACTCATGCACTGAGGTATCCTTCAGGAATAAAGAGCACACACGTGTTCCAACGAAATTGGCGGAGGAACCAAGATGGATTACTCGTGCTGTGCTGGCGATTCTCAGCTTGAAAAATGATATCAGCAGCAGACGCCCAGATAAAAATAATCCCAGGGAACAGTACACGAGAAGCAGGCGGGTAAAGAAGGTTCTGACCTAATCTCAGCAAACATCTTGAAAATCCCTTCTCCTCCAGGTTGAGATTTATTTGGGTTTAGTCGATCACCAGTCTCTTTTTTTTTACGTGCAGAGAAACATGTTTTACAACACTTAGTGAAAAAAGAAAGAAAAAGAGAAAACTGATCTCTTAGAGTTACACGGGGCTCAGTTGGATATTACAAATAATCTGAGACAAACCCTCCATTTTAATGTTGCTTTCGAATTCCATCCTCGGAGGCTATGCTAATTTATGGGAGATACTCACAGGGGACCAAACAAGCTTTATTAGGTCCACAGCCGGGGGCCATTTATCAAACCAGTAAGGTAGACTAAGACTTGGGTAAGGAATCAATCATAACTGTGATGGACAAAAGAGAACACTGTCTGCAATGACTTCCCATCAAATAGTGTAGCAAGTTTTCAGTCAGATGAACCCGAGGCCCACAGTTAAAATCCTTTCAGAGACGTTTATAAGTTAAATCCAGTTAAAGGGAAAATTATCATCAATGCCACTCTCTCTCCCTCTGTGTGGGTTGGTGCGTTTGTGTGTGTGCTTGTGCGAGTGCAGGGGCGTTTGAACGGCATGTGTGTGTGTGTTTGTGTGAGTGCATGGGCGTTTGAACGCCATGTGGAGTGTTGTCTTGGGCTGCCAGGGTACTCCAGCAGAGCTAATCCTGGGCCTGCTCCCCCTCTCAGGTGGGGGGGGGGACCATTCCCCTTCAGGTGACATTCCAGCCATTGCCAGCGCCAAGGGTGCCTGCCTGGGAAGGGGAAGGCAAGCAAAGACGAGATGAAAATGAGCACCATCAGCCGGCCGCATCAGCTTGGTCAGGTGTTGAGCCTCCCTTCAAGGTGAGGTAATGAGATAAGTCTCTTTGGCCGCAAAAAAAGCTCTCAATATTCCAGCCTGGCGTCGCTGCCTAGCGCCGCCACCTCCGCAGAGAGCCAGGACTCCACTTTGCAAGCAGATGTTCAATTAGAGGCAAATGAGAAAATTAGAGTTGTGATGAGAAAAAAAATTGAAGTGACATTTAAACATGATGAACAATGTGGTTTAATAGGCACAACAGCATGAGTGGAAACAACTAACATATCCTCGTGGGCCTGTCAATCACAATAACTGTTTAATCAAATTTTTTTTTTTTTTTACTGAAACACCTGTTTTGATATATTGATAGGACTTCCTATCAATAGATGGAAACACATTTGATAAGAATATTACTCTGTAAGAACAGTCCACCACCAAGTAATCTCTGAAAGATAGCCCTGTGTGGGATTCAAAGATTAACACGAGTTTGCTGCTTCCATGGCATTGGCTTTTGGCCACCCGACTCATTCTGGAGTGTGTCTGGCCAAGCAGATGTGCCTGTAAATGGAGTTCACTCTGTGAGACATCTCTGCATTTACGTGCGAGTCATTCTTATTTCCCCAGCCTTTGCGGGAGGGATACCAGCCGATCATAAGCCGGCGGTATCTCGGGCAATGTTATTCCAGCCCTACTTGCTTACTCACCAGCAGGCAGTCCACAGCCCCGACACAGGACCCCTACCGAGTTTTCTCTACTGGCAAAAAAAACTCACCATTAACTCAAGAGGGTGGTGTCGGAGTTGTTACGGAGAGCATGCCCATCAAGTGTCAACCGCGTGTGGGCCTCATGTTTAAAGACATGCCCATCCCAGCCTGTTATGCCACAGGGCCGCCAAACAAATACCAAGGTCTGGTCTGACCAATCAACACGGGACTGATTACTTTGATTCCTAGCCAACAGATCAAAACAAGTGATGCAATCATGGCTACAAATCCCTATGGTTTAGGAAATGTCCTGCGGCACTAGACTCCTAGACCAAAACAAGCTGCCTTGCACTTCCTCACGGGAGATTATACCTTGCCTCCTCCCCAAATCATTCTGTCATCCCTCCCTCTAAAGCAAACAGCTCTATCAAAAGGACCAAATAAAAAAAGTCCTCCAAATATTTGTACAAGTGTGGCAGTAGCGTAGGATAAATCCTCTGGGTCTTCAGAGACGCTTAATTTCGGGGCGAGGAAAACGGAACGTCAGCACTGCCAGCAAGCACTCATAAAAGACAGTTGATCGCGTGGGTCTGGCGTGGGGGGCCAACAGATTTGATTTACTTCCAGCGGTGACATATTGAAATGGCATGTTTTTTAGGCGGCGGCCTATGCCTGACACGGCCCACTTACACTCTCATCAGCAAGACCTGCTCTGCGCTCTCAGCTGCTTTGTTCCAGCTGATGTCATCTAAACCGCGTCCCTGCAGGGTTTTCTGGGGGAGATAAGACAGCCCCACCCTTCCCTGGTCTCCAGCAGGAAAAAGGGCTGCTACCATGAAGATGGATTACCCAGCTGGTGACACTGGCTCCCCTCCCGTTAGAGCAACTGTGGAGCACTAACGCAATAAGTCAATTAATCTTTAACAAAAGGGGGCTCCCTCCCCCCACACTCCACTTTGATTATGCATGCTCCAGAACAGGTGTACAGCCAGAGTGGCACACACTTATTTACACAAAATTATAAATGGGATTATTGATTACTTTCGTGTACGCTAAGTGTGGTAGTGCCAGAGCCAAGGGGGGGTGGCCAAAGCAGGAAAATGTCTGGCCGTTGCAAAGGTGACCTACTTTACCGTCAGCACGTTACTGCATTTTGCTGCTCTGGAAAATTATACACTTTAAGTGTGTCCAGATGAAACCACAGTCATTTTGATCGGAGATATTATGGTTAAGGACAGTTATATTGACAACAACGAGTTGATGATCTTTTGGGATGCACGGCTTGTTTGAAAGGACATGGTTATACAGTGATATGAGTGTGTGAGTGTGTGTGTGTGTGTGCTTGTTTGTGCGGGACAGATGAAAGAAGAAGAAAGAGGGGCTGGTAGCTGGAGAGAGCGAGGGGAAGAGGGTCCGACTCAGCACATTGCAAGGACCTCACACTCATTTTCGGTTGTGCGAAGAAAAACTACTTGGCGTTGTTCCACCTATTGACGATACCGACCAGCATTCTGACAAGATTTCATCCACCACAATAGAAGCTGGGACAGATGCTCCCAAACCTCTGATCTGCACATTTTTCCTTTTTAATTACCTCTGTGTCACCGGCAGGCCAGGTGGTCTGAGCCAAACACCATTTAGGAGGTAAAAGCAGAAAGACCATTTACTTCCCAACTCTGGAAAGACACCCCAGACACCACCTGAATACAGATACTAAGATAATGTAATACAATGTTATTGCATTATGTTTTATTATCATGATAGATTGTGTTTATGACAGTACGGGAACTGATCCAACACAGATAACCGCCTTTCGCACATCCTGATCAATGCAGTCTCCACAGCTAATGAAAATCTGAACTGATATAATATGATAGTCTACAAGCATAATTTATTATAATCTCTCCATAATCTCTTCATATCTAAAGGAAAGAAAGAGAGGCACTTCATGTTTTTTGAACCCAAATTACATTCTTAATGATTTACCTCTATATGATGAAAGCAGTAGTTATTGTAATGACTTCTGGCAGCTTACATAGCGAGCAGCAACAGAAACATAAAAACAACACCTATCTATTCAAAGTAGAAAGGGTATTATAGACACTGCATCCTAATTAATCCTTGCATAAGGATATCAACCACAGCAAAGTATCGCATTTGTCAGTGAAACTGCAAAAAAGTTCCAATAACCATGTTATCAAAATGATCTGTATGCTTGGTGGCAGTTTATGGCGGCGACATCATGTGGGCCCCCAGGACAAGTGAAGGGCACAAGCAGCAAAACCACTATGCAAATCCCCTTCACACACTTTGTTTGACAAGCAACAACACTTCTTTGTGTATATGCAAACCCTGATGAGGTGGTACACACACACACACACACACACACACACACACACACACACACACACACACACACACACACACACACACCTGCTGTCATGCAGCAGTGGTGACACCCAATGGGTGACCCCTGTCTGGATCAAAGCAGTTGGAACGCACATAGATTCCACATCTACCAGGGACTAGCCCGCACACTTAAACACAGACAGAAATGTACGCACGCACGCATGCACGCACGCACGCACGCACACACACACTCACACACACACACAGACACACACACACACACTCAGGTTGGGTTCAAACTGTGCCCTCAAGAGGCCTGGGCATATGTCAGTAAATAGTGACTGGTCAGGTGGCCAAATCACCCCGACTGAAGGTGAAAAGTGTTTCATAAACACAGCACGCTGTTCATTAGGAAAACCCTAAGACACAGCCAAGGCAACTATCCAGTCTGTCTCCCAGTGATAACTACTTTTCTCCTGTGTTGTGGTGCCAGTACAAAACAAAACGTACAGTATTCAAACCATTATAGGTAACTCTATGATTATTTAGTAGCATCTCTCATTTTAGGTAACCTCCCATTATTTACTAAATGTATTTCCTGCTACTGTCACAACCCGTATCTCAAAGGAATAAATTCAACGCATTCATATCTTCTAGTCATCTGGAGCAACCAAATAAACATAATTACAAGCAAAGGGCCCCACGTCATTTGTAATCAATATCATATTGACATCACCTTCAGAAGGCCATATCTAACCAGAACACACACTGCCCATGAAAATCAGGAACCATACGGTTGGTGAAGAGAAAGATCGCAAAGACTGTACCGTACCTGTCACTTTCTCGGAGTGGTTCGCTACCCTTCCTCCAGGAGAGCTCGCCCCATGGAGACATCTTGGGCCTGCACTCCATCAGCATATCCCCTCCCTCCTTCACCAGCGTCTGGCTCCTTAGTTGGTTGAAGGAGAAATCTGGGGCAACAACTGAGACAAGGCAAGCATGTTAAAGCTTACATCTATTAATAGCCAAAATCTTCTTTTTCCCCCCAGTAGTGGGTAGTTTGGGATGGTCAAAAGCTGCATCCGACAGGGAACTGAAAACGAGAACCTCGAACCGAAGCCATTCTGTGCAATCACAGAATATAGTGACTAAAAGTACAGAAAGAAACATTAAAAGGTGTGATGCTGCGTGCTTATTACATGCAAATGTTCTCCTCCTAGGAGCTACAGTACGTGAAAATAAAAACAGGACTACGGTAAACCTTTCCTCACTTAGCAGGGCTTCAAAGTGAGGAAATAAATTCAGGCTGGGTGAGGGTAGAGTGGAGCGCTCAATTAACAGCGAATAATTTTCCAGTCTAAAAAAAATAAAAAGGGAAAATGTCACGTCCTTTAGCTTTTCCAGCTCAAATTAGTTTTAACACGATCGTTTCCAACGGTCCGGGATCTTCCTCGTTTGCTTTTATAAAGCACCTCAATTAGCGGGGTCTGTGTGACAACGACTATCGGTGACAGGACTACCTCCACGATACCAGATACTGGCTGGCTGTGTTAAGTCTAATTCCCGTCACTGACAAAACAATGATGCTGGAAGTTGAATAGCGAGCGAGAGCTGCAGGCCAGCTTGAAGCGCGGAGTGACAGGCTTGACAGGGCAGATGGGCGCGACTCTGTGACAGGGCGGCCTGGGCATACATCACTGGCACAGGCACACATTCATCTTATAATGGATGTCTTTCAATGAGTGGCCAATCAGCGAGAGGCTGGAGGTCAACGCCTGGTATTGAGCCAGGGAGGGAAAAAAAGCTCCCCAGAAACGTATACAAGCACACACACGCACACAAACACAAACACATACAGACACACACACACACACACACACGGATTGAATAGCACATGTGCAAACACACGCACCAACACAGAAACAGAAACACACACAACAACACACACACACTAGGAATAACACACAGACCATCCAACAGTCACCTCTTGCCTTACCTATAACTTTGAGCTCGGCATTGGAGTAGACCTCGCCATGCTTATTCCCGGCCACACATTGGTACATTCCTATATCGGCCAGGTCCAGACGACTGATTGACAACACTCCGTTGACAACCTGTATGCGCTCCTATGAACACAGAGACACCTGGCTTTCATATTCCTCATTTTCACCGCTCATTTACATAAAAGCAGGCAGCCAATGTGCCACTGAATTATGGGCTGGAAGTGACGGACGTGGCAATAAATCTAGGTTTTCATCACTAATGGAGGGAAAGGCTGGGGTGTAGGGAGGCAGGGTAGCAGAAAATGACCCTAATCAATCTGCATGTTTATGAGAGTGAAATAAAACCATGCCCTATTTATATCTCTGGCTGCACCACTGGGGCTGTTTCCCCTTCAGAAGGAGGAGGGGATGAGAGGCTACGGAATATCTTAACAGCAGAGGTATACTGCATTGTTGAAATTGGTTTCCTGATAGGCATGCTCTATACATACTAAGTGCAGTATGCTGTTATGTACGCGCTGGTCATAGTGTCCTGCACAGCCCCACCAGCAGTGTGCTCCTATCTTAACGAAGGAGACATCTCCGTTGTGACGGGCCTTTCACAGTAAATCTGCCCGTTGCCGTTTCGATGGGCACCATACAGCCCCCGTTTCCGCACGTCGCCGCTGTTCTCAATACCTGTTTATTTCTCTGAAGTCGGTTTTCAGAAGGACGGCATTAAAAACCCAAAGCAACTCCGCGCTGAAAGGGTGTCAAGTTTTGCCTCCTGTTACCCTTGATCTCCTGTGTTTTCCGCAGGCTCACCCATAATGTCATTACAGCCCATTTCCATAGGGGTGTCTGAGCAGCCCTGACTCCAGTCGTGGGGGATTAAGGTGCTGTCACAAGAAAAGAGAGGCTGTCCTCATTGAAACATCACCAGCTAATCCTGCGTTAGAGCAGGTTGCAACCTGAATTTCCATAATGTTCATTGGGTCTGGATGCACAGAGGCGACTCTGCTGCTGGTAGGGGGAGGCAAGGCATATATCAGCCCGTGCGTGGAGAGCACTCCATTTACGGCTGCTATTAATTAAGCATGACGTTCCTCTTAAATCAGCAGTTTTTCATGTAGGGACCTGGGGGGGACCATCTGTACGTCGTATGCTGAATGAAAATGATTGGCAATGTCATTGCCAACAATACGGGGTCCCTCCATTTGATGTAGTGCAGCATAAACAAGCGCAACGATAGATGTCATAAACATACGACCGTCACGGTGCTTTCAAAAAAGACTTTCATTGCAATCCATATCGTGCTATGAAGCAATCTGAATCTGTGATGCCAACACTTACTGTGGTTAAAGTTGCTGAATAATCAACAAATATTAGTCAGCCGAGATATTGAATTAGCTGGAGATTGAGAAAGGTCTCAATTGATTTACTGTAATGAGTCCGAACAAATGGTAAATCTTCTCCTCCTCTGTTTTCCCTATCGCTGACCTTTAGTTCACTGACTGATGAAGGTGCAGTGGTTGACGGTGGCATTTTAAACAATGCAACCTATCAGCTGATTTATCTATCAGTGAGCATTACGCATCCACCCCTTTTTTCAATGATGCCTGTGATGTGCTTTTCCTTTTATCACACATACACTACTAGGGCAAACACCACAGATGGCCCTCAAATCTCTCCAGGCAAGCCATAAGTGAATCATATCAGAGAAATCATTCCCCAAAATGCCAAATTTATAAACATTATAAACAAAATGCAAAGTTTGAACATTGGACAAAAACACTTTTTTTTCTCTGAGGATCAACAGATGGGTTGGCTACATCATTTTGTCTAGTTATTTCACCAACCGGGGGGGAAAAAAACCTTCAGTAACCTTGTAAAGGTTTTAATAAAATCTGAAGCAGAGACAAGACAGATTGTTAATTATTCAGTGCTGAAAGCAGCCCTAATCTCCTTTTATAGGAAAAAAAGGGTGCCTGTTGAAGCTTTGCCTCTGGTAACAATAAACCCACTACGCTCATTTCCACCACATAGGACATGGCATCTAAGCCTTGATCAATACACTCTGTTTGGTTTCTTACCATTCTGCATAATGAAAGAAATAACACAAAATGTTGCTTATTTATTAGGTGCCAAGCTGTGCCTGAGTGTTCCTCGTCAATCTCCTCGAAATAAACCGGCCATTGGACCTGGGGGCTCATATTCAGGGATATGGAATCATATTTTGCAAAGCCATAATGAATACTTCTATCCGACCGCAGTGCTTTTATTGCCATTAAAATGGGATGAACAAGTAAGCAGGCTGCAGTACTTGTAATGCACATTGTCCAGGTAAAGTGCTCATCTCTCATGATAGTGCTCATGATGTGAAATGTGAGAGGGCAGGTTACTAAAGTGGATCTAGGATACACAGTGTTTAGAAAGACTCTCCTTTTTCTCCTTTGGTGGTACAAGATTAATGACTGCACTGTCAGAAGAGAGATTTACCAGAAGATTCTGGTGGCTCTTATATCACTGAGGTTTTGCAACGATCATGAAGTTCTTGGGTTGTTTGCAGTATGGGCCCTTAATGAATCAAAGTAAGAAAGCAAACCTGATCCAAGTCATTTGATGTAAATGTTATATGTGAATATTCTAAATGGCGAACTTCACAAAAAGAAATAGGTTGTAAGCCACTGTGTGTATTTGTCCGGCTCAATTTTTGTATGAAGTGTTCATTGTGCAAACCTTGCCAAGAGTCTGAACAAGCAGGATAAACAGGGATTTCTCAATTCTGGTTCAACCCACAATATCACTGATAACCACCAGTTGTTTAAGTTTACAATAGCACATTTTAAAAAGTGGAAATTGGCACAAGGAATGAATGACGACATCATATTCACCCTTTTCACTCTATCTCTACCTCTATTTCTTTTACTGCAGGAGCCAAACTTAGACGTTAAAATACAGTTACTTACCCCCACTGGCTCCAGATTCTCCCCATTCTTCATCCACCTGTAGGAAGGCTTGGGCTTCCCCGTGGCTTTACACTCCCACGTCAACAAGTCATCAATGGGTTTCTCGGCATCTTGGGGTTTCTCAATCAGATGCGGAGGGGCTGGAAGTTCAGGTGGGAAAAACAAACCAATACAAATGATTGCACCAGGAAGTTGAACTAAAAATTAAGGAAGGATGCAAACACCCAAATAATACTATATTTTGTTGTGACTACAATCATAATGTGTACTGAGACAAGGACCTTAGTAGCACCAAATTACATGCCAAAACCAAATGTATTAGTATTGCCATGGGTTATGCAATAAAAAACTTCACCCAATACTATTTAAGTAAATTATGGCATAATTATACAGGAGCAGCATTGATTCGTGCTGTGCCATGTAAGTAATTCAAGTCTACTTAACGATTTAGCAAGAAAGAGGTTAATAAAACTAGATAGATTTACTATCCTCTGAGCCATATCTGTTCTGGTTGATGTGTGGGTCAATCCACTATCATCTTATAGGACACAAGACTATTGTCAGGACAAGAATAATGGCTGGCCATACTTTCCCAATCTGCAAACCTTACCTAATTCCACACTCAAGGACTGACCTTTGAGGTGACTTTTCTGTAATAGTACATACAAATCCCTCTCTAATTGGCTTCTGCTACAGCTTGCCTTCAAGTAATATAAGATGAAACAGTGAGAAATCCAATAGTAATTGCAAATATATCCCTACAGTACCTCTGTGCATTAGAACTGATGTGTGTGTGTGTGTGTGTGTGTGTGTCAAACAGAAGGATAAAAAACGATAGACAAAGAGAGGGAGAGAGAGAGAGAGAGAGAGAGAGAGAGAGAGAGAGAGAGCAGAAGTGGCAAAGAAAACGAAGCAAATAGAGAGTGAAGAAAGAGATGATTTGAAAGAAGGTAGAGTGTGTGTTTTTGTGTAAAGGCTTATGCACATTTCAGGCGTTACGCAAGATCCTATATGTGTGTTTGTATGTGGTTTGGCCTGAAAAGATAGCAGAGAGGTACTCTGAGACTCCATTATCCCTAGTCATTAAGCCTCCCATCCATGCCACTGTAATCTTTGGCAGATCATATAGTGGGCCTGCTTCACCTGCACAACCTCTCGGGACCCTATTGTTTTTGTTGTTGCTTTCCCACTGACAGGGCAGCGCTCACTCCATCCCTCTCCCTTTGCGAGCGTATCGACTCTCAGTCACAGCTCCCCAAATGAGACTGGGCAGTCCATTTCTAGCCGCATCTGGCTTAGCGCGTATACAATGAACCCTAAACGTTTCAAAATCTCTGCAGTAGTGATAACAAAAATAGCAAACACAGTACAGTAGTAACAAAAATAACATAAAAAGTGTGTGTGTGTGTGTGTGTGGGGGGGGGGGGGGGGGGGGGGCTTACAATTAAGGAGCCATAGGCAATAAATGATTGGACAAATGGCACAAAAAATTTATAAAATTGACAATAACAATTTCAGCTGAAGATTTTACCTAAAGTTGAATCCTGTTTACAGACCGTGTTTTCTTTGAGAGATATGCATTATCATTGACCATTTTCGGATATCAAAGAACATGAAGTAGAGCAGAATCCTTATATACAACAACATAACTGCTAATGACAGTCGGTAAAACTATAGAGTCTTCATTTTCTTTTATCCCTGCAGGACACAGCTTTTGGTGCTGTGACTGCAGGTTGTTGTGGTGATGTACAAGGGATAGACTTCATCGATTTCCTCATTCCCTCACACTGCTGACCAATGTCTCAAAGGCTTCATTCTAAGAGACTTCAAAATAAGATTACAGATTTTTATCGCTGGGCAGAGAAAGAGAAAAGAGGAGGGAGAAAGAGAGTGAGGGGGCCACATCCAAAAGAGAACAGACCTGCAGCTAAGACCGGCCAAAGCAGTGGCTCACAGCCTGTGCAGCACTGCTGCTGGGTTCTATTACTGTGAAGAGGCAGGGAGCTTCCAGGAGCGTTGTAAATAATGGCAAATTGTTTAATGCTGGGAATGAGTTATTCCTGACAGCCGACACACCCTGACTTATGCCCCCCAGGCAGGACAACCGACCGCAGGAAGGGCAGAGTGGTTTAGGCTGGACAAAAAAACCCCGAGAGATCATAAATACATACCTTAATAAACAGGCAAGGCGAATTTAAGTTTGCTGTTTTCTTTCTTAACCAGTTCTAATTATTGCTAATACTCTATATCCCTTTTTTCAGTAATGTATGCACAGTATATGATTATAGTTCTCAGCTCGAGAAGGCTTTTGTAATATTAGTGAAATGATGGTTCTTCCTTGTTTCTTTTCCTTCAACATCTTCTACATTACGAGGAATAAAAACAATGAAACAACAAGTCTGAAATAAGGAACCAGACAAGCTATTTTTGTAAATGGGTCATTAAGCATGCAGCAGAGAGAGAGAGAGATTCCAGGAGGGAGAAATAAATCCCCATGGTGCAGATAGCCTACAGGTACTTATTTAATAGGAGGATGTCTTGTATGAACAATGCCATCACATGACTCTCATTGGAGTAACAGAGTATCATGACCTTTCATTCCGCAGTCCATAATAAATGCAATACCACTGAAATAGCTCAACTCTGGGGCACAGACAGAGCCACGATGACATCCAGATCAGCAGCTCGAACAAACAAGGGACTTGGAGGCACTTTTTTCCTCTCTAGTGGAGCTGAGGTTTCCAATGGAACTCAGCAGGGCGTTCTCAACGATTTCTATCGATAATGCAGAGATTACTCCAGAAATAATGCATTTATCATAAAAACGAGCTGTAGACTGAAATCCCTAGAACGCATTTGTCAGGGAGAATTATGTTGAATACACCACCAGTAATATCCTTATATTAATTTGACTTCTGATATCTGAATGTCTTAGGGCTGATCTAAACCCCAGTGCTTATATTATCGGTAGCAATGACTGAATCAGCTCTCTGCCTATCCAGATGCTGCTGTACAGATTATTTCCATGACATATGCGCCTCTATGTAAGTATAGTGCATTTACTGGCTTTGATCCCCAGTCAAGTTGGATGTCAATCACTTTGCCATCTGGTGGAACTCAATACAAGGCCCCCCAGCAAGGTCATGTCCAAGGGCTCTGCCTCATCCGTATCATTCCCTTAATCTGGATCAAAATATTAGAGGCATCATTGCTGATGGCCTTTAATCATTTTGATGTTGCTGGTGAAATGAACCTCCTCCCCCACCATGCAGGGTTGCAGCCGCAGTTGGTTACCATTGGCACTTGTTTTAGCACTAGTTAGCTCTTGCCTTTGATGTCTCTCAGTCTGAGCCGATCTGACACATGCCTTCTCTGGTGAAATATTCATGACGCTCCGGGATCACCTACCGTAGAAAGAGAGCTTTCCCTTCACCGAGTTTCTCCCCCTGGAGTTCTCCGCCACACATTCATATGTGCCGGCGTCTTCCTGCTGGAAATAGGGAATCTCCAGGACGCCACTGGCTTTCCTCATGTCCACTTTGCGTGAGAAAGAGATTCCGTCGGCTCTCATCCAGTTGATAGAAGGAACAGGGCTGATTAAAGTAGAAGGCACAGAGAGGTTCTTGTGTACGTATTCTGCAGCTGAACATAGAGCTCATTATTTTATCTTCGTATTACATTGCCTGCAATTGTGGATTGAAACAGGCAACTGATGCTACTGTTAAGCTGCTTTTTTACAGCCTGTGACCACATTCTCAGATGTGCAACACAACCAGGAACACACAAGGCTTGGAGACAAGGTAGTGAAACATAAAGCATATCAAGCTGTTCCTCTAATAGAAATGTATTTTCATGTGCTTCAGAGCATTCTAATCCAAACCCGGGGCATACTTACTTTCCTAGAGCGAAACATTCTAGTTTAACTGTGGATCCTTTGGCTACGTGGACGACCTCTGGAAACTGAACTTCAATCTTTGGCTCATATTCGCCCATTATACCTGATGAAAATTGACGTAAACACATCCTATTTTAGAAAACTGATAAAAGCGTTATGGAGCACTCACACTGATTTACGGATACCACTGATGTACCTTGTATGATAACAAAGACACACAAGATAGGTGTTGTTTATTGAAAACACTGGTTTTCCTGTGCTGACTTGCTTTATCTGTTATTCCTGATCACATTTCCTAAGGCTGTCCTGCACAATACCTATTAAAATAGAGGAAACAACCCCATTCAGTCTCCTTGATTCGGTGAGGCACTTGGTATCTGGATGGGTTCCTGACTGACTGTGAAAGCCCATTTAGATCCTTATCGCCGTTGTCTTATATGGCAAGGGTAACCAGCCCTATCACCAATGGTAAATGAGACAGGTGTAAAAGGGGTAGTAAACGTCTACTGCCCTGACCTTTTGAATGGGACATGAACATTACATGCCCCAAGAGACCACAGAGTATGGTTGACTATCGATGCTCTGTTTGTCAGAGAAATAGTTTTACTGGTAAGATGCAAGGGTTAAAGCAAAAAAAAAAGAGAAGAAGAAACAACTCAAGTATTCTGGATATACTCTCCATCTGCTTTGTGTCGCACACATTGTTATAACAGCGCCATGGTGGTTAGATCACACTTGCCTTCTAAGGAATGGTATGAGGAATTAGTGGTTGTCAGCTAGTCCTAGCTGGCTGGTTCTACTAAACTGCGTACAGTATAGCCAGGCCATGCTGTAGCTCCATAACAAGAGAAACTAAATTAAATTAAATGAAAAAGACAGCAATAAGGTACGTCCTTAAGACAGACTATACTTTTATATTCATAAATGTTGTTGTCACTGGTTTTTATAATAAGATAGAAAATTCCAGTTAGTAATATCCTCCAGGAACAGAGCTTAACAATTAGATCACTTGTAGACAATGACCTTTACATTGAAGAGCTTTGATAAGGCCAGTTCAAAATTTCAGAACCACATGCTAAAGGACATTCTGAAATTAGCAAAGAAAGAGCTCATTAACCTTTGCATTTCATTTGAATTCCTTGAAAAAAACACTTGTCCTACTTTCAATTTGCAACCAAAAATGTTAGCATTTTCCTAATGGCCCGTGCAGATCTATCAGTCCACTAGCTATCTTGAAATTCAACAGAAAATACATGCCACATTTCCCCTATCCTTTACTCTAATCAAATGATAACAAGAAAACCAAACACAGCTGTAACAGTATTAACAATTAATGTTAGTATTGTAGCTAAACCAGGATTGACTAGACAGATATATAATACGTGAATGTAAAACTGCTATTTTCTGTCTCGTGTGGGTGTTGGCTCACCATCGCTGCGCAGCACCAGTGGGGTGGGGGGGCCCTGTACCCTGGTCTTTGTGACAGTATTGGTCACCACACAGGTGTAGTTGCCCACATCAGAGGGTTCCACTTTGGCAATGTACAAATTCCCTGTTTCCTGGGAGACAAAGCGCCGTGTGTCCTGCTTCACAAACGAGGGGTACTCATTAAAAATCCATGAAAACGTCAGATCTGTGGAAAAAGGAGATGGAAAGAGTGAGATCAAATAAACCGAAAAATATATACAGGCTAAGGGTTACACAGACTTGTGTTTTCAATTCATTTTTAGGGAGGCTGGGGGGCAGGACATCTTTGGTTTGGCTTTAGTTTTTGTTGCAGCTGTGTGTTTTGATGGTTTCTAGCCCTCCAAATGGAAGTGAAAATGGTTACAGAGCAACATCACGCTAAGGTGAAAATTAATGATGGCTGGTTCTGTAAAACTTAACAAGGCTGTCTAATTATTTGGATGGATTTCAAACAAATATTTTGCATTTGGGAGGATTAAATAATGAGTATTATACAGCGTAACTAAATAGCTGATACATTAAGTCTATATATATATATATATATATATATATATATATATATATACAAACACATACATTCATACATAACTATACCCGTATGTTTAAATATATACTGTATACATCTGACTTAGTCTACCAGCCAGCTCTTTAGTTATGTCGTATTTATATATATATATATATATATATATATATATATATATACATAGTGCTTGAAAGAACTATGATTTTCTCAGTAGGAGATGATCATGATGATGATGATGTACTGATTAACACTTTAAAGAAAGTGCCAGGCAGACCTTAGGGCAAAAGTTAAGAGGTGACTGTGTGCCAACAGGTAACTCTCTGTTTTTATTCACATATTGATGCTTAAAAGTTTAAAAATAATACAGTACAGTTCACACCATGACAAGATGTGAAATTGGAGGTACTGTATGTGCAGTACAGTGTGTACCCACTTTGCACTCCGTCATGAATATGTGTTTGGCTAAATGTTCTCTGGTAAATTACAGTTTTTCTCTCCAACAGCTCACGGTTCCATAGGCCAAAGGATAAACTATACAGAGTAAGGAATGGGACTAAAAGCAAAGCAATATTGTTCTTATAGTTATTGTTCAACATTTTTGGAAATAAGATATGCCCCAACTTACCCTTAGGCAGACGGGGTGATTGATATACATTTTATGTCCGTTCGCCCAGTATTGAATTAGTTACGTGGCCATCGTAAAAGTAGCCTAGCGATATAGTAAACTTGAGGTAACCATCAGCATTGCTCCAAATAGTGAGAATACTTCCTAGTGACAAAAGAATTCCAAACCTGTGTTATTCACTTTATATCTTCTGTATTTCGCACATGTCAAAATGAAAATGTAAAAGCAATATATATATTGTCAATATATACAGTATATGTCTATCGTCACCACTCTACTTCAGATAATAGGTCCCTCACCCTAACATGGCAATAGCTCCAACCGTCTATGTTTCAATAACAACAACGTCTTGCTTTTATATTTCATTTTGTGCGAAAGACAGAAGATATAGCATGTAAATAACACAGTTTGGGATTTTTTTAAGGAGTATTTAGTCGCTTTTGTCAGCCGTGCTAATGGTTACCTCGAGCTTACTATAAGGCTAGGCTACTTTTACTACAACCACGTAACCAACTCATTACTGGACGAACAGAAATATAATTTATATCAATCATCTCGCCTGACTAGAGGTAAGTTGGGACTGATCTTATTTCCCAAAATGTTAAACTATCACTTCAACAGATAGTCTGCACAGTTGTACTTTGCAGCGTTTCTTGCATCTTAAGCTTTCTGTTGATTGCCTCCACTTAATTCATTCTCACGATAATCACAAGCACTTATCATCATCATCATTATCATCTAAGATTGTATGATTAACATCACCACCAACATCATCATCATGGTCATCATCATCATCAGCTTCATCACCATAATTGTCACTGATGTTGGAGGGGACCCAGTAATCCAGTGTAGAACCGCAGTTTCATATTGCCTTAAGTAAGTAGCAAATGGGAGGTATCAAGGTTTGATTCTTCTTTCTCGTCTTTGAGGGTCAGACTACAACTTCGTTTCCGCTGGTGAACGCTCCCAGCATTGCCAGTGTCCGATCATTCATTCTCACTGATCTGACCGTCTAATCAGCAGCACACATGTTCTCCAGACACTGTAATTGACAGGCGCACACCATTTCCCTGCTGAGCCTAATCAAACCAATTCTCTTGTTAGCAGGCTGGTAATTAAACCAAACAGGCTTGGAGGATCCCTCCCTTGCCCTTTCCAACTGCCTGGTCATTTATCACAGCATGATCCTAGCTATGCTCCAGCTGGCTCACTGTAAGGAGCGGCTACTGTACAGGAGACCGTAGAGATGTGCCGTCAACGCGCTCGGAGCTGGGTTGGGGTCAGCTGCGGCGTGTTGAGCTGAGCACACAGGGCGGTGGCCTAGCGGAAGACCACAGGGAGAAAGAACCCTCCACGGCAGGACAAGACATGTCGCTTTTGTGCTCATTTCCTCTCCAGTGATTCTGGGCCGACGTTGCACCTGCTCTCTTTTCATGTTTACATCTAGTATGACTGTTTGAATGAGTGCAAGGTACAGAACACCACAGAGAGTGAAAATGCATAATTAGATGTGAAGGGAATCATACAGAGCCAGCAGTCCTATTCCTAGGCTTCAAGGTTTTACAGCTCTGTTGTATCGGTGGTGGAGCTACAAGCCTCATTCAAACATAGAGCCTCCCTAAGACAAACATGTAAAAATAAAAATCCCGACATACGGTGAAACCTATTTACCGAATATAGCAACACTATATCAAAGGTCCTATCAATATTCCCATGGTTACAGAGAAATCATATACACTATTACGGGAACCAACCTTCAAAGAGTGATGGCAGCTTCTGAGTTAGAGAAAAAATTACAAATTAAAATTGGCTAATTTATTATTTTTTTCTGTCTTTAAAAGATTTTGCAGAAAACTACAAAAATATCCATGTATGGGTGAGATTATACATGTTTCGAATATTTTGTGAAGTGTGGGCACATTTTCAAGGCTGTTGCTAAGATATGATGCATTTCCGTGGAGAAGAAAATTTTACTTTGAGGAGTCCCCAGAGAGAAATGTCAGATGCTGACAAAATATATTATGGAGCATGCCTGGAATGCTACGGTTGCAAAATGGTTCAGAGAAGTCACATCTAAATGAAGAGGTCTGCTAAAATGGAGCAACCTGTGAGTAGCCAGAATGATTTGTAATAATGTAAAGATGGATTTGTACATTGTGGATAATGTAAAGATTTTGGAAGACACTAAGCGACTCTCCCTATAAAAATCTACCATATTTTCTGATGGCACAGCTGTCTCAAACTATTCCTTTACGATTGTGAATAAATGAGGAAATATCCAGAGTAGTAACCAAATATCTGTGCAAAAGCAACCAAGTAGGTCTAACAATACACAGTATTTCTACAGTCCATGACACAAAACCTCATAAAAACATTAAATCTAATTCAAGTATTTGCAAAATGCCCCAACACAATACTGCTGATAACTAATCAAAGCACGTACAGTGCACACTATTTACATTAACGGTACAATCATAAAAACAGGACTTGACGGCAAAGTATTCAAACTGCTTACACAGGCGCTTCTTATGTATCTATTAGTGTCAGGGTTGGGAGCCAACAATTAAAAACCAGCCCCTTGGCTTTGTTCAAAGTAGCTAACTTGATTAATCTCTAACACAGTGCTGGTCCGCATCTCTTCTTGCCGAGCCAACACAACCAGTGGCACAGTCCCAAGGGATCCCCCCCTGCGGAGATAGCCTGCTAAAAACAATACACATTCATATGGGCTTTGGGAATAATTACAACAAGGGTGAACAAGAAGAGCAAAATTGGCCTGTGCCGGGAGACAAAACAACCCATCGATCAATACAAGAAGCTTGGTTTTATGAAAAGGATATGTCAGTTACTTCCCTCTGTACTTGTTTATAACAAATGGGCACACTTGCATCGTCACCCTTTCTTGTCAGTGTCACTGACTTCAATTCATATTATTAATGACACAGATTCATGACCCCTTGATGTTAATAAAAGGTGTAAATCACAGTGAGAACAATATTCATTCTTAATTACCGTGATACAAAACAGGCGAATGCATGCATGCTGAGAAGGATACATAAACGGCAAACAAAAAATGTCTCTCGTAGCCCTGTTCAAAGTGCTGTAATTCTCTGGAGGGGGAGGAGGTCGTGTAGTGCCACACACCAAGAGGAGGGATTGCTTGGACAGAGTCATGGAAGGAGCAGCACACTGATCTCATCCAACATGGATTCAGCTCTCGCCTGCCTAGATGTTTCACCGTAGTACTGAGAAATAGTCGTATCAGGCCAAACAGTATGGCAAGCAAACCTCTTAATTTGGACAAATCAGGTCCCACAAATTCACCGAACTTGACACTTCCAACACTAAAAGCAGCCTCTCCGCACAGAACGTATAACCCCTGCTGACCCTCTGGATGGAAAAACACCCCCTCGGAAGCACTGCCACTCCAATTGTGTTAGTAAGTGCGGTGCTCCCAAGTTGGCTCCGGGCTCCAAGAAATGTCCTCGCCAGTGCACTGTTACTTTACAGGACCAGACAGAATGCACATGCTCTATGTTCCCAAACCCTGCGGTCCTAGCACAAACAGGGACGACACACAATGGAGCTGTTTCTATTCTTAGTGGATATGTACACAAGTGATTTCAGTCTTGAGTGCCCTTAAAAGGTCCCTCTCCATTAGAAAATAGAGGTCAGCAGCATTAAGTCCACGACTAAACACAGTAATTGAGTATTACAAAGACCAACGCTGGGTCACACAGGCAGCCCGTTAATGCAGTGCGCTTTGAGAGAGAGCGAAAGTGACAGCCTTTCAGCTTCTCTTTTCTCTCTGATCTTAGGTGGCAGAGATGGCCGAGGGAGGAGAATTTGACTCTCCACTGCACAGTTCTCAAAACGGAACACATTTTAAAAACAGAGTGTACGTTCTCTTCATTGCAATACGGATTCCACAACACTAGCAGTACAATCTAGGCAGCCCGTCACTGGCTATATATCAGATGAGTTCCACGCACAATCCTTTAATTACCGTAGCTAAATCTGTAGCGTGATCCCAAAGCCAGACACTGTCAAATAAAGTGCATGGGTGGAAGGAGCCAAATGCTCTGCCTTTGTGCCTGTTTCTGTAGTAGCAATGGGCGTCACCCATGATGTTCCCCCTTCGCCAGCTCTCCGAAGCTTAACATAAAGAGAATGCCTAGGAATTACAAGAACAGGGCAAAGGAACCCAGAGGGACATTAGTATATTGTTATTGGCATTATTTGATTATCATGACCCAAAATATGGCCCCATAGATTTGGTTGGAAGGTAGAATAACTTAAATAACCATAAATATTTAAATCTCACAGCGGGTCTTTGCCAGCCTTAGGTCAGAAATCTTTAACTGACTTTGGAGTGTCATGGTTTTATGTGAGACTCGAGTCAGGTGCTTTTCTTAGCAAGCTTGGTGTTGAGCACAGCGCTGTCTTGTTTTCCTGGCTTGTTATTTTCTCTGTGCACAGTGGGTGACAGTATATTCCTCCAGGGATGATCCCCTTTGGCATTGAGGGATTTGTGTTTATGTACTGGGGCAAGGGAGCCTAGGGACATGACGTGTGGCTGGGGCCCAGCAGAGAGGAACGAGGTGCTTACCCAATGCCGGGCAGATAGAAGGGAGAGAGGCACCTGGAGTTACACTCCACACACGTAGCAACCACACGCACACACTTCTAAACAACACAAGCACGTACAGCCACACAAACACAGTTCTACACAACACAGACACACACACACACGTCTCCACATATGCAGAAGCAACATCACACACACACACACACACACACACACAAACAAACACAAGCAACTACTGCTACAAGTTATTTACTGTCAACTCTAAGAAGCTTTAAGCAGTCATAAGACGCTTCTGCCCATCATTTCTTTTAGGAGTGTACTCTATTCAACATGTGCACATAGGCACCACCACCACTTTGAGTTCTATGATGACTTGTGTGATCTTAGTATAGCGTCCTTTATGTCAGGAAACAGCCTGACAGCACTGAACACATGTCGGATACCCCTTTTTATAACCTGATTGATACTCGGCCAAAATGAATATGAAATGTGTCATCTGTTAATCTGATTATAAAGAGTATAAGCTCTGGCAAGCAAAGTAAACCTCTTACAGTCATGTACCATGACCTGTGATTACCGTTAGAATAAAGTATCTGTGGGCATGTAGGGCAAATCCATACCATCTAGGGTCTACAATTTTACAAATCACATAGTAGTATCATCAGCAAGCCGTACCATTTAGAGAACGGCATCCAACCCTTTCATCTCCCTGTCCATCCTGTCTTGATCCCTCTCTGGTACGCGTTGCGTGAAAACACACACTCACACACACACACACACACACACACACACACACACACACACACACACACACACACACACACACACACACACAAACACCCACACACACTCCAACTCATTCCCTTAGGCCTCCCTCTCTTTGCTCGGCAGATCGTGTACTGCTCACTCTGCATGTTGGAGCACATTCTGCATGCAGCAGGCATCCCAAGGAAGTTGTGGACAGCTGTCTGCTATACACGGTGTGTTCCCTGACTGCCACACAGCAGGACTTCAGGGAACCACTGGCAGGGAAGACCCTCGACTCCGCTGCCCGTAGCCCACAAACATATGGTAATGCATAAGGATGGGCTGATAAATGTATTGGCTCCACCATCCACACATGCTCTGTTTAATTGGGATCCACCAGAGACTTTGTGAATTGGGTGGCATGGAATATTCTTGTGAATAATCTTGTCAAAGGTTGTCACCATCATTTGTCTGAGTGCCATCCTGTCTATGCCAAATAACTGACAAGATAAATTAGTTCTAATTGCTACTAAGCACATATTCAAGCCTTCTATCAAACCGTTCAGAACTAATACAACGTGTATCTTTGTGTATGTGTATATCTGTGTCTGGATAATTGGAGTTTTATATATATATATATATATATATATATATATATATATATATATATATATATATATATATATATATATATATATATATATATATATATATTAGCTTTACTGAACTTATTAAGATTAAGACATTCCAAATTAAATTCCACTAAAAGGTTGGAGGTTCTTTCACATAACTAAACTAAAACTCTGAAGTACTAAACACTGGAAAAATAAACTTATGGTCGCCATCAGACAGTTTTCTTTCCTATTGAATATATTTGTATTTCACCAATTTAGGATGTTACAGTAAGGTTGCACAATCCCAGTTCAACCCTTTTCCCGCCTGCGGCAAAACATATTAAACAAATAATCGCTATTCATAGATAAAAGTCATCTAGTGTTGCTTTGATCATATCTCCAAGGACAACCGGTAAAATGAAGGGGAAAATAGAAACTTTTCAAACAAGGCCTTATTTTAAGACGGAAATCCCATAATCGTATAATAGGCTGGTGTTGATAAGACAGTGACAGCACTTATGAGTGGAACTGAATATGTGATTCGTGTAAAAAAAAGACTTCTAATTGACAGCTGTGGCCAGAGTTGAAGCATGATTGCTGTTCACGCAGGAAAGGTGCAACATGTTTTTTGTCCTGTCATAGCTGGATATAATTGGTTTATAAAAAATACTGGACACACAAAATTATAAAGAATTGCCTAAATAATATTGGAGGAAAACAATATGGTGTGTAGTAAGATCACGGTTGCAATTTTATGAAGTGTAAAAGAAAAACTCACACAATAGGCGTACCACAGAACTAGTACTTTTGTGCGTAATGGGGTTATGTGGTATCGTTTTTTACCACATTTGGGTATGATGCTGATCAGACTTGAAGCTTATTGTGTACTGCCAACTTCCAGAATTGTCTTGCATAATGGTAACACCGTGAGTAAGCCAAGAGTGTTCGAAAGGATAACATTGAAACGATTGTTCAAGAAATATAATTTCAAAAGGGATTAATGTTTGAAAGAGAGTTGAAAAAGAATAATAAGACACATTGAATTGGTAGAAAGAATAATAACTAGCCACATGACAGTTATGTTGCGGTGATGGCCTTCACTCCCATGGCTATCACAGAAAGAGGATAAGGCAATGTAAAGGACAGTTGGAGATCACTTGACCCCCACTGTGGATGGTGTCGTGGTTCTTTGCCTATTGGGATTGGTGTGTAGTTGGCATACGAAAACACTTTGGTCTCCAGGGGGAACGGTTGCTTAGCGGAAAGCCACAGAAGGGAGTATGAAAGCTTCAAGAACAGTAAAATAAACATATCTTTGTAAAAAAAAAAAAAACGATTAACCTTGATATTTTAGCTTAAGATTTACGGTTTAAGTTTTTGAAACCAGAGTTCCTAAAAGATACAATGCATTGGTGGTATACTTATGTGAAGTTGACATTGTGTTTGAACTTTGCTTGTTGTCTTACCTCCAGAATGCGGTGGGGGACCACACAGAAGAACCACACCCTGTCCCTCACGAACTGACACAGAGTTTCTTCTGTGTGTCTTGAAGTTTTCTAAGTCTGAAAAAAAAAAAAAATCAAATTCATATAATTAATAAATCAAATGTATATGCAATGCTATTGTATTAAATGTTTTAAATATCTCAAATCCATGTGTCTTAGGTATATTCCTAATTGTGTTTTAAGTTTGGAGCTAGATGGATATTGTGCCAATCCCTTTGAGCTGTGCTTTCTGTTGTGGTCTAGTTTGAGGGAGGTAAACAGCCTTCCACATTGCCTCAGGCTATATCACCACCCACTGAGCAAGTGTGTTTACTGAGACTTTTCACTATGAGAAGCACTAACACAAATAAAAAGAAGTTGAGCAACCGTTTTCTGTGTATCTTAAATCTTTTTTACGTGAACTTGACAGCATAATAAAAAATGTATAGGGCATATCAAAGCTAAGTAGAAAAACAAAATACTGATTCATAAGGTCTCAAAATACTAGACGTTCATGTAACTAGAAATAACATTGATGCACCAGGAATTAAATTAGTTTCTCCTCAGAGAGATTCGTAATTTATTAAATGATTAAATCTGATGTAAAATGAAGCTTAACGTCAAGAACATTTTCTGCCAATCAGTAGGGTCTCCTGGTTTAATAGGAAATGCATTATCTGTGTATCGGCCTCTATGGTATGACAACAACATCGCTTTGAATAGTAACGCAAGACAGATTTGACTCGGTCCAGTACTTATTCGCTTAAATTTGTGTTGTATGGTTCTCATTCTCACATTGGCAAAACATTATAAAGCAATTTCAAATATGGATTTCAAACTTTTGTAATAATTTTCCAAAAAAGTACTTCATATTTGATAATTGATAACAACAACAGCCAGTTTGAACAACTTCCTTGTATTCCTTCAATTGTTGCTGGTTGATCTCTGACTGCTCAATACTGGAATACACCCTCATTGAAACTAGATTGCTGATTAGATCTGCTCTAAGATGTTTTTATTATATTAAGTTACTGGGCTTCATGATTTATAAGAACACTCAGCTTATACATTTCACATTGGTTGTGGGGTAGGTATACTAAGAAGGAACGTTAAGAATAAGTTTCAACATAATTCTATTCTTAAGCCAATAACACACTTCTACTAATACATACTATATTAAAGGGGCAGTATGTAAGTCTAGAGAATTGGGCAAAAAATTTTGACGAATTTGAATCACAACGGCCCAAAAAAACAACCTCTTGAGTCTGATCCTTTTTATATCTTTCCTATGCCCCTCCCTTCAAATGGGGATGACACATGCCAGCGTGCTCCCTGACTTGAGTGAGCTTGAGTAACTCTAGATCAAGATGCTCCGATACAGCCGTGCTTCTCAACAGGAGTGTGCTTGCAAGGTGATTGACAGACCTTGCAACAATAGTCCTGATTGGTTAGTATTTGCCGGGCTTCCAGCGCTCTAAGCCATGAGAGGCTGAATACAGGGCCTAGGGCGCTCCCATAAAGCACATCTTCTCTCACCTCTGGCAGGAGGTAGGTAACAAACAGAACCATCTTTCAGAAATGTAGTTTTTTTGCTATAAAATAAATGTACATACTGCACCTGTAGGAAAATAAATGTAACTGCAATATACTTGGTACGCTTGGTATATCAGGGTTAATACATAAGATGAAAATGTTCTTCCATCTTTTAGAATAAATGGATAACAACAACTTGTCTCATTTTAATACAAATAAAAATAAGGAAATATTTACATAAAAAAATACTGTAGACCCTGTAGAGTGTGCTTGGGAACAATATAGAAGATCTTCCCTTATTTTAACTGATGTGGTTATTGTCTACCGCTGAGTCATTTTAGACTGCTCAGATTTGTTAAACCAACATTTATACTTAAATTGCTTCCATTAGTACTAGTAGTATTGCTTAGTATTATAGCTTATGATTATACTGTCCAGATAGAGTTGAGTTTTGGTGGTCCAACCTGAGAACGTCAGAAGGTTGAAAAAACGTTTGGGTAACAAATTATTCTAACCATAACATATGTATATTTGTCACGGTTTTGAATAGAGATTATAGCTGATGTAATGTAACATGATTTAATACTCAAGTTAGTTTCAAACTTTCAATTATATTTGGCTTGTAGATATTTCCATCTTTCTGCATCGCTTCCCCCGAGAAAGGTAGAATTCTTGTAAAAGGTGCCCAGAAATACAGCTGATGCCTTCAGTTCTGTTGTAGAAAGAGGACACCGAAGACTGACTTGTCCAGAAGCATATTCCTCTGAGCACACAAAGCTGTGCACATGTTCACTTTTAGTTCAAAAGAAACCATGAAAGCATTCAGCCAGCCTTCAAGGGACATCTCAAATAATACCAATCATACTCACAACAAAAGAGGATGGTCTTGTACAAAGTGGCATTGACCAGCTCTTTTACATCAAACTCTCCCAGAAGATAAAAATAACAAAATGTGAATAAGAACATACAGAGGAGAGCTTGTGAGTACTGTACATGTGAAAATGGAAACTGGCAAACTATGATTAATCACCCTTTCAACAAGTGTGCTCTTTCCAAAACCATTAACATCAATTATTGTAAACCTGGGATGACATTACAAACAATGATCCAGATTACCTTGATGATCACATCCCAGACATATGAGCATTCTAAATGCCAGGATAACTTATCATACTTCAACGAGGTTGCCCAACCATAACCAAGTGATGCATTGCAACCTCTAGCTCCAGAAGTGGATTTACTGCCTATTGTCTTCGAATAGCTATGGGGTATGTTTGTCTGCGTGGAAGAAAAATTGATGGAAAGAGAGTGTGTGTGTGTTTACTGGTTGGTTGAGGCTAAGCTGCTCTGTAAGAATTAAAGATTTAACGGAATGCACTGACTGTTTAATATGCTGAACATATCAACCAATCCTTAAAAGTGATAATCTGCCAGCTGAAAATTATTTAAAGATTTAAAAAACTAAATGTTTTATTTAAAACCTAGTCCATCATGTTTCATGGCATGCCATAAGAAGCTAAATTAACTGTTTTCATATTGGTCCTGATTTAAGGGCAGTGTTGATACTAAATAAAAGTAAAAGTGTACTAATATTTACTTTAGCAGAATTCAGACAGCAACCTCAGATGTTCTAGAAGGTCTTTAACTTTTAAAAACAAGTTTCATTTTTTCAAACTTGCTATGCCTTTGCATGTCAACTTTGCTTCAATCATGAATATATAAAATCTTGAGCTGTTTCCCTGTACTGTCCAGTGGACAAGGGTTACTCAAAATAGTTTGCATTTGGATCAGTTGAACTTGGGTTTGCGTTATGATGGTAAAAGGTACACATCACTGTGTCACTGTAAACACCTAGTCTTATGTATGGCTTTTTGCCTGGCTTCAGTAACAATTTAACCCTTCGTAGTAACTATTCTATTTCGTAGTCTCTTCAGTGCTGATGAACAAAAAACTACGAAAAAGAATTGAAGCTGAAGTATGTTCATAAGCTATTCACACAGTCTGTCTCTATACTACTCCTATGGCCAAAGCAGGAGATGAGTCTTTAAGATGTATTTGCATATTCATGTTTTACCTGAGTGAGCTTCATGCTAACAAACAAAAATATATTTCCCTACTAGTCTGTAAATTAAACTTACAATACAATTATAATAATAATTACTTTATTAATCCCTGTGGGGGAAATTTTGTATACAGTACAAAACAATTTAATAATCACTTATATGCGGTAATTGTATTCTGATAGTAGATGCAGTATGCTATATCCGCTGATCAGTATGAATGATGGGTGCTATAAAAAAAAAAAAATCACTAATAATGAATCGATACACATTCTAATCAAGGGCAACCTGCATTGAGTGAGAAGGTTGACTAGCTTCGGTTATCTTTGCATTAAGAGAGGCAGAAACTTCTCTGAAGGTGGGGCTCCATCCATCAAAAGTTAAGGAGACAGAGGTGAATGCTTGATTATATGGAGCACAGCCAATCTCCTCAAATAACCTTGAAGGCTTTGTAAAACATAATGAATCAACACATAATTATGTTTCCGTGTTTCCAAATATAGATGAATTAGAGGGCTCTAACTCCAGGACATGGATTTTTTTAAAATAAAATATACTTAAGTACTGTTGTTACAGCAACCTAATTAAGTATTTAGAGATGATTATAAAAATGCATGATTAGGACAATATCTTTGCCTGGATGTTAAAAATATCCTTCCTCCACCCAAAACCAAATGACTACATTAGAAAACAGAGCATGTTCATCAGACAACTGCACAGCATTACCTATGACAATTACACTAATTTCCTATAGATCTTGTGACAAGGGATTCCCTATCAATGGAATTATAGAAACCATTTCCAAAGACGCGGTGAAACATATCTTTTAGAAGTACGTTTGGGACTATCTCGCTACATTGTTCTCTGTGCCATTTATTATCTTCAGCTTGCAAGGTCGAACTCCAGTAGAATAATTAACAGTTCACTTCTATCTTCGAAGCAGCAAAGTTTCATTTATATTTCCAGAAGAAAATGGTATCGACTTAGTTTGATAATATTTATTCTGAAAGGGCTAACTTTCTTTCAGTTGGTATATGGAGAGACACAATTATTGATCATTCTAACAGTGCTGGTCCTTTTACAGAAATATTACAGAAAGCACAGGGATATTCACTTATGAAAGAACGTAATTGAAGCAGCAAATAGACTTTGATGGTTGGTGTTTATCATGTTTTATAAATAGAATACACAACGACTACATGAGTAGCACTGGGGATGATCAGCCATATTGTTAAACTGAGGGATGTTTTCGTTTACCATGATTCCTTTTAAAATAGAGTCAAGCGTTGTTTGCGTGTAGACATAAGCCCCAGAGTTCACTAAGGTTTATGACAAATTACAGGACACTCTCTAATAATATCAGCTGCCCTTTAAATTATTCTCCTGAACCTTCACCATTCAATCATCGTATGGAGTTAATTAAGCTACAGCAATGGTAATAAAGAAGATTGATGACACCCAGTCATAGATGCAGGCCCTGACTATGTGACAACAACTGAAGCCTGGTAAGGTCAGACCTAGACAATTGATGGAACTGTCACTGTACTGGCCTATGGTGACAGTGGAGTTCCCTTGCAGAATCAGATTGTTCCTGCCCAAGGGTGACTCTGCACCACCCCAGGGGACAAACAAATAGCCTGGGAGAGATACGGTGGCCTTGTCCCAAACGTGAGGCATCAGAATTCAATCTGAGGAAGCCATCATTCATTCACTGTCAATGCCATCATTTATGCTCATGCATTAAACGGAAAAGCAGCCAGTATTGACTTCCTCATACTCTAGGAATATGAAGCTCACACTCTCTCAGTTTGACTCTTTACTTGAACAGAAAAATGTACATTTACCATTAACCTCATAGCAGTTTAAACTGAACTGAAATATTAGTTGTTTTTCTGTAAACAACTCTTAAAACATAAGAATATTACAAAGACAGTCTCCAATAGCAGTGAAAAACACTTGACACGTTCACTGACAGACATTAACTGTCTGTCGTGCTACTTGGAACTTTAGTGTAAAAGTCAGAGATATTCCCATTCTCTGCTGTGGTAATGCCTTTTATTGGCTTATCAAGTTGAGCAAGGCTTTACTTTGTTATACTGGCTGATATACTACCATAGGGACACTGATTGTCAGTTTGTGTCTCAGTTTTACCAAATCTTTGTTGCTATTATACATGATAGGGCTATTGTCGACACATTGCAAAACCTAAATAAATAAAGTAAATCTAAGTCTCGTTTCTGGGAATAAGCAGGAATTCTCAACAGAGGCATGTCTATGGTTATTATGTTATCAGGCAGGGACCAAAACAGAATCAGAAGTCTAACTGTCTAACAGATACTTCTGTTTGATGAAAGAGGCCAGAAAAGAAAGTTACAGACTTACATGCAAAGGTTAGACTGGCCTCTCGACTGACAATGGTCCCAAAAGAATTGGAGGCGAGGCACTGATAAGTTCCAGCATCCTGGTCTTTGTTCAGGTGACTGATTCTAAGGTTGCCTCCAGATAGACTGTAGTGAGACCCTGATTTAGGAACGATCACTGTACCGTTCAGTTTCCACCTGTAAACAGATAAACACATAAATTAAGTTGGCAATGGAAATGGAAATTAAGTTAATATGATCATACTTATTAATTTGTATATCCTTCCAGATTGCCAATGAACAATTTACAGACAGAGGCTATACATTACATATTTATTAGGCTATTTTTGTTTTGTTTTAGAAGACCCTCACATTCATGTCTCCAACCACAGCCTCTTAATCTAAGAAGTTAACCACTCTGGAGCCAAACACTCCATAGATGAACAAGCACTGCACTCTCAAACAATACATGGCATTCAAGCCCATTCGTCTTTGTAGACACAGAGTCAAACAGCATAAAAATGCAGCTTAATCATCACATAGAGTAGCACTGAAACCTAATGGGTGCACCCTCAACACTACATGTTATCATTCAGCACAAGTCCACATGATTATCATCGGTGTCAGAGGTAATCAGCGATGGATATAATCTACTTTTAATGTCAGCAGATTTATAAATACAACCACATAGACCACATCTTATTTTATCAAACCGGTGAAAGGAAAAATGCTGCCAAGTTTGTGGTTAAGGAGGTGTGAAATCATAACTTACAAACAGTATCTTAGAAATAAATAACAAAAACAGGCTGGACATAATAATTGAATCATTAAAAATATTCAACCAACAACGCTAAACAGAATTTTATAAGCCAGTCTATAGCTTATTTTCAATTGGAATGCCAGATGTTTGTTATTTCTTATTCAGATTTTTTTATTTATTTTTTATTTTTTATAGTTCATTGGTTTACATAACCTTTGGTTATCATATGAAGTAGTTTTGACTCAACATTTTAGGTAACATTCTGCATGCTTGAAAAAGGAATATGAATATGGTATGTGGGTAATATTTTATAGTAATTCATTCTATATTTGATGTACATAAAGCTTATCCTGCGGCCCAAAGTCCCTAGGTTTACTCAAATGCAGTGCAGTTGTTTGAACAAAATTTACAACACGAAGACAGTCCACTCCTTCAAAACAATGTGGCTGGCTGGTGAATGCTGAAAAAACTTAAAACACCGATAATGGATATGAAAGATATCTGCACGAGTTAGACATGTCCAGGAAACATGGAAATAAGGTAAACCCTTAAAAATACCGAACTCCTCCTTTAAGCCTAGGGCTGACTCATATACTATTGAAGTGGGACAAACAAGAACACATTTTAACATTTTACTGTGCATTAATCTCAACAACTCAGACTTGCAGATAACTTAGAATGATGAGAATAGTGTTAGCAGTAGTGAAGTGGCACTCATGAGTTCCCGTATTCGGCAGCACAGTGTGTCTTTTCTGAGTGATTCCTTTTGTTTCAGGGAAGAAAGGGATATGATTAAAAATGAAAGCATCCTATTTGCAGCTGCTATTTGTCTGTTTAGAGAAATAGCAGCTCATATACCGACTGAAAGCATTCAATGAGGTACAATTTAAATATCAAAACCAGCAAATTATTACACAGACAATTGTTCATTTGATCTTTTATCATTGACTTTCTAAGTACTTCAAAAAGAGAAACCTTCCCAAGCCTTGAAAAATAATCTGATGCACCATGTGGTGGCAGGTGAAGTGCTTCATAATTGAAATTAAAACAAATCAGCGACAGACTATTGTTTTTCTCTAGATCAAACTGAGAAACAAATAAGCTAAACGATGCTACCGGTCTAAAAATACAACTCCATGAGACTAACTATGATAATAATGATATGTATAGCACTTTTCTTAACAGAGTTATGTGAACACAGTATACATTACAAATGAAATGAAAACACATGGCAAAAAAAGCATAGGCTACTTATGTGATTAAATAAATATATTGAATGGCAATTTAAAAAAGAAGGCAAAAACAAACTGCTTCAGATTGCATAAAAAGGGTTAGCTTTTTACAGGTGTGTTTTTAGAAGGCCTTTCGAAGTAGATAAGGAGCGAGCCAAACGTATATTTTCAGGAAGGCTGTTACAAAGTCTAGGGGCTCTATTGACAAAAGCTCTGTCACCCCTGGTTTTGAGTCTAGTCTTTGGAATACAGAGCAAAGCTTTGTCTGCTGAACTCAGGTTATGTTTGTGCTTATATTGTTTGATTAAGTTTTGTTACGTAGCTGGGGGCTAAACCATGTCTGGCTTTAAAGGTTATCAATACGATCTTAAAATCAATTGCAAAATTCACAGGAAGCCAGACGCCAGAATCGGCGGGGATGTGTTCTTTTTTTCTTTCTCATCCAGAGGCTTTTGCGAAAGCTCCAAACGGTAAGGAAACTTTCTATTTATACCAGAGTAAATTGCACTGCAAAAGTCTAATCAAGAGGAACTGTAAGCAGGATCACTTTCTCAAGATCAGTGAGAGACAAAGATTGATCTTATTTTAGATATGTTTCTGGTAAAAACAAGAACATCTGATTCACCTGCACTTCAAATGTACGATTATAGTCAAAATTCACCCTATAATCAGCCAATCTAGTTATGAATTACACCAGTGGCACTTGAGATGCTAAATATAATGAACATGTGGAAAGACATGAGAGAGTCAAACCCACAATCTTTTCACTACACATTGCCCTCATAAAAGTGATTGTGGTTTATTGAATTGCAAAACGAATACCCCTGCTTAAATGTACGGCACAATAAATGAAATCAAGCACATGTAAATGTTGCAGATAATGTAATAATCCTATTTACTATCAATCATACTGGACGGGAACACCAGAACAGCAGCTCCGTTTGCTAAGCACATGCTTTATGCAATCATGCTACCACAGGCCAAGCATACAGTGGCACAATACCATGCCATCTGGGTTATGACTGTGGGATGCAATCTGTTACTTTTTTAAAGCCTTCTGTGTGGGGCATTTGTCTTTCAAAAATAATCTTTTTCGGTAAGGATTTTATTTTTACCTGCAACATGGGCTATTTCAGACCACATTTAATTAAGTGGTTGATATGCAGTATATGTACTAACTTTGAACATGGATTCATTTGCCACCGCCCACTAAATCAAATCTTCAGTGGGTCACCGGAACTGATTTGCCTAGGCACCAACCTTGACAGAAGCATTAGGTCATCCTTTAATCTAGCTCAATCCCAAATATTAAACCAATAAATCCTTCTTAATCTCAAGATAGCAAATTCAGTTTGCCGAAACTATTGATTTGAACCTTATTGTTGAAATTAAAAATATTGTACCACTGTGATAACCTATATAGCCTATATGATTTCAATACTATAATAATTACGAGGCAAAGAAGATATTGGGTCTTTGCCAACACGTTACTGATCAGACTAGCTTTGATGTTGGATGGGGTCACCTGCGATATCACAACTTTCTCAACTTAAAAAATATTATGAGATAGGGTTTAGATGGCTGTTCAGTATATTCTTACTATGCTTTATTGTTTAGGAAAACCAACTTAAAAGATGCCTTTGGGGATTACATTTTGACTATACTGCCCATTCATTTGAGCCACAAACCCAGATGACACTTGTCGTGTGGAGTGTTGGATGTGGGGTACTCACCGGTAGAGAGGGGTTGGGCTACCCTGGGCCTCGCAGCTGAACACTACCTCTCTGTTCTTCCCCTGAGAGTCCACAGGAAACACAATGCTGCCAGGCTGCTTGCTGAAGACAGGACTATGTATGACACTCCTCTCTATGGGGGAGAGGGAGAGGAAAACACAGCCGGGTTACACACAGACACCAAACCTGTTTGCAAAACAGTCAATTAGTCAGAGGCAGCAAACAGGCCGGCCCTGGTAAACCATTATAGGAGCAAACCACAGGCAGACAGAACATATCAATTAATTCCCCTTGTCACAGCACCATGGCACACACAAGAATTACTGGAGGTGAGACGTGTCTTCAAAAGCTATTTAGGTGGTAATAGGATAGTTTCTGATTTATACTGAGCCCCCATCAGGAAAGCATTTTCATTTGCCTTTTGTCAACTTGCGCCCTATTTTCCCAGAGTGCTATTGGAGTAGTTGTGTCCCTGCAGACGTTTAAGCAATTAGTCGTGTGGTTAGTGTTCCTCAGCTGTGGTTTGTATGCTCTGCGTGGAATGACACACACAACGGAAGTCTCCATTACTCTATGGGCAGCTGTGGATCCAATGGGCTATTTGTGCATGACTTCACAAAAACCTTTAGTGTCAGTAAGCTGGAGGGATAAAGGATAAGTGACAGCTTTTGTAACCCTTTTACCTTTGGTCTTGAAAGTGATTAGATCTGATTCGAAGGTTATAAACCACATTACCCCACCAATTCCAAGCCGGGTTGCTGTCTCAATCCAGCACTTGAACTTTAAAGATCACAATAGTGCCGATACAACAACGTACTGCACATGCACAAGTGAAGTAATAGTTTACCTGTTATGTGTTATAACCTGACAATTAGTCATAATAATGATATAAAAACGAACACATTTTATTCATAAATTGCTTTTCTAAAACCCATAAATGCTTCACATTGCAAATATGGCAACAGACACTGACAAATAAACAGTGAGAATAGCTGAACCAAAAACCGCATATCAGATGAGGGATTGAACAGGACATTTAACACACTTATTACAGTAAAGGTATGCCAGTGAAAACATGGGGTTTGAGGCGGGATTGAAAGATCGACAATGATTTACAATTGCAAATTAGCGGGGTATGAGAGTCCCATAATTTGGGTCCTGCACTAGAGAATGCTGTATCACCAAAGGCAAGAAGTTAGGATTTGCGGGTGACCAGTTAACCAACTGTGGAGGCTCAGGGTGACCACGAAGGATGATAGGGTTGTAGGAGGTTATAAAAGGTGGGCAGGGGCCATGCTATGTAGAGCTTTATAGGTAAGAAGAAGGATTCTGTAGTTGATGCGCTGAGTGACAGGAGGCCAGTGATGGTCAAACAGGACATAGGTTACGTGCTCGGATGATTTGGTTGAGGTGAGGAGATGAGCAGCAGAGTTTTGAGCTTTTTGGAGTTTAGTTGAAGCTAAGAATGTATGAATAAGTAGTCCTATTGATGGCCTGGGCACAACGGCTCTACAGTTGTAATGAGGACTGGCCAATTCTTTTTAACTAAAATGGATATGCATTTTAGCAACAGGGGGCATGCATGCTGTGGGAAACAAACAGACTATGCATACTGTAGCAGGACATTCTGTGTACTGCAATGCATTGTTCAGTGAGCAATAACTGAATTTAATTATACAGCGGAAATAGCTATGACACAAAATGTATGAATAGTATGAATTTATTTCAATATGGTTCGGAAATTCTAAGAAGAGTTTCTAGAGAACTTTGTAATGAAAAGAAAAATTTTCTCACATAGTTCTTTTTTTTGGTTTGTTTTTTTGTTTGCCAGAGAAACAGAACAAAACAACAACCTACTGTAGTACCCTAGAGACAATACATCTTATGACTACTCTGTGGTGAACATAATCCTTTTAATAATGTACAGAGCGTTGACAAGTTACAAAGAAGGTATTTCGAATTTGACGAACATTTTGAAACATAAATATGATATAATTACGTTTATTTTTTAGTTGAGCATTCTTTAAACAAGTTGTATAGATGGATACCATGATGGTAGATATAACATTACAAATTGTAACACAGATTTAAAATTACAAATACATAATAAATAAATATTTTCTCAATTGAGAACACGTTGGCATAGGGATCACATACATTTAAACTTGTCAACCAATGGATCTGGGCCTTAAGTTGAATCTAATTCTCTTTAACAAGCAACAATGATCATACTTCAACCGGAAAACAACACTGATCACTAAATTCATGAATCTGGTTCAAATCCTTGTTGCCAAACTATGTGGACTAACATGGACGAGATGTTGCCATGTTGGGTACAGCATTATACAGACAAAGAACAATAGCTCTGACCACTGTCAATGCAGCACAGAACTAAAGGAATTTCTCCTTATTTATCCATGCTTAGACAGTTTGAGCCAGACAACAAAGGAAGAACATATCCAGGGCTAACTTTTAAGTTCCAGACAAGGTCGGCCTTTTTGTCGATTTAGCTACGGTAGACACCTAGAAAAAAGCTGCCGGTTAAGTGTGTCTGCCCTTTTGGCTGTCTCAGACTGAGCGTCTTGCGTTACAGATCTGCATCCGTTATACTCCTTCCTGCTCCATGTTCTCAGCAGGTAAACTGTAAGTAGGTCAACGTTAACACCCCCAGCCTGTATCTATCCAACACAATTCGTAAAACATATTCCCAGTAGGCCTCACATATTGTACCCAAGAAAGAGGGTTTTCAGTTGCTCCGTAGAGCTCTATAGAGGGATTCATCTGCATGAAATGTGGTAGCGGAAACATGTCAGTGAAATACACTGGAGTACTGCCACTGGGAGGCCCAGCTCACACTGAGCAACACTCTCAGATTGTTTGCTGGGTGCAAATATATTCTCTTTGGGTTGTGTGCATTTCACATACTTAAAAGGTGTCAACCATTCTATCAAGCATTGCTATTCTATCCAATTTTCTTCAAATTGTGTAATGAGTAATAAATAAACTAGTTCTATATAAAGTATTTATATTTTATTTCTATGTATGGACTTTCGTGATTCTAATAGTAAAGATTTTTTCTTTTATTTATCATCATTTTTTCGAGGGACAATTGAAAGAAACTTTTCGTGGATTCTATATTTGCTGCTGTTGATGTTTCTATAACTGTAATTCTTATCTATTAAGAAGGTAACTTCAACAGCCTACTCAACTGTAAGGCAACATATTGCAACTTTTTGTGCCACTAAATATAATATATGTGGTTACGATCTGCACAATAATGCAACCATTATGAGTGTGGATTTTAAACAACATATGGGCGTCCAGGGCAATGGGGCTCAGTGATGATTGTGCATTGAGTTGAAATAAAATAGAAAAATTAGGACAGAAACGAGTAGATGAATATCTAATCAACTCAACATTACTCAGCACGAATAAGACTAGATAATTGTCACAATTAAAAGAAGTTTGGTACACGTACATTAGTGTATGGTTGTTTTTGAAATTGTAAATAGGATTTGAATGTGTGTTTTATATGCTTTTTTTGCCAAAACAAAATGTAATCTTATTTTTATGATGCAAAGTCTGACAAAACATTTCACTCGAATAGGACTAAGAGAAAGAATGATTTCTACTTGTTATGGTTTCTCTTAGACAACAACATTGGCTCAGTCCTCAATGAGTTGACTCAATCCCCCAATGAAGTAGCAGATGGCTCTAACAATGCATGATGCAACAGCAGTATACAGTATACCAGCAACTGTAATGATAAGAATCAAATAGAGCATGCTTTTGTATACTTCCTGAAGTTTAAGCAAGTATTAAATATCACTCATCATTTAGGTACCCATCTGAACATCTGTAATGTCAATGCCAAATTCCCAAAAAGCCTAATGTAAGCCTCACTTATTGGCTTCTACATGTGAAATTGGATTGCATCATATAAAGTCCCATGACAACTGGGTATGGAAAACTAACATGGACAAACAAATGGATACACACGCACTAAGATAAAACCCTGATAAACCACCACCACACTCCCCAGCAAAACAATGCACCGCTTAAGACCTGCTCTTCCGAAAGATGCTCTCTGCTTTCCAGGCCAAAATAAGATTCAAATGTCGACATGAGCGTAGCTCAATGAAATTTTAATTAAACTTTACATTTTTAGAGGGATGATTAACAGGTCGGTGCTCTTTTGAAACAGGTGCACGCGCCCTTTGGGAGACAGGACAGTAAACCACTGCAGTGCACATATCCTTTGCCAGCGGCTAGCTGATCGATGTTCTCTCCTCGGCTCCCTATTACCATCACAGGCTCATTAAAAATCCTAAGAGCTGTCAAAAAAGAGGAAGAATGGCATGGGAAGTTGCAGTTTCACCTATGCTGTGTACTCTGAGTGTCAATCTATTAATCATTCATTTCTTGGGATTGTTTAACAGAAGCAGCTTTGCAGAAATGGCTTTGAAACGGTGAACCCACACACATGGCGGTGGATCGCGGTGGTGAATACAGAAAAGCATGCAACTAACACGACGGATTCGTAGCTTGCATGAATAAAACATTTATTGATATGCATATCAAAAGAAAAGAGTTGACAAAGCAAAACAAAACCAAAGTGAAAAAGCCGAGCGGTGGAGGAGAGGAAAGCTCTCTCGCATCTGGTCTGAATTGCTAACATCACCAATTAGCGAGGGCTTGGCTGTGTGACCGTCTAGGGACACTCCCTCCTTCTTCATCCTGACACACAAAGAATAATTGCTTCTCCTGAGAAAGAGCAGGTGAGTGCACCTAGAGAGACAGGTTCCAGGTTACCCATACACGCTCCTAGATTTACCTGACAAGAGCTGAGCTCTCACTAATACTGTCATCAAGAAGATATCTACCCTAATGAAAAAACGTAATGGGACAAAGAGCCAGTTTGCGGAGGGAGCGTTGGTGAGTCAATTGGTTTTTCCAGGGAATATTTTGTCGCTCTGATAGGTCTAAAACTACCCAAATAAGTGGGAAACGAACAGCCACTTATGTGATGGCTTGGTTTAAACCTGGGTTATATCAGCACACTCTTAAAAAGAAAACATGAAGCATTGCTCACTCAGATGCTGGTGGCATAGAGCTCCTCTCTTCAAACAGAGCAGAGGCTTAACTCTAACAGACCTCCCAGAGTAATCTACTCCTAATCAACACATTCTAATGAAGTGAGGACAGCTGGGCTGGTTAGGAGGTCTGCATGGACTGAGACCCAAGGGCAATGGGCCACAGAGTCTGCCTAGAAGCACTCGGCTCAGCTGGCCTGCTACCAGCAGGCTCACCACGGGCTGCTCACTCGGTGGAATGACAGAGGTCGATGTTCATCCTGCCATTGTGAAACAGCCTGAAGAGCGCCACCGGTAGAGACCTTGACACCGGATCAGGCCATCAGACATGCATTACAGTCTAGGTGCTGCTATACTGAACGCCCTTCATGGACAGTGGGCAGGAGCGCCAAGCAGCACTTTGGAAGAACAACAAAGCTGACGACGGTACCCCTTTAGAGCTCTGCACCCCCCCCATTGAAAGAAAGAACAGGCTAAAGTTTATGCAGAAGCTCATACTCAATAAGGATTCTATTAACATTTTAGTTGAAATGAACGACAGATGGCCACCATGCAAAGCCTTAGTGAGGATTATTAACATTCGCTACACAGCTTTCCATCCTTTCTCAACCTTCAACTAAATTAAAAGCACTTATTTGGTTGTTAATATAAATGGTATACAAAAAGGAAAAATACAATAGTTGAGTCTGTTGTGTCTTCTAGCATATCCAGCCACTATATGCATTTCCTAACATTGATTCACCACATAATTTCGATGAAATAAGCCAAGTTTTAACTGGTTGGATTAGTGCAATTTTCTTTACACGAGTGCAACCCCTTGATTAAAGCCTCCGTATCAAACTATTTTCCATCTACCTTTCTACCATATTCTTAACAGACAGGCAAAGTGGGGAAAAACACTGAAGATAATGAACCCTCTTGCTTCGTTCCCCCCGTCGTCCAGATATGACAGTGCTTACTTTCATAAGCAAAAACATCTCCGAAAGAACACAGTACATAAATTGTTCTTGCGGAATCATGCCATACAGTCAACCCTGTCTCATATTTTAACCTTTAAATACTGCCTGCTTTGGAATTAACAATCAAGCATTTGTGAAGTTTTTTGTAAATTGCAGAGCCCATCTGTAGGGAGATACTTATATTCAGCGCAAGAGCAGCATTTGTGCAGGGGGAATCATATTGTGGGGTCCTTAACTGTAAAGAGTGCGGTGCTGGGTGTAAGCTCTTCTATAGAGCTGCTTGGTTAAAATGTGTAGGAGAGGGGAGCTAGGGCAATCAGACACTAACAGGGAGGGTAGGAATGATGGCCAGGGGGAATAAGAAGCTGTTCTGTAGCTGTGCACTATGGGAACAAAGGAACAAACCAAGCAGGGGACAAAGATCATTACAGCCCCTCTCTAACATGCAGAGCTGTCTCACAGTGGATTCTTGCCTTTTGAAGAGTAACCTTTATATGTTGTCATTGGGCAGGTTACTCAACCTTTTGAGTCAGTTTTATACCACACATTTAGACAACTTCTGGTGCAGAGCATCATAAAGTAGCGTGCCATCAAATACACTTGAGACATTCCAACTTCAACAGTTAAAATAACCTTCCTAGTCACATTTGAGTGAATTGGTAGCCATCGGTGAGCTGCTGCTCCAATTAAGGAGTCTGTAAGTAGCCAATGTACAAAAAGGTGTGCAATGCAAATTCATTCCATTTTGCATACTGAAGCAACGGGCGGAAAGGAATGAGACAAGATTATTTTTTAAACTACTATGGTCAGTTAGGGGCATGTTGGAGAGATGGTGAGGCCAAGTTTGTCAAAAAGGGCAGCAAAAAGTGAGAATATTATGTTGACAAAACTTTTTGTCTTTGCCATTTTGAGAACCCATTCATAATTTTTCTAAATGCCTAGAAGTATGTTCCAAAAACAGGAACAATTACACAATCATAGCCGTCTTAATTGGATTGTTATATTCTGGTAGCAAATGCACTGTCTGAACATCAGGTTGGCCTGTCAGATCACATCAATTATAACTAACTGCCTTTTATGTGACCAACTGTATGTGGCAGCTTGCCACGGTTTGAAAAAAAAAAACATGCAAGTTGGGAGTAAGGCATAAGTTGTCCAGAACAAGTCTAAATTGGTTGAGTAATGAGTAGGAGGGTTTACAAAGCACAGATTCATCAATAGTCTTTTTTTCCATCTTGATTAGGATAATACCTCTTGATTAAACACTTTGAGAAATCTAAGTGATGGTCTCTGTTGACCCCACCAATTTGTAAAAAAGACAAATTAAAGCCCTCCATCAAAATGTGATCAATGCCAGAGAGCCCTTGGGTGAAACAGGCATTACAGTGTAATGAAACGATAATTCAACTTTACCGTACAGTAAATTAATGATAGTTCCTTGAAAAGGCCCAGTAAAGGGCTTTGGTTGGCACATATTCTCCTTCTCTATATCAATTTGATACCTCAATGTACTGTATTTATTTTACTGCAGGCCCGAAGAACAGCACCACTTACCATGTGTCTCCATGCTCCTTTTTCAAAGGTTCTGTTAACAATGATGACCAGGTTGAAACGGAGGGGAAATTACAAAGCCTCCTTTGATCATTTGAATTTCTTCATGCTGTAATTTGATTAATTAACCATAATAAACCTTGTACTTAGCTGCTTGCATAACTTCTTTCATGGTTTTCATTTACTGTTATCTGTTACATTTTCAACTTTATAATTCTTCATAAATCAATAATAAAAACAGCTTATATTTTTTTTATATTTGGAAGACTTTCGAATGTATGACTAATGTGCACACACAGCACAAGCAAACATTTTTTGAATAATGAAAAAGAAATCCTAAACTTATCTGACTTGTTTTCACTGGCCATATTCCAGCTTTATGTACTGTACATCATAAGATGGCTTCTTTATAAAATCTCCTTCTTTTACATTTACTGCAATGAATTCCATATTCTCATATTTAGTCTTCATATCGGCAACCCGATCACATCATACATATTCATTGCAAATACCAGCAGTTCATCTTTAGCAATCAAAACCATATAATTATTCACTAAACAAACCCTTTTAAATCCTATTAATTATACATTTAGACAAAAAGCTGTTTGGCTTGCCGGTTGGCTCCCTTGTGAACTATGGCTTTCGTACAGTACTGCAAACTGCCCTAAATACATATGAATAAGTACACAAATGTCACAATGAGGTATCTGATGTGCATCAAAAGTTTTTAATAAGATGCTTTACCTGCAAGGCACCCCATGAGTGACTGCAGCACCAGCAGTTTCCATAGCAACTTCATCTTCAGTTTTGTGGGGTCAAAGTAGACCCACATCCAATCACAATTGTATGGAATCTTTTGGTACCTGTATGGGTCTTCAATCTGTATAAAGAGACAAGAGGAAAGTACAAAAAATACTGCAATAAGAACTTTAAGAAAGAATTAAAGATCCACGCTAACACATTGGAAAAGTATATTTGTTAGTACATCTCAATGATGTTATATTATTCATGATATAAAAAGTGCATCTGAACATTACATCATCACCATGAAAAAAGTGCAACATAGTAATGTTGTACTGCTTTAACACAACCTTGAAAGAGATCTGTATCAAAATACGTTTCAGCATATATAAAAACGTAACCTGAAAACTGCAATATAGAATAATTTGTGCTTGGGAGCATCAGGCAAACCAATGTGTGCCTAACGCAATGTCTTAAAAACAAGCTGCAATTCATTTGTTACGCCTACCTGTTCTGGCTTTTATGTTCAAAGAGAGTTTTAGTAAGACTCTGCAGAAGACACAACAAAACTACAATGATCCCACTACAGTGACAAAGTCAGGTGTTTTTTTTATTATTCCTAAACAAAAATACCAGGGGTATCTCTGTGGAATCAGAACTCAAACTCAAAAAACTGCTATGTGTCAGAAATACAGTGATTGTCAGTGTGCCCTAGGCCTTCCTTGAAGATCACAAAAAGAGAAAGAAAAGGGTGAGGGAGAAGGGGGGCTCAGTAAGAAAGCTATGGCCGCAGATAACAGTGTCCCTTGGCAATACTTCATAAAAAATTACATGACTATTGCTTGCTCTATTGACACTCCTAACAATTACAGCACCACATTCAGAGGCTTTTGCACGAGCATCTGGACAAAGCAGTTGATGTCTATGCACAATTAAGTAGAACAAAGTGTCTGTCCACACACTGTGTGAAAAACAATCGTTTTTCCTAGACATAAAATTGCTATTAGTACATTGCAACAAATGTATTTGGGTAAATAAATGTGTGCACAATGCTAAACATTGTCTATATTATGAACATATGGTATTATCTGTGCAATCTGAAGCCAAACTGAAAGGTATTTGGCTTAGTATGTATTTTGAATTATTGACAGAGGAAGTGTGATGTGAGGGGGATGCAGTAAAAGGAAGCCACTTAGATTGATGCAACTTGCAAATGTTTAGGGGGAAGAATACAGAACATTTGTGGAAAATGTCAACGGCTGCCTCAAGTTGTTCAACCAATGATACAAATGTAAGCAGTATGTCTAGTTACGAAAAGGAGTCACCCATATACAAGGGTTTTAAAAAAAAGAAAGTAGCAATGTACCTTGGGTGGCGCAAGCTTATTTATAGAATTGAACTAGGCCTACAACACACATTAGTTGTAAAACACTATTTATCTCTAAGTTGCTCGAGTCAAGCAGCTCTCTTTTAGTTCATGCTCGCTTCAAAACAATATTTGAGAGATGCTCCCGAGTAATAAACAATCATCTTTCAAAACAGAAAAAGTAGGGAATCAGTATTTGACAAAAATAAATCTTTGATCGTTAAGTATCGAAAATTAGGTCTCAAACTTAAGCTGGGATTTGTCTGACTGGGTTGCCTTTAATATCTTTATTTCAATCTGCCTCTTCTTAATAATCCCCTTCTTAAAAGATTCCAAGCAAGAAAAATCCTCTTCATCTACTTTTGATTAACAATCATTTTGTTCAATCAATTTATGGTGCTTTTACCTTATTTTAGAAATGTTACTACCAATGTTAATGTATGAACATTCAAGGTGTTGCATAGAGACGCTATTGCTATACACTGGCAATTTTTCTCTTACTGTTGAATTAACCTGCATGGAAGTAACAGTCCCTTTTTATTAAATTCTATTACAGTATCTTTACTCACTGTGTCACCGTTTTTAGCTTGACTTAGAAAGTAACCACCACAAAAAACCTTTATCCTAATGAGCAAGTCAAAGTGGCGGACAGCTTAGAGAATTTCTATTTTTGTGCCTTAATATAATAAACCATTGTTTATGCGAATTCTTATATGGTATAATTAAACAATTATACTACCTTGACTAACTCTAACTACGACAGAACAACTGCATCACACAATAAACCGAATAAAAAGATTTTACAGGTTAACATTGTCGCCAGTGACTGCTAATGGCTTAAAGAACATCTTAAAGTAGATAGTCCTGATACAAAGGCTTCATTGCTTGATTTGATTAAAACATGATATACCTTCATTACTAAACCTAATAGATGTTAAATAGCTTGATTTATGTATAGCAATTTATTTCCATAAACTATAATAAGGTCAAAGAATTATTGTAAACTTTTTTGTAAGGTCAAAGTAGAACATCAAAGTCAATGTAGTGTTAACAGTTTTCAAATCAATGCATTTTAAAATATAAATCTTTCATTTCTGTGAAGGCTCAATTGCCCTGAAACGTCACAAGACTGTCACTTTTTTTTTAACAAACTGGCATGGATGGATCTACTATCTCTAAGTATTCTTCTTAAATGAAACTGTCAACCGATTGTAAAATTAACCGAAAATTGGTCTGGGTTTTCAAATGTCTTTAGTGTATCCATTTTCAAAGAAATTTGTCGACATCTTTGTTGTAATATTTTGTAAATTGGAACAACATAATTATAATTCACATTCAAGATTATCATTATTTTACTTTACTATGCAGAACACAATTTTTTTTTTAGCATTATCCACTGTTGTATCGTTTTAGTTTACACACATCGCGCAAAGCTGTCGCTTTCAAAAGTCTATATCTTAACCTCATAATAAATGATTATCTCACTAGCCCTTCAAAAACGATCTTGCTGGAGTTGTGTTGCCGCTTTATAGACTGTATTAGAAGCCATCTCATAACATTAGAAAAGCTACAGGACAATTAAGATATTGATATGAAACTTTGATCGTTGGATCATTTGTGTCTACCATTGTCATCCCATTTCAGTGAAAGTAATGCGAGCATGATGTCTCATGTACATCTTTAACATTTTGTTCAGTCATGTTTACTCTATCCCTCTGTTCAATTCATCTTTAATCTTAAGTGGAAGAGGGAAAATAACAATGCCCTATGGGGCAGGCCGATTCATTGAGTGCTCTTGTACTGTATGCTATTAAATGAAGGAGGAAAGATGACTTACACATTGCAGCCACACCCTATGGAATAACATCCTGCTCTCAAAGACACTTGCAAAATCAGACTGTCCTTATGCGAACTATGCAATAAAAAAGTGTGGAAAGAAAGAAAGAATTCCCCTGTCAGGTCTTCAATTGGAAGTGCATTCTCTGTAAGAAACACAGATCTGACCTGTGCTGTGATATCTAAGTAAGAAGTTGTTAGCTGTACTTAATAATGCAAAAGGCCCAATGCTCAGATCTCTCCTAAAGATGGTGTTGTGGGGAGTTTCACATATTATGCCATAAATTAAAGCCATTCCCAAGGATAGGTATTGCACCATGTCTTAGAAAGGAAATATCGCAGGCAAAAACAGTTTGCACAGTATTTCGATGTTGTTGAAAGTATGTATCAAAACCGTGTATCTTTACTGATGTAACCCATTTTGATGAACTTATACAGGTGGATTTGAGAGAAAAAAATTATTGTACGGGATAATTATTATTTGAATAAATATATTTAAATTCATCTCTAAGGGTCTGCCCTACAAGCCTTATACTGTACCTTGAATACTCTGCTACTGAAAATCTGGACAAAAAGCTACGATTTGAAGAAAAAAAAAATGAAAGTAATCATGCATTATCATAGTCTTACATGACATGACATACAGTAAGCACAGAATGAACATATATATTTTTTTTTGTTCACTGAGATGGGATTGAGGTTAGTTTAGATCACTACACTATATAATCAAATGACCAATACATTCATTCATGGCCTTACCCTCGTGGTGTGTTTTAGATATCATTTCCATGGCATCCCCATGGAAGGAGGTATGCAGAGGTTGGTAGACATGATTTACTATCCAGAGAGGAAAGTAGATTTGTTTTATTGAAATCCAATCTATGGCCTATGCAGACCACACTACCTGCAACTTTAATAGATTGTGGAGAGCTGACCAAATGCCTTTTAGCAAATAAAAAGCCTTTTAACATTAATTGCCTTTTTTAGCCTTTTCACCTCACATAAAATATAAACATAACAGTGAAATATCCAAGACTGTTTTAAGTGGTACGTATCCACTAAAGTTACAACTCCCTCTGCTCAAGCTTCACCTCTGATGATAATGCACAATAATTAAGAAGGTAAAAATAATCGAATTAGTTGTCCACTGCCTGTAGTTCTTCCATGACCCATACTTTACTAGACCTTTGAAATGGCTTTCTAGTTCACCAGCTCTCAAATATTCGTTGCTAGACTACTGTTGGTCATTTAGTTATGTACAGTTAAATAATACATAAAACAAGCTATGATATGGTATCACAATTTTGTAAGCAACATAGTCACAGGGCAACTGCTGACAACAGTGGTAGACGTGGGAGGGCTACGAGGGAGGGGGGCGGGGGGCTTACTCTGTGAATAGTTTTTAGTCCTATCACTATCAATAAACCAGTCAACCAAACAATTTTACAGTCTAATAGATTGAAATGTGGCCAATATTGTTCTTTTCATTCCTCGCAAACCTATAGTCCTTCAGCCAAGAGCTCCCAGGAAAGGGAAACTCTTATATTAACACAGGAAGACTACCAAGTCCTACAACAGGCCTGTGATGTTGGCCACTGGAGCAGCACCACTTGAGCTGTTCAGGGGTTAAGTGTCTGGCTCAAGGACGTCGGTGGTTGTTATGGAGGGAGTAATGTCGGCAACCGATCAGCCGCTAGCAACTGTTCAATTGCCTATTCACTTCCCAATTAAATTCACCTTCTATATCTGGCTGACGGAACCGGACAAATATTTGTGAAGTTTAATAGGAAAAATCCATAGAACGCAATCCATGGTCAACTAACCAAATGGCATTTATGTGATTCTAAACATACATGATTTGCCTTTGTAATAGAATGGGTTTAGGAATAAAACTAAACTCAGGAAACAATTAGGAACAGCTCCATCAAGAGAAAAATCAGATTATTCCATATTAACAATGTTTATTCTTAAACCAAGGTTTACTTGTAGTGACCAGAAGTATTTGTTGTGACCAAAACAAAGATAAACAAACTTAGTGGAATATCAGCAGCAGGGAACCCATCAGAGCAAGGTAGTAAATGTTCTTAAGGCTAGATTGTCAATGCCAAAGCAACATAGAGACTTAGGCTGTGTTTCGAATAGCCTACTATGAATCCTTAACATGCTAAATTTGAGAAAAAAAATGTTATGCAGTACGCCAACTGTGTGTATGTGAATTTTTAGTATAGAGAATGTTGCCGGATGACAAACAATATTTGGAAAAAAATTTAGTAGGGAGATGAGACAATGAGTCACGTCCCTAAATGCCATACGACAACTTCCTTCTGGTTTTGTCAGAATAAAAAATAAAAAATGTAAACGTGTCCCTGGTGATGTAGAGTAGTTCAAGTAAGTAAGTTGTGGGTTTTCTTCACATGTTCCAGTATACAAGCGATTTAAGCGAATTTTTGTAAACGGTAGTTTACTAGATTTCAGCTTCATTATGCAGTATACAGTATGTTCTCATTGAGTTCATAGTATATAGTATTTAGGTGTATGGTCCTGTCCACTGGTTAGCACAGAATATTAGTCCTTTGTTGCTATGTACCTGGCCAGCTCAAGAATTTGCATGCATTACCCTCCGTTGATAGCTGTTAAATACAAGTAAAACTTGAGACAACTGGAGCTAATATTTAAAAAATGTATTTCCTTTTGATCACAAAACAGTATGATGTGGTTCCTATATTTCTCAGTTCTAAAATATATCATTACAATATGTCTAGCAGCTGCTTCGAGAAAAGTGAACAGAAATGCCAATAACTTGTATTGGCTTGATATTGTTTTGTTTGAACGGGCGTTTTATCCAAGATTAAACAGACTAAACAGTCATCTCTTGTCAAAAGCTCATTCAGGGGATTTACTTTGGATAAACATTACATCTAGAGAGTCATAGCCTACACACTGGTTGACCAAATTCATCAAGACTGGGTCTAAAAGATGCAAGCTCCTGCATGCAAAAGTGCCTCACTCACCGTAGCAATAAAGTAAGGTGCTTATTTATAAGAGGAAAAGCTATTTAGAATAATTTTTATTTTAAAACATTAACATTTTACATAATTTTGAAAACTTAATATGGTCTTTGTTTTATTTATGTTTTCCTGGAGACACACTTAATAAAGATGCCCTTGATGACTAAACTTTTACCAGCAGAAGCCTACCGATGAAATGTTGATGACATGTTAGGTTCTTGGAATCTTTTTATTGTAAATTATGTACTACATCATATCCCTTCTGACAAGGTGTCCAGCATTAAAGGTTTGTGTTTTACAAGGTTGAATTCTAGGCACTCCTAAATCTATCAGGGAAAACATCCAATGTTGGTTATAGGCCACGGACGGCACTCACTTGTTAACCAACAATAAGGGAAGAACATTCTTGAACATCCAAGATTTTGGAATCTTCACCTTGTATGTGGAAACACAGTGCCATAGAAGAAGCACCAAAGGCAGCAATGACACTATGAACATTAAATCTTTAAATTATGCACACAATGAAAACTACAGTTGCTGTACTCCAACTGATAACTGCGCATAAGTGTAGACCATTTCAACAGAATGGTAATGCTAAAGTTTAGTAAGCTATATAATAGTTACAGCTACAGCCCTATTGGTAAATTGGTAAATACGCCAAATAAGCTGTATTTTATAGGCTATAGAAGCTTCTTAACATTGAAATCACAGTTTATATTCAACAGAATATAACATCCCCCAAAACATTATATCGTAAATGCCATAAAATGGACCTGCAGCCTGTCATTTATTTAGATAAACGCTCAATCACTCAATGTTTGTGCAACACAAGATAGACTGAGAGAACAATGATTACTCATATTAAAGCATGTGCCTGACTCTGATTCTGATCATCTGTGGATATTACATTTGATCAGATTAGGGCACCACCAGATCTGAACACACAAATTGACAGAGGCTCGGATTAGTTCTGATCAGTTGCGTAGTTAAGAAGGGCGGGGAGTGAACGGATTCACAGGGCTCTACGCTGAATGAGTGTCCACAGTGGACTAGTTACATAGGACATTGTTAGTTATGATTACTTGAAATTAGTTTGCTGGTGGCAAAGAGACCAACTTAACTTTGACCACAGAAAAGCCCACTGATACCATCATCATGGAACTGAAGAGTGGGAGAGAGAGAGAGAGAGAGAGAGAGAGAGAGAGAGAGAGAGAGAGAGAGAGAGAGAGAGAGAGAGAGAGAGAGAGAAAGGGGGAGAGGGAGAGGGAGAGAGGGAGAGAGGGAGAGAGAGAGAAGAGATGGAATGGGACACATAGAGACATAGATGAATATGTAGCCTATGTTTGTTTGTATGTTGTATGTTTAATCTAGCTGGCTAGACAGATTCCGAGCCTCCCTGGGTGGTCAACTACATAATCGTCAAATCCACAAGGATAATGATGGGGAGAGTCCACCCATGGGATTACTAAACATCTGCACTGATCGCAGAGACAGCCACTGACTCATTCTTTAGTTTCAGAAAGACTTCCCAATAATCTTACTAACTGCATTTACTAGAATGTCCAATGGATTATTCGTATCTCTTGTGACTGGGTTCTTTGGTGAAAATGCAAGGGGGTCATACTTTCCGTCTTGTCATTTCCATGCCTGAAAATTGTGATTGCTGCAAGGAAAAGTTGCAGGGGTACATTTTGGCAATTCAATTGAAACAAAACTCAGGCATTGGGCACCAAAATTCGAAATTTGCTCATCATACAAATCAAAAGTATATATTTGGCCATGAGAGAAATGTCGCTTCAAGTAGAATATGAAATAGTATAACATGTAACTGTCGAACAAAATAAAAAATATATTAAGTACATTAATAACAATAATCTTACCGTGTGTTTCGATCAAAGTGTTATTTCTTTGGATTAATCCGTATTTCGATACTTGATAAAGAATTGTACACATACATCTCTGGAACTGCTGAAGCTGTCGGCGACTTGGATGCTTACCTATCCATAGCCTATCGCTCACTTCAGTGCAATTACGCTATTATCAATCCGATTACTGTACACACTTGATTTGTCGTAGTACTATTTCCATCTTTGTTTTACAATTAGCTTTCTATCGGGATAAACGGTTGAAGCCTACAGTTGGCAGGTTGCTTATCATGATGCGCACCACGACTGTCTGAACTGAAGCTTTAGCTACTTACTGTTATGCATGCATCAGCCTCCCTCCCCAAACCGTAGCCTACCAGAGCAGGGACGAGAGCACGAGCTGTCTCTCGACAAGGCACTCACTGGATACTCCGGGCGTTCAAGCGGAATAGACCGTTCTGGGCTGCCGAAGGGGTCCGAGTATGATAGACCGACAAAATCAAGTGAACTGGAACTACTATGATAAGTTTAACACTTCAATATAATTCATGGTCCGGGCAAGAATACGATTGTGTTTATGGCTATGATTCTCATTGACGTCTTATAGCAGAAGTCAACTAACGTGACAAGAGGGACGCCACCCACTGTTGCAGAAGCTACGACTTTAAACTGTGGAAATGATAAGATCATTTTTGGTCTAGTATGCAGCCAACTATAGCCTAAATCAACTCCATTTACCGTGACAAGGGTTTCAAATGTTTTGAAGGTGCCCGGTAAATTACAGACAATGCGAAGCAATCATAAAAAACATTGTTTATTCTGATAATTAATGAATGAGTTAAAAGTAAAGTAGCCCCATACCTTTTGATACCACGTGAAGTGGCATTCTCCTAAAACGTCATTCCTAACCATGATATATTACACGCAAATATAATAATAGCATCCAGTAGTAGCTACTTTTGTTGTCTAATAGAACATTTGGTACATTTAATTGTTCAGAATCAAATAAACCTGACCAACACAAGGGATATAGCTCATTCACATCCAAGGGGTCTAAAATTATTTGGCAGCATTCTCATGAATAAGTGTATTATGTTTTTACATTAGTCAAGTTATCTTACATGGTTGAGTACCACATAGCCTTATTTATTAGAATGTACATAAATTGACAGTTCATCTGCCAGGAATCCAAACTGTGTGTTACAAGATTTCAATAACATGGGGATCCAAATAAACAACCTAAGAATGAGACAAAGGGTAGGGTTTAGTATCCCTGCGTTTTAAAGCTGTTCATGTCAGACAGACAGCCATTGAGTGTGGTTTCTACTGCCACCTCTGCAAAATGGTCTGATTTCCTTTGTGTGCCTGTGTTGATTTCTGTATGGATTTTAACTGTGTGTGTGTGTGTGTGTGTGTGTGTGTGTGTGTGTGTGTGTGTGTGTGTGTGTGTGTGTGTGTGTGTGTGTGTGTGTGTGTGTGTGTGTGTGTGTGTGTGTGTATACGTGCACATGTTTGTTTCTGTCGGAGCCAGGAGTGGGGCATATTATTGATATTATTGATATGTCAGAGTAGGTAGAACAATAGGCTACCAGTAAGACATACGGAGCAATACTTTCTTTAGTTCTGAATCAAATTATGTGTTCATAATATTTGAACCGTGGCTCTGTCTAGACTCTCAGTCTCAACTTGTTAAAACCCATTTATAGTAGTTCTGTATCTTTAGGGATTGTGTTGAATGTAATTTCCCCAATATGATTGTGTATAAGGTTTATGCCTCAAGAATGGCTCATTAACAAAACAGTAAACAGAACTGCTAGTAAGTAGGCTTCACATGCTAGCTTGAGATAGAGGCATGTTTACAAAATCCTTAACCATTCCTTAAAACATGGCAAATATGATAGCAGACAGTCCAATCCTCTTAAATCTATTACTATACAAGGTCTTAAATATGCAAAAAAGAACAGCACATGCTGTGTGAAATGGAATGTGGGAAATTAGTGTGTGTCTGATTTTATGTTTGTGTGAGAGATCTGCAGTATTAATCTCATAGGAGGAGACAATCCACTAGGTGGCAACAAGCTTTAAGCAAGATTTTTTTTTTAGTAAGTTATCTAGTAAGTAAGCTACAACACCAATATAATTCATTTCACAATGACATCATTTAAATCCATTAAAGATTCAATAAGCTTTTGGCTGAACGCTCATGACGCTTGTACATACTCCTTTTTAAGTAAGTAAGATAAAATAAAATCTGCAACCCTTTGAAGTAGTTGATAGAAACACGTTTTAATTGAAATAACCACTGTAGGTGTGTGTGTTTGAAGGGTGTGTGTGTGTGTGGGGGGGGGGGGGGGGGGGGGGGTTGATCAAGCGGGTAGATCAATTATTATGTCAAAAGTTGCAGTTACTGCGCTTTAAGGTTTTGGGCTACAAAGGTGACATGTGCAGTAGTTCTATATGTTCCACGTCATAAATGCTGGTGCTATTTTTTTGTGTCCAAGTTGAGTTCTACTATCGCTCAGATTGTTAACCTTATCAAGACTTGTAACACTCATACTGTCTGACTTCTCCATGAGATAGAACGCTACCCACAGTGCAGTGCTACCCGCACCATAACTGGTTTACATTTTTCTAACTTTAAGCATGCATCCCGCTTTTCTTTATTCCTAAAATGGGGATATCTGGCCAGTAGGTAAAAGTCCCTGTCTGACATTTTGTATCATATTGTAGACCTATACTCGATAGATCAACTAGAAATAATCTAGTTCTACATGAGAACAATAAAATCTGTAATGTAACACACACATATAGACACAGTAAATTATTCCAAGATCTATAAATACTATGTGAAGTGTTTGGTTAGCAAATAGGTGCAGCTTAACCCAAGTCTTTATAATATCTCAAGCAATTTTCTCTCAGCCTATGCATTCAAAGTGTTTGAAAGCCAACTGTGAACAAGCACAGGCGTTCTAAGGTTTCAAAAAAAGGATAAAAGCCTCCTATTGCAGCCCCTGAACTACAGAGCTGCACATGATATAGAGCAGAGCTGTCATCCGCTGCAGAACCAGTCTCATTAGTCAGCCAGTATTTACCCATCCGTGCTCAGGAAGTCTACGTTTATCAAGCCTTTTTATCGATGAATACGGGGTCATTACTAAGAATGGACAATATTTCCTGCCCAGTCATAATTAAGTCACAGTGCTAGAGTCATGCATCAGAAAGGTAATAGTTTGCCTGATCTAGAAAGACCCCACGGTAGGCTTGTAGCAACATAACATTTGTTTGCCCTGACATCTTCACAACTGTCGTTATCATTAATCAGTTATATATATAAAAAAATATATTTAAACCAATGTTAGTTTCTTGTTAATCCATTAAGAAAACGTTATTTTGCAGAATGTATTTGAATCCTCTTGTCATCTTGTACCCTTAGGCTGTCGCATAAACTAGTGTTTCGTAAGAGTTATTAGCGGGTAAGAAAATTAGGCATGTATAATTAGAACAATCACATCAATATCTTACCACTGTGCACTGTGCGGCTGTTACCTTTTTCAGCTAGTTAAAAAGCAAACACACCATTAGCTGCTCGGTTATTGTAATTAGAAATGATTTCTGTGTACGTTCCAATAAAGACAAAACATCTCACCAAAAGTAAGACATTCTATTTCATACTGTAGTATACAAACTTTCCTTTATTGTAATGCAAAACAAGGACATAAGCTTGTTCCTATGAATCACAATGTAAAATTATCCAACAGTTTATGTATCCCTTGATGAAATAAATAAACTTTAGTAGGGGCTTTGTCTCAATGCAGAAAATTAAATCTTGAAAAATTCATTAGCTAGTCGCTTGGTTTATAGGCAGACATGACCTCTTGTGACCAATACTGGGCACTTATGAGTAAACCTTTATCTTCCTTGGCAGAACCTGTGAATAAAGGAGGCAAAATTAGAGTATAACATACTTTTGTACTTAAATTGCAATCTACATTGGTGATCCCCCCTTTTCATTAATTTACAGAGTTTATATAACACATTATTCTTGACACATGCAAGTACTTACATGCTTACTTACATGCTTATCTTTCTATTATTGGACACTGAAATTATTCATGTCACTCAGACTTTGAATTGAGGGTAAGATTATTGGTAAGGTGGGATCTTTTATGTTAATCTAAATACATATCTGTACCTAATTTAGTTTTTAGTTTTACATATAATTTTTTTAAATCCAATTGAAAATGTCCTTTTGTTGTACTTTATATAGTCTTGGTAATTTCAAACATCAAATCATCTATTTCATTTTAATAAAACAACATTGATGGACGTAACGTGATGGAGAGGGTCGAGTGCAAGTTTGTTTAAGCAAGCTTCGGAGAAAAAAAATCTTCTCTTCAGAAGGTAAAGGGAAATTAGACTCACTTTCCTTTTTAAAGCAGAGCAATCATATGATAAAAGCTTTGCGATCAGCGATAGGATCATTTCCTCTTCCCTCCACAATAAACACATTTTTAAAGGATGTAACTGCCTGTGAAGCTCCCTTTGCGATCCCAGATCATTACTCATTAACTCTTAATGAACAGCTGAGGAATAAGCCACGATATTATAGACAAATAATTAGAGGCACTCATACAGAGGTTGCACAGGTCGAAGTGCAGAAGATAATTACTGCCGTCTCGGGTGCAAATTAAAATGGAAATTAATTACAAGCGAAAGCAAAGCACAACTTTAAAGGGTGTGGTATTTGTCCAGTGTGGTGTTTTACCGAAAAACACCTTCTAAGATTAAAGCCTCCTAACTATGAAGGAAGGGAAAATACAGCAGCATACACCCTGGGTAAGCCTAAGTCGCTCTAGTGAATAGGCTGATGTTTTTTTTTTCCCCACTGTATTGGGAAAGATCATAAACAGTGTGAGAGTAGGCGGTAGGAAAAAAAAGTGTACTGTGTCAAGGCGTGCCACCCCATCACCCTCGAGTGATGCGCCGATCTTCATTTCCCTGCTCACTGTAGCACAGCTCATCTCATTGGGCCTTTCCAGGTGCAGCTTCTTGAGTAGTCCTGGGCGTCAGCCTGGCCCTCCGAGCTCTGGAGGACAAGCTAACAAGGGTATGTGGTGGGTATGTGCAGCAGTGCTGCAACAGCAAACTGGAGCCATGCTGTGACATGGGACATGGTTACAGTTTACAGGTTACTTCAGCTAAACCACGTGTGCTAAACTCACTCGAATACATTCCAGGCTCTACAGTACTTTGTCTTCAACATGGTAAGACTGCATAGCATGTAATAGTCCTGGACAAAATGAAATGTTTGGTTGAGAAAGTTTGGAGAAAAACGCTGCTTGGTGTTAAATCATCAGTAAAATCATCCTTTGGTCACTTTCCTAGTGAACAAGGAACACTGTAAAAAAAACAACTAAAGACACACGCATGCAAACTGAGTGAATTATATAGCTAGGCTTCATTAAAAAGTAATTGGGCATATGCAGAACAACCTTGTGAACCTTTGTAATAGGCCTTCAGGGAAACTCTGCAAGTCATTAAACGTGAATTCCCACAAACACAGGAATAACACATGTAAGCGACATTTAGAACATAACATAACCATCAATGGCATATCTTACACTACGACGATTTTTTCTTCTGTCGTGATTGAATTCAACGTACAAGTCCATTTAGCTCAGAAAACAGTTGAGATAGACACTCCTAATCATTTCCATCTCATAATGTATACTACATCGTATGTAACACCCTCTTACAATGATCACAAGTATTAGAGACATGGTTAAAGGGTCTTTATAAAAAAAATGTAACCATGCAAGTCAATTGAGAACCAGTTCTCATTTTCAACAGTTTCTGGCAGACTTGCCCCATAATTCTACGAGGCTGACAATCACAACTTCAGTACCTAATACCTATAACAACAACAAAAATTCAAAGGCTCCTCTCACCTTCTTTGATTCTGGTTTCCTTGTGTTTCTAGCTGGCTGCATTGGACAGTTAAAAGGGGGGGGAAGCCTGTTTTGAGCCTCAGCACAAAACGGGTCCTAATGGTTTTAGATCATGTTCCTTCTTTGACACACCATTAAGTGCTAAATGTTAGGAATTGCGTTACTGCAGCTTCTAAGATTAAGAGTGATAAGGTAAGGCTGTTATTCCTATCCCCTCTACTCCCCACCACAGTCCATATGCTTTCCGCTGATGAATAATTCAAACGAGTCAAATCATCAGCCGCCAAAGATAAAGGACCTCCAACCACTCCTCAAGTGTATTGATTTTGGTCTTTGTATGTTGAGCTGAATAGTTTCAGAAGGGCAATGAAAACCAAAACCGTAAAATGAGTCCCAAACACTTTCAAACATTGTATTTAAAACGTCACAAGCAGTAAAATGCAGTTGGACGTAAAGTATTCCTATTGCAATTCTTCTAGCATTACCTCAATATAGGTCTAATTGTTCATTTCCATCTAAGAAAATGTATTGTGGGATGTTAGAATCTAACAGCGACTGCTATTGCAGTACTTAATTTTGACCTTGTACTCAAATATAGTATCTAGTTTTAGTATGCAAAAAAAAAAAATATGTTTTCTTTGAGAGAAGAGTAGAGAGTAGAGAAATACTCCTCTAAACTAGTGTGCTTAGCACGTCTGGAACAGACAGATCAAGAACAGGATGTATTGTAGGAACTCCATTTATGGCTGTTTAATAAGTCATGAAATGAGCATCTCCCTGGAAGTTCTCATGGCCTTACACACTGTGACTTACAGAGTCCTTACATAATATACCAGGTTTCTAAAGGGGTGACTGCAGACAACTGCAATATTACTTGATCATTTCTGTATCTGATCCCTTCAATATATTTCCGCCATCCTAATTCAGTCTATTATGTGACTTTTGATGTCACTAAAAAACAAATCCTAGCTCTTTTTTTATACTGTAAAAATATATGGCAAAATAATTGTTAAAGAATGTATTATATTAAACTACCTGATGGAATGTCATGTTGTTTGATGGAGACCCAGCTTTATCAAGCATTTTTTTTTAAATAAATAAATAAATCTGTATGAATCCGTTATAATAGTTTTACATGACAGACCTGTAAATGGCTAAATGATACAACAGATGCCTCAGATCCCAATCTCTATCACAGTATGCTCTCAGATAAGAGGCCATATTCCTTCCAACAGACCCTGCTGTTGTGCCTACTTCTATCCTCTTTTTAGGTGAATGGCTGCACCTATACAAGAGAGGGGGGGCAGAGAGATCATCTTTACTGTCCTTGTGGCATGAGAATGTCTCTTTCACAAATCATGACTCATAGGGTCTATTAAAAGATCATGTAGAGAACTCAATTTCTCTTTGCCTAGAATGAAACATAATGTATGTGAATCCATTTGAATGGATTGAGAATGTGCGTTATATCTATCGTGAGGTTCATGTGAGGATGTACTACATGGCATAAAGGATCCTCATCCAAATCCCCCTCTCCGAATAGCAACACGGTGTGGTAAGCACGTCAAAATGCTTACACAGAGATGTGACACAAACTATTATCGCTGGCTCCCTGTTTTAAAGTTATCAAATGTGACTGCAGAGTATGACAAGTGACACATCATCATAGTCTATTGAACCCTAGCAAGTGAATGCTCTATAAGGCTGAATGTCCCCATGGCCTTAAGTCTGAATAGCCAGTGATATGGGCACACTATGTCCATCTGAGGTGTATGGGCCTTTATGCATATTGGTATTCATCCAAACCAATTTTCTACGTAATTAGATGAATGCTAATATTCTATAACAATGTATGTGCTATTCCATTTCAATCTAAGTGAAGTTAACAAATCTATGTTTTAAAAAACATCTTGTGAAGAAGTTACATGTATGTTATCTCTCTCTTTCTGTCTGTCTCTCTCTCTCTCGACCCCCTCCCAACCCCCACCCCCCTTGCTCTCTCTCACTCTCAGTTAATCTGATGAAAATCATATTTGCCTTCCCTTCCGTCTTATCGTCTCAATGCTGCTGCAGCAGGTACTGTCAACCTAGTTTCTTCACTCCAGTGTCAGCCGTCATTTTCTGGTAGGTGTCAGTTTCACTGGGTATCAGTCAAGGCCTCCAGGAAAGTCATATTAATGTGTTTTGTACCTGCCTTCTAAAGGGTGGATGAGAACAACATTTCTTTCTTTTTTTTTATCATAAGGCACCTTACCCGCTAAATAAACATTGCATTGTTATCAGACTGATTTCATGATTTGCTAGTCCCAATTGCAGAAGACTGAAGGGATATCGTTAAAAAAGATAGAAAATGAAAGTGAAACCATCTCGTCAACACCCAAGGTTTAAATTGAAGTTAATGTAATATCTAATGTGATACGAATAGCAAAAGCTCTTCACCACAAACAGGTACCAACTGGATGAAATAAACTACTGGAAGCAAATACAAATGGAATTCAATGGTAATATGCTTGCAAGTTTGTGGAATTACACTGATTTCTTTGTATTGCATTCTTTTGAGAGTCTTTTAAGAAGAGAAAGTGAAAATCGATATAATTATTCAGACTTCATAAAACTGAAGTTGTGGATGAAATAGGGAGATATTCAATACTCTCCAACACTTTCATGTTAATTACCTCCATTATCTTTGGAGTGATTCAATGTAAAGAGTCATGGGCCAGCGCTCAGTGGATCAACATCGTCAGGTTGTGAAAATGGCAGGACCGAACACATGTAACGATCCATAAACTCTGTAAACCCAATAATATATTAGGATAGTTCAAAGAGGGAAAACAAGACAAACACAAAATCTACATTTCGCTCCCCTCTGTGAGATTCAATGAACTGCAGCAGACAAGAAATCTCTTCTCACCCGCTGCCATGTAGGTTCAATTACCTGTGTATCTGCTCGGTGGAGATAGGCCCTTATCTCATATTGAATATGTTGGAAGGGAGCAGCATGGTCTGGACGGCTCGTGTCCAATGGTGTGGTGCATCTTGAAACCAGTGTCTCTTTGCTTCGGTGACAATCCCAACACAACCCCACCAGCCCTCACAGGCTCAACTGCTGCTCAGTGCTTGCATTACAATTTTGATATTCCAGTTTCCCGTCCGTTAAAAATCCACCGTGGGCTCTTTATTATTCATGTCAAACATTAAAGCAGCATGAATGTCAAACGTTAAAAGAACAGTTCTGCAGCCTTCTTCCTCCAAAAAATTATAACTCATCAAGTAATCATGTCTTACACACTAGGCTAAATGGACCATTCAAATTAGACATATAGGCCTACATGTAACTTTCATACATTTTATTTATCAAATTTATATGCGACTAAATAGTGGATTCTGCCTAAAAGCTGGATTTTTTTTATTACAAATTGGAAAGATGCATAGGTACATAAGTGATTAGTGTGCTAAATCCTTCTCATTAGGATGAACTTTTGATTCAATTAGGTGCTTAAGTCTCTACTGAAAAAAGTATAATAAACGGGAAACCCTTTAGAAAGGTCAATAGCAATCTACAGCTTTGTGTTTATTGATTGGTGTTAAATCTGTAGGGAAATTGCTCCTTGATCAAAATTAATCTGAGGAAGATGTAACACTCTAACTTAATTAATAAGATGTCCGAGATTGATTTGACAGACATTAGGACTTGTGTTAAACCAAGCCATGTTGATTAAATAGCATATCAAATTTGAATGATTAAATGGTGCCAGGTAACACAGTCCAAGGGCAAATGCAAAACCTTTTTTAGTGATTCTTGTATTATACACCTCAACTCAACTCAAAATCTAGTTTATTAATGCTAAGAATTCATGAAAGCAAAACGATTTTCATAATGATTCTATTGGTAATGGTAAAATGTTGAAATACCAGTAAACTCTGCAATTAAAAAACACCATTTTGGGATGAAATTCCCAATAAAACTAAACGGAAAGTACAGATCATCATACCATTAAAAATAAGGATTTTTTTTCTGTGTATGATCCTGTGTATAAAGTTTAAATATAAGTGGACTTTTGCAGGCAAGTGGATAAAGTCAACGAAGGGGTGACAAACAACCATTGTTGAGACCAAACATTTTTTGGGGGCTTTTCAAAGCACTCTGGAAATAACTCTCTTGTGGCACTGTTAGGGCTTTCTCTTAGACAGGAACGTTATAAATCATTCTGCTCTAGTTGTAAGAATCTTTAAATGATGTGCTAGAAAAGATGAAACAAACAACACCCCTAAAATAAATGGGAAGATTGTTAAAGGATCTTGTCAGCTGCCCTTTAGCAGATTTTTTATACAAAGTAAGATTGGCGGATAGATCAAATGTTCAATGATTCGTTTACAATTAAACTTAACAACGGACAATTGTGGGACGCCCCGTCATTTGGCCCTTCTCCTTTCAAGACTGAACACTGAGAATCAGTCACAATGGTTATGGCTTTGCCTACATTAGTTCTGAAATGAAGTTTAGACAAATACGCTTTCAGCTTGTCAAAGGTGGCTTTCCTCGCTTGCTACAAGAGTACTGACACTAATAACAGGTCAATGCCCCAGGGGCATGGACTGGCTGAACCGTAGATTGCATGTGAGATTAGCTGCCGGCAACAGGACTAGCTCGCTCCCGGAAAGTAGGGCTTGCAGCTCATGATGGAGGACTTGTCAGGGCTGAAGAGAGGATTCATGCTGATGTTCCTGACAACTGTCTGACAGTCAAAGAGCCAGAGCATGTCAGTAGAAGGGATGTCATATAGAAAAAAAGAGAGATTGTGACCATTGGAAGGCTTTCTTTCTTAACCAAGTGATCGGCATTGGAAAGCATAGTACATACATATCCTGAATAAGCCTAATGCACCTTTACTCAGTAAAACACCATATTGGCAGAAGAATGTTTTGGGAAAACACCAGATACCAGGAATGTAGATATGGAATTATACAAGTTGATGTTGGTATTCTATTCCGTGGACAATTTGAACTTTTTGAAAAAAATTCCATTGCATGTCTGCACACATTTACAAAAGGAAGGTATCGTGAGTCTTGGTTTAATTTGTCGTAGAAGTCTTCCTGTTTTCCCTGTGGAAGGAGGTCCCCGAGTCCCCCGGAATGAGGTCCTTGACATTTTTAACCCACCGTGTCAAAACGTAAGAAAGAATCACTCCGGAGGTAGCCATGACATTCAAATATCCTGTCCACTGGACTCCCACCTGGTGGGCACTCTTCAGTCCCACCTAATAGGAACCCTGGTGAAATACTGATATTGTATGGACATCATTAGAGTCTCATTAACATTTAACCACGTCACCAAGTCCAGGCAGGTATCCGGAGGACAGGCCAACGTCTACATAGTATAACAATCAACCAAGTTATACCTATTTTTAGCCCTAAGGTGGGCTATCCTCAGATCAGACAAGTTCACTACCTACTTTATTTTCTCTCTTTCGCAATTTTGTGTCACTGAATATGAACAATTCAATACATATCCACTTGAGCCTGTCCAGGTAGTATGATATAACCCCGAGGCACCTTCTACTGATGTCTGGGCTATTGACTGGGCTTATGCAAAACTGCTTTCTTCCCGCCTTATCCTAGAACCATGCTTTATGAGTGGAAAACACTTCACATCTATTGGAAGAGAACACCTTTTATGGATGATCAAATGTTCCACGGTACTGGGTATACTTTTAGCAACAAAATCACCTTGAGGCAAAGCTCATGAGGATACACTGAATTCATTTACACTTTTAATTCTTGTGCAATTAGCATGCCCATTTTTTTTCAAATGCTAACTTAGAAACTAACCATGAATGATGCAAAATAATCACCCACCTCTTGCAAAAGATTTATTGGAGCGTGTCTCCGTAGCTGCCGGTGTAATAATAAGTGGGCTATGACACTATGTACTAATCAGTTGACAGTGAGCCTGGAGGAGCAGAGTTGGGGAGTGAAAAGTTGTAATGAGGAAGCTCTGTTTCAACCCCTGGAGACCAAGGGACAGGAGCGCCGGGCCTCCAGACGGAAAGAGGTAGGCAAAGCGTACTGCGGTGGGGGAGGAACAGTGATATTACTTTCTATCTGAAGGGATTTGATCCTCTAAAGACTTCCCTTATCAAGTCATGCACACACGCATACGCTGAGGCATACATGCACACACACACACACACACACACACACACACACACACACACACGCGCACACTTGTACAAATACACACGAGCGCACACACACTCAAACATATTAGAGATGAATCTACAAGCACGTAAACGCTTGAAGTGCATCTGTATGGGGGGTGAACCGTATAGGGGGAGGGGGGGGGGCAATGTCATCGCACAGGCTGTGTGGGGTGAATCGTATGGGGGGGGGGGGGGGAAATGTCATCGCACAGGCTGTATGGGGTGAATCGTATGGGGGGGGGGGGGGGGGGCAATGTCATCGCACAGGCTGTACGGGGTGAATCGTATGGGGGGGGGCAATGTCATCTCACAGGCTGTATGGGGTGAATCGTATGGGGGGGGGGGGGGGGCAATGTCATCGCACAGGCTGTATGGGGTGAATCGTATGGGGGGGGGGGTCCAATGTCATCTCACAGGCTGTATGGGGTGAATCGTATGGGGGGGGGGGGGGGCAATGTCATCGCACAGGCTGTATGGGGTGAATCGTATGGGGGGGGGGGGGGGCAATGTCATCGCACAGGCTGTATGGGGTGAATCGTATGGGGGGGGGGGGGTCCAATGTCATCTCACAGGCTATATGGGGTGAATCGTATGGGGGGGGGGCAATGTCATCGCACAGGCTGTATGGGGTGAATCGTATGGGGGGGGGGGTCAATGTCATCTCACAGGCTGTATGGGGTGAATCGTATGGGTGGGGGGGCAATGTCATCTCACAGGCTGTATGGGGTGAATCGTATGGGGGGGGGCAAAGTCATCGCACAGGCTGTATGGGGTGAATCGTATGGGGGGGGGGGGGCAATGTCATCTCACAGGCTGTATGGGGTGAATCGTATGGGGGGGGGCAATGTCATCTCACAGGCTGTATGGGGTGAATCGTGCCACCGCGTGCCCTTGCGCGCATGCAAGGGAGCACACCTGCCCTCAAACGTCCGTCCGTGCGTGTAAAAAGCGTGTGCTTTTTGAATGGAGTTAATAGGTCATTTAGTTTCAGGTGTCCATAAGGACGCGTTAAGCATCACTCGTCGCGTCCATGCACAAATACGTGTCCCCGCCCACTTGTTTAAGACACTGTGCATATGCCATCTTAACACGGACACATGTCACATGATATGTAAAAACAGCTTGTTGACAAAGTATGTGTCACATGACATGTAGAAATAGCGTGTTGATAAACCTTGGTCTCTCGCATGAAATAATTACATATAACATATTTTGGTATAAATATCCAATCATTTCATTTGCTTGGAAGTCACCTCTATGTAACTCGATTTATGTCTGGCAGTTACGGGGAGCGCCCTTGCAGTTCAGCAAGGTCCTTTCAGTCTAGCTAATGTTGACCCAGCAAACATGGCCTTTTGGGGCCGTGTGGGGCCACTGCGGGTAAAAAAAATAGACCCCGCAGGGATAGCCCTTTGTCGGCCCCGTTACCGGCGTGAGATGCGGGGCATGTGTGGGCCCCACACTAAGGGACTCAGGTGGGGCCCCAGTGGGACAGCCCACACCCAGCCTAAAGTGTGGGCAGAGTGTTGACCCCATTGGGGCCCGAGCACACCTACTTAGGGTATACTGTGGGCTGGGTGTAAACCCCACTGGGGCCCATTGTGGACCCACAGCATGGGCACACTGTGGGCACACTGTGGGCACAAGGGGGGATAAACCCACACCTACCCACAGTGGGCCCGCATGGGCATGTTTGCTGGGGATCTCCGTTCTCCGTTGAGTGTGCAGGCCATGTCCGTGACTTAGGTTACATGACTTCATTCCATTATTGTCACTAAATTTACCATAGACTGTACACTCATTGTGATGGAAAAATGTATCTTTGTGTGGTGTAACTTGTTTTTGTTTAACTTAGTTGAACTTATTTTTTTGCTGGGGAGTGCAACCTTCTAGAACTGGCCTATCTCGAGTTCCTGCCCTCAAGCGTGTAAACGATTGTATTAATTCTCGGGGATAGTTTCGGCCTTGGTCAAACTTCAAAACAACCTGCGAAGAAGAGGTATTGTCCTGCTGGCCCGCATAAAGTATAAATATCTACTGTACTTTGCTTTAATTCTCAATAATAAAAGAATACAAAGACAAATGATTAGAAATCTTTATTTCTCATAGGAATTATGCATACAATTCCACAACACTCAAATGGTTTACGGTTATTAATACCGTTGATAAAAAAACGTAAAACAACTCATGTGCTTCTCCTTTGTGTGCGTGAATAAATCATGGTAGACGGCGGGAACATCGGCGCAGCATCTTGGCTGGGCTTGTCTTTCAGATTTCGACTATGCAAATTCTTAGTCGGGGACACCCCTAGTAATCACTGCAGGGCTCGGTTTCAAAGATATTTGTTGATGCTCAGTGTTAACTTTAATAAGTAGCTCATAAGTGGCAGGTAATGAGAAGGCTATAAGCCTTCTCCAAATTGAATGCAAGAAAGAATTGGGAGTGTCACAACCACCTGCCACAGCCATGGCTGTGCGTTATTGTTTGCGGTCAGTGCATATATTGCTATCATGAACATAATAACACTGTCTCCTGTGCACTCATAAAATAGGTAGGCCTATAGTGCCAATTTGTAGATGAACAAAATTATATTTGGCTTATAAGAAAAGGATTCCTATGTATTAAGACGCATGTAAGGCGTTGTCTGCAGGCGTAATTAACACGCACGTCTGACACGCATGCATGGGGTTCAGCCTGTGCAGTGGCACGATTCAACACACACACACACACACACACACACACACATACACACACACACACACACACATACACACACACACACAGACGAGCAGCCAGCTGTTTGTACACAGGTAAGGGTAAAACACAGATGTAAGGGATAATATTGCTCGAAAGACATTATAACAGGTCAGAATTGTCAAGTCTAGTTTAAAATACAAGTTAATTTAGTAATATGTTTAGATCTATCATGAACAAGTCTTTTTTTTTACCTAATGTGCTGTAGGTTTGACAACAAAGCAGCCAAATCTGTCCCCAAAAAAACAGTCCCACAGTGGAGCTGAAATCTGCCCCTCCAACAGATTCACTCTGTAATTGATCAAACACACAAACATTTTATATGTGGGTCTCAAGGTTATAACAGAACTTGATAAGTATTGATTGAACCAAGCAATTTTCACACCTCTTACTGTCCATCAAGAATCTTTGACACCACTTTTATTTGTTTGAGATAAGGTTATCCGTCATGAAACAAAGAGAAATGAAAGGTAAAAGGATTGAACTGCAATACCCCCCTCAAAGAAATACAGATATAATTTTCTTCACAAGCTGTTTTATTCTCATTTCCCTTCAATGTCACAGTAATAAACTCTTTTAGATTTTGAGATTGTGCTCCATACTCCATACTCCATTCCTACGTCTCCCCTTTATACACTACGTCCACTGATACTGAGCTTGCGCAGTACCCACTCTATCCCCCAGCTTGGCTCAGATGATACCACGTGTTAGCTTCTCCTCACCACACTACCTTTGACATGAACTTTGAAAAGCATGTAAACCCCGAGACTGGCCCTCCAAAGGGACTACCTTTTCCATATTTATGCCCTGTGACTAGACGGTGTGCTAGAGCTTGAGATTTCCCTGGCCTCTCACAAAAGCGCTGCCACCCTTTGCACATTCAAGTCATGGTTCAGCAAGGTGCTTGCTGTCAATTTTATTTATAAAGCTCCTTGCCTCAGTCTTTCATTTAGACAGCCGCTCTAAGCCAACCTCCCCTGTACACAGCCCTATAGAGGAACATACACTGCTGTTAGATATTCTCAACGGTAAAGGGTAAACATGGCTTACAGCAGCACTTAATGCAATCACTACACAAAGAAATACATGCGTCAGCACATGGCACAATGCATTCCAGGGGTGCTAAGGTGAATAAAAACGCAGCAATGCATCCCCATAGCCCAGTGCTTGAGATGCTTGTGTTTCTTCCGAGAGCCATGCTCCAGAAATTACCTTCTGTCTCTTTTGGCTCTCCTTCGCCACTCTCACAACTGCCACTCAGGCGGTGAGAGCTTGATGGCTCCCCGGGCCCCAGTCAGGGCTCTCTGACAATAGGCTCTGATAGGCGCAGGCCCAAACGTTGGGTCCCTCCATGGGAGTGTCAGCCGGGACGCACTGATGAAACACATGCCCTGAAAAATGCCAGAGGAACACTCACACAATGGATCCCACTGACATAATGAGGACAATAGCAATTGCATCTGCTGTTTACTCATGCCTCCCAGTTCTGCAATAAAATAAACAAAACAGGAGCATAAAAACCTATTGCTATAGTAGTGTAATATTACTGTGTAATAAACAGCAATTACGTTAACAATTATGTGTTTTAGTGTGGAATAGACTTATTGTGGAATCTGTACTACATTTGAAATAGCCAGCGTTCCTTTGTGACACATGTAGGCAGCACAGAGTACCGCACACGTCAGTTTAAAAAATGTGCCTGCTGTGTTGGTAGATTGAGCTGTGATGCTTGAAGGGGACCGGCTCTGTCGTTGACACAAATGCTTCTGAACCCACAAGAACGCAGCTGCCATGTTTCCAATGCTGCAAGACAACCTAATCCCCTGACACAATGCAGCTGGCAATAGTGAGAAACAGGGACCCATAGTGGGAGGGTTCACTTTCTAAGCGTCATTTGAATTCATGGGATTTATTAAGACTGGATAAAAAGACAATTGTTGTATGTGACAAGCCAACAAACAGGTTTTTGGTTGTTGTGTATATTGAATAGAAATCATAATGTGTGACACATATAGCCCTATTTATCTTCTCTGTGGATCCAACCTCAAAGCCATGCATACACAGTAGGAAATAGTAACTTCACAACTACCTAATATTAAAGCTAATAATTCATTGTTTTAGAAGTGTCCGATCCAGAACAGTGCACTGATTAAGAAAAGTATATTTTTAATTGAGAATTATCACACCGAGAATTATATGTCAGAGTTGCATGATTTCAAAGCTGCGAAGAGTCACAAGAGCCTGTGGTACCACAAGCTAGCCAGTGTCTCAGTACAAGGACAGGCACTTATCGTACTGACAGGCTAAACTGAATCCTGGAAGATGCACATGGAACACACAGAGAATGGACTACCGTATGCTGTCGGTCTGCTTAGTGTTGCTTTAAACTATTTCAGAGATAAATTGGACTCCATTTCTTCTTTGAGACAGTGGAGGCATCACAAATCCAATTTTAGCCAACCCCTGCCTCTGATTCGTCAGTCGACCGCAGACTGTATTTCCTTGAACAAAATAGCTGTGACTTGGTTGGATGTATTTGCTCAGCGATGCTTCAATAGCATTTACTGCCTTCCCAGATGACTGCTCTTTGGTAGCCTGCAGGAAGATTGTCTAACTGAACTGCTACTAACTGTAAACCAAGAAGTTACACATTGTTGAATTGGTGTCAAACATATCTTGTGAAAAAAAAAGTCTGATTGTCTTCTTTTGAGAAGCCAACCAATTTTTCATGCGAGAGTGCCCACCAATCAGAGCCCCTAGCAACAATGCAGAATATTGCTTAAAACAGAATACATTCAAAGCACTCCGTAATAATGGTCTTCACTAAATAGTTATTTGCAAGTTAATGAGACATGAAAGTCCATTCTCAGCATTGTGCTTTACATTACAGGTGCTTAGTACTCACTACGTACTACTTCCACGGAGTAAGGAAGAGCAGTCATGGAGCAACCGTTACGCAGCTTCTCTCTGGGTCTGAGATGATGAGACTAATCCAGAACCATTCAATCAAATGACACTTCTCGGTCAAGCCATTTTTCAGTGTCACATTTCTTTATGTTTGATCCATGGGGTATGCGTGTCCCATTGGCATCATCTATCATCATCAAGTCAGGCCACTTGGCTTTCCTGACCACTGAGCTGTCACTCTCTGGAGATGTATGCCTCTGAGGAACAGCTGTCAATCAAGGAATATGGAGGCTTTGCTGCATTTCCGTCTTCAATTAGCGATATTGAATTTCATGCACATTACAAACTCTATTAAAATATCAATCTTAATGTGTTTCACACATGCACACACACACGCACACACCCACACACACACACACGCACGCACACACGCACACACGCACACACGCACACCGTGACAACACACGCACACACACACACACGCACACACACACATTCTAACTCATTCATCCAGTTTAGAAGATGTCTCCAGTGGAGACTCTCCATGTTCTTGTAGTTATCAACAAAAATGAATAATGCTGCATGGAAGTAACACATCTATTTCTATGTTTTTGTTTCGTGTTTATTAAAGTGTGGGCCTTGAGCCAAGTTTTAAAATGAGGCTGTTGCCAGCCTAGTATACAAGTAAAGAAAAAATACCTTCAAATTTGAATGAGTTTAGGGGGTAATATTCCTAAACATTACATATTTCACGTCATACAATTCTGGAAGATTTCTAAATGATAGTACAACGGAGAGTCTTCTTTTTTGATGAGTTAAAACCTTTTAAATACAAAATGATGTGTGAGACTGGCGCCAGTTCATAATGTGATTCACTTGAGAAAACATTTTTGAGTGCCTTAAAAGGATTATCACTGGTGTGCATACTCACTGCTGTTTTTAGTACCCTAATTAATGGCAGGGAAATATATCAAAGAATGTTGGATTTTCTCCCTTAACTGGCTTGAGAGACTTATTTCAGTGGGAGTTGTTGAAAAGTAGAAAAAAATGTTCAGTGATGAAAATCAGTCACTGGTTTTCTTTAATTCTCATGAAAATGTCCCCTAAAGTGAGACAGAACAAGACATGCAACAGATTTTGGGATGTTTGCGGTCATCGGGGGTCGAGGACTATTCAGACACTGAGGATGGCAGCATTAATTGAGGTCACACCACTGGGGCGTACACTCTATTAGACACAATTTTCTTTGGAACGAGACTTGCCCGCAGGAGCAGGGAGAAATTGGAACAAATGAGCCCACTTTTCTTTGGAGAGTTAACAGTGATTTGGGAAAACTCAGATCAGTTCATCAAAACAGATCTTTGTTTACACGCTATGCTGTATGTGACACTTCCTTTCTGCCAACAATAATAAGGACTGGTTGCCAAGCTGCAAAAACCATATCATTAATCTCTTGGTGGGTTCCACTCAATTACTTAATTTTCTCAAAGGACCAGAAAAACACACCAGTGGCTAAAAATTAGTCTGTGATTATTCCGTAATTAGAATATTCTCATTCAAGAACACATTTCAAGTGTTCTCGTTTTTATTTGTACTGCTATGATATGCATTCTAGATGGAAGTAAATGTCCTTTAAAAGAAAAGATGTATTGTACATGTTGTATCTGAATTGTAAAATGTGGATGCGATACGTTTATATGTTGCTTTAAGGCCCTGGCTGATTTGATGTAATATTCCTACAAGAACAGTTCCACAAGCCTTTAAGATAGATACAGTACCACCATACGTCAGCACAGGCAGACGACAAACGATTGTTATAGTGCCATTCTGCTGTTATTTCAAATTCTATAACACTGTTTTAGTCCACCTTCAATGTTTGTTTGATTGCTAATGGCATTAACTGCTGTATATGCTCCCACGGGTTTATCCCACTTGTTTATCTGGACTATATGGCTGTTTTCTCCCTGAAGACTGGTTTCAATTGGAATATGTGAACTGGATACCATTACAGAAGCTTTTTGCATGCAGGTGCCAGCTTAACCAGTCTCTTGACAAACGTTGTGGATACATGTTTTAAACTGATCTTGTTGAGGTCAGAGTATTAAGCAGCAACTCCTATGTGACAGGGGAAACCTACAGTGTTGTGGTTGAAGTGTTTTCCCTATTTTTAAAGTTTGGAACACAGATTTAGAACAAGATTGCTAGAGGACAATCTAGTGTGTAACATGAAAAAATCACTTAACCTGGGCTGAAAAAAAGCACCATTATTGTGCTAAATATAAACATTCCATCAGTAGGGTGCCATCATACAAGCTAAAGGTTATCTTGAGCTCTTGTTGATACAACTTCTGCTACATTAACAAACATCCCTAAAATGACTTAAGGAATAGCAGATTATCTTGAAACCTGTAGTAGATTATATACAAGAGATGTTTCAGGATGGTTCTAATGGCTGAGCACATGTTTTTTCCAATCAATAATTTACAGTAGCAAGTGCCATTGATTGACAGCCAACCGAGGTGTTGATCGAGGGGAATGTTAGAGTTAATGGTATACTCAGTAAATTAACTACAATTCTATTCAGTTGACAAATGATAAGGGAGAGAAAAAAACGCTTGTCACAGATAAAAACAATCATTTTTATTATGGACTGTGGAGAATGGTCATTAAAATGTTACCATGGTTTCATAATTGAGAATGAAACAGACATAGAACAATCAAACGGAAATCTACTTTCTGAAAAGTCTTGAAGTTTCTTCAATATACAGTATATTTTTGCAAACTGACACAATTATAAGCTCCCTGTTAACCCTTTCCAAATAAAAGCCTTGTGTGAATAGTACTCTTGCACATGGTTCAACCTAGAAATTTCATAAAGTTCAAGGAGTGAAGTCATGATGTCTCACCATTTTCTGCAGGCTTCTTTCAATATTTTATCCTGTCTTTCTAATGTTGCAGCACCTTTGATGTTTCTACATAGTGAGGGATACCGTGAGGGAACTTTTAAGGACCGTTACTATTTTCTGCTGCTGACATTCACAGCTACAGTACGGCTAAAAAACTATTGTGATCACACTTCATGGTTCTCTATGTTAATCATGAACAGTTTACTGGCATAATTTATATGCAACTTTGCAAAATTCGCATTAGGACTAGCCTGAATAAATATCTGTATAAGGCATGTTGCGTTCAATAAATATGACATGGGCAATATTACATATAAATGTTCATTTTAGTTTAAATTGGATATTTGCTGGCACTAAATTGACCCAGCAAACAGACATTTCTGTTAAAGAACAATTCTTGGAATATCAAAGCAATTTGTGTTTAACCCCTATAACTGTTTGTCACCCAACAAAGTGTGACAGGGAGGGAGGACTCTAATATTTGTCATTCTGTACTCTCAGCAGTGGACTTCCACAGAGGCCCTTCTTCTACCTGTGGACCTGTGAAGAGATCTCTACAGGCTGTCTGTCAGCTGTCCCATAGTGCTCGGAGAGGGCTCATAGTCTTTTTAATTCTCAGCCAATCTTCTGTCCATCACACCACTTTATCCCTGCTTTGGAGCACAGCTCAGGTCCACACACTGTCACTTTTTGACATATCTCACAGCCTACATCTCGGCAATAACAGAAAACAGTGTCAGAGCAGCCTCCACAAATCTAAAATAATAGGGAAATAAAATCCCATAGAAACAGCTTTATTTTAAACTCTAAACAGGTAATTTTCATATTTTTAAGACAGAGCCGATACATACCTTAAATATATAGTCATGCTGGTGTGATTTGTTTTGAGCTACTCAAGCCTGTTTTGGGACATGGATAAAACATGCGAATACAATTTGAATTTTAGTTTGTTTCGCCTCTTTTTTTTTTTTTAAATGAACACCGCTAAAGAATCTCATCAAAGAGCAGTCATTTAGGACCAAATGGAATACTTACCTACTGTATAGCAAAGAGTTTCAGTCAAAATTGCATGCATGAGCATAGCTAAAGGTAAAATGTCATTTCTTGAATGATTCAGGTTCTTATGAGATTTCCATGAAAAAGGGGATTAGTTACAATCCGTGAGTCAAGCTCTGGTTGTACCAATTGCTTTACATATTTAAGTCGGAGTTCTGCACTTCTGGAACAGCCAGCTTAAACTCAAAGGGGATTGTGCAGTGGTTTTGCTAAATGGTAATGACTGTTAAAAGTAGAGCTGTTCGTTTCCAAAATCTTAGTTAACCGCATCATGTCCATTCACAAAATATATATGCAATGTACAATAACAGAGAAAAAAAGGTAATTTGTGAATGTTTGATCAATATACATATATATATATACATATATATATAAAGGAAAACAACGACTAATGAAATATCTTTTGGTTGTTCAATTACAATATTCTTTCAGGCGCAGGGCTGTTAAGGATAGTCTGGTCAAATCGAATAAATTACTTGGCCCAACCAATGATTATGAATAGGTGCAAATACTTCTTCTGGTCATGTCAACAACTAGCTTTTCTGAATCTGCTCTAACACCTCTACAACTAATGTTACAACTGATACATATAGAAAGAGAGAAGTCAGAAATGCAGGGAAATACGCACAAACAGTTTGAAAGACTAAGCTTGTAAGACCAAACTGGGTGAGATTCAGAAGAAAGGCAGTGCTGCTTTATTTCAGACTAAGTACTAATCCTATTTCGCTGAACGATTATGTTGTCTATCAGCCAAGGTTTACAATCCTGACAACCAGTTGTTCGGCCTTAACTTTTCATAGGTTCAAGGTGTTTTTTCCTCAGATTAAGTATGGTCACACTTAATTATTTTTCGTTAACATCACAAGTAGCCAACTATTCAAATACATACTTACTAAACAATGAAGAAATACATGAAACAAACACCAACACAAATAGAGAATTATATTTTGTGTCAGTGTGAAAGCTTACGCAGGGAACATATTTGAAACAATATTAAATATATTTGTAAATGGGAGGGTGTGCTTATAGATCCTTCACACTCACTGCTAACCTTTCCACAGCTCTTACATTTAGAGCTGTGGTTTCCAAGGTGATATAGTAATTGCAGAGTTATATTTAGTAAATATGACTTGCATTCTGGTCCATTTGGTTGTTTATGTTCTCCCCAATAAAAACTTCACGAGCACCAATTATTTTGTTTTCACCAGCATAGGTTGTGGTGGAAAACATTCCCGTAACAAAATTCTAAAGATTGTCAGTGGATTATTAAAACAACCAAACTCAATTTATTAATTGACACAAGAGTTTCAATGTGAAATTTTATTCAGTCATCTCACAGAGATTTATTATGAGTGCTAATACAATAGTATTTGATCGCTAAGCAACGTTCAAATTACAGGAAATATATCTAAAAACGGACAATAACTCCATCTACACAACCACACATTGAGAAATCGACAAACTTTAGAAAACAGACTAAGAGTTGGATTTATTCCACATATCTAAATTTGGAGAAACATAATAGACTATGTTCTGTATTGTTTAAAGGTTATGCGATGGCCATAATAAATAAGAAAATAGTAATAGATATAATAACGTTCATAAAGAAATTCCCAGAACAGTCTACAAACAATTGAGATTGTTTCAAAATAATCTTCAGAGAAAAGCTGATAACTGTCTGTACCTGTAGTTCTATGCATAAATCAAGACCTAAATTCTGAACCAATATCAATTCTGATGAGGCACATAGGTATGTCTTAATGTTGTCAAGACATACATCATGTAGAAGTTGAAGCATGATGGAACAAAAAGTTATAGGGCAACTCATCGTATAAACAATTGTAGGAGGATGGTGCCATCATTCATAACAATCTACAATCTGTCTCCATAAATTACACTGATCTACACTAATTCTGTTATTCTTATGGCTTTCTTGCGACAGAATCTGTAATCACATGCTGTAACAATGGGAACATCAATGTATTTGACTAGGAACTACTGTAGTGATACAATTTAGTTGGAAGAGGCTCACATGGACTAATATTTATCCTCCAGACTGACATACATATGATGGTATGCCATTACAATGGCAATGTCATGATGAAACAAGTGTCTCTTAACTACAGCTGTAAAACCACTTTCTACCTCTCTGTGTTGTCATTTTTTTTACTGAACTTCTCTCAGGTGCTTGTTTGATTTAATGATGTGGTTGCATAACATTGTATTTAAGGAATAGGCTTCTGCAATGTATATGGTATTGTCTAATTATTGTACTGTATTATTCATCAAACAAATGCGTAGGTAACCTTTCAAAATTCTGCCCCTTTTGAACAACATATAGAACAGTATTGTTTTCAGTTTAGTTGGCAAATGAATAAAACTGTCTGGGATTTGTAAGGCAATGAAGTGTTGATAAATGCTCTACAGCTAATAATTCTACCATGTTCAAATCTGCATAAAACTACTGTAGTGATACAATTTAGTTGGAAGAGGCTCACATGGACTAATATTTATCCTCCAGACTGACATACATATGATGGTATGCCATTACAATGGCAATGTCATGATGAAACAAGTGTCTCTTAACTACAGCTGTAAAACCACTTTCTACCTCTCTGTGTTGTCATTTTTTTTACTGAACTTCTCTCAGGTGCTTGTTTGATTTAATGATGTGGTTGCATAACATTGTATTTAAGGAATAGGCTTCTGCAATGTATATGGTATTGTCTAATTATTGTACTGTATTATTCATCAAACAAATGCGTAGGTAACCTTTCAAAATTCTGCCCCTTTTGAACAACATATAGAACAGTATTGTTTTCAGTTTAGTTGGCAAATGAATAAAACTGTCTGGGATTTGTAAGGCAATGAAGTGTTGATAAATGCTCTACAGCTAATAATTCTACCATGTTCAAATCTGCATAAAACGCATAGAAAAAAATTGTTATCTGCCACTTAAGAGTACAATATGTATACATGTGCGCCATGTATACTGTACCTTTTTGACTATATTGCTCTCAAAGTAAGAGCTAACAAAGGCCTTTTTATAGCTTATGAAAACCTTGAAATTACAAAAACTACCAAAACATAAATTGTGCTTGGATCATTGCTGAAGTGTCCCCTTGAGTTAAGACCTGTAGAGATGAAGAAAAAAAAAGGATTTTCAAGCAGGAATAAAATGAATAAATCCCACAAGCAAAAACAGATAAACATGAATATGCAATTAATATGCAAACTATTGAGTCACCCCACTCTATTCCCGTGTTCCAATCGTTGCAAGTAATCAGAGGACTCTTACTGGACATCTTTGGTATTCGAATGGGGCCGCTGCTGCTGCCATCCCCTCCGTCAGTTAGAGCTTTAATCTCAATGAGGTAGTCCTCTCCAGCGGGGACCTGCAGCTCCACACTCGTCTTGTTGGTTTCCAACACGTTAGTCCTCCCATGCCAGTTCTGACTGTACACAACCTGGGTATGGGCGAGGTGGAAGGCCTGGTCTTAAGTGAATGCCTAATTTGACTGTATTGTAAAAATGAATGTGACACCGCTCACCGCATCGTAAATACATTCAACAGTAAGTCCTTTAGCGCATGAGTCGGAATTCTAGTTCACCGTGGGAAACGGAGAGCGAAAAACATGGAGCTGTTTCTCAAAGACATTATGAAAAAAAGTAATAAATTGTAAATCATTTCGTTCAGTTGTGGGTCCCCGTGGCTCAGTATGGAAGCAGGCGGGCAGCTGAACACAGGGCTTCAGAGACCTCATGCTGCTACAACACCCACAGTAGTCTCATATCTGAACACCATCTCATCCATCAATTAGCAAAAATTCACAGTGGCAAATTAATACTTTAATAGATGACAGTGGGTTTTTGATAACCATCTCTTCAATTATGAATACACAGGATGGTATTGAGTAGTTAGATTAGGAGCAGAGTATGTTTTGGATAAACGTGACTCTTCATCAAACAAATTCCTGCCACAAAAAGCTAAATGAGTACAAGTTTAAGCAAAGAAATCTTTTGTTTAACACATGGAACTAAAAATAAAATTGTCTCTATGGTGTCAAAGACCTAGAAAATATATATTGATAAACTATGAAAATTGTTGTGGTATGTTACTTACAAGAGGCCTGCTCAGTTTAGGGTTTTCTTTTTCTCTCCATATTATCTGGAACCTATTACCAGTCAGTAATATGACAAGATATGCTGAAGTTATATTTCCCTAGTTTTATGAGAGTAATTTGGTGAGAGGGCCACTGCTGAGGCTATATTGTTTTCCTAGTTTAACATTTGTTGTTATCACTCAAAAGAACTCACCTTGTATCCTGTCACCTCCGACTCATTTTCCATTGCCTTGACCTGCTCCCAATTTAGAAAGATCCTGGAGTTGGTCAAGTTCCACTCAATATTCCCTGGTGGTTGACTTGGTGCTAGCAAACATGCAGTCACATAGGTAAATGTTAATCACAAAATCAACAGAATGAATGACACCCAATGCCTATATTATTTCCGAAGCTTATTCCCTGAGCTATCTCAGATCTTGGTCTTCAATAAATACTTGACTACTTGACAGGACAAGGAGGGACTGATCCATGTGAGTGAATATGTACACTTCAACGTGTGTACAAAATTTATCACAACAAACAAAACTAAAATAAATAAAAGGTTTACAATTGCAGTTGAAGAATTGCAATGTACAACCATACTTTACCATATACACAGAAGGATCTAAATATTGTCATCACCAGTTACAAGCTAAGAAATGTGTTGATTAGCATAGATTAATAATACCGTTGTCAAGTTTTTGAATAGATCCAATACCTAACTTCCTAACTGCCCCCAAAAAGCCTAGCAATGTGTCAGTGTCAGGGACGTTGCTTCATCTCACACCAATTAGAGTCAACCTCTCTAATGAACAGCACACATTATATGTGGGTGAAAATTAGGCAAAAGTGACAATTCCTTAAGAGACTTGCTCAGAGAAACCTTGGGACTCACGTGGTTTCTTGGTGATGATGTTGATGGCCAGACTGGGGGGTCCTGCCCCCGCACTGTTCCGGGCCCTCACTGAGATTAGATAGACAGTGCTGCCCTTCAGTCCTGAAAGCAGAGCAGCACTCTGTGTGACCCTCACTCTCTCAGCCTCGTTCTCCGGCTCTCCTTCCTCCCAATATAGGACCTGGGCGAATGACATACAGTTTAGTGCAGAGTTTGAGCAGCACAACGCACACACCCTGCTCTGCTGTTGTCTATTAAATTCTGGAACAGAAGTACCAAGAGTCAGAGGGTGATCTAAGAGCCTCAGCTTGGACTTATAGCAACCTTAGACTTCCATGTGGCTAGGCAGGGTTAACATGAAGAATGTGTTGGTTCCTCTGGGTTTCCATTAAGGGGTGGTGTTTGTTGGACAGGAAATAGATATAAGATGTTCACACTTCTAAGAGCTCATTTGCAGAACATCACTCTAGCAGCCCAGGGAATTAGGCTTCTTGGGAAACTGAAAAACATACCTCCTAATTTCCAAGATTAGACTGTGAAATATCTGCTTCTTGATCACAAGCTATTTTTCAGTGACTATAATTTGTGCATGTTTGCCATTGGCTGTTCTATTCAAATAAACGGCAGCATACCGAGGTGTCAATCATTCTAGTCGGATTTCCATTGCAGGCCCAAGCAGGGCTAGGCAGTACTCGCTCCCACCATTTGAGACCATTCAAATTTACCAGACAGAATTATTATGAATCCCCTATGCAAATCTTATTGTATTCAGATGAATACCAAGGAAGCACATTTATTGTCTATGCATCTTTGTTTCATATCAGATGTGTTCTTTCTATTTGTTTTACCTCATAGCCAATGATCCTTCCACTGCCGGACCTTGTAGGGATGGGTTTCCAGTACACCTCAATTTCAGAAGCTGACAGAATTTGAGCCCACACTCTAGATGGAGCCTCTGAGGGCTCTGGACATGCAGAAAGCACAACAGGGCAATGGTTTGTTATTGCATGCAATCCCTGTATGTATTGACATTACAAGTACCTTTAAAGAGCATACGTTTAGAATAGATCTGATTTAGACAAAAATCTAAAATTATTTGAACGTCCTCAATTTCATAAATGCATGCTGGTTTTGTGATATAAATATTTTATTATTCGGTGACCGAAGGACATATGGTTATTTGTTTATTTCAAAACATAGAATAATGTTTTTTAATTCCTTGTCAACCTTCACCTTAGGACACTGTGTGCCACTTTCCCCCCGAAATAAAAACATGAATAAAATAATGATATCAACACCTTTGTTTGTATAGCACTTAGAGTTAATGATGGCTGAGTAGTTATTTTGAAAGAAACTCTTCAACTGCATACAGTTCACTTACTGCCCCTAGAGCTTTTGTGGCCTTCCAGTGGAAAACAACTTAAGTGAACGGTTCCTACAGTAAATTGACAGACATTAAACAGTCAAAGCTGTCCATTCAATTAAGCAACGTGATAAGTGAAGACTAACCTTCGTCTGCAGAGTAAACCATGGCTGCATGGCTAGAAGGGCCCTCTCCAACATTGTTAAAGACTCCAACTTTCACCTCAAACTGGGAAAGGGGTGGGATACTGTCATTCCTGTAGACATATCTGGATGCATCAGGTGAAGCCAGCACTGTCTGGATCCAAGTGGTGGTGCCAAGTGGACGGAAAGCCACAACATAGCCAAACCCCTCTCCATTCTGATGCTCCTCTGGTATTGGCTAGAGGAACACAAATAGATCTATCTTAACAATTGGGTGAGCAAGATAGGATACAGACTGTACTAGAGGCTATTATTCTCCTCTAGTTGGATAATATTTTCCTCACACCTATTAAAAAAAAAATGTAATGCAGAAACGTGCAATTCTGAACTGAAAAATGCAGCACATCAAAATAGCAGTAAACACACCTATTTTAACAGAAGCGTTCATATATATATATATATATATATATATATATATATATTTATTTATGGGTAGAACAACATTCTGTTGTTTGAACTCAATTAATATAATACCCATCCTGATAAACCAGAAAATATAATTCTAGATTTATGCACTTGCTGTTTACACCCACTATGTATTTTCTGATTTACACACCAGGGGAGCCGTTTTGTCTCTGCAAATAGCAAGGCAAGACAGCACTACCTTTAATTAAAACCTGTTTAATTGATGCTACATAACCACGTCAAAATTCCATTCAAGTCAAATGATTTGAGAAGCAGTCTAATACAATGAGGGAATATTTTAATAAGTTTCTCTTACCTCCCATGTGATTACCAGCTCTCCTTGGCTCCCTCCCCCACCACTCACATTTACTGGGGCCACGTCAGGAACTGAATTGAATAATTGAATTTAATAAATAAAGAAGAGGCAGTAATATCTCATTGATAACACAAAAAGTTTAAAGTTGAATCAAAAGTTTAAAGTCAATTTAAATCGATAATAGCTGTAATCAACATACTGAAAAAGTTTGACCGATTTTCTGACTGTCTGACTTATAAAATTTGAATTGGGTTGACGGTTCACACTGGCATAACTAAACTTGGGTAAGGCAGCTGTATTTTGAGGCACTACAGGAAGTCTGCCCTCTTGTGATTCAGTCAGCAGGTTGGAAGCCCTTTGCGCTAGCATTTTTAAATACACTTTCAAGTCATTGCCTTGTGCCACGCAGGGCTATTTCACACTTCCTGTTGATGCCGGCATGAATTAATCATCCAAAGATTCTCCCACTGCTGAACAGGACAGAATCAACGGCCAAACGCTTAAAGAAATAGTAGTCTTGTTCTTGGGTAAGTCACCCATCTGATTTTACAATTCTTGTCATCAAAACATATTAGGAATAAATTAACTATCGACCTTGTCATGCTTACTGGTTGAATCATAAACATCTGTCCATGTGTTAGTCAAGTTCATAATGAAGTTGGTTCAATCATCATTTATGTAATCAGTCACAATAACCAGCATATTGGCGTGAAAAGTGATACAAGTTGTACATGGTGGAATCCATCACAGGGAGCACTCAATGCAAATGAAACTAATCAGATAGTTAAATTACATTCCCACTGAGGGATTGATGTATTCTCTATGAAGTCAAACAAAGGACAGAGAGAGTACCTGCTGCTTTGGTTCGAATCTGTTTGGATGGCGTGCTGGGTTCTCCTACACCCACACTGTTGATTGCCACTACCCTAAATTCGTAATCCACCCAGGGGTTCAAGTCTTTCACTGTTGCATGCGACATCTGTCCAGGCACAGAATCAGGAACTAGGAATACAATTATTTAGGTTTGAAAAATATCAATTCTCATTTATTTATCACAAACAACAAGCAGCGTATGGTTGTTAACTAAGCTAAAAAAGGAAGGTGGTATTTAGTGTGCAATGCACGTACATAGTAGGAAAATAATCAGGCATACATACATAGTGTATATACATACAGTGGGGCCAAAAAGTATTTAGTCAGCCACTGATTGTGCAAGTTCTCCTACTTAGAAAGATGAGAGAGGTCTGTAATTTTCATCATAGGTACACTTCAACTATGAGAGACAAAAATGAGAAAGAAAATCCAGGAAATCACATTGTAGGATTTTCTAAGAATTTATTTGTAAATGATGGTGGAAAATAAGTATTTGGTCAATAACAAAAGTTCAACTCAATACTTTGTTACATAACCTTTGTTGGCAATTACAGAGCTCAAACGTTTCCTGTAAGTCTTCACCAGGTTTGCACACACTGTAGCTGGTATTTTGGCCCATTCCTCCATGCAGATCTCCTCTAGAGCAGTGATGTTTTGGGGCTGTCGCTGGGCAACACGGACTTTCAACTCCCTCCACAAATTTTCTATGGGGTTGAGGTCTGGAGACTGGCTAGGCCACTCCATGAAATGCTTTTTACGGAGCCACTCCTTCGTTGCCCGAGCGGTGTGTTTGGGATCATTGTCATGCTGGAAGACCCAGCCACGTTCCATCTTCAATGCTCTCACTGATGGAAGGAGGTTTTGGCTTAAAATCTCACGATACATGGCCCCGTTCATTCTTCCCTTAACACGGATCAGTCGTCCTGTCCCCTTTGCAGTAAAACAGCCCCAAAGCATGATGTTTCCACCCCCATGCTTCACAGTAGGTATGGTGTTCTTGGGATGCAACTCAGCATTCTTCTTCCTCCAAACACGACGAGTTGAGTTTTTACCAAAAAGTTCTATTTTGGTTTCATCTGACCACATGATATTCTCCCAATCCTCTTCTGGATCATCCATATGCTCTCTGGCAAACTTCAGACGGGCCTGGACATGTACTGGCTTAAGCAGGGGGACACGCCTGGCACTGCAGGATTTGAGTCCCTCTCGGCGTAGTGTGTTACTGATGGTAGCCTTTGTTACTTTGGTCCCAGCTCTCTGAAGGTCGTTCATCAGGTCCCTCCGTGTAGTTCTGGGATTTTTGCTCATCGTTCTCATGATCATTTTGACCCCACGGGATGAGATCTTGCGTGGGGCCCCAGATTGAGGGAGATTATCAATGGTCTTGTATGTCTTCCATTTTCTTACAATTGCTCCCACAGTTGATCTATTTACACCAATCTGCATTGCAGATTCACTCTTCCCAGCCTGGTGCAGGTCTACAATTTTCTTCCTGGTGTCCTTCGACAGCTCTTTGGTCTTGGCCATGGTTGAGTTTGGAGTCTGACTGTTTGAGGCTGTGGACAGGTGTCTTTTATACAGATAACGAGGTCAAACAGGTTCCATTAATACAGGTAACGTGTGGAGGACAGAAGAGCTTCTTAAAGAAGAAGTTACAGGTCTGTGAGAGCCAGAAATCGTGCTTGTTTGTGGGTGACCAAATACTTATTTTCCACCATAATTTACAAATAAATTCTTTAAAAATCCTACAATGTGATTTCCTGGATTTTTTTTCTCATTTTTGTCTCTCATAGTTGAAGTGTACCTATGATGCAAATTACAGACCTCTCTCATCTTTCTAAGTAGGAGAACTTGCACAATCAGTGGCTGACTAAATACTTTTTGGCCCCACTGTATATACACACATATATTTGTTCGCACCAAACCCCACAGCACCAATTCTCAGTGTTTATTCAAGGCAGCCATTTAAGACAACTTCATACCCTAGTGGAGTAGTCACTGTTTTTTAGTGTTTTTGAGTGTGTGTGTGTGAGGGAGGTTTTGCAGTGGTGCTTTACCTGTCCTGACGGCCTGCCAGCCTATGGAGAAAGGGGTCCTGGCCTGTACGGTGTACATGGTGACAGGGCTGTGGTTGTCAGAGCCAGAGCCCCAAGAGAGCTGGGCGGTGGTGTCAGTAATCTCCCCCACGACCACCCCCTCTGGAGCACCGGGGGGTCCTGCCGCACCAAGCAGCGCAGCAAAGAAAAAGACACAAGCCCTTTCCATCAGCTCTTCTATTCAACCACATGACGAGAAATAACACAGATCAGATGTACTTATGCATCAGATAAGACAGAATGTTTATCTCAGCAGAACTAAAGATCCCTTTTGATTTGTGGAAACAGAAACAATTGCACAGATACAGAAGTGCCGTAGCAATACATTAACTTATGCAGGTGCTGATTGACTGCCTAGAGGCACCTACTGCAGACGAGTGGGGTGAAATATACAGAAAGTGGAAAGGCAGAGATAACATCCAAAGCAGTCTACTCTTCTACTCCACCTGTCAAATGAGTATTACAGAAGGTTGGTGAAACCGGGCGCGAGTGAAAGGGCCTACCTCTGACAATGAGGTCTGCCGCAGCGGAGACACTGTCCACCACTGTGTGAACCATGCACACATACTTCCCGGAGTGCTTCAACTGGATGTTCCTCGCCATCAAGTCCCCTGCAGACCCCTGGCATCAGAGAACATGGACATATTTGATATCAATATGTCCACTTAAAGTCCCTGCATTTGACTTATTTACTAATTATTTATTTACTTTTACTTTTTGAAACAACACTGTACAATACATTTGCATCTCTTTATACACCAATGTATGGCAATAAAAATGTATCCAAAAATGAGTAAGGTACTGTATGTGTGATGCTGATTTCTAGCACCTACTGTTTGTACAAAAACAAAATGACGTCCTGAGGTTTATGAGCTCTTACAACGACGCTCACCCATAAAATGTTGCTCCTCCCAGCAACTTTTAGTGGGTCTTCGTGTGCTCAACCAAATGGAACATGAATCGTGTAAGCAGACAGATTTGTGATCCATTGTTCACTGAGCTGTCAAGTGAATTACTCATAAGATCACCCCCAGGCTGTGGAAATTTCATTCCTGTCCACAGGTTTCACCTGAGGCCCCACATTAACCCTTTCTGACATGTTTGTATGAAGCATGAACACTTTCAAGATTCTCGTTTTGTATTACGGCTACAGTACAATACATACCCCGCCGATCATCTCAAAGTGGTCCTGTCTGTTGAAATCAATGAGCTTTCCGTTGAAGAACCACTTGAAAGAGAGATCCAAGGAGGAGTCTCTGGACACCTCACAGGGCAACACTATGCTCTCTCCCACTGTGGCATCCAAACTTAGAGGGGGGACGGTAATCTTGGTTGGCTCTGTTACAAGACAAAGCGTATGTTGCAGTATTTATGCCAAAAGTAGCCTGCTGAAAAAAATGACAGTTTTTATTAGTGAAACTGAGAACAGCCTCTCTTCATACTTATAATGACTATAAGCCTTCAATATATTCACTTTAAAATTGTGTCTGTCTCTGCAAATTCAATTAAGATGGGTTATTTTTTGCAGGAAGGGGTTATTGATAGTGTAGTGGGTGAATAATAAAACACATTCCAATCACCATGTCAAATTAAGGGGAAAACGAACACTTTCTGTACAGCCATTAGTTATTAAAACAGCCAAATCGAAAAGGGAAAAAAAACACTAAAGCAGCTCTTTTTAAATTAACATGCAATGTGTGACGTGGAGGGAACAGCAAAACGTGTCCCAGAGTAGTGTAGACCTGGGGTTTTCTCCACTCTGCTGTGTGAACAATAACTCACAACTGACAAAACCACGGATGAGTTATGTTCCTGTCAACCCCACAGGAACATAAAACAACTATATATTTCATTATCAATTTCATGCTTGGGTTAGAATTTTCTTTCCTTAACACAGGTTTAAACCATCTGCTTAAAAGGGAGTAAAAACCTTTGTCCGGAAAAGCACCTTTTACGACCAGCGCTCCAGTACTGCTTGACGTTCCAAAGGGGTTTCTGGCTACACAAGTATACCTGCCTCCATCCGCCTTGCTTACGTTCGTGATACGAAGAGTGCCATCCTGCAGGATAATCCGCCTAAGGAGATTAGAGACAGACTCTTACCCATCATGATTATATGATTGATTTGATTATTATCTTACCAATATGCATATATACAGGTTGATTTCTATCCATCTCAAATGCTAACCGACCTCTCCTAACAGATTCTCATCTTAAATGCACATTTGTATATTCACAACAGAGTAATTGTCTTAGTTCAAGCAGAACAGATCTGCTGTGGGGGTTGACATGGTATCAACAGCACAACAGATTCAATGTTTACATTAATAGGGGACACAGCGGGACATTAAGGCAATTAATGGCAAGGAAAGAAGAAGAGGGCTACATTGCAGATTGCGTATTCCCTCTGAATGGAATCTGTACTTTACCTGCAGCCTTCCCATTACACAACACGTGGAGGATTCTATCCACACACTAAAAAGCAATTTGCAAAAGGTAATAAAAGGAACTATGATTATGCTATCTCACTTGAAGGAGACAGTCTGGACTGGGAGAGAAATCAGGAAATCTTACAGTGGGAGAATAGTTGAATGGGACGTGAAATACAAATCAGTCCTGTCTCATTGGAATATGCATGTGCACTCAATTCATTTCACAGCTCTTCCCAGGTCTTTCATTTATTCTGTGATCGCAGATCTTCAAACAATAAGCCACTTGCATGTAAGATTTTGTCTTTAAGTTGCTTTTGCTTTATTTCTCACCATGCCCCTTGCTATCGTAGGGCCTCATATTGAATGTTCCATCCTGTTATTTTCAAAATTCGGTGGAAACCTTGCGAACACATAAATGATGCTGACAATGACTCACTATTGTGAGCTTCTGTTTCAGTAAATCAAACAGAAAAGCTGTGTGAGATGCGAGCAGAAAGCTCAGAAATCAAACAATTTCTCTGTAGCTCCCACGAATAAATATGTATTCACTTTGCCTGAGCTGAGACCCAGGGAGCATGTCAGACATTGGGTGCTTTGCGCTGATTTATTGACAAAAATATCAAACATTGAGTGATGGAGGCACACTGAGAACATGACCTGGAGGGCAATGAGCTGCAAAACAAATACAAGCGCAAAGAAGTATCTGCTTTGCGAACAAACTCTGTTCCGCACTATGCATTTCTATTCTCATCCCGAAGCAGTGCCTGTGTAATCACTTCTTTCTCCTTTTCCTCATGACCGACCCGTGGAATATGATAACTAATCAATTCGGTGCTCACATGTTGAGGCAGGTCTTGGGATCTACGGAACGTTTGTGGGGAAAAGGCAGTACATATTGATTGGAGCCACGACCCTGAAGAAGCAGACTTTAGAGAATAGCCCAGCACAACCTGAGTTCCTTCTGGTAACACTTCATCTGAGGCAAAACCACGCGGTGCAATTAAAAATGCAGAATCAGAGGGAGCATATGTCTGGATGTTAAAGGAAGACTTTGAATGAAAGCCGGACAGCTTCTCACTCACTTTCTCCTCCCTTCTCTTTTATCTCCCTATTTGCACATGCACAAAGTGACTCAGACACACATGGAAACACACACTTAGACACACATGGAAACACACACACACACACACACACACACACACACACACACACACACACACACACACACACACACGTGTTGCAGAAGCACACAGAAAAACACACACGATGACATATCCACAATAAAGATACACATGCAAGGCCATGCACTCATTATTCAGTGGGTATGTGTACCGTATATTTTCTGAGCTCAGATTAGACAGAAAGTCATGACTCATGACATGAGGTGCCCTATCATGTTCTGCAGCCGGAGGCGCAGTTCTCATTTTTAATCAATGAAAGCTGGAGGTCTCTGTCCTCGTAACAAGACTTTACTAAGCATCCTCTTCTTTGTGTTAGTTCAAGAGCTGTGGACACTGTTGGAGACATGGGGGAATCTACTAGCATTCTATCACATCACAATCACATCAATATCCATAACACATACAATGACCTTCAAACCTGAAAAGAAATGCTGTGATACAAGACAATAAAACAGATGATAATGAACTAATGGTTCTCTTTTTAAACCACCGTGTTTGCCTTGGATTTACAGGTGAACTGGGAGCAATGGGGAGGGTTTTTGCAACGACATCTAAGGTCCCCTTGAGTACAGACATAAATAACAATGAGCTCCAGAGAGTAGCATGGCCTCAGCGGGAGGCCTCGATAACGCGTGCCATCAATGGCATGAGCAGTGAAGCATATACTTTGCCCTACCTCTTGCTGTCCTTCAGGAACTCAGTGCCCCTCCGCCAGGCGATGGTGGCCCTGGGGGAGGCATGGGGACGACACTCCAGGACCACCTCCCCCCCTCGCTGGATCAACGTTGATTTTTTCACCGGGCTCTTGGAGAAGTCAGGTTGGGAGGCTGAAGGAGAAGCACCGTTTTAGCCCAATTGCCGTCTTTCAGGAGGGACAACAGCTGTGCATCAGGCTAGCCCATCATAGTCAATTAAAAAAAACTTCCCTCAAAAAACCCATGGCTGCCTCTCTTTATGGAGTAATTATGCAAATTGTAATGAAGCCGTGCCTCAGTGAGTACATACGTTTTTTTTTTTCCTTTACTTTTCCTCTTAAAGCTATTGCTGGCACTTCAAAAAAAAAAATGTAACGTGTATTAACCTGGTATTACCTCGGGATTGATCCTTCGTAATTAGGACAGACCAAATAGCTTACCCACAACCTTGAGCTCAGCACTGGCATAGATAGCCCCTTGTTCATTCTCTGCCACACACTGGTACATCCCCGAGTCAGTTAGGTTGATCCTAGAGATGGACAATCGGCCCCCTTCAACAATAATTCTTCTCTGAAACACAGGATTTTCTTTTTATTAATGTCACTTATGCCTGTTTTACAAGTAAAATAAATGATTAATTTGGCTTAACTATTTATTATATCAAAACATCTGATGCCAGTCAGCTTTAGTTATGAATAGTACTAGTGAAGAAGGCACGATCTAATTTCCTGTGACCTTTACTGCATCTTGTGTGTGAATATGCTTGTGTGTGTGTGTGTGTTTGTGTGTGTGTGTGTGTGTGTGTGTGTGTGTGTGTGTGGGGGTGGGTGGGTGGGTGGGGGCTAAAGATCAAAATAAACTTTAAATTAGACAGGCTAATAAGTTATAAAGCTACATACAAATTGTTATTTAAATTGTCCCCAAAGTGTTGTACTACACACTTGGAGTCGATATACCCTTGGAGCCCAATACCCCCTTTAATGTTTTAAAAATAAGTTCTTCCCAAAAAAGGTTGGAATTAAAACACAAATATTTTCATTCCCACCATGTGTATTCCTTTGGTTTACATTGCTATAAAATACAGAAAGATGAATGTTGTAACTCCACTTATTCCACACAGAAATCCTAAATCCTGGACTGGAAAATAGAAATGGCACCATGCAGTAGTAGTAACAGATGATTACATTTCAAGCAGGGGATTCTCCTGTGTGTTGGAGTTTCATTTACCTGTGGTGAGCTGCAGGTGTGTGCACTATAGAAATGACTCATTCAACCAATATAGAATGGTCTAATACTCCTGCTTTTTCACTTTGTGTACCACAATGAGAATGGAAAAAGTTAAAGGATTGTAGCCAAGTTTGGACAATCTCAAGGATTTAACTCAATCTCCAGTAATGTTACTGTCTTCACCATCATCACCATCATGTTATCACAAAGTTTAGGGCTAAGCACAAACATCCTTATCTGATAAAGCAAGCAAAAATCCTACTATGAGAATGTCTTGTTGAGCGATTAGACTGAATCATATATTTTTGGTCTGCAAATCATCTTTATAAAAAAAACCTGTACTGACCCTGGAATTGGGTTCCTTCATTGTGTGCATGGCATCAAGAAATCTAGACATTGGTAGGTCGTTTTGGAGACCAATTAACCTAGTGTCAGAGAGTTTGGTCTTTGACCGGTGTTCCAGCAGAAAAAGTGCCAACCTGGACTGTTCTGAAGTGGCCAGCAATAAGTCAACATCTATAACATGTTAACATGATCTGAAAAGAAGAGTTGGGAAAAGGTGCTCTTCAAATCTAGGAGACTTCGAGCAGTTTGCATTAGGCAAGTGGACCCAACTGCCAGTCAGTTTTTCCACTTGTAAAGTTTTGCAAAGGAACACTGCCAGGGCAAAATCATTTGCGCCACAGCAAAGGACAACATTTTTTGAAAAAAAAATTCAGTACAAATGCAATCTCCAAACTTTTAAAACTGCACATTATCTCTTTCTGCCTAAACGCGCTTAGAAGCTATGCTGTTTCCCCCATAGAAATCTGTATGTGCAGTCCAGAATAGCGGAGGTCTGTTCTGGCTGTAGCAATAATTTGCACCAAAGCTTATGGAGCTAAGTGAATTTAATTTCGTAGAGACTTTGAGCGAATCCAAGATTTGTGCGGCTACAAACTTGATTCAAACTTGTAGATTAAAGAGTTGTATCTGTAAAAAAGACTTGCAACTTGAACATTTTTCCAACATACGGATGAAGTTCATTCCGTAAGGTTATTTATATTATATAACAGAACATTGACACAATTGCAGACAACAAATACCATTTAGAATATAAACATATGAGGAAATTATGTACAAAAAAAAAAATACAAATTTCAGAAGTATCAATATTTTTGTAGAAATTGAGAGTCACCTCTGGTACCAATGACTGGCCATTCCTCAACCATCTGTAAACAGGTTTGGGCTTCCCACTTGCTCTACATTCCCACTGTAGATTAGCCTCAATAGCCATATGAGCATCCCTTAATGTTTGAGTCCAGTGCAGATTCTCAACATCTATTAAACAAGAAAACAGCAGAATTTAGTACGATTTTTGCTCTATTGACAGTTTGGAAAAATATTTTAATGGGCAGTCTCGTTAAGGACAAGGCATTTCCCATTGGCTGAAAAAAGAAAGTAGGACTAGATTAAGCTTTAACTTCTTATTCATCCGCTATGCACCAATGGTTAAAAGCAGAATTCTGGTTGCCAAGGGACAGCTTAGGCACTTCATAAGGACAACACAGCTAGGTTAATTGGCAAAAACCAAGTCCATCTAATCCTGTTTTTAAAATGTGGTTTTGTAATGAGGGCAACATTCTTGACATGTGACATTCCACTCATGGACCTGCTAATTTAATTAAGCACACAACTTTACAGACAGCGGCATAATGCCTTCAAGACTAAGAATGACAGAATCTTACAATTTGCCTCACTTAAATCAGACAAAGATTGAATTGAGTTGAATACAAAAATATACCTACTATGGAACACGAGTTGTCCTTTGGCAACACTTCTTCCTCTTGAGTTCTCAGCAACACACTCATATAGGCCGGCGTCCTCTGGGCGAAAATATGGAATTTCCAGGACCCCATTGGAGTGGTTGATTTTGATCTTGCCGGGGAAGGGATTTCCATCGGCCCTCCTCCATGTGATGGAAGGCACCGGACTGCAGAGGTCACAGAAAGGTCACACAGAGAGCTTGTGCACACTGACATCGGCTGGTAGTCTACAGCTCTGCTTAGAGCCATGAAAGATGTCTGGACAATTTACAAATGTGGCATTCCGCCAAGCATAGAAATTATGTTTCACACTAATAAAGGCAATACTTACTTTCCCAAAGCAAAGCATTCCAGTTTCACAGATGATCCTTTAGAGACATGAAGAGTTTCGGGAAACTGAACGTCGATCTTAGGTTCATACTCGCCCATCACAGCTTCAAGGGGGATATCAATGAATCACTTTATTTCAAACGCAAAACACAACTATCAAGTTTAAGGTAATTCATATGCCATGCAAAGGAGACTAGTGCAGAGCCGCTCGCGTGTTGCTGTGGTTTACAACAGCATTTGACTCAGCGAATGGATGACTTTGGATTACATACTGTATTTGAATCAGCTCAAATCTTAAGTGGTAGGCATAACCAGTTCTAATAGGGTCTCTGAGGCAAACTTTCCTGTACTGAGCACGCTTGTGTATGTGTGTGTGTTCGTGTGTGCGTGTCAACATATGCTTGTGTGTACAGTCTGCAACTCGGGATATGTAAATGTGTGCTTTCATGCGTAGGGAAGGCATTTCCCGCGCAGCCCTGCAAAGCGTGGAGATTGTGAATACGGCACAGCCTCGCCCGTGAACACCAGCAAAACAAACAGCAACATGCTCGAGACAACCGATATATCTCCTCGTCCTCCCCTCCCCTCCCCGACACGCTCTTGGCCGGTTCAACGGCCAGGATAAGCAGCAGCAGCAGCAGCAGCAGCAGCAGCAGCAGTAGGTCTGCGGGGCTTTGCTCACCGTCTCTTCGGAGCACCACGGGAGTGGGCGAGCTGTACACGGTGGCGTTGGTCATCATGTTCCTCACCACACAGGTATAGTTGCCCACGTCAGAGGCCTCAACCTTGGCTATGTACAAGTTGCCCGTCCGCTGGGAGACGAAGCGACGTGTGTCCTGCTGCAGGAGACTGGGACGTCCGTTGAACACCCAGGAATATTTGATCTCTGTCAAAAGAGGAGCCCCAAAGCGGGTCGGCAGCGAATCGGGATTATCTACACAGAACAGGACACTCCTTTCAATGACATCTGAAAAATATGCCGGGGCATATGGAATGGATATCAGATCAGCTCTGCTTTTAGAGCTATGAAGAAGGGAAAAATTGAGACGACGACAAAAGAAATGTAATTTACTGGCCCACACGCTCCACAGATGGCAGCTCATCCTTGACAGCCCCTCCACCATTACCGTACATGACTGATCTAGAAGGATAAAGTAACCAGCTTAACAGATTGAATCGCAGTTATAATTCCTCTGTCTCTCTACAAAAACATCATTTCATGCGTTTATCTTTGGGGCCTGTCAATAAGGGAATTCAGTTATAACCCCCCACCCCCACCCACAACCACATAACAACTAGGAGGGGAGCTATTGACTTTGACAGTAACACTCTATATTGAAAATATGACAATGATCTAAGGTTAAAGAGCCATGATAGACAGCCGGAGAGGGACTGTCAGAGAGAGAGGTAGACAGAGCAATCAAAGAGGGAGATGGGTGTGGGAGTGGGGTCAAGAGACATCGGTGTCAAATTAAGAAAAGCCTATTAAATAGGTCTGGTAAGGGAAGCTGCAAAGGTCTTGGGTGTCAGAGGGATCCTTTGTGATCAAGTGCACATTACATCCTGCAGTCTTCCTTTGACTGGGCAGACTGACAAAAAAAAACCCACTTGCTTCCTTGAGGGAGACAGTTATTAAAATCATTAAAGTAAGCGTCAGGGCAGACACTGACAGACCTTTTGTGATCAGGGACTCGGACTAAGTGGTTCGGCTTTAGGCCTGTGGTCTCAGAGCAACAGAGGACTTACAGGCACAGAATTTTGTATCATCTGTCGGAATTTAACACTAATGGTGTAGCAGATAAGCTGGGTACTGCGCATTTAATGGCAAAAGCATGAAACTTTCTCCAGTGTTATAAGGCAAGATCAATTTAGATCAGTCATAGATTTATTTTAATTTTTTTCATTTTTTTTCTATTTAAGGTAGGATATATATATATATATATATATATATATATATATATATATATAGGCTTATGAGGCATAACAGCCTCAACACTGGCGTTACAATAAAGATAACTGTTTCCAGGCTATGTCCCAGAGATGGCTTTATTTCGGCGAGAAATTTTGTAAATTGTGTGACAACAGTTTTAAAATGGACAATAAAGGAATAAAGGCCATTTTTGGGAGTGGCTGATAAAGTGCTATCCATCCATTGCATCCTTGTGGCTATTGATTCAGTTGAAAACAGAGTGGCGAAATACTGGTGCACTGGCGTGAAATTGTGCTGGTGGCGCGGAAGGGCTGCAGGAGTGCGAGGCACTTTGAGGGTCTGCTAATCAGTAGCGCACAGACACCGAGCAGACTCACAGCTGCGCTACGGGATAAACGCTCCCCCAGCAACGGGCAGCCGACAGGAGCCTTTTATTACCAACAGACACCCTGCCCACACAGGGGGAAGTGACAGCTGGGAAGTAGAGCACTGGAGACTTTAGAGATGACAGGATGGTCACAGGTCATAGGGGCTGAAAGTGAGCTTGGGGCTAGGATGTGTGAGGCTATGAACTATGTATGTGAAGGTGTGGGTTCAGTGAGAGTACAGGTGAGAGTGGCTCCGGAGATCCAGTAGATGCAATCAGAAAGGTTCTTTGGCAAGGAAAAGGAACTATTTCCCAATATGAAAAAAACATGTGGCTGGAGTAATGCCAAAATGTAGGAGTAAAAAACAAAGAGAACTACCATTGCTGAGGAGAGATAGTGAGCCTGAAAGGGAAGAACAATGAAGCCGGTGGAGGAGAGAGTGAGAGGGAGGCAGCAGACAATGTGTCAGAGTTGGTACCTCCATTATGGGGTGGGGGACCACATAGCAGAACCACGGCTTGGCCCTCTCGCACTGACACCGTGTTCCTTGCCTTTTTGTTGAAGTTCTGCAGAACTGTGGGGATAAATCAAGATAGAGGTGTGATTACTTTTAGTTTCTACAGAAAACACTACAGCCTACAGTTACTATCAAGACAGACAGAAGAGAGTCGAGAGCAGGTGGCCATATTTGCCCCTCCAGGTCGACAGCAGGCTTTCCCTTTTCATTAAATGCTGCTGCGTTAAAGGGAAAAACAAACAGCACTATGAAATACCAACCCAAGCCCATGGAAATACCAACCTAGTCCCAGGAGGGATCTAGCAAATATCAGGAATAATAATTCCAAATGTCAGTTGATTAAATGCTTTTGCATGAGTCACATCAGTTGAAAAATTAGTTTTAATGTAGGTACGTATTTTGATTACCCAACGCATAATAGTGTGATTCCAAACCTTTAAGGTCACAAAATAGATACGCACAGTAGTGACAATTTGTTCAATTTTAGAGTGTATTTGATTGAGATAAAGCAACCATCTGCTGTTGAAACTCTCTAGGTGACAAGCTTTTGTCGCGACAAAACGTTAATCCAGTGTCAAAAAGATGCTAAGATTCAGACTTATACACTGATCGCTAATGGATCTGCAGGATTACCACATGTCAGCACAGTAATTACCCAGAGTAACATCTGTTTTCAAATTAAAAGATGCCTCCATAATGAGGAGAAAAAAACATTACAGGTTCACAACCTGAATGATTTGCCTGTGCTGTGATCAATCGGGCATTAAATCCCAGCAAATGATTCTCCATTAACCGTACCCTCTCAAGAATAACACAAAGATCAATGTCTCCAACAGAAGTAATCAAAAAGTACTTGCAAAACCATACTTAAAAAAATGGAATAAAAGACTCACAAGCAAACTGTACTTTGGCCTTCCTGCTGACTATGGTTCCAAACATGTTGGTGGCTGTACATTGATACACGCCGCCATGTTGAGCTACATTGGGGTTATTGATCAGCAGGTTTCCCTCTACTAGGCTGTAGTTTAAATTCAGGTCAATATCAATATCTCTGCTTGCAATCTTCCACCTGGAAACAGAAAGGTTAGTGTTATTCATTAGTATGTGCATGTGCGGTACATGGGAAGAACTACATTTAGTCTGACTTCTGTAAGCACACACACAAACACAAATAGCTCTTCAACGTACTCCATGTTGTGGAAGGGTCAACTTCCGTAAGTTGTCCACTTGAAGCTTACTTGTAATGAGGAGGCGGGTTTCCCTTGGCTTTACAATTGATGAACACCTTGTTGTCTTCAGAACTCAGTGGGAATATGCTGTCACTTGGCTCCTGCGTGAAGACAGGTCCATGGCGAGTATTCCTCTCTGGATTCAGGAACACAGCCAAGTTTACATTGTGCATTGTCAACGGCAAAAGTGGTGATCGTCTCTGCTAGTTTCACTATTTATTGCTTTTAGCACAGGCACATAGCAGGTAAACAGATAATGAGATGTGAAAAATCCCCCCAAATACTCCAGTACAGTAAAGGTGCAGCAAAGGCCGACCTACTCATATAACAAAACATTTTCTATTTATCTGTTTCTGTTTCAACTCACAACACGAACCTAACTCGTGTTGGCATACCAGCAACATGCATGACTGCTCAGTCAAGACAGCCTGTTGTTTCGGTAGGTTGAAGTCAAAATATCAATACACCAGAGTAATTAACCAGCGTTGCACTAATTACTCTTGTGAAATGTAGCATTCCCCCCACGCTCATAACGTACGTTTCTTGGAACCTATCTGTTCCGCTGCTGAAGAGTATGTTAATGTGTGCCAGTGGCTTGATGCAGCTACACCTACTCTGATGTTCCTTTTGAATAGTCAGTTTTTTCCTCTTTTAGGACGTGATTATTTTCTGGTACAGTTATCTAACCTTGACGGGGACAAAGTAAAGTGCTCCCTCCCGCATCGTCATCATCCTAATGAGAGCTGGAGAGTTATTTGCCTCGGGTGAAGGCCTCCTCTCTTGTTCTCTGAGGGAGGTGCTTCATTTTTACCCCCTTTTCTTATGTCCTTGAATGATGAATGGACCTTTTGCAGTGGGGCTGTGTCAATTGGGGAAATGCTGTGCTTCCTCTCGATGTGTGCATGAGAGAAGAGGTCTGCCCTTTTTCAGAAAAACTTCAGACCCCTCCCCTCTCTACCTCAGCGAAACTAATCGTGAGTCACACATAAACAAACACACAAATAAACATTGTGAAGTTAATTAGGATTTGTGTGCATGGATGTGCATTTGAGATATTGAATGGGTAGAAGCATCCACGGCTAACTTGTCAACGTCTTTGACATATACTCAGTGTGAAGCCCCTCAATATTATTTCTCTTTCTACAGGCTGTATAGATATGTGCCCCTGGAAAAGTGCTGACTTCAGATGAAATGCTAAATCAATGGAAATGGAAGCATAAATAACAATACAATAGCCACCTACTCCATCTACAGTATACATTTAAATACATTTGTCTGATGGCTTGTAAACAGTCTGCTTGACTTCAATTTATATCTGTCAGCCAGGCGTCATATTTAAATCCCTCTCTGCAACAGACCGCATAGGTTATAATATCCAGATTTAACATTATGAGAGTTTGAGCTGTCTAAATGTAGGAGCTCTACCGAACACTACAACCAGGTCTTTCAGATGTAAGGAAAGTATCCAATGTGGTTTTGCTGTTTGCTTTTCGACTGGTGCAGCATTCTGCTCAGGTGTCCAGGCACTTTTATCGGTGAGACTGGGCTTTGAAAACGTTGGTAGAGTTACTCTCATTCTTGACATGCCAATTGTGTGTTTTTGAGTAAGGCTGGCATTTTTACTCTGGCAAGTTTAATAAAATTACAGTCTTTTTTTTTTATTTATGTGTGACACCTTAAATAGCAGTTTCAGTCACCAGCCATAATAACCCCATGTGTCTCTGTATGCTTGATCTTAGGAAACGATTTGCATCAGGAGCACATGTAGCCAGAACTAAAAGCCCGATGTGCTTGCATCAACGGTGCCTTTTGCTAGCCTTTTAAAATCTGCCACAATGGTAACCAATATTCTACTTGATGAGATTACACCTTGGTAGAGAGGGTCCATGCGGTTAACTCAGATATAAGCTATCCTCCTTGTCACACCAATCAACTACTCGCATAGTCCCGTTGGTATAACGTGTTCTTTTTAATCACACTTTCACTCAGGCATTGCCCCCCCCCCCCACACACACACACACACACACACTCACACACACCACCGTTGGTATGCTGTTGCGTTGCTGTCAAGTGTTGCTTGCTATGCGTTTGCTGGTGTAGTTGCTCACCCAACGACCACCTCCACCCCACCTCCACCCAAGCATCCACCTACTTTGGGTCTGTTCTGCATTTGTGAGGGGGAATCTGCAGATATCTGCTGCCTAACCATGGTTGTTCATTTCGTATTTGAGATGTACATGCCTGGGTTGGGGAGCATCCGGAGAACAACACTCATGACGCTAAGATTTAAATTGTACTTGTAGGCTTAATAACTTGTCAAATGTATTTGTAAGTTGTCTTGGCACGTTACTTTCGGAAGAAATGGAAGTACATTCTACCTAATATGTTAGAACCATATCTGAAAGAAAAAAAAACAACAACAACAGTCCAGTTATCCCAAGAGATTGAATTTGTGGCACATAATGCCCACTATAACCAATAATATCCACAGCCAACACCTCACTACTTTTAGCAAAGATTGGAGAAAGTTTTCAAACAATTCTTTGTTCAGATCAAATGTTGAGAGAAGTTATAAAAGTGCTGGCCACATAACAGCATGTGCCCTTTAAAGCAAGATAGGTATTTAGATGAAAGGATAAAATAATATTTAAAGAAATGTACAAAAAAGAACTGAATGCACCTACAGAGAGGAGTATGCAGATCATGTGCGGTAGCAAAGGCAGCTTAGGGGATTTCTTACCAGCGAGACACTCTTTGAGTGACAGAAGGATTAACAGTTCCCATGGCAACAACATCTTCATTTTCCAAGGTCAAAGATTTCCTTTCTGTCCATCCAATTGCCAGAGAAAGAGAACTATTTCCTGGATATACTCTCCTCCTTTGGCTGTGGAAAAAAGAGAGAGGAATGAGCAATGTGGGAATGATCCTTCCAATACATTCTGAGCTTGGTGGAAAACTGAGCTGGAACTTGAAGAAAACCAGGGAGCCATTAATAATTCATTTATCCAAATAAGCAGAGCCCAGATCCCGAGCCGGAGGGGCAGCTACCAGCTGATCCAAAGGTGCTGATATTTAGTATATACATTCCGCTGCTACTCCATCTCCCAAGAGAAAGTAAAAAAAAAAAGAAACAGGAGCAAAAGATGAGCAAAGCCTTGTGCCAAAGGCAATGTTTAGATTTCCTTAAGACTCTTGGTTAAACACGTTTACGCTGGGAAAATGTGTAATGCATTTACAAATCTGCATGGGTTTCTTTGCTGGTATATCACAGACCAGGTTAACAGGGGCACTGTGTCCAGCTAAAAGGGCAGAGGATACAACAAAGTGGGAAGATGGATTAAATTAACCTGCCCTTTTTTTGAGAAGAAAGAATCATAGGGAACAATCCATTGGAAGGCAAGGCATTCAATCCACTTCAACACACACCAGACAGACATTCTATTTACCATTGATCAAGATTGCATACAATTCAACACAATTCTTCAACTGAAAGCAAAAATGTGGCTTTTCACATTTTGACGGCTGATGTATGTTAAAAAAAAAAAGTAAAACATGAGTGACTTCAAAATGTGAATTCATTGTTCAATCAGAATGCTGTTTGGTATTACTTTTTATCTGCACTAAAAGCGGAAGGTAATTTTTGTTGTTGTTGTCTATGCCTGTTAAACAATGCAGAGGACTGGACCCAAAATGCATGTTGTCGTGGCCATCAACATGCAGTCAATAAACTGCTGTCCACATATTCAAATAGGTCTTTCCAATTTTATTCACCAGTGTTGAATATGAATTATCGCAGAGACGTCCAAACCTCTTGACTGCTTAAGAGGATTTGGAATCTGTTGAATTACATTTCTTGTCAGGTTACCGAAAGGTTTCTATTTAAATCAGACGTCCAATAAACCTAAACTGATGGACAATTCACCTGAAATTGACATCCATACTTCAAAACAGGACCAATATTTGAAAAGACATGTAAAAACATGCAAAAATAGCTTATTCCATGGTTAAAAAGTACAGATTGATACATTAGAGTAGCTTAATAAGAATCAGGACGAAAGTACAAGTATTTTGGTTGGCATCTAGATAAACAACTTTTGAAACAAGGTGAGAGCTTCAGCATGGTGACAGGGGTGGAAGTGGTAGATCATTGCATAAATATGAGAGCAGACTAGATCAGATAAGAAGTCATGGCTACTGGCATTGGTAATATTTCTGCTCCTCAGTCATCTGTATTGATTTGGTTTCCATTTTTTAACCTCCTGACTTTTTGTTTGTCATTCTTCCCGCAGTCTTACAATGCACCTTAATCAAATATGGATGGATTAGTCAATAACTGGATTCTTGTTTGATGCCTTTCCTTCAAAGGGATGAAGTATGTGTGTCATAGAGACAAACCTGATGAGGTTACAATTTTGACCTAAAATTAGATGCCACTCTCTCCCTATTACTAAATAATAAATGTTGTCAGAAGAACAAAAATACAATGATTATTGTCCATTTGAGAAAGCGGTAAGTAGTCCATCTGTAGTGATTGTACAAGAGATAAAAATGTGCAAACTTTACAAGAGCAAACTATTTAACAACAGTTTAGGGGTCCACTTTAGTCCTAAGACTATAAAAAGGTTAACGGTCTCTTAGCGACGCAAGTTCTGTTGCTGGTAAATTGTTTTCAGCGGCCCACAGGGGGTGCTAATCCTTCTTAATATTGACTCATGTTAAAAAGAAGCCTTTACTATTCTGACTTCCCAATGTTCAGTTTTTGAATGATAGAGCTGACGACTACCACCTGCAATGAGGGCTGCATCTTCTTTACCTGAGAAAGGAGTGTTTTGCTCCTGTTAATAAAAGCCTGATGAAGCCTATACCATTCCCATGTAGGTTTTGTAATGATGCCTCTCTTTGCATGAATACGTTTGAATGTTAATTGTTTGTGAATTGAAAACCGTTTCCCCAAATCTTCCAATACCTGTGGCAATGAGGCTCACTGAGAAATTACATACATTTTTGGGTACTTAGTTGATTGTGGGAACGGAGCAGCCATTGCAGGTCATTGCAGAGGTTGTCTAACAAGCCCCTCAAGCCTAAAGTCATTAGTGTCCTCGCTCAGCCAAATGATCGATGCTAATTTATGTTCGCTGTAGTCAGCTGTCCAGTTTCACTTTCAAGCTGATCAACCTGCTTTTGTCTCCAAGCATTAAGCAAGCGCATCCTTCCCGATAGCATGCAATGTCAAACCCATGAAGCTGTTTGCATTTGCCCATGGACAACACAGAGATACAGAGGTGCAGAGCTCCGGATCCCATAGAGTACAGTAGGGGCTGGGTAAGAGCTGGCACCGTTCCTTTTGTCAGATAGTACAACTCTCTTTTAATGATGCATAGGTCCTGAGCCTCCTTGGGGAAGACGTGTTTTTTGGTCACAGCCCAGAAATTTAAAGTAGTTGCTCATGATCCCCATGATTAATTTATATACCCGAGTAAGAATACAATGGTAATAATTCTTGTGCCCAGCGGACAGTGGTCGCAGGTGTTGGAAATACCAAGTGGGATGAAGCCGAGCTAATGGTGCCTGCAAGGGAAACTATCTGTCAGGGATAATCTCTAATAACACTGTGGCATAGATAATGTGCTTTCCCTCTCTCCAAGCCCCATGATTTGAAGATGGCTGGAGATTTTTTTTTTTATGAGATATGGATATTGACGTGGCCATATGTACTACAGTTTTGACCAGTTTAACGTTTGGTACTTATTAGCAGCACATATTGGGAAATCCACAAGTGGAGGGAAAGGGTGCGTCGGAGGTGTGTGTGTGTGTGTGTGTGTGTGTGTGTGTGTGTGTGTACCGTTCTAGTTCATTAGTTCCTGAATAATTGGTCAAACACATGACTACCGAGATTAACATCTGCAGCCCTGTGAGATGTAATTACTGCATGTTTTCGACCATAGCACAATGAATAAGACCAACATGTAGCGCTACTCTCTCCTGGCACGATATGATTTCACATTTTAAGTATAATTAGCACTGAGCATTAAGACCAGCTCAACTAGGCCATGTCTCTGAAATTAAAATGCTGGGTGTTACCATACTTAAACAGCGTCTCACATACACACAAAAGGCAGACTCAGAGTAGTGAAATAGTATACCTATTAAATAGACTGAATTATGTCTTGCCCATAAGCTTCCATTTACAGCCTAATCATATCACAGCCTGCCTATCCAAAACATTCCTGTAAGCCTTCTGATCTCTGGTTACTGTCCGTCCATATCCAGTCACAGGGGAACCAGAGCCGTGCTCCGGCTAGGGCTATGGTAGGTGGATGTCAATCACCTTTCACCATCAGTGATACAAACACATTACAAAAGGGAAGGAGAAGAGTATTGATGGGTAGCATCCTGCTATTATTACCTTCTTTGCTTTTAAACTTTCATCCTGAATATGTGGAAGATAGCAAAAAACACAACTAGTATTTGGAATTAGCTACTAGCCAGCTTGTTTAGCATATTGAGGTAGTAAGAGTATTGCTAGTTTTGAGGCTCACAAACGTCAGGAGAATATAGGCCAATACTGTTTCCAGTGACCAGTAATCAAAAGTCACTGACAGGTTGCACCACAATAATGTGACACAGGTCAACGCCAACCACAAGCATTACAAATAGTAAAAGTCAAAGTCTCACAAGCACGTTAGGAAAAGTATTGCGTAGAGCCCAGACTACACAGCTAACAGAAGGAAAAGGACTAGAGCCTGACGGCTCAGACCGATACTGGATTTTTGGGGATGATACAATATTAGGGAGTAAAACCTTTCAGATATTGATATATCGGCTGATATTCTGTGCATATGTTAACACACATTTTTAGCAATGATCTCAACATTTTTTATTATCAATCACTTGACAAAGACATGATATCAAATATCGTTTGAATGTTTATGTTCCTTGTTTTATTGTTTTACGTCTGTTCTGTTTTATGCTGATGTTTTCCTCTTGGCCTTGTAAAAGATATATCTATCTCAATGGGTCTAAAACGGGTCTCTTGTCCCACTATGTTAAAGAAGCAATTTTAGTGTTCCACTCATGTTATTTTTTCTAAAGACATCCACTTTAAGGAATAAACAAAATATTTTTTCCTTGTTTCGCAGATACCGATATATCTGTGATGGGCCTATATCGGCTGATAAAATCGGTCTGGCTCTACAAATGACTTCAGTTGATGCAGCTCTATCTCAGCAGTAACACCCGTAGGTACAGTGTGTGATTCATGTGGCAGCATGTTTCCTACTGATTGAGTACTCACAGACTAAGTGGAGAGAGATCCAGCTTCTTCCAAAGCAGATGCTGAGGCACAATCAGCTATTCATCTGGTGAGAGAGAGAGAGAGAGAGACAGACAGACAGACAGACAGACAGACAGACAGACAGACAGACAGACAGACAGACAGACAGACAGACAGACAGACAGACAGACAGACAGACAGACAGACAGACAGACAGACAGACAGACAGACAGACAGACAGACAGACAGACAGACAGACAGAGAGAGAGAGGCTGTGTGAGCAAAATTGTTAGGCTTGAGCAACTGAAATGCTTGCAGTTTTGGGAGCTGTGCTGCATCAATGGGATCTGTCACAAAACCCACAGCCCTCACTGGGATCATTGCTTTGTGTTCTGTTGCTTCAAGCATTCACGCAATCATAACATTAACATTGACAGTTCAAGTTGAGTCCCTTGAAGCCCACCAAAGAGTCTCGGATTTCCCGGCCCCTCTGTTAATATTAACACTACACTATATGATTTATTGCTGCTTTGCAGTTCCAATCAGTAAATGCCTAAGTACAGTAGGAAGTCAGCCTATACCGCCAGAATAATCTACCCCAGTGAGGGCATTTTCGAAGAGCTATATAGCCCTTGCAAAGTGTTAGGATGTTTTTCTACACAACAAATCTAATTTCTTCGGGGATAACTGGGAAGTTCTATAAACACTCATTTATAGACACACACAAACCAATCACAATGACCTAAATTCGGTGCCTCTACAGCAGAGGCCATTTACTCAGTGTAATTTGGTTTCTAGCCTGGCAGACTCCAGCAGAGCTATCACAAAAAGACTGATTGTTTCTGCAGGTGGGTTGAGCCCCTATTTCAGTGGCCTTAATAAAAAGCACTCTGCATACTCTACCATGCAACATCAGAGAAGGTGTTTCTTCTCATGAGAATAATAACTATTCACCCACTCTCCCCACAACTTTGCTATATAAAGACGTTTTGTAACAGAGTTTAAGAAATTATTGTACGGTAGGCAAAAATATTGGATCCAGCACTAAGATAGGGCCACATAGCTACTTATGTACAGAACAAAATAATATGTGCTAAGGTCTCTTAAATGTTTCAAATTGGATGTTGATACTCTGGCACAAAATGAGTATTATTGATACATTACAATACATATTAGATTGTATGCAAGGTGATTGAGCCAACAGCTTCCAATGTGATCTGTAAATGACAAGAGAAGGAGGAGAAAAAAGAGAGGGGCGGGAAAAATTTTGCTGACAGCTTATAATAACATTACATTTTAAAAAGGCCAATAAATATAGACAGCATTGATATTCAAGATCTTGTTTTACTGGAATTGCTGTCTCAAATAGGACCCTAATGAGTGTTGGTCATACTTTATTGAATTAGTGTGATTTACCACAGCTTAGAATGGCTGATTATCCATGCATAATTATTGCCTCTGACGGGTGGATATTTAATCCACCTTACATCAACGTCAACTTTCTTCTTTCAATAAGGAATGAATATGGCACGTTAATCCCTGTTGGCTGCTATTTAACCTCACCCAACAGCAAATATAACTCTGACGAGAGTGGCGTAACCAAAATATATGTTTTTTTATGGTAACGTTAGGTCTCCTTATGGCTTTCTGGTACATTATGCAGAGTTGTCCTGTCATTTTCACATGATCGTACTGAGCTGTATAGTAAATAATTTCCCGCATCATTTATGTTCACAATGCTTATCTGGCAATTCTTTTAATGTAATAATTGAACTGTAAAAAATAAACGTAGTCGTTTTAACGTTTAACATCTTGAGAAAAGTTCTAAAATTTGTCAAGCACCTTTACTGACTAACTTGTGAACATTAATTTCAAGCTTCTTTCTCAGTGTCCCCTGAAAGGGGCTCTATTTTGTGCCCTTTCTTCAATGCTCAGGTATCAAGCAGCCTTTCCGAAACACCGCTAAGTGCCCAAAGCAAAGGAGTCACATTACTGCAGCCCCAGAGATTATGAATGATAGGGAAACTCTTTTTACATTCATTACAGTGCCACCCATGAATTATTCATCAAATCAAATTACAGGCTCCGAAATATTCAACTGTGTTGTATCAGGTCTTTTCTATTCAATTGCTCACTTCTAATACAAGTGATACATTTGCTGGCTGGGGATGTGCTGGCTCTATTCACTGTAGCTTAAGTAGAAACAGCTCTCTCGGTGGGCCAGACATCATTGGAGGGAATTGAACTCCTAAACAAAATAGTTGTTATCTTGTAAGAAATGTGAATTTCTGTAAATAGCCATTTTCTCTGTGACATTGTATGCCCTGTACAGGAAATGCCCTGAGGAAAAAATAAAAAAATGCTGATAGTGTAACACACGCATCATCCCACTGTATAATACCATCAGAGATCCTCGTTCTGTCGAGTTCTGTCGTCACAGCCCGGTTGTCTTGTTCAGTGGGGACTTGCAGCTGTCATTCACCTGAATAATGTCGGCGCAAGCAATGGTATCGCAGAGAAAGGAGAGAGAGTCGATCGTCTCCGCTAGGTCACAGAGTGAGTGACTAATTCTGCTAAAGGTTAGGTATGAACTGTGACCGCGCTCCTTGACAGAGATTTGACTGAGGGCCCACACCCAACAAAACAGGTCAATGCCCAGACGATTATGCCTCCCACAGCCATAGGAATCGTGAAGATGATATAGCTGGGGGTGGGATTGGAGGCTGGTGGTGAAGGGCATCAAAACAACAAACAGCAAGAGAAGACCACGAAAGATCAGGACGCTCTGATGTTGCCACAGATGACACCCCACCTAGATTTTTGTATTGGCTTTTAGG
>CM030173.1:34608516-34891016 GCA_017639675.1 Aplochiton taeniatus
ACATCGCTGATGACCACAGTCTGGAGGGGGCCCACTTCTTCTGTGTCATTGACTAAGCACACAAGCAGAGCATTAAGCCTACGGTGCAGTATGGGTGTAACCGAAGAATCTCCTCTGACATAGCGGAAAATAAGATAAGGATAATTCTACGGATAATCTTCCAAGGCAATTTGACAGTTAGACCCTTTTAGAATTTTCGAAGTGGCATACCTTTTTTGCATGTAAGTTGTTGATGCCGGCAGATGCAACAGTCTTTGCTATGAAACCTGTGTAATGTGAACCTAGTAAGGCCCGTGTGAAGATGGGCTTAGCCCTGGAACAGCTGTGCAGCAGAGTTGAAATGCCTCGGGTAATGTCGATGCCACACTGACAGCTGGCTGCATTATCCTCAGCATTTCACACATGACTTCCTTCACGGGGACTTCAAAAACCCACACTTCAAAGAGTCTATCAGCTTTATCGCGCTGGCACAATGAAAACGTCCGTCCTTCTGAAATACAGCGTGACACTTGGCCCTCTTGTGCAGCGGCAATATCAAACTCAATTAGCCAGAGATGGCGAGTGAAGCTGACGCAGAAAGTTCGTAATTAGCCTCCTCATAGCTTTTGTTTGACTACAGAGAAGCATACACATGGTATTTTGTCATCCTCTGGTCCCCTCTGGGACTGTGTGGGCTGTGTGATGAAGTCCCTTCTGGACGGGATGGGGTCACTACCACAAGACCTTAACTTGTTGTGACACTATAACCTGGTCAGAGGTGCTGGGGCCCAGATCATGACACATAGGCCCGTGTATGTGTTTCTGGCATGTTTCCTACACTCAGGCTCTGACCTTTTCAGCAACTCCAATCCTATTAGAACAACACAACCCTTTTGCCTTTCACAGAGCACAGTTTTTCTCTGGCAAGCCACTGGCCAGTGTGAGGTCGGACACCACCAGTGAGTCACTGGTACACCTCCACTCTTCCTAAAACCTTACGTAACGATAGAATCCAACCAGAACAACATGTAGGTAGGAGGTGTAGGCGGTATCTTAGTATCCTTAGTTTCTTATTTTATGCAGCCACATTTCTCCTGTTCATTTCCTTTTCAAGATTTTAACCTAATTTTTATACAGCAGCAACAACAGACTAGTGAAAACTAGAAAGGGAGCCTTAATTGTAATCACATCTGAAGTGAGGGGCACGAGATCTCTTGAATGTTTATGAGTTCCAAGCAGCAATTGCCTGAGGGTAGGAAAGGTGTTTTTTTTTTTAGAGAGAAAGTGTGCTGAGAAAATAGTTAAAATTATACATACTCAGCTGATACTCCAACCTGTATCCTGTGAGGATCCCGTTTGGTTCCAAAGGGGGAGTCCACGCAAGGGATGCGGTGTGTTTCTGAACATCTGTGACCCTGAAAACCGTGTTTTGCTCTGGAACTGCATAGTAAAAAGACAACACACAGCGGTAAGCAGTGGAAATCCTTTGTTCGGTTTCTTGTTTTTTCTTTTTTATTCTTTTCTGTGGTAGTGAATCAATAGATTCCACGCTGTTTTCTTCCCTCCCCCTCCAAAGTCTCACCTCCCTCAGGGGTTTTGAAGTCGACAGGATGGCTGCCTGGGCCGTTGCCCCTCCCGTTGAAGGTCATGACGATGAGGCTGTACTCGGAGAACGGCGTCAGGCCCGGCACTATGCCGTGGCTCCTGTCCCCTGGGAACGCCAGGGTGTGTTTGTCTCCGTGGCTTTTCTTTGACTCCGTCAGACTGCGCAGACGCCACCAATTTACCTACGAGAGCGAGAGAGAGGACACTGAGCCTAGGGCCTAACGGATGACGCAAATAAGCCTCACAGATCATTCATGGCAGAGGTTATTGAACGAGATATTATATATTTTCTCTTGGTTTGCAAGGGAATATTGAGCTGCGAGAGGAAGAGGGACAGAGTTCATGCGAAGGGGCAAAAAGATGGCGTAAGGCCAGGGTCTTTCCCTTTAAACTGTGTCTAAAAGCAGAGGGCTGGTTTGAGGTATTACCCTGTAGCCGCCTAGATGTCCATGCAACTTGTCCTTGTGAACACGTGTCCAGCTGACCTTGACCACTGAGTTGTTCATCACCTCAACAGCTACATTATCAGGGGCGGCAGAGGGGACTGCAGAGGCAAACACATATACACACAAATATAGAACACGCACACATGAATGCACGTGCGCGCGTGTGCACACACACACACACACACACACACACACACACACACACACACACAATCAGATTTCTGATGCTTTCTTAATGAATGTATGAATGACCTAAGTCTCAATATAATCACAGCCATTAGACAAGGACACCGACAGAAACTGCAGTACAAACTTCAAGGAATCTACTGTACAAATCTTTAAAGCACAGAACTAAAGGGAGTGATTCCACATAATGGGCACTACTGGGTGAATGGGTAGAAGAGGCAGAGGAACCATGACCTGAAGTAACCTCCTGAGGGCAACTCCAAAAGAAAGCTAGAGATAAAGATAAATCAAACCATCTCCACAATTTGAAAAGTTCCTTGCTTTTTCAGAAGTAAAAATGCAGTTCAGTGGGTATACGCCCTTGACAAAGGCTAGGCAGTGCTCATAAAGGTGGGACATTCAACTTCAGCTGAATGAAAGGTAAAAGGACCAGCATTTAATAGAACTAACACAGACAAAAGCAAACATTTCTTTTGCCCTAATGAAAAGCCATGGAGATGCTCAGGAAATGAAATGCACTCCTCGCTATTGGTGCAACTAAAATGGCAAACGTGTTCACAGGGATAAGAGGCGCAATTCAATGCAGAATGTCTTACAGTCTTCTCCGGAGAATCCTGTCACCAACTTTGGTTCTGGTCCCCACCCTTGGTGGTTCCTGGCTTGGATCTTGATCTCGTAGGGGACAAAGGTGGGCGTGTCCTTCACTACAAAGGAGTGTCTCTTCACCATGTTTTCATGCCAGTCCTCCTCCTCATCTTGCCTTTTGTAGCTCACCTTATACTCCAGACCTGGCCCATTGTGCTCAATGGGTGACAATGACTGTGAAGGGGAGACAACGTAATAATGATACCGAAAAGAAAATTGTGTTAGGATCACATTGGGACAAAAGCACTAGACTTAATGTCACTGCTTCGACACATTTATTTTGGATAAATGAGCCCACTGGATCAGCTGAGTCAGCTTCTTCTTTTCTTTTTACTAGCATAGTACAGTAGAGGAACAATGTAACAATTCCCTTGGTCCAGCAGTGGGGATATTCTCGGATACAGAGCTCTCTAAGACATCAAGAGATGGAGAGATCTGGAGCTGAGTCCTGACCATGGGAAATAGAATAATATACCGTGCCATTATCCACAAAAGCAAATCAAGACCAACGAGCCAGCCCATAAATCCAGCTGCTCTGGCTACATTATCATGGTGGGGCAGAAAGATAATAAGTGAGGGAGAAATTCATCTTCTTACAATAAAGCAAAATGTATTACTGGGCCTGTAGAGAAGAAAAAAAAATCTTCTTTTGTGGTTTTTCTTTTCTCTTTCCAATCAAAGAGGCACAACGGGCTGCTTTCATAGACAGCCTATTCACACTCTGATGGTGTGAAACATTTCTTTTCTAACTATTTAAATCACACTGTAAAACATCAGTAGTAGAGATATTTCTATTTAATAAATTATTTTCTGATAATTGTACAAAACACATTGATAAAAACAGACCCTGTTCTCTTTGAGAAAAGGGAGACTCATTGACTTGCAAAATTGTAACAGCCGTTCATCATTCACTCTTTGTGATGTAGCCTACAGTGTCTGTTCTATGTGCAGTGAAAGGACACCGAAGGCCCACACTTAGTTTCTTACCTCCCAGATGATATCCATTTCATGTGGCAAATGACCTTCGATTTTGATATTTTCAGGGTTCTTGTCAGGGGCTGTGGAGGAGAAGAAAATATAGATTTTGCCAACACTGAAATTGCTAGTGGGAGAAATCTCCTGTGAAATGTACACATTAGTGTGAAGATTTTCAACTCGAGTGAAATCAATTAGCTCAGGGTTGAGTGTTTTAAAGTTCATCGAGCAGCGGCGTCGCCGGCTAAAGTGGCCTGCGGGGGCATTGTGAGCGAGCAGGATGAAACAACATGGGAGGCAACAGACCTGCCGGAGGGGTTTTATATCTCTCAGAGGGCTCGCTGGGACGGCCACTCCCCACGGCGTTGACGCCTGACACGCGGAAGCTATAGTCAACATGGCCGTGAAGTTTCAGGACGGCCGAGTCGTGTTTTCCAGGAACTCTCTGGAGCTCCCTCCAGTTCCCGGGCTCCCACTGGCTCTCCTCGTACTCGATAATGAACTCTGTTGATAGAGAGAGAGGCATAGTTGGCCTAGACTCACGCTGCCCTGGCCCTCGCCGCGGGGAGGCTTTAACTAACAGCTAGCTGTGCGGCAGACTTCTAAGACCCAGCTGGGGGCATTCAAATATGTCGTTCTTAAAGACTCACAATCCTTTACGCTGGAATGCATGCATTTTCCACTCAGTAAGGAATTCTGGTCCACAAATAATAACAAGTGGTCACGACTCCATTATTTAGCCGTTGAATGCTATGTCTGCAACCACCCAGCTATGGGGCTGATGCTACATGAAGCACCTGCACTTATAATAGGAGTGCCACAGCATGTGTGGAGGAAGGTGTTACCTGTGGTGGAGCTGTTGTGGTCATCCCCTGGGATCCATTCCAGTTTCACACTTCTGCTCTTGTGTTCAGACAGCACCAAGTACTCAGGCGCTTCGGGGACATCTGAAACACCACAACAACATTGATTTGATAGCCCCCCAAAAACACAACGGTCTATGGAGTGGAAAGGACAATGTGACAGAACTTTTCAGGAAACTGTCAGTTTCACGTTTCAGTGGGTGTGAGAGAAGCTGTGACAGTTGAAAGCTATGTCTGGACAAATAGGTTAAATATGTCACAACCGGCATCATTAAATCAGGTGGCGAGGCTTTGGGCAGCCCGGTATAAAAAGGTATCCCTTTATGAAGTCATATGGTCATATTGATCCAGCCTGTAATGTACCATGCATTTTCACAGTGCCAGGGGTCAACAAAGGGTCATGGTGCATGGGTCAAAGCCGTCCCACGCTTCTCTGACATGTTGACTCACCCAGCACAATGAGCCTCGCCGAGGCGGTGTCCTGGTCGACTGGGCTTTGGGCCACACACGCGTATGTGCCCTGGTCCCTGTGGCTCACGTTGATGATCTGCAGGATGCCGTCCTCCACAAAGTATCTATCAACAGAGAGATAGAGACACCCTATTGATCGGAGCCATTTTAAAGCAACTGAAAGTTCCGGCTAGGTTTATATCTGTGACACTACAAAAAAAGAGAGAGCCATTCCCTACCCAAAACTCTGTGTGTGGTTAAGGGATATCGGCACATCGTCTTTTTCCCACAGGATTTCAAAGTCATCCGTGAAGGACTTGTCGTATTCCGCCCTGCACGCGAGCTGGGCTGTGCTACCTATTAAGATGTGTTGGTCCTCAGGGCCTTCTAGTATTCTAGTGGGATCTAAGATAGATGTGGCAGAAGACTCTATTAGTTACAGTTGAGGAACTATACAGTAAGTAAAGCATATGTCCTAGCGTGCATAATTGCTTTACCTTTCACATCTAGCATGGCATTGATAGCAGACGTTCCCTCGCTGTTTTTAGTGTCACAGGTGTACTGGCCCATGTCCTCTTTTTCCACATTATAGATCTCCAGCGATCCGTTCTCATGGACTGTGAACCTTTGTCCTTCCACAGACTTTTCAGAGTCATCCTTGCTCCTGTAAAACATTTAAAGCCATTGCAGCCCTGTTGACTTCAATCAAAAAATGTAGCCTACACATGCATGAACACTCACAATAAATGGCTAGCCTCTGTTCCATTAACGTCACATACAAATGTTACTTGCTATAGCAGTCGTGCACTGCCAACAGCAGTGCAACTGAAACAGCAAGTCACCAACAGAAAATTGCACATTTTGTGCACAGGTTGAGGACAAGTGCCCTCTACTGGGGGGAAAGGAGACGGCGTGAGGAGTACCATATTTACCAGATCACAGTTGAGGGAGGTGAGCTGAAAACCTTGCAGTGCATAATCACTACCTTTCCCTCCACAGCCAAATATTCTTCCCCCTCCTTGGTGAGAATCATTGGCGGAAGGTCTGTGAAAATACACACAAGAAAACTACTTTTGACATGTTAAGGCAATGGAGATCCATCCGAGACATCCACTTATGACAAAGACAATGGAGCGAGAAACAAGCGAGGGAGAAGCCATTAAAGTTAACTGATAACCTGTGAATAATAGCGTAAGTGTGGGAAGAGGAATTGAGCTGACTTTGTCATTGTATTTCCCCTGAGTTAATTGTGTTTCTTTCTAAGACAATTTTCAACCTGTCAGGTTGAGAGAAAAAAACATGCACTGTAAGTGTGAAAAACGAAATTGCAGAAAACAATGGGATAATTAGTTCTCCGAGCGAGTATGTCTTATCAGTTATAAGCAATACATCCCAATAAATTGGTATTTCTGTTCAAATTGTTAATGGAAAAGCAGCTAGTACTTTGCATTCACTAACTGTCAACCCCCATCGACTCGTCACTGGGAAAAACTCTAGAAATGTCTGAATTGCATGCCCCAAAAGAATATTCCTTTTTTTTATCTGGAGTTACAAAAGAAACACATGTTTGTCTTATGGCACCAAAAGAGGAGATGGACTGCAGCAAACTTGTTTGCATAGAAAGAGCATGGGGCTGCCTGGGAGCTCTACTGGGAGCATCCCATATGGAGGAGAGAGATGCTTAGACAGAACACCCTCTTTTTCTTTTCCCGGGCCTTCAGAGTAGCCGCAGGGGCAATGCCAATGCCAGCGCCGGCACACGAAGCAGACACAACATCACTTTACAATCTCCCAGTGACTAATGCCCATGTCTGACAATTATCCACCAACAGAAGCCCCCCCCCCCCCCCCCTAGCCATTGCTAAGCAACTGGTTGGATTCTAGACAGGATTTAAAATGTCCTGTAATTGGAGCGGCTTTTTATGAACTCGTTGGTCCTAATGAACTAGATACATTAAATGTTGAACAAGCTTTGACACCAGTGGCACCTGAAATACATGTTTTTACACCAGTGGCACCCAGGTCAGGATTTAAACTAGACAATAAATAATCCATTTCACCCAGGCAATTCCAAAGTCTTGCATACTCACTCATAATCATGATGTTGGCATTGGTTAGGAGGGTGCCGTGTCTGTTTGACGCTTCACACTGATAGACGGCACTGTCAGATGCTTTGGCTTTGTGCAAGACGATGGTGTCGCCCAACACCTTTCTGTTGGACGCAGGGACCTCTGCGCCCCACCAGGGATAAACACATCGGTTAAGTTGAAACAGCTAATGCCAGTTCAGGTGTTGAGTTTGGTCTGCTGGAGGACTTACCCTCCAGAGGCAGTCCGTTTACCCTCCACGTTATTGAGGGCTGAGGAGAGCCGGTGGCAGAGCACTTGATGTACACATCGGAGCCAATCATGCTGAGTTGGCTCTCAGGCTCAAATACCCACTCAGGAGGCTCTGGGAAAAAAACACACACACACCCAGGGCACATAAGTGACATCATGGTGGACGGATGAAACCACGGAGCTGCACATCCATCGCCGCCGCAATGTCCCCCACTTTGAGACAGTTCAAAAGCAGCAGCGGCCATGCCACACAGTATACTGGTATTCCTTACCGGGTATAAAAGCATTGTTCTTAAATTATGCAGTAGACGACAGTGTTTCTTGTGTGGTCGATTACGGTCAACTGTAACTGTTGCTGTTAAACCTTTTTGGCAGGGGATAGTGAGTGACGTGCCGCGCTAGCTCCCAAGGTTGATAGTGCGAATATATGCACTGCAGGGTGTCAGACTAAGGGGTCAATGCCAAAAACAATTGCCAAAGCCCTGTGTGTAAATCTCCTGCCATGTTATCAAATAACGAGCCAGTTTATTTAGCTTTGTGTGCTGTCACATTATTAGCCTTCATATTGCCTCGTATTGGTCACGTAATGTCTCATGCAGAATTGTATCTAGCTTGTTAAGGCTATCAGGTTAAGCATGTTTGTTTTTTTCTTTTGCAGAGCTGCCACCCTTTTCAATGTAAGAGGCTAGCTTTGCTACTATAATTACATTTACAAACACATGTATTAAATGTATTTTTTCATAGGCTTTGCAAATGACTTCCAATGGCCTAGGATGTAACATACTTTGCTGTTCGGGGCCCTAAGCTATGGAACTCCCAGCCTGGTGATCTCAGGCAGGCAAGCTCAGTATCCTCTTTTAAAACTCACTTTTATCTTAGGGCTTTCTCTTAACTGAGGCCATTTCATGTATTGTTTAATATCCTATGTATTTCATTTATTTCATTTTAATTTATTTTATTTTATTTTATTATAATGTATCGTATGGTATTCTCTGTTCTTATTGCAAAGCACCTTGTAACTTTGTTTTTGAAAGGAACGATATAAATAAAGTTGATTATTACTATTATTATTACAATGCCCACGAAAAAGAACAGGAGCGCTAAAGAGCGTAAGGACGCAGCGAGAGGAAGCAATAAGGTATTGTGTTTCTGACAAGACGCTGTAGTGACAGCTGGCCACTATGTGAAAACTAATGATTGAGATACTTTCCAATACTTGCACAGTATTTCTTTCCCCGAAACTTTTTGCAATGTTGGAAGTTAGTCAACTTTGTTTGAAACAACGTTTCATTCACTATGAACATGTGCTGCTGTTAAGCCACTGTCCCTCAACATTTGCATGGCCCTCCATTCAAACATTGTTAAAAAAAAATATCTATGACGTATAATGCAAGTATGTTTTGTCACTTTTGCCACACAAATAAAAGATTTAATCTGGGCATACAGTTATATAAATACAATTCAACAGTTTTTTTTCGTAAAAAGCCAATATTGTTAAGGTAGTTTATTTTACCTTCCACAGTGACGTCAAAGTAATGTACAGCTTCTCCGTAGGCGTTTGTGGCCTTGCACATGTACTTCCCGCTGTCGTCCTCCTCCACTTTAGGTATGGTCAGCACTTTTCCGTGGTTCTCCACCATTTTTCTGTCAGGCAGTCTATGGCCCACCTTCACCCACTCTATCTTTGGGGTTGGACTTGAAAAAAAAGAAATAAGGGATACAGTGAGTATCTCCTGTGTTCCATAGACTTCTTAATGCGTTTGTGATATCATATCTTTATTTCAGCCTTCATTTGAAAACACTATTCCTTACTATCCCTCTGCAATGCACTCCAATTGCAGCTCCTCGCCTTTGACCAGCTGTGTCTCCGACTTAACACCAGAGGGAGTCAGGAGCTCAGGCTTTCTCTCCAGGATTGAATTGGCTGGGGAAAAGAAGCCACACGTCATGACAAAGGCTATTCTCCCATAACACAAGTCTTATGTTAACTAAAAGGCATGAATGCAAAATAAATGCATGATAGTGACACCAGTGTATGTGTTTGGTAGGTGTACTTGACAGCTGTGTGACCCCTGCTGTAACTTACCACGGTCGCCACCTGTTTCACTGGATGAATTTTCTGAAATGAAGGCGGGTCAAACAATGAACGATACAAATGAACAAGAACACAATGAGGTGGTACGGTGTCATGACAAACATATGCAACAGTTAAAAGAATTGAGGATATGCTGATATGACTTTCCAGATCAAAATGACAAATGCTGCACTTGGTGTAAAAATTCCATGGAATGCAACATTTATATGCAATTGAAAAAAGTAATAATACACAAAGATGTATAATTAAATCATATATATATATAAAAAAAAAAAAAAACATTGAGATGAACAAATTGTTATATTTCTTCAGGGTTATGAAAAAAAGTATCTTAATATCTCCAAGCTTCCACAATAACAAAGAACACCAACAAGTTTTTTACAACAGTTAAGTATCCTAGTCTTCGTACTTCTTTTGACAATGACGGACATGGCAGTCTTCTGAACGATGGTGCGTATTCTTGGGAAGGCAGCAAAGCAGCAGTAGTCTCTTCTACTATCCTTCTCTTTTGCATGGGAGAAGTAGAGGTCTCCATTCAGGCCCATAGACACACGCTCATCCTGCTCAATATGCTGGAGATCTAGCATGACACGGGGGTGGGGGGGGAATAGACAGGAAATAAATCATTCCCAATCTTCATCGATTTAGTAGACCAAGACGATTTGCATACAAAAGCAGGGAGGGTTTGGCTATTCCCAAATCTTGAATCCACAGAATGAAATGAACTCACTGATGGTCATCCAGTAGATCTGTAGAGGAGGAATCCCTTTAGGTGGGTTGCACTCCAGAATGACAGGCTGACCCTCCTCAACCACTATCGGGTCAATTTTCTCCTTTGGAAACTTGGGAACATCTGTAAAAAAAAAAATCGATCACATTAGTTATGTGAATAAACGTTTTGCCGTTTGGCGATATGTATTAGTTAAGATAAGTCAAGTTAATTTATTCTCCAGAAGGGGGTGCTCTCATCGTGCTTGTGTTTGAGGCGGTTTTCATTCCACTGCAATTGTCATTGCATTCAATTCTATATAAACCCAGAATTTCAGATGCTGGCATGCTGGGAGAAATGGACGTCATTACTACTGTCATGTGGTTTATCATCACTTCTGAATGGTGGGAATTCAGCCATATTTGGTGTTGAGTGGGAATTCTTTGAGGATTTATGTACCGCGCATTGGAACAAAATGAAAAATGTACCAGGGGCAATGATGGAGAGGCTAGATCCCACTGAGCACTTTCCTCAATCTCTCTTCGGGTATAGATCAGAGGCAACTGGAGGTTGAATGCTTAGGAAGTTCACTGACTTTTTCTGTCATGGCCAATACAAGGAACGGCTCACAACAGAGAGACAGTCATTACCCAGGATTCCAGGCACTGAATCATTTTGAAACTACTGTAATAGAGCACCACAGAAACAGAGACGTGTTACTCACAGGGCACAATAAACTCTATCTCCTCAGATATAGCAGTCCCCAGTGTGTTGAATGCGAAACAACGATAGGTTCCCTGGTACTCTGTGAGGTTCCCACTATTGGGTATCACAAACGTCCCAGAGTCCTCCTCTTTCATGAGCCGGGGATCTAGGAAGGGGTCAAATTCCTGCCCATTCTTTGTCCAGCGGAATCTACAAAATAAAACAGTTTAGCATGTTTCTAATAATGAGACCACAAGAAAAAGGCAAAGTTATAAACGTTATGTCTTATAAAAAAGAGAAGATTGAGTTGATTCCGCTACAGTTAAGTATCTAAATTCAAAGATACCTAAATCTTTTAAAATTAAAATTAAAATATTCCATACTAGTTTTTCCCAGGTCTAGTAATAATGCAATATAGTCTAAGTCAACTCCGAACTAGTGGCCTGAAATTCAGCCAAGAATACTATGTCATGTTTTGATACTAATTTCACACTTTGGAATTATTCAACCAAAACACAATTGCTTGTGCCAAAGCGTTGGTGGTGAGCATAGAATCTGTTAGTTTTCTAACAAGCTGCCAAAGCCCCCCCCATCCCCCATCTGCCGTACCAAGAGTTTAGCACTCACTCTGGCTCAGGGTTCCCTTTGGCTTCACACGTCATGGGGAAGCTCTCGTCGAAAGGAAAGGCGATCAGAGAGGTGGGTGGCTGAGCTGTGATGGTGGGCAACTGCTCAACTGGACAACACACACAGACAACAGGGACAACACAGTGAGATACACAGCCAAATAGTCTGCTGCGGGGTCTCTTAACACATCGGACGCGCATGTTCAACAAGATGCTATGGACTTTTTTAGGTTCAATAGGAACTGTGGTAATGTTCTGGCCATGATTGTTTAAGTGAGATGCCTGTGTTAGGTAGAGGAAAAGCACCTCACAAAGAACCAAAGATGACTGATGATGGAAGCTAAAACTAAATGCAATGTGACCTAGAATTGAGTCCCGGAGGATGACACAGATACCAATCCTACATATGAGGTGAAATGGTTGCATTGCTAAACACTGAGCCAAGAGATTAAGATGAGAGGACTAGGACATCACTAATACTGGCTAGGGCATGGCAAAGCAAACTTACTGTTTACATGACCTAAAACTAGACAATCCATTGCAGCCGGGGAAAGAACAAAAAACACATGAACAGAAGATTTAGAATAGCCTTGAATCCTTCATTTCCATAGACAAGTATCTCTATTACAACTCTATTAGAGACAAAAATGAGCGCAATTAATTTAATTTAAAAAGACCCCTCGGTGTACACATTGTGTGTCGGCAAAAGTAGGCAACGCAATTTCAAAAACCTGTTTGAACTGTTATCAGGCCCTTAAGAGATATTTTTGAATAATTCAGTGAAAGAAAAACCTGTTACCCGTTTCCAAGGAAACTGGGGGATATATCCAAGCCCTTACAAGAATAGTAAGAAACCTGGATTTATTTTCATCCAAATACTTGTTTGACAGACATTGAATATTGTTTGATAAAAATCGTAAATAACAAATGTAATCTACAGTATTTAGTAGATCTCATGGCCGTAAAAGTAGTAAATGTACATTTACTGAGGGAGGTTCACATCCGTCAATGAAGATGCATATTTGCATTTCAGCAACAACAACAAAATTGTATCATACAAAAGAGTGAGGTCAGAGGTATTTACTGTACATCACAATTGCAGTTCTCCCAGGCCTGCAATTATAAATTGGTACTTACCTTCCAATGGTATGTCAATGGCAGCATTAAAGGGAAAGGCACTGATATAGGCAACCACACCCAGCAGGGCAGCCAATCCCCGGCTCCTCTGCAGCCTCATGGCTCAAAGGCAGATGATAATCTCAAAGTTCACAGAGGAAGTGACAAGTGCTGCTCTCTTCCAGCTCCTCAGTTCATCTCTATGTCATGTGGCAGATGAAGGACCTGCAAGCACAGACAACACAGGGCCAATGAATCCCACCACCCACACGGAGACAGCCAGCACCTCAACACACAACAAACGGAACGCTCCGCTTGACTTCCCTCAGCCAGACACCGTTCGTTTCCAAAACACCGGTCGGTCACAGCAGCAACCCTAACCCTAACCCTAACTGTGCTTTTTAACTTCAATTGCTACGGTGACAAAGAAAACACATAATTAAGTCTTATATCACACCTTCCCCAGGGACACAAATTGTTTTTCTTGTTTATCGTCTGTTCGAGTGTGTGGAAAAACATTTTCCATGTGCAATGGAGAACACAGAAAAAATAAAAATAAATACAAAGGTTGCCATATTGGTGCACACAGATTTTCTAGATTGACGCAAAAAAAAAAAAAAAAAGACAAAGAAAGAACTAATTATTAATTCATACCACAGTGGAGCACGCGATTTACATCATCATGATACAATGGGGTGTATTCTGTCACGTATTTTTTTGAAGTATTTGTGCTTCCCTCTGAATATTCAAAGACACAAACAACCCAGCCATATGTCTGTATGCTAGCAGCAGACATTACCGTGGGGGGGCTTTGAGGCATACCCCTTTTATAATGTAAACTAAGTAACCTGTCTACTGTTTGACAGCCAGCCACACGAGTACAGCAGAGTACAGTAAGCATGCAGGGTCATTTTCTACCTAGCTGACCAGTGGCTGAGGTTGTAATGAGCTGAGCCTGGCCAGAGGGCAGAACTGGATAATAGAGGTGGAGTCTGGGCTGGCAGGGTGCAGGAGAGGCCAGACCAAGCATATCGAGGGAATTACCAGCTCTACAGTTTGTTAGCCTCGGTTGTAGAATCTCCGGGGTGTAGTTTACTGGTCCTTGGCTGCGTACCAGATCATTAGGTCATTGTAGTCTAGATTTTAATTAGCAAAACCTCGAAACGAGCACTGCACGTTCAAATAAGGTGGGGATAATACAACAACACAGAAACCCAGAAGGGAATGTGGAAAACTACATCAGAAGGGTGCTAGGAGGCGTTGTAGAGCGTATGAATACAAATGCAGAAAAGCTGAACACTTATCATCGCACACATTCAAATCCTATAATTACAACTTGTTGGGCCTGCTGGCTTTATTCATATTAGTAGGGCTTCCAATTAAAGCCAAAAAGGGGGATTTGTGCTGTGTTAAGCTCTTTATATCAGCAACAGTGAACCAGACACAGGAGATAACCGTGCTCCAGCAGCTCCCCAGTTTACAGAAAAACAGCTGGCTTCAGGAACACAGCTTCCAATCCAACTGGCTGTGTAGCTCCAGGAGGATGGGGCAGGTTAAAGACTATTTGTAAGCCTTTGGTCTTGTGGATATACAGAACAACTGGGGTTAGTTTCTTTGCCCCAACTTATGCATATCTAAGAGTTCGTAGAGTGAAACCTGACTTTTGGTCTGTAAACTATCTTCGCTGTGGAGGATGAGAGAAGGAAAAGAAAGCACAGAGTTCATCAGAGGTTGGACTACAGGTCAACAGCAGTTACAGACACCCCCCAACCCTCTTTCTCTTTCTCAAGTCCTAGGTCATGCCACTGGCTCTTCCTGTTTCTAATCTTCTCCCAGGCTAACAAATTCAATGGGAAACACTGGGGTCAAATGATGGTTTATATGAAGTAATTGAATAATTGACCAGGGAGTAAAAGAGAAGATTGCTTTCATCTCCTCACAGGGCCTGTGTTTTCAGACGGACGTGCTCCCTGAACTTTTCCTCCATGCCTCATGCTAATAACATTAATTCCGTCTAGGGTTTGTGTGACTGGTTGACCTGACCCACCCCAATGTCACCAGCAGGCAGGGCAACCGACTCAGAGTGTGCAGCAACCCAGTCCTTTAATCACAATATAGACTCAGTGACATGTCGTCCATCTAAAATATTGGCATTAATATGTTTTGATCAATGAGTCCAGCAAAATGCATCAGGCCTTTTACTTACTACTATGTCCTTCCAAAATTCCCCCCACATTGCCATTTACGCTGTAGTATACCGATTCAAATCGTATGAAATAGGGCTGTATGATGGCCTGTGCTTTAATTAAAGAAATGTTATTCCAATCCCTGCAAGACATGTGTTGTGTGCCAAAAACCCTTATCAACTTAACACCACTTAACTGGATTAGGTTTTGTTCAAACTGTGCTTGATCACTTTCCATATGATTTGATTGTCTCCCTTGTCGGGCGTTTAGCGAGACTCAACTTGGCCATCTGGTCGAGGGAGGTGAGTATAACACAGCACGTAAGTGATGTAGGCTATGATGTGGATGTTGAAGCCAAAGGCTTTTGAGCCCTATAGGGTCTGTTTGAACCACCAAAGAGATGGCCTCTCGGGGTAACTGGCTTTAAGACCGCAGGCTGTTCTTAATCCCCCCCCCCCCCCGCCCTCCTTCAGCAGCAATCGCTCCAGCCTGAGACTGATGAGGCTGGCAGGAGGTTAAAAGCTCCTTGGCGTGGGAAGGCCAATATGAACCCTAACCTTCCTTAGCCAGTGCTCAGAGGGGACGGAGGCCGTGGCCAGTGGGTGCACGGAGAGGACAGGAGCAATCGGGCCAATGTGCAATCTGGAGCCAGGTTTTTAAAACTCCCTTGCTCTTTCTTAGCGACTGGTACAGAGCCCTCGCTTTCTCACAGTTACTCTCTCGTGGTACATGACAACACAGGCAAATCCATTGCTCATGTAGAATGAGTGTGGTGCACAAAACTGATAGCAGTAAAAATGCAGCGGGCAAACAGAGGAAGGGGAGTTGTGCGCTCTGCCTGGTGAGTGCATTTGATTGAAGACTCCCACCCTTGCTATGCAGCCTCTAGGGCGAATCTAACACGCCCACTTCTTCATCCTGAGGAGACCTTACTGGCACACTTCTCTTCCTGGCACACTCTGTGTCCCCGGAAGGTCTTATTTCAACCATCTGGCCTGGCTTTACACACTAACCTTGACCCAAACACCAATGATATATGGTGTATCAAAATGTAAAACCTTTTATATGAACATATCACCAGTATTTTTTCTTTCTTTTAACAAAATCAACAACTCATATAATGTAATTTGTTAAGCACAACACTGTAGTAGCTAATTAGACGTCATACCCACTTACGATTTACACAGTGATGAGTTTGTCTCTAGGGTTTTTAAGGGTGCCTTTTAATAGATTGCAATAGTAGCACTACAGTACAGCACCTACAATGGAATGGTCTGCCTCTCTCACACGCAAAGCTTGGCAGCACCCTCAGAAAGAGGAGTGAGGGCCTACTGTAGTCCTAGTCCTATGGGCAAGCCTGTAATGGGATTAAGCAGATCCTCGTGTTGTCAGGCAGGATTAAAATATTCCGCTCACTAAAGAGCTACGAAGGGGAGACAGCAGCCCCACACTCCCTCCTCACACGTTTGATAATGCCTTCCCACTGATTCCCATTTAATCATTCAACAACAATTAAAACAATGAAAGAGAAGACAACATTAAAACGCAATTAGCCTGCATCGTTGATGTCTGAGAGTTGTTTCTTTTGTAAAATCAATATCTAATTTAGGCATGTAAATTACTTGTTGGTGGTCGGTATTTAAAAATTACAAGATGTTTTCTAAAACAAGTGTTGTGCATGAACAATATAAAAAACATAGTATCGGACTATGAAAACATGTTTTGCAAAATAAGTATTAACAACCGTTACACTTATACATTACGTGTTTGGATTTTTGATCTTTAGTTTTCTGGTCTATCTGTGCTCTAAAATACAATCACATCTCCTCAGAATTTGCAGCAATATATAATATTCTAACCTCTGGCAAAATGAACAACTTTTAGAATTCCAAAACAGCGAAAGACTGCAACTCATGTATTATTAAAACTTCTGCAATGGGAGCAAAACAGGAACAAGGCCCATAATGAGATTAGGAAGGCAAGGCAATATTAAATAATAACCTTGTCTAATTGATATTTGGCTCAATTTCACTCTGCTTTAGCATGCATGACAGTTCAATTATTACAACATTAATATTTCAGGACACAGTGCCGTAGCAGGTGGAGAGTACAGGCACTGAGGCGCCGACAAGAGGTACATAAAAGGAGGCAAACGAAGGAGAGAGGGAGGGGGGGGCGAGGATGCGAGGGACGTGGAGTAATGTTCCGTCGCTATCCAGACAAATGTGAAGTGGCTTGTCTGATGAAGTGCGGGGCCAGTGACCCTTTTCCCGAGTGGAGAGATGAAAAATGACTTCTGTGACCTCAGATGAACTGTTATGACCAGGGGGTGGAGTGGCCATAACCAGAGGTGACACTGACGATGCACAACTGACCCTTCTGTGACCACTGTGACTGGAGGATTCCTAAACCAGCTGGTATTACATTGCCATTACAATTACGGCTCTTGCTGTCACATGACTCTTCATGGACTCTAATTTGTGGTAGCCAGCCAAGTCCAGTGGCAAGACAACCATTTTGGAGGGGCTGGCTGAACTGGCTACAGTACAATTCACCAATGACACACATCTTGTCAATCTGGTCTCGTTCACGGCGATACGGCTTGTTGGATCAAGTGAATCGCGAATGAAAGACCATCATTACAGGATTAGCCAAATACTCTGCAGCAGCTCTGTTTTATGTAATTTCAGGTATAACTCTGTCACCAGTAAACATTCGCAGATCTATCTTCAAAAAGACCCTTACAATCAGCTTCGCTAAACTGCTCCCTCCAAAGAGTTTGGCTTGAGTTATCTGGCCTCACACAGCCAGCCTGTCGGAACACTTTGGTTTCACATTACACTAATGGTCTTAGCTATTAGAGCAAGAATATTGCTATACAACAGAGTTAATGAGTTCCACCTCTATGCTGCTTTCTACCTAGAGCTCTGTGAGTCACAGTTAAATATAAAGGCCAGATGAGCATATACAAGCAAAGCGGGGGCACCAACTGTGCAGAACCAATCTCTCAACAAAACATTTACACTAACCATCAGTCTTCATATCATGATATGGCGGGATTAATTTTAGTACAATTTGGCAACACTGCATAATGCGTGTTTTGAATGACACCACAGTAATTCTGAGTGAGTCGCGGCGAATGTCACGCAATGCCATCATATATCAGGCTGAATGTATGCTCAGCTCAACCGCAGCGTCAATCTTTTCAAATATTTAGAGGTTCTGCCTCAGGAAGGCTTGTCACAACATTTGGAGCTGAAAGTGTATTGCACCTGTCTGTGTCACAGCCTACGAGCCTTTATTCATGTCCCTCAGATGTGCTCTCTTTGAAGTCCTGTAGTAGTGCCCCATGCCCAGGACAATAATCATAGGAGCCTGTGATCCTCACTGAGTAGCCTGCAGAGGAATGGCTTCGGAGCTCGGGCTGGGCTGACAGGGACATTATTTTGTGTGGACTAGCACCGCGCGGTCCCCCACGTCCATTCACTCCATCTGACTGATGTTGGCAATTTCCCAGGATGAAACTGTGCCACAGTCGGACATGATGGATGGGATTTATATCCCCAATCCCCCACCTCCATCAAACCCCAAAGCAATTTGCTACCGTCCAGAAACAGGAATTTCCTGATTTCCCATCAACACACGTAATAATGGAAGCGGGACATGAATTGAATTGAATTGCAGAAGAAATAGAAAAAAATAAGGGATGTTATCGCCTTTTCCGATTCCCCTTAGGTCTCTATTTTACACGCGAGGTTTATAGTTCCAGAAAGTGACTTAAGGGGTTCCATGCTGACCGTGATCCATTTTGTATTTCCTGTGCTGGGCAATAGGACATCTGGACAGTGTTTCTCCATACAGTATGTTTGACAGAGCTGTCGGATATGTGGCCCTGTCCTCAGCCTCTCGTTCTCCCGATAGGGTTGTGAGGAGGTTACATGGCAGCTCACTGTCAGATTAAAGATTAAAGACTCACAATATGATTCTGCCGTATCTCTGCTGAATGTAGAGATTTACAGTCCACATTGCCTTGGAAAACAAAATGTTGTGTTTTCAAACAGTGAAGACTGGGAATTATAGTAATCTCTGCAAGATACAAATGTAAGTAGCCTTTTTTCGATGCTGCAAATTATGGTTTTGTTTTGTCTCATTTCTCTTCACTGCATAAAAAAAGCACAGAAAAACCATATGCAAAGCTTCAAATTCCCTGTTCTAACTTTGTTTGTCGCTTACTTATGGTTATTTTTTTTTTTTGGTTAGCCTTCATAACACAAAGAAACACAAAACAGCGGCTCACTCTTTGCGACACGTTCAACATGTGAATCCAGCGTGTCCTGTCACCTCTCCGGATAAATCCTATTTAATGCTTCCCAGAGCGCCTCCTGCACGTGCAACGAGCAAAACATGAAGAGCCAAAGCTACTGTTGCACACTCACAGCCAGAACATACTCCAAGACAAGGCGCAATACTTACGAGTCTTAACTTCACTCTCCGCACGGGTCCCGAGTAAGACATTCAAATATTCCACAATAGGCGACACAATCCGAAGGAGAAGGAGAGGGCTAAACAAGTGTAAATTCTCTGTCAAAATCCACAACACATTGTATGAAACGTGTGTGCCTGCGCTGAACACTCTGACACAGGCTGAGGAGGGAGAGGCACTGTAGGCACATATGTTGCCAAAGCTTCTAGCTTGGCAAAGAAGCTCATTAAGCCACTGACAATCATTCCCACAAAGCCCAATCCTCTATAGGCTATTCACTGGGTGTACAAAAGAGAGAGGAAAAGTGAAGGAATGCAAGTTCCATCCCGCCTCCCTTGGTGTTCAGCAAAGGGTTTGCTGCACCTGAAGTCACACTTCTTGTTGAGATTTATATTTCTTTTTTGGGAGGAGAGGATGTTAAAGGTGAAGAGGATAGTCTGATAGTGGGAACAGGAAGTGGAAAAGTCAGGAGTGAACACTCCCCGTGTGAAAACCCCTCAATCCTCTCTGTGAAGCAGAACGAAATCTCCCTTATTCCTAACGCTGTGTCAATTGAGTCCCTCCATTACTCAAGATAAGGATGGGGTGTTCTTTATCTGTGAAGTGTTTTACTCTCGGCCGTGTTCTCCAGGAGGAATATTACAGTCTGCTTCACATAGATTTATATGCCAGGTTTATAACGCCTTCCTTCCTTTTAGTTTGCCCTTAAGAGCCTGTTTAACGAGGACTCCGAGTGGGATTGGGTTTCGGAGCTGGCCAGCTCGACACAGACTGGTGGTGGAGGACGTGGCCCCCACAGATGGGCCGTGTGAAGCCTGACTGACCTGTCAGGGTGGAGCAGAGAGCACGACGAGGGCTGAGGCTGTCGATAAGAGCGGCGAGGAAAGCCACAAAAAGCCCAGACCCTCTCCCACGACACACGGGGGGGGGGGGGGGGGGCCCAGTCTGGATGATGTATGGCGTGGACCCTGGTCTGATACTCGAAGTTTCACGGGGAGAAAGGCAGGAATTGAAAAGGGGGAGGGGCGGAGGGTCATGCTTGAATTATGCTGATGCGGGTCGTAAAACCAATGCAAAAAGCCAGGGAACGGCGGCATGCATGGCCGTTTTAGGAGAACATTATTTGTGCCGGCCTATGCAAGGTTATTATCACATTTTCCTCATAACTGCTGACAGTTGGGAAATGGTGGGAAATGAGATTGCATACGGTTGGTGGCTTGGATACTTGCGTGTCTAGCTTTGGAATCAACGCACAAAAGCTCATGGGAATCTACTTGTATTTTCATTAGGCTATAGTTATGAGAAATCACTTTAAGTGAATGTTATTTTGAAGAAAAATGTATTCCAACCCTCTCTGACTTCAACTAATTGCACATTAAAATAATAATAAAAAAGCCTGATTTTGAAGGGTGTCGTTTCAAAACTATGCAATCAGCACTTCTTTATCGTTCACTTTTCACACAGATGACGAGGGCAGAAGTAATGGCTGTGATGTGTTCCGGACAGTCTGGAGACATTGGCCTTTTGATAATGTTAGCAGATTGCCAAAGTCAGACACTGAGAACACTCAGCCGCCCCTGCAGAGCCGGAGCCAGGCCCTCAAAGGCCCTAAGCACTCTCTTTGAGTAGCAGCAGGATGAAGCCGCCATTATAGCCACACAAACAGAGGGAAGCCTTATGAACTTTACACAAATGCTTAAAGCTCCGAGCTGGACAGCCCTGTCGGGCTGGGGGAGATGGGAAGGTACGGAGAGGAAGGCTGCCAGTTCCGAAAAGCTTAGTGTTCACGCACTCAGGCCAAACAAACCTGACATTGTCCAGAACATTGCCCCCGGGACAGCCTCTTCCCCTCACTGTCTACCAATCCGGCTCATTTACACCTCTGTCCCCTCACGTTCAAAGCTATGGCTATGACTTATAGAGCTGCAAAAGAAAACATTTATTCACACTTAGGACCATTTGTTAACATGCCATGTAGCCAGTTATATGGGAGACACTAATGCTAAATGAAAAGCCAGTGAAGCTATTGCTCAACAGGCCTCTAGAATTAATCCTACTTTCTACAGAAACCTTTGAACCTTGGGCTGATTTGCGCCATCCATCACATTTCCTGACTGATAACTACTCCGATATTTGCTTGAGGGTGTCATGGTCAGAAATATGGCCATGGTGAATCTGTAAATGCAGTCTAAAAAGAGCACTGTGCTGATATCTTTGTTGCAAGAAATGTTTACAATGTGTTTGCTATAAGACGCTTCTTGAGTTTCACCCGAGCAGAGGTGGCAAAAAATAATGTCAGACCATTACAAGTTAGAGGTCTCGTCACCCTATCAAAGTCAATGGGATGGAATTAGAACTATGGTCTAGCCAGTCCATACCCCCCCAGGCAACGTGGAGTGGAGGACAGCTACCACAGGCCCCATTCTGCACTACAGTGGTGGCATTGTTCTCTAACTGGGACAAGAGAAGAAGCAGAAATATGGGACAAATGGAAGAGGCAGAGAAAGAGAGAGACAGCAAGAAAAAGAGCAGGTGTGTTCACCGGCAGTGTTTGCCCCCAGCGTAACCTCAAACCCTAGCTATAAGTCTACCCATGTGCTCAGGTGGGTTCTAAGTATCTCCTTCTGTCGTGTCAGGTTGAGATATGTGCTTCGCCATTAGCCGGATCTTCAAAGCAGAGTGAAGACAAAGGCTGCCAGGTAGGTCAATGAAGGACAGGCAGGCAGAGAGGGGAGTGACGGCTGCTGAGGCAGCACTAAGGCTAATTTATACTCGTTCACACGGCTGGCAAATATACAGGCCCTACACAGTATGAGGTTTATAATTGAACTTCGGGCAGACAGCCCGTTTCCCCCCCAAAATTCGTCTGCTAGTCAGTCTGTCAAAAACGGTCGATAAGCCTCCAGCCTGGCATTTGGTGATAGTTCAGACATGGCAACCTGCCGGTGGAGGATATTGAATGCGTTTATTGTGAGAGTGCTTTAACAAGATATGAATGCTGATGCATTTACATTGTATCTCGTCCTACGCGTTGCCATGGTTACCAGTTCTCGTATCTCCATGACGATCACTGCAGGGTTGGAGAACACCTCTTAAGGGGCCGACGCATTGTGTGCTCTGCACAGTGACTGTACTCGACTCCGTCTATTTCCCTATTAGTCTCTCAGGTAGTTTGGTTCACGGTTTAGTTATTCCCTAAACAAACAACAGGCTCCTCCATTTGAACTCACCGCGATGAATTGTTTGATTGCCCCTTATCTGATGGGTACTGTAGGTGACCTCCGACTGCAAAATGAAAAACAGATGAAATTCCAACAATTAGGTCGACTGTGTGTATATAGAATTCTCCATTACCCCTGACACTTTAATAGGCTCTCCGATTGTTTCCAGATCCAGGGCTGATACGTGATTTATCCAGCACAACACCACACTAGAACATCAGATCAAACCACAGACATAAAACTTACACTAAATAAATCTCGCTGCATCCAAGTAAGGTAGGCCTCTCAGCAGTCAGCACCATCAATTATTTTGTGCCACAAACACGCAAGTACTATAAAACTGTTTTATACTAAAGAAATTGGGCTGCTTTACGGGGCCATATGCTTAGAGTATAAGTGTTTCCAGGTTTCAAATGTAATCCGGGAGTTCACCAGTGGGCTAGTCTCCCTGGCCATAAGGCTAGGAGGGCCCTGGCTATCACCCCGTGAGGAGAAGACAGGAGAAGAGAGGGACGGTGAGGATGAGCCTGTGTGCCAGAGTGGCATCCCTCTCCCCCAGCCAGACACTGGGCCAGTAGGGGCTCACAGATGGTGTGTTCCGTGATCACGGCCGTGATCATGGGATTTGTCCTTCTCATTACCGAAAGCAGTGTGCCCTCCGCCCACAACAACGTCTGTTCCATATACATATCTGGCTGCACGACACTCGGCTAGGTGCATGAGTCAGGGGACGGGCGTTTGGGAGTTCATCACTACGTTTAAATGACTTTTTTAAGAAACATTGTTATTTTTATTTTTTCTATTCCTCGAATGGGAGAATGCCAAGCTCGTAAAAATAAGTAGAATAGTGGCTCCTAGTTTTATGCGTCAGTAGTCTTGTAGACAAGTGCAGATGAGTGTCTACTTAGAATCCATTTTAATCATGGAATCAATAAGCTATGCCCCCTCCAAGGTCTCCTTAAATAAGGCAAAGGGGCTTTACTCCTGTGCTATTTTGAGTGTGGACACAGCTGATAGAGAATGCTTGGCAAACAGAAGACTTAATATAAATTCATTAAAATAACCAAGCTCTCCGTCAAATGTGAACTGCGTAGGCATGGCAACTGGGTTTGGCTTGACCTGGCGAGTGTATACACTCTTAGCACACATCATTCCAAATGGCTGGAAGGGCTGTAAACACATACACACACACACTCACAAACGCACACACAAATGCTACACACGCAGAACAATGTAAGCCTGCATAAAATCCCCCTCCTCCAAACAGAGCAGTTCAATTGTAATTTAATGGAAAGATCCTGCAGGCAGGGAACTGAAGGAGGAGATCATCATCACCATCGCCTAGCAGCCAGAACCCAGCTGCTAGAAGCAGGCCACCTGTCAGAAAGAGAGCAGGTCTATCATAAACAGCTCCTGGCTCTATCTACCCGGCCAACAGCCACTGGTGTTTTCCTCAATCGGATGTAGTCAACAAGCGGGATTCATTATTTCCAGAAAACAGACTTGATTTTACCCTTAGGAACAGGAAAGTAGAGCTAATTCAGTTACGCACACAAGCTCACACCAAACACACACGATAAGCACAGAGAACAGATCTCATGGCCATTTAAGGAGAGGCCTGCCTGCTGCCTATCTCCTTACCAGGGAGCGTCAGCCACTCAGACCACATACGCTTAGGGGGCCTGCCGTGCTTCCCCGCTAATCCTGCTGTGGAAAATGTCTCAGGGATCTGTCTCACATGAACACCCAGCGAGAAACGAGGAGGCCGGCCCACTCTTTGGGCGGAATTAAAGATGTGGGCGAGTGTGTGTGTGGGATGGGGGCTGTTTCTGTTTCTTCATTGACGAACCCGTCAATAGGTCTGCTGCACAGCCACTCAAGTGGTCCTTCACTGAGCACAGAAAAAAAGACCACCGCAGGTCTGCTCAGGGTCTGGGTCTGTTCAAATCCAATGGTGAGAATATTCACCACAAGCTTATGAATTATCACATTATGAATTTATAATTTTTTTTTTGTGCACATTCCCACCACAGATTGTGTAAATATGCAGGGAAGATAGGCCTAGCCGGAAACCATCCAAGCGGTACATGCCTCTGGGTAGCCTGTAGTGGTGGGAAAGTCGTGGCCTTATTGTTCTCATTATGGCGCTCTACCAATCCCATCGCCAATTAGCCAGTTTCAGGTAGGGCAGCCCACAGGCACAATTCTATCAAGTGCATGGGGAAACCGCATTAGTATGCTAATGTCCCTGCCGGCTTCACCTGATGGATTGCACCAATCAAAGCCTTGTTAAATGTTTCAGAATGTGCATGTTCTCGTGGAAAAGCAAGAGCAACATGGTAAACTGAGTCTCAAGGTGGGAACTTAAACTTCTTCAACTTAAAACCAACTTCGATTAAAAGCAGCTGTACTGCACTAGTGTCCCTGGGTTCTTGTTGAGAAAACATACTGGCTTGAATCAAATCCATGTATGATACGCATGATTCCATTAACAACCAAAAGGGTACCCCTAAATGTATTGATGAGCATAAAAATGCACCTGCAGGACACATCTGGTGCCTTGAGCACAGTGGGAGTAGTAAAGTTTCTGCCATTTCCCCATCCGGACTGAGGTCTGATATCGGCTAACCAACTTACATCAATATGGCCAAAGGGTACTTTCCACAACTGTTTTAGTACGCCTTGAGGAACCTAAGGAAGTGGGCAATCCTCTAACATGCCATAGAAAACAGATCACGGTCAGACATGAAACAATATGATAACGCATTTCAAATATCTGGCAAGATATGGCAAATGTGTAGTATCTTTCCAAATCAAAATTCTAAAATGCCCTTCACATGAAAGCATTCTGACATAGATGAATAGATGAAGAAAAAGCAGCTGCTTCCCTGAAACACTTGGCACACACGGAAAGTTATCTTTTAGAAACTTGAAAGGCCAGACGGGGCATTAAAGAACCCAGTCAAAGGAGCACTGCCTTTGTCGAGCTGACATCAAACGCCCCGCCTCGAGAGAGAATAGTATTGCTTTGTGTTGTCTGCAAGTGGGTGGAAGTTTGCTCTTTTCCTGCTCTACAAGTCACGCAGAGTGGAACGAACTACTCCATTTGTTCCCACACAAATATTGTTTGCAGAGAAGCTTGTGGCAAAAATATATTTATTTATTTTTCCAAGATAAAAAAGCCACTCCACCAATATGGCCATGGAGTAAACCAAAACAGCCCCCCAAAACGTTATCTTGATGATAAGGAGCTGCAACCTCAACCAGCACTTTTAAGTCTGCCCAAACCAGTAATTGGGGCTGGCTCACAAAATATTTTTCTCTTCCAGATGGTAAATCTTTTGGGATTTAACAAAGACATTATCTTTTGTTAAGTAGAATTAATCTTTGTGAGATTTACATGCTCTCTGCCCCCCCCCCCCCCCTCTCTCTCTCTCTCTCTCTCTCTCTCTCTCTCTCTCTCTCTCTCTCTCTCTCTCTCTCTCTCTCTCTCTCTCTTTCTCTCCCTCTCATATAACCCTTTCAGTGAAACTCAGGATAAGGAGTTACACACAGTTGATGGAAGTCTCAAGGGGGTTTCAAGTGGCCGCCTAAAACCCGACTAGTGTCTCTAGGATCCGTATAGATGTTGCCGAACAGACACCGTAACATCATCTAGCTGCTGTGCTCTGGTTTAGAATCTGAAGTAAGTGGGCCATAATCTTATTGACCTTTATTATAAAATCGATAATAGAACCGGTCATGGTTGCCTTTGAATGTGGGGAGGAAATCGTTGGGAATGATATACTGTACCATCTGTGAAGAGTATTGCCCTGTAAACTACCCCCATATGGTCTAGCCTCTGTCTAAAACCCACAAGTTGTACATCTTTAGCACTCTAGACCAATGTTGTTCTAAAATGGGAGTCCTACACAGATCGGGATAATAACACATAATGCATTGCTCAATGCATGGATAACTATGGGAATGGGACTAGCCATTTGCAATTTGAGTTGGCTCAAAGGTGTAGTGGTGGCATACTCTTTCTTTTCATAAAACCTTTATATTTGAAAGAGAAAGCTTTTGCTTCTCAATATTGTCTCAGTATGGCCAAGGGATAACAATCCATGTTGCTGCTGGTAGCAGCTGGGTAAAGACTATGTTAAGCTAATCAAACAGAGAATAGAAGGAGGAATACAACAAGTCCTGTCTGTGGAAACAAAGAAAGGGATGTACTGGTAACTGCATCAAAGTACTTTTATTTTCACGTTCATGTTTTATAAAACTCAAAGTACAAATTAAAAGGAAGACACCAAAAAGACCATTTTCATTGCTTTGCAACAATAACAATAGAGGGAACCGACCGGAACATTTTCTCTTTGCTTAGCTATGAGAAATGGGAGTCTTTGTGGTGACAGACAGCAGTTTCAGATCATACCGAGATTCATCCATATTTGTCTGAGCTTTTTAATCTACCTCGGTGGCTACTGAACAACACTTAGCATTACCATGGCATGGATGAATGCACACATTGCCAACCTCTTCGAAAGCTTTTGTTTTCATTGAACATTTAAAACCCTGGTAGTTTCACTAACACAGAGCTTTCAAAACGCATGAAAGGTATTGAAAAATATATAGTTAGCCAAAATGTAGGCTGAGTCCCTTGACAATACAATAAAAATGTACATATGCTAATATGGGGAACTCTGAACCACTCAATATTGCATTTACAATTCCTTGATAAAACTAAGTATAAGGGATTTGTATTACATATTAAATCACAGGAAATGCCAAGTTGGACTGACAAGTGTAAATTAGCTAACTGCTGGTAGGCTAAATTATCAAGCCGTGACATTGCTGTGGCATTAACGTTTTAGAAAAGAAAAGATTTCTTCACTACTAAATGGAACCGAGTGGAAGGTTGTCACTGTTTCTTTAACAGAGAAAGCCCCAGTCCCCTTACCCTAACGCTAAATGTGCACACGATCAATTCAAACATCAATACTGTTATCTGGGGTGCACTCCCTGGAGGTGTCAGCGGCTCCTCTCAACAGTTCAATATTTTGACTCCAATGTTGGCTCTAACTGTAAGATTAGCTTCAAACTACATTAACAGCATTCGGCCTGTGTAGGTCACTATTGTTTATTGTAAAAGGCTCTTTACCGGGGTTCTGGTATTGACTATGGAATTAAGTGTTAGGAAACAAGGTTTACATCTTTGATTTTTAATAAACAAACCAGAGCAGCACAACAGGTATTGGGTTTTGGATTGGGTACCTTCGTCAGCTCCGCAGGATGGCCGATGTTTGACAGAACCAATTTGACTTAGCCTGTAAGCCTGGAGCATGGGCTGAGGGCCACTCTGCAGGCTACTGCCTTCCGGCACCCATGTAGATAAGGAAGTAATTACTTTCCCTTCCCCTTGCACTGCCTGTCTCTGGCTTCTCCTTCATTACCCTGCCTGGTGTTCCCCCTCCACACAGCCTGGTGCTCCCATCATTAAAACAAAGGGAACACAAGAGTAACTGGAATTCAATTTCATCCCCACAAATTACCCACGGTCACAACAACAGCACCTGTGTCATCGGCCCCGTGACGCCTTTGTACCGCCTCTAAACACAACACCGGGCCCACGAGCGCAGGGCATTGTGTGGGTTGTCATGGCGACGAGTCGTGACAGTACCAAGAACATCTCTGAGAAATGTTCTAAATGTCGAGGCCTGAGCAAGCTCCATATTCGGGTTTCACGGTGAAGTAATACAACAAAGAAATCCAGTTCAACGTTCTGTGTGTGCCACAACTTGCAGCATGCGTGCATCTTTATGAATGGGCCGAGACCCCACACTTGCACAGGAAACGAGCCGACTTGTTGTTGGTTGTAATATGTCTGTCCATTTTCTTTTTTTCGTTCACCAGCAGAGACCCTAACTGTGGGCACCATTAGAACTGCCATGACATGGGAACCCCTATAAACGTGTTAAGAGCCAGAGGCATTAGCATTTTGGAAGCTGCTGAATAGAGGCATTTGTTCCTCTTCCTGTGCCTCCCTGAAAGACTCTGTTTAAGGGAGGTTTAGAGATTGCTCCGTTTTGGACACCCTAAAGTTGGGATAGCAAGTGGACAAGGTTTGACAGTAAAAGTTTGTTTTCTTGGGAGACTTATTTTTCACTGATTAACTTATGCAGTCTACCCACTGCAGAGGTCAGTGAACTTGCATTACATGTGCATTCAAATGGGAGTTTTATCTTGAAATGATGTGCAACAATACCAGCCTTACCGATAGTAGACCTCAAGAACGCATTAATAAATCATTGCATGTCTCAAGTTGGCAAGTATATCAAGACTAAATTGCGGAATATTATATTTATTTTATATCCAATTGTATCGCCTCCTTCAAAAAACAATCATAAAAAGTATTCTAGACTCTGCCTGTACATCGGATAATTAATACCCTTGCTGCAATTAAAAAGGCCAGCATGAGGCCCGAGTGGTTCAGAATCTACTGTCAAACAAACAAAAATCTATGAGAATTTGTAATGCGCTTCATTCATGACATTTTCAGTTGAACCACAGAGAACAAAATCGACATCAGCTGCAAAAAGTTTTGCCTTCATGGACCTTATGATGTACATTAACACCTCATGCAAGGGATGTGAAATGTCAGAGGTGCATTAAATGTATTTGTTTGTGAAGCTTTTTACCAGGTTGGTAATACATGGAGTAGATTTCCCCTTTGCTGTTATCTGCACTAATGAAAGTCACGATTGATCTCTGGTTCTGGCCCATGCTGTGTTCACAACAGGAGCTCTGGTCAGATCAGCAACATACCTTAGAGGTCTATCACGCCTGCTTTCATCCAAGGTCTACAAAACCTTCAAGGGAAGGTACATGTGTTTGATTTAGGACGGCTGCATCATCTATAATGCATGCATATGCTTCCGATGATTACAAATGGTAGGCACGCTGCAGACATGAGCCCATGTGTGTGCATGCACCTCCCTCTGAGTGATTTTCACACTCTATCAACAGTGATGCCCCACAGGGCTAGAGGGCTTTGTGACACACCCCGAATGGGGTTATTGAAAAAAAAAGAATTGATCAAAACACAAGTGAACTAGATTTCCACCTCGTCTGGGACACTATAGAAGTAACTTGATCCAGTTGATCTTGGATATATTCCGTTCTGATTTCGTTACAAGCTTCACTGGCATGGTTCCCTCAAGCAGATGAATCGGTGATACAGACGGCCTGTGGATTTGCAAAAGGAAAGTTCACCTAATCAGACTAGGTGATGACTAGGACGAGGTGATGTTGCCATTCCAATGAGCAATTACATGATACATCCTATTTCTATATTAAATATATAAATAGGATACAATAGCCTCCATTACAACAAATGTGATCATTTAAAATCCCTCTTTCCTCCCTACGGGAGACATCATATCTGAGTAATTGGATTACTGATGCGTGTAGATACATAAAAAATTACCCTTCATCTAAAGTTGAGCTCCAATACATTATCGAGCCTGCATTTGTGAACATAAATGACAGCTTCAGAGGACAACTAGAGGGGTACCGGGATTGAAGGAGCAAGGTTACAAAATGAGACGAACGTGGACAAATAACCGTTGCCTCCTGTCACAGTACCCCAGGGTTGTTGAGCAGAGGGTAGAACCCTGGCAACACGTCTCACTTTAAGTAATACGGTTAAAGATAATCACTGGTCAGGATTCAGAGGGGAGTGTCATTAAAAACAAAGAGCCGTGTGCACTGGGGATCAAATCAAGCAGCTGTTCTGCATGACCACACCAGGAGATTGATCTCCTGGAATATGACTATAGATCTGCATCAGGTGGAACAGCCGACAGCCACAGGCTAATCGTTATTAATGGGGCCCTGCGTGACAGACAGGAATATGATTCAAGTCAGGTCGGAAAATGATTCACACACTGGCGCATGGGAGATAAAAATAACTTGTGCACCAATACAGTGACTTTATTGAATCCTACAATCATTTCCGATTTTAGGGTAGGCAATATGCTATATGTGAGACAGTGTGACCAATGGGTTCTTACAAAGAGTCGTGTACTCCTGGGTGCTTTGTGCTATTCAGCACGTAGATCTAGTACGTTTTCGGGATGTCCATTTGTTCGTTTTTTTAGCAAGCGAACAAGCACAAGCAATAGAGGCAAAAGTGATGTCATATAACAGTGAAGTAACGAGTAAGGCCTGCAAGTAACACAATTAATTTGATCCAAACGGACGAAGAACAGTTACTACTACATCTCTAGTCAAACCATAACTGATGGCTCGTTTATATGATCCCATATCATGCAATGTATGTATGATGAAGGGGCGCTTCTCCCATGAAAGCAATGTCAGTTGACTTGCCTGGGGAGCCTTCAATTTAGGGTTTTAAAGCAATGTTAAAATGAAGGAGCACCTACCCACCTCTGCAAATTGTGTCTATTACCTACGTAGCTACTGTTTCAACATCTAGCTCTACGCTCTGCCTTACCGTCAATGCACCTGCAAACCATGAAAATGTGAACAGAAATGTTAACGTAAAGATTACGCTGTGAGCAGCAACTTAATAAGGCAAGAACCAAAGAGTTGTCGCTTTTTTCCAAGCCAAACATGTTCCTGACTAACACACAACGCAGCCATCTAACTGTCAGACCTTGGCAGGAGTGAGGAGAACATAGGGATTTCAAAATTGCACAAAGATAACATGGAAAAGCAAATAACCTACAAAATCTATTCTATGTATGTAGCATCAAGCGTGCAGAATTCAGGAATTATTTCAGACATTTACACAATAATACAATTCAATACTATTCCAAGTGCCGAGTTAATGGCATGCAGTCAAACTTGTGATTCAACACAGATAAGGAAAATAGTGACACCACAACAAATTGTGTCACTTTTACCTTGTTGCAATAATAAACAAGCCCTTCCAACATTGACACAGGCAGTATGGACGCCGTTGATTCACACTGACTCTGTGACTACCTATGGTATAGAATGAATTGGCTGGGACCTCTCAGGGGTGGACAGTGTTAAATTAGAGCGGCTATTGATCTATTTGGAGAAGAGAGTGAGTGTGCTTCAAAACTGGGGGGGAAAGGTTGAGCACAATGACTGCAGGCTCTTTGGTAAACAGTTCATTTAAACGCCTGAAAATCTATACCGCCACCGCAAAGATGACAAAAGGGGGGGCTACCCTATATCCGCCTTACCATGTAATTGGAAAACGACTAGGAGAATTTGAAGCCTCTCAATGTGATCACAGGGTAAACAAACTTGATGAATGTGTCTCGCCAGCACCACATATATATATTTTTTTAACATTCCATTCAACGGTAACATGAGTAATGGCAATAATAGATCTTCATTCTATGAAAATATGAATGCAGACATTTTATATTCTGCACCTAAGATCTGAAATGGGTGGCGTTTAAAGATGCTTGTATGGGTATGTGAGATCTTAGAGCGTAATTAGGAGTCTAGGGATGGTGTTTCCATTAGCTCACCAGTTCCCCATCCCCCATGCCCAACACAACATCCACTGTCTGCCCTACACCCCCAGCAGCCCGCTCTCAATATTGAAACCAGTGAACAACGCCATCTTCTCTCCAGTTCTTAAATGAAGATAAATGACGACTGAGGCCCCAATTAGCCTCCTTTGAAGATTCGTATTGGTTGAAAGGGGGCGCTACCTCCAAGGCAGTGGTAGTGGTTTCAAAGAGAACCTAAGTGCATCCCTTGGAACAGACGAAGAAAGGGCGATTCATCCTTCCACCAATATTCACATTTTCACAGCCTGGTCTCAGATGAGCTCTTAGAATGTGCCGAGGTGGCAGAACGGGCACGTCCATTAGCGTCCACAGAAGCCCAAGCCTAATGATGATGGCTGTGGAGTTGCTGTGCTCTGCATTCTAGGCACAGGGGCTCCAGGCAAACATACAGGGAGGGAATAGAAGGCACGGGGAAGCCCCCCCTGGGATCTTCTGCTGATGGGCCTGTCTCTCTTCATTCACGGGGCAAACAGGCAGGAACCGCTTGGCCCACAAGATCATCACTCTGGAGCGGCAGAGCATTGCATTTGACAGCGTTGACCAAGCCTTTTTCTATATTCTGGCCAAACCTTTTCTAAGTAGACTTCATACGCTGGCAATTTAGAAACTCAGCGTGATATGTCTGGTTATGAAATGTTAGTGAGTTATATTCTGCCCACAGATTCACTATGACCGGATACCTTTCTATGTGTTAGGTTTAGGTCAATTTACCTAACCAGATATATTGGTGAAAATAGAATGTGGGCTCTAACTCTGCAAGCCCAGTGAAAGCTACCAGTGAAGTGATTTGCAGCTACAACAATTGGGCAAAATGAATATGATAAATTGGAGGCTGTCTTCCACCCCCCGCCATGTACTGACTAACAGAGTTGCACGGCACCTTAAAACAGCCTATGCGTTTCTCTTACTTTTTTTTCCTTTGGCATACACAGTAGCAGGGAGCTAGAGACACACGATGTTTTGTACATCCACCACTCCGTGGGGGAAAGCCATTCTGATATTGTTTTCTGCTCTTGTTGAGGAAGACAAATCCCCCTTGGCTCAACGTGTCTGAAAAAAGAGCGATCTCCCTGGCGGAGCCAGATAATGGAATTCCCTTTGTTTCCCTGATTCCCTGATAACAATGAGATCATAGAATCAAAATAACATCATTTTGGATTGTATGGAAATCTGACATCAATGAAATTACGTAGTGTAAATGATTTTTTTCTTGCATCAAACAAAATGTAACCGTGAATGTATTTCCACTCTGGCTTGTTGGCCATATGGGGGCTTTGTAGGAGGGACAGAGAAGTTGTTTACTTCGTGTTTTAAACTAGGGAAACGTTGCCAATGGGAGTAAATCTGGTCCAAATGGGGCTGACCCGTAAGGGTTATGTATATGGGGGAACAGAATAGTCTCTGTTTAGAGACACAATCAGAATGAAGGCTCTCCAGAGCCAGCAAACCATGTCCATGTTCACTGGAAGGAATGCAGACCATGCTGTAATGAATGGGGAAGAGTTTGCCCGAGTGCCCTTCATCCACTAGCATAAAGAGATAGGATAATGCTGGGGGTTAATGGGTGTACTGGCACACTTAGAACCAAAGACCAACTTCCACTCACGCCGCAGGTGGTAGGGGGGTGGGGGTGACAGGGGGATAAAGTGTGTGATTGTTTTTTTTTTTTTCTCAGTCGCTAGGCAAACAGAGAGAGGGTACTGTGGAGGTCCCTGAGTGTCAGTAATGACATTAGATACGGAACAGCAGGAGAGGACCTGTCCGAGAGCCCCCCTTGTCTCCGTCTACAGCCCTGGTTAGTGAACCCGAATGGAAGCGGCCCCACAGTGAACACAGGGCTCTTACCGCTGTAGGGTAAGTACTCCAGGGCGTAGCCATAAACATATTAACCCCAGGTGAGTTAAACAAGGAGAATGGGCTTTATCAAGTGTGTACTCACAGGGAGGGCACAGACACACCCCTGGGGGATGAATCATACCGATGCCTTTGTGGACAAGCTTGTGTACTAGAATGTAGGGCAACATGGAAGGTACCTCACATGATGAATCCCAACGTGTTCTGGTGACAGGAGTTTCCAATTGAAAATGTGGCTCAGCTGGTGCCAATACCGGCTAAGTAGAAGATTACTGATGTGTAGAAAAACATTTATTTTTTGTTGTAGAGATATGCTAATCACCCATGGGAATTGTAGGGTCCCAGGGTTCAGGTTGTCAATCATAACTTTTGGGGGGGGTTAGACTTCAGCTCTTTCCTTGTCAACCTGTCATGTAATGAACCACAAAGTCTACCAATTACTATGACCCCCTTCCGTTTCTTAAAATGTACATTGTTACCTGCACATTGAGTGCACACATGAGTAATTCCACAACAGACCACCAATAAATCAGCAGTAACTTGAGAAATATATTTTTAAATGGCACACAGTACCATGTTCAAGAAACCATTTCTTCATTCATGAGAAAAACCCTCATGTGTGACTGACAGACTAAAATTGCTTGGCACTGACAAAAAGATGGTGACAAACACTGTGTCTACCATCCGAGAGAATTGATGGAAATAACACTGACCGCAATGAGGAATAATTGGTTCATCTTTAACATCACTTTTAGACAAGCTAGATCTACATTTCTCTCTCTTCCATAAGCTCCTTTATAATTCCAGCTCCTTAATAATTACCCCCAAAGATCTCTGTGTGCATATACGATATTCATCAGCTGCAAAAACAGATCTGTAAACTAGACCAAACAGCTAAATAAAACTTCAACAAGAGCACCCTAATTGGCTGTGGTGTTTGAGGTGAGTCATGCAACAGAAGGTCTCCCCACTGCTCTGACCGGAAAAACAGACACTCCGTCCTGGCTGTGAGAGACATCACAGGAAACGGGGAGGGTCAATGGAAAGACACAGAGAACAGACCATCCATCCAACTAGACACAAGCCCCTTATCAGAGACGGATGAGAACATTTCCTGGCTTATAGCCCCAGATATCAAAGCGGGATTTCTTTGAGATCACTTGTATTGATCTGCTTTTTTCTTCAAACGCTGACACTTGAGGCCATGTTACAAGACTAAGAGAGAAAATCCATTATTTTAATGAATGTCACACTAGCATTTTGCTGTTTTATAAAATGTTTCCTTCCCACAACTACTCTATTGTTCTATATTTTAATAACCCCCTCTTCGGGATATCTTCCTCTTAGAATTGGCTTAGATCCTAAACTGATTAACCCTTTTTTTAAGATGAGACCTTCGAGCTGCCTTAAGAAACACTTACTATAAAAATATGTGTGCTACTATTCTATGATAGCTTTAGGAAAACAAGGCAAAGTGAAATACATCACATGCTTAGCTAAAGCTACACGACATTGAAAGGTTCTCTAAAAGAAGGGTATAATTAAAATGTTTCGAATTCAAGCGTGTTAGTGTGTTGCTACTTGTAACCAGGGCGAAAAAGGTTTTCTGTCTATCACAGTGAACGTAATTTCTGAAGGAAACTGAAATGAGTCATAGATGGCTTAGCCTTAACATCAGCCTCTGATGACTCCAGCCATTGAGTCTAATGTAATTCTCAGCAAAAAGCTGTGTTTCAATGATGTCAGTCCATTTTTAACACTGTTTACTGCTATAACTGTCTTATTAAATTGTGAACAAATGTTTTTCAGTTATTTCAAATACTATATTTTTGTTAAACACCACTAATATTTGGTAAGCTATAAAAGCATTATTTAATCATAATATAATGTAATGTAAAAAAAGATGTCTTTACACAGATTTACTTACAGTGAACCATCGACAGCAATCTTAAAATAAATCCAGCCGACAAACTCACTTTGCCTTCAAAACCACTCCCCTGATACTCCGTGGAATCCCCTTGTAAACTTCAGAATGTCTTATGAGGTGGAATGGTTTACAAGGCAATTTACTGCCATACAAATGTATTCCTCTGGGTGTTATGGTATCTACCCAAAAGTCTGGAGTTGGGAAATAATGAGGTCAGAAGGTCTCTCGTTTTCTGCAGGTGGTCTTTGGGTCAGGTTGGCGGAATTGTGCAGGGAATCAGCTAGCTCCATAGGTGATGGATCATTTTGTTTTGGTTTTTACCAGCTTGGCAAAGATCTCAATAGTTGCTCCAACTGTGGGAAGAGAACATTGAGAACTGGCAATCACTTCTTCAGTTCTTTCTCTGAACAGTAAACCCAACCACTGTGCCAGGAACAGACATAAGATTTTTAGGGCTTTGTAGAAATTTCTGGATGGATATCTGATAAATGTGTAAAGTTTGAGCTGTATAATCATGGGGTTGTTCAATATTAATATTTTGCTGTAAGTGTGTAGAGCTACGGAGCAACTATTAAAACAAATGATTACTAGTAAACCTTTCCTTTGCTACAACAGCTTGTTTTGGGGGAAATCTTTCTTAATAGTATTGAGAGATATTGCTTTTGACATCAACACCGTTACACACATCTTTAAAAGATACAATGGAAATCTCTTGAGTAACTCACAATTTTTTTTAACACAAAGTGATTATTAGATTTCTAATTTGCCTATTATTCAGTACTCAATGAACCCTGATGAGAGCAAATGGACATTGACTCATTGTAGATGCTATTTCATCATATCCAAAGATACGGAGTATATCAGTCTTGTTTTATGTGCTAGCACACAACTCAGAATTATGTCATCGTTTCTTAAATCTATTCATGCTTAATCTCAATTTGGGGATAGTGGTGGTTGACGCCAGCCATATAGCAAGGCAGGTACACAACCAGTGTACCACCTACATGGAGTACAGTATATGGAGCTACATCAGCTGATGCTCCCAGCCGTCTGCTTACCACACCTGGTGGAGCCCCATACTGTGTAATGAGGTCCCTGGGGACAGCCTGGAGGAAGGGAGAGAGAGAGAGAGAGAGAGAGAGAGAGAGAGAGAGAGAGAGAGAGAGAGAGAGAGAGAGAGAGAGAGAGAGGGCACCACATTCCTCACACCAGCCTCCAGACACATTTCATGCCCTGTCACCTACAGCTCAAGAGGCCGCCTGGCATAAGAGGCATATCCCCAACCATTCAAAAAAGCAGAGAAACATTTGATAGATGAGGGCATGGAGGCTTTCAAATGTTGCCAAGGTAAATATGTTGGAACACCTGGCGTCTCTCACATTGGTTTGATATCGGGGATTACTCTGCATATGGGCCATGATATGAAATATGAAATGGCTGTTGCTGTGGTTTGAGTAGGGCATCAATCCAGGAGTCAACTGTGGGTATTTTTTCCCTTTTTTCGCGTGGCAGTATTTCCATTCTCATTTATTGAAAGTTTTTCATACTGACATATCTACAAATGTGTATGCAACTGATGCTGGAAATCAAATTGTATCCCCTCTTACCCCCCCAAAAGTAATCAAATTCAAAGTTTACAATGTGTACACAGGATAAAAAGAAATCACAGGGGGAAAGAAGGAAATAATGACACTATCCTGCCAATTTAAAGGTTTCTGAACCGACCTGCATGGCTGACACATATGTCCTCCCTCATTGTCCCTGGCTGCTCTTCTAAACCACTTCCCCTGGGTCCCCTTGTAACCATGCCCATGCAAGCATGCACAATGCCCTTCATGGGGACACAAAGCCAAATACACTGTGATCTCCTATTCCATTCAACACATTTGTCACATTTATGTCTCAGCTCTTTGTACATTCCGGGTTCTATATTCATGACTTATCCTGAATTGTGGCTTCAGCTGAATTGGGCAGTAATACTATAGTCCACCAAGTTTAATTCAGGACCATTATATATTGCGTTTGGTGCTAAAGTTGTCAGATCTTGTTGTATCTGGGAGGGCCTTATGGATACGCTGGACCTTTGATTGTGGGTTTTACCATATATATTACAATCACTTGTGGATATGTACACCCTACCACAAAACAACGGCCCTATAAATCTAACAAGGCACGGCAGATTGGGGGGCAAATTCAGTCTGATGAGTTCTCCAGGGAAAGAAACGTATGGTTGGCTTATGATTTCTCCAATAACACTTAATCAAATTTGTTATGGTTTTCATTTCTTAATGGACACATTCTAAAAAAAACAGTCACGGGGAAACTGGAATTGAAACTGGAATTGATTCCACACCACTAAGAAAACGAAATGTCTTTCCAGTCAACAAGTATTGAGCAGCACTGCTGTTTCATTTAAGGAATTGGGAGCAAACCTTGTGGCAGAGAGCAATATTTGCGTAAAACAAAGTGCCACAATATCCTGAGGTAGTAGAAAAACCATAAAACGGAGACATGTGTATCCATAAGTAAATATGAAATGCTTGGACGTAACCACGTACACAAATTCCGCTTTTCCCCTGAACGGAAACTACATGATAACACCAGCAAAATGACAAGCCTGTAAGTCACACTGTCCAGAGCAAACAGCAATCTGGCTGTTGATGCCTCCCTGGGCTCTGGGAAAACAGAGCCACAGTCTATGCAATAGGACACATCCTTTCACTCATATGGTGAAAGAGGGGCAGAATAATAGCCCAAGCCTTTAGCATTGTAGTGGGACTGTGACCTTTTCCCAGTATTGGAGCCCAGCTTCCTCTGCACCTCCCACTGAGAAAGGAACCCCTGAACATGTGCGATAACATTGACCTCGGTGCAGGTTTGTCCTTGTTTATTACCTATGCAAATGAATTGTCCCTGCAGCGCAGGCAACCATTGATCACGCTAACCCGAAGGCCCCAATAACGTGGCGGCCTGTTAAATAAGACATGAAAGGAGATTCCAGGTGATGAGGAGCTCTTATCGTTACATCTCCACCCCCACATCCCATTCTCAACACGAGGCTGCATGGACATAATCAGTCCCTTTCCCCTACCCCTACCGAGTCTATCTCCGGTTTCATAAAAACACAGCAGATAACTATATTTCCATATATTTCCAGCGAGCAAGCAAGGGTGGTGCCGATAAAAAAAAAAAAAAAATGAATATTTCATGTAACCAAATACATTTCCCGACCGTACAGGCTAGACTGTGCCTTTCTCCTGTCACCAGCGGTAAACATGAAACAGGAGGGTTCAGGTAGTGCTGCAGCGCTTTCAACACTGCCTGCAGCCAGGGGAGCAGGCATCGTCACTGTAATTGCTTGTACCACTGAAGCCTGAGTGGAAGTTCAATTAGGCGCTGGGTGCTTGCTATGCTCCACACCTCCCCACTGTGTCTACTAGACTCCCTTTGAAACATTGCGGCCAGTCCCAAATATCAGCAGGTCTCGGAACACTGTTTCCTACGATCAGGATTTATGTTTTTGCTAGTCATCGCTAGGTGGTCAGTTTAATTGCTTTCTCAGCCACAGCCCCATGTGGACCCCACCCAGAGTGGATCAAAGGGATTAATCTCTATAATGTATCACCGGCAGCTTGTTCTGGATGAAAGGATAAGAGGACATCATAAACGGCCAATTAGTCCTATGCAGCAATTCATCCCTGCCCCCTGTTGTCAAACTGTGGGACAATATCCAACAATCTTTGCAATCCCGATTACGGAAGACGAGCAAAGCCCTCTCTATATTTGTCTCTGTATTGCTCTCTCTAGCTCCCTTTCTCTCCGTGCTTATGTCTCACTATCTTACACACACAAACAAAGACAAAGACACACGCAAGCATGTGCATTGAAGTCACAGAGCAAACAGACACACCTGGGAAAACACACCCCAGAACCACCGACTGCTATTCAGTCGAAAAAACCTCTTCTGCTTCAAAAGGCACTGTGAGTCCCGATTGCACGGGGAAAGGGACTTTACAAAGGCAATGGCACAGGTGTTCCTAATATAGGCTTGCATGGCATGAATGACTGGCTTTAGGTCTGTTTTCTTACAGATAGGCGTCAACTGCAAAAAAAATAAAAATCCTAGCAGGTACAGCTGAACTACTGTAGTTGCATTCCTCCTTACCTGTTATGTTTTTAGAGTGAGGCTACATGCATTGGTTTAGTAAAATTGCCTGTGTGAGTCCACATATCATCATGGGTGTCCACGTATGAAGACACAAAGGGTGTTCTTATGCTTGCATTTTGTTGCCTAAATCATTAAAGGGGGGGAAATGACCATGAAATGTGCTAGGTTTGTTCTGCATGCTAAGTAGTGGGAAACTGGCGGACACGGGCCAGCAGGGAGATGCTGGACCCTTTGCTTGTCCAATTACTGGCTTTCATTCAAGTTGTTTGGTGAGAAGTATTCGACCTACTTCTGAGCACAAAGCACTAGTGCCCTGAATACAGAGCAACTTGGGACAGCGCGTGACGACAGGTACAAATCGAGACTCCATCTTTAGCACGACAATAAATTAGATAAGCTACCTGGTTTAGTGTGATACATTGAACTCATATTTCAGGCTGAGCGCACATGCCAGAGTGGTCAGGCTGGATTTGCCTACGTCACTGAGGATAATATTAAACAAAACACCCTTGGAAAGGTATGAGATATTACATCCAATAATGCAACAATCCCTCTCCCAAGGTTAAACCGTATTGATGTGGTTAAGCAAGTGTTAGGAGATGAGCAAGATATGAAGAATGAATGTAATTGTGCAAAGGCAATAAAAAAAAAATGTCTTGGACTAAAAAAAGAACCTCAAAGACATTCAATGTCATGGGATGTAACACCACAAAACAACAACAGATGAAAACGCTCTTTGAACCTTAAGTATTATTTGCCCCAAACACTATGTTGTATTTACATTGAGTTATTCACATGGAGAGAATCAGTGTGGCAAACAATGAATGATTGTGTTGCTATCTTTTGATGGTGTCTTATGAAACAAACAAAACCAGCAGATCTAGCTCGAATACAATAAAAGCAATCTGCTGTTTCTAATGGGACTTTAATCGCGCTCATTAAAGGGTAATCACTCATCATAATAAAACGTTGTATGCTTAAAACATACTGTAAAGAACTTTGCTCGAGATCAACATTATAATAAAGATGAATTACCTGGATGAGAATCAGTAATGAAGAATTCTGGAGTGGCTCTAAGCATAGATACTATGTTGATATCGAACTTCCCACTCTTAATTATAGGCTGAGTGTACAACAAAGGTAGAATTATCTTGGAAGAGAAAGTCTTAAAAGTGAAAATGTAGATCTTAAGAGCATTTTAAAAGGCCGAATATGATTCAGTACTTTTTAATGCTTTAGTTTCTGGAAGATATTTAACACAAAATTGCGTTACATGCGTTGATGGAATACACCTCAGGGCGTGGGGTAAACCACATTAAATTGTGTTTAATGTGTTAAATTCCCTAACCAGACTAGCCAACCCTCTTTATTTTGCAGAAAATTTGTCAACATTAATTGCGATTCATTCTGGTGACAAGCATCACAGTACACACTAGCAACTGAAACAGAGAGAATGCGGTAGCCTAATCCAATTTTCCGTTTGTGAAATGACAAGTTATACCTTTAAATGACCGAGTGGCGTAATAGATTAACTTGAAACACAACATGCATGCTTTGTAATTATCCGCCAATAAAGAAAACTAAGACGTTTATTGAAATTTCAATCTGTTATTAAATAATCTCAAACATACGATTCCAGCACCACAAACCCGCAGTAGACTGGAATTGTTGCAGTAGCTGATTATACTTCTTTTGTCAAATTGTTCTTCAATTGCCATAAGCACCTGGTCAATTGCATACCTACGACCTAAGTCACTTTTCAGTTTACCTTACTTGGTGCAAAGTGCCATGTGAGTGTAAATCAGTAGTTAGTAGACAAAAACAAGACCTATAGATCCACATTTGCATACAACAAGTTTTAATTGATACAAATTGTATAGACTCACCTCACAAGCACATGTCGACCAGTTTGCAGAACTTAAACTTTCTTGATCGCTAAAAATAAAAGAAACCGCTTCGGAATCAAAACGTGCGCAATTGGTAGGAAAGACCTAGAATGACACAAAAATGCCTCCCCTTTGGATGCTATCACTCCCCCCGTAAGAAAAAGTAATAGGGTTTCCTTCACAAAGACGTTCAGAGAAAGGGACCCTATCACAGGCAATAGCTTTTAGAAATCCATGGCAACCAAGAAACACCCTGAACAACTTCCCAACGTTGTGACCGGGTTAAAACACCCTCAATGACAGCAACATTATTCCGCGCACAGAATGGGCAGGTTTTGTAAAGAGGGGGGAGGAGGAGGAGGAGGAAGGGGGGGGGTCCTCCACAAGTTAGAGACTATTATAATGAATATAGTGAAATGAAAATGGATTACAAAATGTGAATAAGTAAGGACTGCATTTAATACATGGTTGGCAAGAAGACTCGTGGTCTCTGGGCTGTTCTAACACATTTCAATATACACATATCAACAAAGCGGGTCAAACTGCCAGAACAACCGTTTCTCAATTATACTTTCTCTTGAACAATGTGAGTCCTTGTGGCCATGGCGTATAGTGACTGAGTGAGGATTGGTGATTTCAGCACCTCAGACAGCGGCAGCACCATTACAGCTCTCCGATCAGTGTTGTGGGGTGGGGGAGGTCAGGAAGGGAATCAAATTAGCTTCCACCTAGAGCTGGGGCCAATTTATATGTCTGGAGACACCTGTCAACTATGCCGTGATAAGTTGATGACCTCTACCCAATACATCTTGCAATTCCAAGAAAGGGCAATGGTGAGTGTATTTATTTATTGTAGTTGTTTTATTTATTATTATTATTATTTCTATTATTATTATTCACATTACAAAAGAGAAATATTCTTTGTTGCCTGCAGAACCTAAAGAAATAGAATGTTAACCTTTCAAGCATCTTTTTTTGCTAAACTGTCTAGATGGGCCGTCGTACGTGGAAGGGAAATGAACAGGCTGTGTAGAGCCTTATAATCAGATTTAAGGCATTGTAATTACATTGACAAGATAACATGATGCTCTTCGCTGAGCAAAAAGTGTAATGAGATATTTCCACGTAGCACTCCAGCTTGTTTTGAGTGCTCAAATCTGATTTTGTGTGTGCCTGAGAAAATCTGGCTCCTTTTTTAATTTCCTTAGCAAAGAAGATCCGCGGTTTCCTTAACACTATAGTTACATATACACGTGGTTATGTATAATAATTTCCACATCTATAGAGCAGACTCCAGACACAGCTGCACTAGGTGAATGATAATTAAACATTTCCTATGGAAACTGAGTGAGAGGAAAAGAATGAGCTGGTGCTGTCAGAGTGGGGTTTAGAAACAGAGGGTACCTCTGTCAAAGGTGTCAAAGTTCACGGGCAGAATATGAATGAATGAGCACAGCCCCCTATCTCCTCTGCATCCTTCCCCTTTCCCATTCTCAATTTTATTGCTCTCTCTATCTCTCCCTCCCTCTGTCTAGGTTTCTCAGGAACTCTCCTTCCAGCCATGCCTTAAGTTTTCTCTCTCCTTCTTGTTCCTGGGGTATCTCTGTGGGGCAGAAATCCCCCCATTGACGTCTTCAAGGCTGCATATTGTGAATAAATGAGCTGGAAGTAAATATGCAGGCTGTTTGCTGCCTGCTGCTCTATGCTGGTCGGCCCGTAGGCTTTAATCAAAAATGTAAGACAAATTCTCTTGCCAAAAGGGTGTAACAACGTTGCCTGGTGTTGTATTTATCTACAGTTGAATTTAAGCGACAACTTGAAGAGGATTTGAACAGTTTCTTTATGTATTTGTAAATTGAGGATGATTACTGTGAAATGTGTGTGAGCAAATTACCTGATAGCAGAACAGTTCCTAAATCTTTGTCCACGAGATAAACTTGCAGTGTTTAATTGTGCCTCATCACCCTCGCAAACTGATCCAATTTGTGATCTATCTCTTTCTTAAGACTTTAGACAAATAACAATTACAATGTTGTGACTTGGCATCTAGCACCTTGGAAGAAGGAGTGAGCAGCCTTGTGGAACTAATAAGTGGCTATGGATAACCGGCCCCTCTCTGGAGAGTCCCCCCTAAGCTTCGCTTGGTTCAATTGGTGGCTGTGTTTTATGTCGAGCAGGGAAGATGGGCATCTTCAAATCATTTTCCTAAAAGCAGATTCCCCTGGAGACCCTGGGAACAGCTTTGATGGATCCACGGAGTGGCAACACCAACACATGGGCGTGGAACACAAGGGCCCCTGTCTGAAGTGTTCATGAATATTATCAAGGCAGAAGTAGTTGTTGTGACACTGGATGAGTGGATCAGTGAATTTGACTGGGAAACTCTTGGCAGAAAGATGCTTTCCCAGCCACACGATCAACCATGGAGCAGGCCAACACACTGAGGGTAAAAGCGAGCCAAACAGTCGATAGTTGCAAGCAAACTGTTTTCTTTTCCCAACAAGTTGTCAGAATGGATCAGACTCCTGTTTGTCAGCTTTAAACCACTGGAGAGAAAACACAAATCTCCCTTTGAAAGGAAACGTTATCAGAAAATGTGTTCTCTGAGCCACCGCTGCGGCAAGTAGCTCATCAGCTTGCCATTCCCAACTCTCGGAAGAATTCTCTTTAGATAAAAACAACAGAACAGCACATTTTATTTCTTACGGGATACGATCTGCAATGGAATACATTATTCCAAGCACGGATGTACGAAAATACTATCATTCTTTGAAAATGTTTAAACTAAAGCTGTATTTCACCAAACCACCTGCAGCCCATTATCCAAAAGTGCCTTTGCCGTCATCCACTATGGGAATCTCTTGAAAGCATCTGTAGCTTCTTTGGGCTCTAATAAATACCCCCACGGCTCTTTCAGTATTGGGCTGAATGTGCTTGAGGCACCACCATACCTTGTCCTCCACTTGTAATTAAAATGAGCAGCAGACTGAGAGAGGGCGTTTTCCTGAGGCAGATTGCACCATGCGGGGGCGCGGTCCCCAGAGAATAACCCAGCTCTGGCAGGAGAGCTTCATCATACGCCTTCGCGGACTCATTTGCTAGTAATGAGGCAAATAAGGAGCTTCTTCTTCGACAATAAGGACAGGAGATACTGGATGAGGGGCAGAGGGGGCCATGCAATATGAAAGCTAAGAAGGCGGTTTCCATAGCAATCTAAACACTGTATACCGGAAATTTAACAAGAAGTGGGACGGTAAAAACATGTCTACTGGACTGTCAACCACTCAACAGCAGAGAAAGCTGTGAATATTCTTTTTTATGTGTGTCTTCCTGATATTAGTACATAGACAATGATTAGATGATGATGATATAGATTTTAAGGAAGCATTTTATTGTTACAGAGGGAATAAATGGGTGGGGGTGTTGAATGTCGAAAGAGGCAACATTGCTACTTCTTTCAAACATATCGATGTGATATTGGAAATGATTTGAGATGATTGGCCTCCCATTTGCACCTCGTTGGCTTATACCTAGCATATAATATGCACAGCAAACATAAACTATGGTGTATGTATTTGAACATGCACCGAAAATAGAACCTGATGCTTTGCATCAAAGTGGAAAACAGAGTCTTCACTCTTCTCCATGAAATAATTTACCATACTATAATTCAATTTATCAATGGGTGGATGCAACACAATGACTGTGTGATCATGCAAGTAATTGCCTCTCCACTCATGCTCAGCCAGATTGGAGGTTGGGCATAGTCCTATCTGATCTCTCAGAATAAAGCCAGTTTTTCACTGTTTGCTGGAAGTAATCGCCCTGAGTGATGTTCTACATCCAAGCTCCTCATTGTTTCAATGGATGTTGGGAAAAGGAACAGCATTGTGATACAAAAGGGCGGGTCTGGTAGGAAGCTGTCATTTAGCAGCTTTACCACCGTAAATGGGATTCACTCTAACACTCTGAAACAGCCCTCCAGGCGGAATGCGCTGTGTTGTGCTGTGAGTGTCCTGCATAATTCCCAAGATGAGCTTCGGAGATGTGAATGGCGCAGGGATGTTATGCTCCAGTCTCCAAACGGAACAGCATGGTTGGCTCCCATGGGAACTTCATAAGAGGGTAATAGAATTGGGCCCTACGGGATGGCAGGGGTGTTATTTTGTCACTTTCAATCAAGCGGTTTTCTGAGCCCTCCGCAGCAGACTACTACATGTTTTGGTAACAGACAGACAGACGGCGCCCACAGGGGAGGCAGAGATGGATTTAAAAAAGGAGAGTGGATTTAGAGGAGGGTACCAAAAATCAATAACACCAGAGCCAGAACCCCATCTAATCAAGACTCGAGCCCTGGGGCTAATTACAAATAAAAGAGGAAAATCAATCCCTTATATTTGCTTTCTTCCAATTGTCACTTGATATTTGGAGGATATCAGAGGTGTTTGCAGTGAGATGAGCAGTTGCATAACCCGCACGTTTTTGTTTGTGTTGAAATGATCACAGTAATTACAAGACATTGCATGTCAAATCTTGTACCTGGATGGTTCAGACTAGTAATGGCTGTGCCAGTATTTGTTGGTGTTCAATTCATTAAACCAACGGTCAAGCTCCAAGATGAACAGATTAAACTGGTTGTATAACGGATTGCAGTTTTATCAGAGCAAAAACAAATCTAAGAGGCATTCTTGGCTCTCGGCTAGTCACTGGCATCTGCAGGGTGTTCTGGAGCAATTACAGCAGCTCGTTTCCTGTGCTTCTCCAGGCAGACAAGACGTCCTGTATCTTGTTACCCCACTAGTGCTGTGGACACATGATCTGTGGGGTCAGCGTGTTAGTGAGCGAGGGGGATTCGGGGAGGCTCCCAAAGGAGACGGGCTCCATTGAGTCACGGCCAACCAGATGATGTCACTGTGACAGAGAACAGAGGGGGCCATGTTAGTGTCAGTGAGGAGCGCTGCTTTGACACCCAGGCCCTGTGACTCACGCTCTCACTGTCTCTGTCTTCCCTCTGCTCGATATCTCCCACAGACTTTATAGCATTAGCGTCTCCATGCTGTGCATCCATGCCATTATTTGATGGATTCCCAGTTGTCATCTGTCCCATTTTGTGTCATCAATGGGAGTTCAGTCTTTGTGTGTATATCTATAGTTCCAAGTGAAATGGTGCTTGGAAGGGAAATTATGTTGAAATTAAATGTAAACTGTATTATTCAGAGATTGAATGAAGAGAAGTGAATGAAGTGAATGAGGGTATTTTTTACTTTTTTCAGTTGGCCTGCTAAAAGAGAAGGATGGCTGCCATGGAGATTTCTAGATAAAAGACAGGTAGTCAATTAACAATCAGACTCTATATCACTCTTTTGGAGCATCTCGAGGTAGGCAGCTGAGTTTGAGATTTATTTTCCCGACAATTTCAGAGAAGTAGTATGTTTACAATCATTCATGGATTTACTATCGTATAAACAATCAGCTCTTAACAATGTGCATCTGTGATCTGTCACCAGTGTGAATGCCATGCATTCAGCAGTCTTTTGAGACGCTCGACTGCAGCTATTGTACGTGTGAAATGGGCGATAATCTGGATAGACCACATGCGTTTTGTCTCTGCTACCTCTGTTGAAGTCCAAGGTGCTGGGGGCTAGGGATGGTCGGTCACAAAGGCCTACTGATAAATCTGTCTCCTCAACAAAGTGCTGAAAAGACACCCAGACACACACATACACATGCATGTGTGCACATACTCACACACACACACGCACCCAGTTCACCAAGCGCGCTTTGCATTGGCCTCCAAAAAGAATTATGAATACAAGTTGCTTTTTAGCGCTTCAGCAAAGCGGTTTGGCTTCCAAGGAACGAGGGGGGCACACCAGTTTACGCCATTACCCCATTATAAGGGAAATTAAGTAAAATATGAAATGATCAGTCAGTTCCTAAATACAACTATTTCAATATGCGTGATACGAGCCAAAGGCACGTGCCTTTGGGTTGTGGTACAGTGCTCGTTGTGCTCACTCTGATTAAACGGGTGTGACTGTATTTTCGCAAGCAGCGGGGTGCGGATGTGCACCATGTTTTCATACCATGCCTTGACCAAAGTCATTGTGTGACCTGATGAATCCGCCACCAGCAGGCTTTCTTCACGTGCGTGGAGCGTCAGGCAGGCGTGAAGCTTCTCGCTATTCCGGGTGACAGGCTGATGACATCAGTGGGCCCCACCGGGGGCTCCGGGAATGCCACATCTCTTGCTCATCAAGACAAATAAAGGAGGACTTTGATGGTATCATCTGGGAGTCGCAGCCCCCACAGTGCCACTGTCACTCAGGACAGGAGACTTCTATTTCCCTGTAATCGAGTTGCTGTCTCGCCTGGCTTTGTGTTCTAATGAAGCTCTGAGTACGCCCCCCTCACCCTCTCTCCCTGGCTTCCCAGCACCTCTGTTGCTTTGCTCCTCTCTCCTCCTCTCCTCACTTCCTCTGTGCATCTGCTTAGAGTCTGGAATAAACACTACAAGCCTTCAACCAATGAACAGCGTTAAGAGTACTTGCTTTGTATTTTCCAGGTTTTTCCAGAGAAAATATAAAATAAAAGTATATAGATACAGATTTAGGTCGCTGTCTACTGGATCAAAGGTACCCATATCTGTGCTGTGAGTGTTTAGTGAAAAAGTAAAGTATTTGCTTTAGACTGGATGGTTATGCAGGCTTGAGTTTGATATGCTAAGTTATTAGTATTATTATGGCTTGGTAATTTGGTCACTTCTTCTGCACAGCCTTTTGGGACCAGTCCAACCTTGCGTCAATGGTGAGATCCTTCACATGTAATTGCCATGTTATACCTTGGAATTTGAAGTCCATAATATAGCACATAAAATACAAGATATGGCTTAAATGAAAAAAGAGTAGCATGACCTTGAACACCACTCATCAAATGTATGCAGTTGGACTAAGTAATCTTTCAACACAACGTACATCATACTGTCGAAATGAGAAACCACACAGAAATCTCAAAACTATGTGATGCTGCTCTCCACTGGTAGAAAAAGTCATCACAATTTATTATACATGATTCTTGATCGCCCTCATCTGGTCATATCGGGCAGTACCATGCAAATAATTACATTTTTTTAACCAACATACAGTATTAAAGGTGCAGTGTGTAGTTATAGATCTAGAGCATAGGTGTCAAACTCTGGCCCGCGGGCCAAATTTGGCCCGCGAGGTAATTATATTTGGCCCGCGAGACAATACCAAATTACTACTTTTAATTTAATAAATGAATGCCATTGATGTGTTTTTTCATTTGAAATTCGATTTTGCATGTCTCCACTATTAAATTATATATTGTATGGTAATAAGCGATGCTTGTTCTATATTCAATGTTAAAGCAAAACTTTTTTGGGTCCATATTAAAAGGTTAATTTGTTCAATGTTGGCCCGCGACTTTGTTCAGGTTTTACATTTTGGCCCACTGGGTATTTGAGTTTGACACCCCTGATCTAGAGAATTGTGAATCATTTTTGTTTTAATTTTGAATAATTTGAATCCCAACACTCAGAAATGCCCACCTCCTGAGTCTTTGGTCCCACCTATCCCTCTTAATGGCCCCTCCCACACATGCCTGGGTGCACTCTGACTTCATGAGCTTGCACGCGAGATGATTGACAGGCAGGTAGCTGTGCCTCCTTGCAAAAAATCTCCTGATTAGTTAGATTCGGGCAGTCGTCCCTTGACCCAAAAAAAAAAGCTAAAAGGGCCCTGGGCACTCATATAGAGCAGAGCGCACCTTCTCTCTGAGCATTTGATTTAATTATATAATCCAGGAGGTACGTAATAAATGTAAAAAAAGAAACACAAATTAATTTTTTGCTAGAAATTGAAACTTACACACCGCTCCTTATCCCAAGGTCTTTGATTATTGACATGTGGAATACAGTAGTTTAAAAGTGCAAGTTCCCTCTCAACAGAACATATTGGTGAATAATGCAGGTCCAATTTTAAGGTTAAACCCAAGACAGACACAGGGACACCATGATGATCACACCTCCCCATAAAGTATTATTATTATTTATTTTTTTGAATCCTCAGAGCAATTCAGTAATAAACACATATCTCATATACTTATGTTGCATGGCCATGCGTATTGTATTGTATCTCTGTCCCATCTTGCTTCGCTCTATCCCCTCAAGGCTCCTCTTGACATTGAGATCCCCTTGCCGCTGGGAACTCACCATTATTGCGCCTACCAATTTCTCTTGAATGTATAATTAAAGGACTTTTTACAGTGTCAGCAAGGGGTATTATAGTGGGGCAATGGCCTGGTGATTTAACGCTGGTAAGTTGAATCACAAGAGGCTTTCCTGCTCATGCCCTTGAGCAAGGTTATGATCCTAAATGGTCCCAGTAAAGTCACAGTTGTTCAAATTCAGAACAGCAAAGTATACGAATAAAATGGGTTTTACGTTGTGGATAGTTATTGGACTTGGAGTATTATTAATGAGGTGCAACAGTAAAATCCTGTTTTATGGTGGCAATACCATTAAGAAGCGGATTTTCCCGCAAAGTAGTCGAAAGTAGATTCTGCAGTTGTTCATCTTAGTAAAAAATAAACCTCTGGCATGCAATATAGTCCAGTGGGAGAAATGGAGCATATAAACTTAGCAGACTGCTGACTTTTAGAATTTTTTTTTGTTGAGAAAATGCTGCATTTAACATTCTTCCCTGAGGGTGTGGCCTTGTGGGTACAGGGCAAATGCCCCTGTCTAAAGCACGCACAGAGCTGGTAGCATGACACATATGTGAATGTACAGTCAGCACACCCAGATTCTCAAAAGCTAGCGCTAATTCGGATAAAGACAAGTGAACTCTACACTCACCCACGGCAAGTCACACCAGCACGGTCTCATGCCATGCTCCAATGCCAGTGTAATCTCACACCCCGCACCATCTGCCAACAGGCTTCCATTTTGGCATCCATTGCTCTACGGGGAAGGACCCAGCATGCATTGCACCCCTCTGCCCATATTTAGCAGTTTTTCACGTCGACTGGGGGTGCGCAGGTCATCAAGGGAAAGAAAGACGACTTTGTTTTATTCTAGTACAGATATATTGTCAATGAAAAATCTATAAAAAAAAAATTATACTAATAAAAAAATCATAATTTTGACCTAAATTGTCTTTAGTTTTGAGTTCATGATCACTGCTTGGGCAGTAGTAGGAGTAACTTTGTGAAGCACATGCAAGTGAAGGCAGGGTCTCAAGGCTAGCTGCTGTAGATTAATAAGATGGGGGAATAGATGGGAAGTCAAGGTTTATAGATTTAACCACAACTTCAACAAAATGTCGAAACATTTATTATTTATTTATTGGTTTATTCTGTACTGTGTGTGTGTGTGTGTGTGTGTGTGTGTCTGTGTGTGGGCGGGGAGGGGGAGGTGGGGGGGCTTGAGGTGGTTGGACTACACAGTGTGCTCTGTCTGAGGCGCTGATTGTGCATTGCAACATGAAGGACGAGCAGCTGAGAGAGAGAGGAAAGGTCGTAATGTGAGTTTTTTTAATAATTCATTTATGGAACATCACAGCTAGACCCTGATGTGATAATAACAGACCAGGGTCTGAAAATCACACAAACATTAGGAATTGCATTATTTTTAATGCAACATGTAAGCCATGTTCTGTGTCCCCCTTTAACCCTGTACTAACAAGTTCAACAGTACTCCTAATTATTAAGAACATTGGGGCGACTTGTTGGGGGATGCATCGGTCTTTAGAAAGGCAAAAGCTTGGAGCAAAACCCTTGTTTGCTTAATCTGCATAGTCAGTCAGTGTGGGGTGGCTGGCAGGCCCGAAGGGAACTGGGGCAGCGGGTTGGGAGCCTGGGCCAGCGCTGGCCAAATAGTGCTGGGGACGGCTGTTGATGGCTGCTGACAGTCCCTCACCTCATTAGAGGGCCAGTCAGTGGATGCTGCGGTGCATTCTGCTGGAATGTGTCTTCACTAAAGCACTGGAAGGGTTCTGAAGCCTGCTGGTGCATTGTGCTCATGTAAGCCGGAGAGGAAGGCCAAAGCCTGTTGGTACCAGTGCTATGTTTTGACATTAATTATCGTCCCAGCGGCCAAAGCCGACCATCGAGACTATTGTTCTATTTTTTTTTCCTTCTGTGTTAGTTCTGATAGTTTTTCCTTAAAAACAAATTTTATAATGTATTTGCCTCTATTGAAAAACACATCAATCACCATTTTTGACGGCAACATCGTTAATTAAACATTAATTAAACATAAGCAGTACCGTGCTCACAGCATTTCTCCGACTGCCCAAAATGTGATGAACCATAAGGAATATGCAACCACACAGATGTTTGTTCTTGTGCAGCGAGGAAAATTTAAATATGTGTCAAAACAAGGGAGTTACAACTGAACATTGAAGCCCAGCCCAGTGTTTAATATTCTGTAACTGGGATATATAACTTACACTTTGAAAGGGAAGGAAATGTTTGCTTTTACTCTGAAGAGTCAATATATAATGTTTGGATAGCACATCAAAGTCACAGAATAGATTTACTATTTATAATTAACCATAGGTTTAATGGAAAATTCTTGGAAATATGTAATTTAATTATGCCTCATAGATTTAAACTATAAAAGAGTAGGCATGTTTGGAATGTAAAATAATAGATACTACCTTCACATTAAATATTGAAGGTAAGATATATATTCCTTTATATATATACATCTTCAGATATACAGTATACAAGCATTTTTTACCTGGTTCCACCTCAGGAAACATAAGATAACATTGACAAAGTAATAACATTCTACCCTCAGAAATTGGCTGAGTGGGGAGTAAAGTGTGTTTACTTCTTTTTTGCTGCCCAAAGAGCAAATCCTTGCAGAGGATGCTCTCTTACATGCCCCTGCAAGCCCTCTCTAAAGCCAACACATTTCCAGAACCTTGCAACCTTGGTTTTTCTGCGACATAGCAAAGGGAAGCGCCTCTGCGTGCGAAAACACACATCACTACTGAATAACCTGTCATGAGATAAAAGTACTGTAAAACCAGGAGAGGTCTGGACAGGCGTTCATTTTTCCAGGTGAGCAATGGTGTTGTGATGCCCCCAGATTGTGTGTGTGAATGCAACAATACTTCACTTCTCCCCTGAGAGCGAAAAACTGCACTATTTACAGCTCTCTTCTGTCCTGAGAAGCACCCTGAATAACGGCGGGTGTCTCTCGTCAATGGGATGCAGGTGGAATCTGATTGCAATGCAAAAGGCAATTATCAGGGCAGCTCGCTTGGAGAGGCAATGTAGTAGCTACTGTACACAGCCCCTTCAATGCCCTTGGAGCACAGCACAACAGATCACCTGAAGCGGGTATTTTTCTTAGCCCTTCATAGTGCTCTTTGTCCTGCTCTGCATGGGGGGCTGCAGTTTGAATCACGCCTTAGCACACCATTACGCACAATTGTGTTTTCAATGTACACTGTATGATTGGTGTGTGCCAATTGAGTTAGGATGGACAAGTGCTTTACATTGGCTAAGGTATGAGGTCACATGCATTACAGTAACTCTTCACACACATCATCATATCCTACTATATCTGCTGAGAAGGTTCTTTGAACAAGATCAAAGAGAGACTTCAATAGCCCTCGTGTCCTTTTGTTGTATGTGAGATTAATAGGACATATTGATATTCTTGATGCCGGCATATTTCTAAAAATTATCCTGTGACAAAAGGGTAATAAGGAGCACTGCACTGCTAGTATACATCTGCATGATGGCATGACGGGCATAATGACGGTGATTGTAAAACCTACTGAATATCTGGATTTGGGGTAAAGCACTCCTAGTTGATTTGTAATTCTGGTATCTCCAGAACCACATTGTATTTCTGTCCCAGAGCTTCCAGCAGCAGCGATACCTCCTAGCAGTGTTTCATCAGCCCAGGCAACACAAAGAGAATAGACAAGAGGGGTTCTCGGAGATTCAGTAGCCCTCCTTGATGTTTGAAGCCTTTCCTGCTAGGGTTGTCAAAGTCAAGGTGTGGAGAGTAAAAAATGTGCCTACTGGACTGCACTGCACTGCAGCAGGCTGGAAAGATGGAGACGGACCAAAGTAGCAGACATTACTCATTATATTGCTGTATATTAAGACTTACAGTGAAGGAAATAATTATTAGATCCCTTGCAGATTTTGTAAGTTTGTCCACTGACAAAGAAATGAAAGGTCTATAATTTTAATGGTAGGTTTATTTTAACACTCAGAGATAGAATAAAAAAAAAGAAATCCAGAAAATCACATTATATAAAATATATACATTGATTTGCATTTTATTGAGTGAAATAAGTATTTGATCCCCTACCAACTAGCAAGAATTCTGGCTCCCACAGGCCGGGTATATTAGTCCCCCTCACTCTAAGAAAGTGCTCCTAATTTCAACTCTTTACCTGTATAAAAGACACCTGTCCACAGAATCAATCAATCAGATTGCAACCTCTCCACCATGGGCAAGACCAAAGAGCTGTCTAAGGACGTCAGGGACAAGATTGTAGACCTGCACAAGGCTGGAATGGGCTACAAGACCATCGGCAAGCAGCTCGGTGAGAAGGAGACAACTGTTGGTGCAATTATTCGAAAGTGGAAGAAACACAAAATGACCATCAATCGCCCTCGGTCTGGGCCTCCATGCAAGATCTCTCCTCGTGGGGTATCGAGGATCATAAGAAAGGTGAGGGATCAGCCCAGAACTACACGGGAGGAGCTTGTTAATGATCTCAAGGCAGCTGGGACCACTGTCACCAAGAAAACCATTGGTAATACACTACCCAGGAATGGATTAAAATCGTGCAGCGCCCGAAAGGTCCCCCTGCTCAAGAAGGTACATGTACAGGTCCGTCTGAAGTTTGCCAATGAACACCTGAATGATTCAGAGGAGGCTTGGGAGAAGGTGCTGTGGTCAGATGAGACCAAAATCAAGCTCTTTGGCATCAACTCGATTCGCCGTGTTTGGAGGAAGAGAAATGCTGACTATGACCCCAAGAACACCATCCCCACCGTCAAGCATGGAGGTGGAAACATTATGTTTTGGGGGGGTTTCTTTGCTAAGGGGACAGGACAACTTCACCGCATCGAGGGGAGGATGGACGGGGCGACGTACCGTGAAATCTTGGGCGACAACCTCCTTCCCTCAGCCAGGACACTGAAAATGGGTCGTGGGTGGGTCTTCCAGCATGACAATGACCCAAAACACACTGCCATGGCAACAAAGGAGTGGTTCAGGAAGAAGCACATTAAGGTCATGGAGTGGCCTAGCCAGTCTCCAGACCTTAATCCCATAGAAAATCTATGGAGGGAGCTGAAGCTTCGACTTGCCAAACGACAGCCTCAAAACCTTAAGAATTTGGAGAGGATATGCAAAGCGGACTGGACCAAAATCGCCCCTGAGATGTGCGCAAACCTGGTAACCAACTACAAGAGACGTCTGACCTCCGTGCTTGCCAACAAGGGTTTCTCCACCAAGTACTAAGTCATGTTGTGCTAGGGGATCAAATACTTATTTCACTCAATAAAATGCAAATCAATGTATATATTTTATATGATGTGATTTTCTGGATTTTTTTTTTTTTATTCTATCTCTGAATGTTAAAATAAACCTACCATTGAAATTATAGACCTTTAATTTCTTTGTCAGTGGACAAACTTACAAAATCTGCAAGGGATCAAATAATTATTTCCTTCACTGTATGCAGCAGCAGGGTTTAAGCACCATTACTTGTAAATAAAGAACAAAAGAATACATTTGTTTCTTATGGTCCTCTCAAAGTTCTTGAATTGGGAGACAAAATCCAAGAAGCAGACAAGGGTAATTTCAGTTGGGTAAGCCAGTCATTAAGAGTAAAATATAAAATAGTTCATATTTGTTTAATGAACACCGAAAGTTCATCAAAAGCCCAACATGGCTTTTGCCTAATGAGAGCCACGGTCTTTCAAAGCAAAGCTTGGTATTCTCAGGACATTGCTCGCACAGACACGGATTTTGGTCGCATACACATATCAATGTGTCAAGGCCCTTGTCCTCGAGCTGCTCCCACAACTTATTAGCAGCCAGTCAACAGTGAGCAATGTGGGCCTGAATCACGCCAATTAGACAGACATGCTTGCTGCTACCTTGTCTTTCAAAAATAGTCTATTGCACGGAATAACCATCACACCCAGGCCTGTTGGGGATGAGTCTTGTGTTGAAATCCCTTGATCCATGAGAGAGCAAATGTAATAATTACTGGCCCAGAGATTTTAAAGTATTTGTGGCACTATATTCCCCTGGCATGGTGATATAATTCTTGGAAGTCCATGCAGAATGAAGCATGAACCTGACGTTATCTTCTATTACTTGCAGCGGGTCTCCTAAGGGAGTCGTGTATCATGATATCAATGCAATTTATTTGAACTACAGCAAGAGGGATATAGATATATAACTCCATTACTGTTCAGAAAAGTGCACATACTGTATGTTTTAAAGGAAGTTTTGGAAGAACTTTTTGAAAAGCGGCAGACATTAGTCATAATTTTTTCCCTTTCATCGTCTGACCTTCATATCAAAATGACCTCTTTGTATGCAGGTACAGACGGTTGAGTGGGCAGACTGACAGTCTAGTTGGCAGAATTTAAAGCAAAAGACAGAGGGAAGATTTCCATCTACTATCTGTGATTGAGATCCTTATTTGCATACAGCCAGAAGCAACGCTACCCCATAAGGGAGATTTGCATATCAGCCAGTCAATACAATAAATAAGTAACAAGTACAAAATACTAGGATTTGAAAAGTTTTAATCTGATAAAAAAAAAATGATATGGACTAGGTAAGGTTTTGGAAAGTTCACAAGAACGTCTTAGGGGTCCTTCAGTATGCATTGAAAATGCTTATATGTGCATTCATGACATCATATTTGGCACTCAATGACCTCATCACAAAGAATGATTGTTCCATAGTCTTTATTGAAACATAGTATATAGTAATGTTAAAACAGTCTATTGAATGTGATATGTATAAGGTTTTGGATGGGTCGAGTTTCCCGTTTATGACATTTATGTTACAGATGAAATATTTTCTAGCTGCTGTTCTGCTGTCTCAGACTTGCTGAGAATGATAGCAGCTTACTTTCCTCTCACTGGAAATAGATGAGCTTTGCCATTTTACATGTTTGCTAAGAAAGGTCCTACGATCTAAAGAAACACAATGAGTAAGTCTGAAGTAGATTTAAAGCTCCTTGGATGAAATCATTCGCTTGGCCCATGTCTGCAAAACAAATAATAGAAAACAGGCATGCATCTTGTTTATTTTGTAATCTTTAATTATAGGTTGAAATATCTCACACCTAGCACCACTCTAAATAAAGTATAAATGAATAGCATGTATTACCATAAGCAGAAACCACCAGTGTAATCAGGTGCAGGGGCACACTTTGGGGGGGGGGGGGGTCCAGAGCAATCCCGGAGAGACTTTGAATAATGGGCCATGTCGAAGTGGTGAATGGTCTCCTCGGGTCAGTCTCAAATAGTTACCAAAGTTGAGAGAAGTGCCTAGGCAGCACGCCCTGCTGGCACTACCGTGATGAATAGGTTGGCTATTTTCAGCTGCGATCTGAGCAGCGTGGCAGGCGCAATGCCAGGCAGGGGTCAGGCTGCCACCTTGGGCTGGATAGGGTCTGGGTTGGGCTGGCTCCCTGGGCTTCCGCCAGCCCTCTGAAGTGGCTCCTCAGGACAGCACATCGAGGAGAGCAGATCTGGGGCTGAGGCTCCCTTGGCTCAGGCAGCCACTCCGGTGGAGTCTGTCACCTGGGTCCGGAGCCCTCCTCGTCTAGCTTCGATCTTGGCGGGCCAAAGACCAAAGATTGGTCTTCCAGACGGAGGCGGAGACAAAGTACAATTTGCCATGGTGCCCCTACTAGCCCAAAAATATGAACACCTGACATTTAAATTGGCAGGACTTTTGCACTAGATAGGTTGTTGAGACGTTTTGCATGATTTTGATCCAAATACCACATTTATTTTTTTATTTGAGTTTACACCACAGTGTCTGATAAGGGACTGGATATTTGCCACGTATTGCATGACGCAAAACCGCGCCAAGCTCTAAATTATTGATGTTAGTGACAGACATCTAAGCCTCACGTTCAATCAGTGATGCCATGTTATGAATTCTAGAGAGTCCTCTCTCTGCCAGTTTCTGTCACTGGCAGTTCAAGGGCAGCACACACACATTATACGCCATACTTGACAGGCCGGCAATTTGTAAAATGGCATGGGAGAGTTTGTTTGTGCTTGTGTGTATGTGTGGGAGAGAGAGAGAGAGAGAGAGAGAGAGAGAGAGAGAGAGAGAGAGAGAGAGAGAGAGAGAGAGAGAGAGAGAGAGAGAGAGAGAGAGAGAGAGAGAGAGAGAGAGAAAATAGAGAGAGAGATAGTGGGAGAGAGAAAGAGAGAGAGTGAGAGAGAGAGAAAGAAAGAAATAGAGAGAGAAAGAGAGACCAGGATAAATAGAGACAAATAAAGACAAAGAGAAAGAGAGAGCGAGAGAGAGAGAGAGAGAGAGAGAGAGAGAGAGTCGGTGGTTGGTTCTCCTGACAGCAGGCCCACATTTAATGAGGTGCACCTGGCCCTCATTCGTATTGGAAGGCAGATTTTATATTAATTTGGTGACAAACTCCCTGTCCAGGATGATGTTTAACAGCTGTAGAGACCCAGTAACCACTGCATTATGTATGATACTTCACATTTGTTTGAACCAAAGGCTGAGGTTGTCGTTATTGGAACGTCTCTGCATCCCAAATTTACACTCAACCGAATGACATGACAACAAAAACAAAGCTCTATTGTTTTAGACCCTACAATCATATAGAATTCAAACCCTCTCAAACCTGTTGTATTTCACAACAATGGGGGAAAGGCCACAGTGACAAAGCATTCTTTATTTTAGGTCTGAATGCCTCTCTTTACTGCAACATGTTTTTTATGTGATAGTGATTACCTGCCTTTGGGTTTGAGCATGTTTACATGTATTTTTGTTATGAGTTCTTGTGTGATGCTTGGTGTTCAAATGATAACTTGCACATAAGTACAGAAGCTTGACTGTGTAAACACAGTGACCCAGTGGAATAATTGCTACGGTACGGAAGAGTTGGATTTGTACAGTGCCATAACGTTGCGTTTGGCGACAAGCTACTAGGAGAGCGCACACCAATCCAATATTTGTCCGTCAGTGACCCCAACATGTGATGGGGATGGAAGGGCTGTCAGATCAATGGACGGGACATGTTGTATATAAGAGCTGTACATTGCTGATTTTTCCTGCCTGATTGATGATCATCCATTCCGAAGGGATTGTGAAAAATGAAACCCGTTGGACAGCAGGAATCCCGAGAGTTTTGAAAAATGGTGCGTGACAGCATGAGAGCAAGTGAGGAAGAACAGTAGGATGATCAATCAAACATATAATATTGGCTGCTTTAGGACTTGTAAGCACTCAAATATCAGGCTGGAAGTTCTTTGGGCTGGTTTAGGGGATTTGAGAGAGAAAGAAACAGTTTGCCCTTTCATTGATGGGGCTATGTCCCATTTCCTTTGTTCAATTTGCCATTTTGTCAACAAACATGCTGTGGAGGAAGTTAAACTCAACTGCCAAAGCAGTTTGGATGAAATTTGCCATGGATCAGAAGAAGTTTAATGTGTTTTATTTATGGTGAAGTCTGAACAATATGCTTTGTTGACTTATTGGTCTCACAGTGTTTAAATACTTCTTTAGGAACATTTGGTCAACATTTACTAGTTATTACATTTATGAGTTAAATACAAATGTTACAAATCCGTGACCCCTAGCTGCTTACAGCCCTAGCAGCTTACTAGCTGCACTCATATACCTTGCGGCAAAAACGTTTGTTATGCAATATGCTGTAGTACACTGTACTGAATGTATTGGCTGTTGTGATTGATTTCCAGTAATGAATGGCTTAGCATTTCATATTTTGCACTACAAAGACGTTTAGATTGTGCTTGTGTGTAAAGAGATGGTTTTAATGAGACAGAGGGTTCGCAAACAGCAAGGTGTGTCTTCAGAGGATCAGATGATCAGAGTGGTTTTCAAAACACTTCCAATCTGTCGAAGACTGCAAAAATAAGGCCGTAAGGACCATATGGACTACAATACCAAGTCACTCTGGCTTTCTTCCCCCCTCCTTTTTCTCGTTCTTAGTGGATCACTGTTCCCCCCCCATGAGCTGGCCGCCCATGGCACATTGTACAGAACAGAGGATGGATTTCTTATCAGTATAATCTCGGCTCATTTGAGGTTTTAAAAATAACAAAAAATCCTCACATCCTTGCCAAGTCTGCCGCATGTGGACCTTATCCTTTGTTTGAGGGGCATCCATTAGGCCACTGTTATGCTTCAAACGCTCAGGAAGAAATCCTTTTGCAGTTTAATATTCTGGGAGATGGGAAAACAGCCATTGCATCATACTTGCATCTGTATTGATCAAAGCACTATTTACTTTGTAGTTTCTCCGTTTTCTTTTGCTATTTTTGTGAGGCGAGTGTGAGTCGATTGCTGAGCTAAGCATTACCTTGAGACTTTATGGCCGAGAACATCAATTGGAACAAACAAGCAAAATAAGTTCATTCAGACAAACTCAACTGTTTGAAGCAAGAATTTAATTTAAGTATGCTCAGTTTGGCGTGTTCGGATCTGCTTATTTTTTCAAAAGAGCCGACACACTCCGAGTCAGAAAGCAAAACATTCAATCCCCAAAACAGCAGACACAGCCGCTCAACTATGTGCGGCATTAGGTGACTAATTATGTGAACTGCTATTCATGACCCCATCATAGCCTGGTGTCCTTCCAATCTCACAATGGCAGGGACTGCTGACATTTGGCCCGTATAAAAGCACCTTTGAAAGGCACTTACCGAGGCACTATTCTTGGTGCTTTTACAGGTACGGACGCAGCTCTAACACATGTTGTACAACTGGGTATCCTTGACAATTACACAAGCGTGTGCCCAGGTGCATGCACATCACTTGATGCTCACTAACCTCGACAGACTACAGACTACGAAGGTCATCTCTGTAGTTGCTCGCAGACCGCAAAAGATCTTTGCAAAGGCAAGAGAGACCAAGAAACCTTGGGGTGGTGAAAAACATTTTCCATGGCATTGTGTCCTACAAATCTTTGGATGGTAGGGACTTTGTCAATACGGATTACTCTACTTCTTCCTAGAGAACTGGACGTCTATCTCTAGTGCTATTCAGCAGCCTGTCATGCAAAAAGCGGAAGACATTCTTTTTTTGAAGGAGGAATCTTGGGTTCATGGAAAAACCTAATACCTGTTGAAAAACGAAATTTACAAAGATTGTTATCATTCACTATGAAAAAATGTACACAGCAAATGCTCATCCCGACGGACGCACAGAGATGTCGTGTCCTGCAGCAATTTCTTCACGTCCGTTTATCATGCAAAAGTACGCAATGCCTCTAACTCGGCCATTTAAAGTGACTTCCGCTTGGCTCAGTTGATAAGACTGTGGGAGAAGACGCTGTGTAACAGCTTGCTCGCAGACTCAGGAGTTATCTACCTTGAACTTGAGCTGGCGGCCTCACATCCTAGACTAAATTTGTGATTATGAAGTTTATGGTGGCAGCACTTGGTAAACAGGTTGAGTAAAAGTCAAATCATTAAACCTATTACTTTCATAACCAAATGCTATGTGAGGGAAAGTATTGAAGTCATTGATTTGTGAGAAAAAGAACATAAGAACATTGTGTACATACTATTTCACAGTGTTTCCAAAGAGGTTTCAGTTGGTTTGTGTAAGGAATGCACTCTGAAATCCCCATTGTGTTAAAGCATTGATGCCATAAGAGATCCTCACCTAATCACTGCTTTGTTTTGTAGTTGTTTTTTTTCCGCTATAGCCTACTGACTGTCGTGGATGTAGTTGATGTACTGAAGGCCACCATATTGGGCTGCATACAGCAATACCCTGGCCTGAGATTATCAGAGCTTTATGTCTATGCAACCATTTGAGAAAGCTAAGGCCTGTACACGCTATTCTCAATCCAGCTATGTGACCAACCAGTGACCAACAGAAGAAAAAACTGCTCGTATTGCAAGGAGCTTGTTGACATTTGTTTTGAAAAGAACTAGTCTCTCAAAAGGTAAAGTGTCTGACAAGAATCACTAGAGCTTGAATTATTTGCTTTCATGGCAGTTGGTACGTTACAAAGGCAATTTCCAATTGCCACATTCACCTCTAATATTTTCTTTTGTGATAAAGACCTTCAGCAACTATTCATGTTTGCTGTGAAAGGTTCACCAAGTTTCATCCACTTTTTGAATGGCAAATAATAAGATTTCTAGTTGCCTTATTTTCCATCGTTGATGATGCAGAGTTCTTACTCTGAATAATTCTGAATTAATGTGTGGGTGGGTTGGTGGGTGTTTGTCTAAACTGCGCGGAAGAGAAAAACAGAGAAAGAGAAGAGAAGGGAACACATTTTGACCTTTTGGGAAAGACACTAAGGAATCATTGTACAACATAGACATTTTGTCAAATTAGATCTGGAAATGAAATGACTAATTGCAAAGGGGTTCAATTCCCATTACTCATTATTCATTATGTTGCCCACATTGTCGCGGGCAAATAATTAAGTCAATTATACCTTGGACCTTTAGAAAGATGTAAAGAACACATTGGTACAGTGCATGTACATATACATATACCGTAGATATTAAACAAAACCCAAAACACACTTTAATGAGAATATCCATATAGATATGCAAATACAGATACTGTAGATACTATACAAAGCACACTCTAATCAAATTATACAAATAGATACACATATTCATGTACTGTAGATATTATACAAAACACACTCTAATAAAAATATCAACTGATTCGAAGCAGTATATACTCTACCAAAACAATGTCTGAATTATACAATTTTGTGGACGTAGCAGCTTTGCATGCATTGGTGATCTGCTTCTTCATTGTTCATTTAATGTATTCATGCTCTATTTATAGATGTCCAGGAAAAAGTGCCGTACTTTTGGGGAGAATAAAGTGATGTTGTTTCCCATGGGGTATTCATTTTTGATGAGTGCTTTGGGTTACAGTCCCAGTCTTTGCTTTTAAAAGCATGAAGGAACCAAAAGCTTAAGTGCATATTGCTTTTGTTTCTCTAATTTTTCACAGCCTTGTGTTTTGCTGACGTTGTGCAGAATAATGGATGGAAAAGTAAAATCGGTGAAACTTTAGTTGACCACACGTAAATACCCTGCCGCAACCCTACCATACCACAAGCACAATTCTTTGTTAATTCTCCATTTTAACTCGATATCTTTAGTCCACTTAATGAGACGCTCTGAAAGCAAAGTTGTAATGATTTTTCATTGCATCTGATAAAGCCTTATGCCAAATGTACAGTACATTTCCACTGAAATCAGGGTTAGTCAGGGTTATAATCTATAGGCTGTGAGTTAGGGAGTTTTGTTGCCAGCAGTAAAGAATCGCCTGCACTACTGAATCAGCATTGAGTTGTTACAGCGCTTGAGTAACCCGCATGAACATGGCATCCCTGCACCAAAAAGGCACTGGCAAGCAAAAGGGCTGAGTCAATTGCCTACCAAGCCAAGCCAACACCATTTTTTTATGGCTAAACAGACACCTTCAACCAAAGTTGAAAATGGAGTCTGTCTGGCCACAGCAGGACATATCCAGTGATTCCTCCAGCATTGTTTCCAGTATTTCCTGCTCCTACAAGGCAGTATCATAGCAGAGTGTATACCAAGCTGATGCCCAACACCTAGTTTTGCTGCGCTCCTCTTAGAAATGCATAGCTGTTTTCATTCCCACTTGCACTGTAAATTCATGTGCATAGATAAGAAGCCTCTCTGGCCTCAGCTCTGCAGCCTGAGATTGCTGTCCATGCCTGCCCATCCCTGTCCAGTCTTCACTGTTTGCAGTGTGGGAAGAATAATGAGCAGCCTCCTCACTGGCGCCATGAGCATGCCAGAGGCAAAACTGCTCCCCATGTGGCTCTTGAAGCATATAAACCGCAGAGAGGGATGCTCCCAAAACTCCACCTCCGCTTCCATAGAGGGACCACTGGAGTATCCGAGCTAGTTTAAACAGGGCTGGAGTGTATTTGAATGAGACCAAAGGCGAGACCGTGGAGTATCTGTGGCTACAAGTCCACAGACTTGTTATGATTCAATGGCGGACTTGAAGCTCTTGAAGTGTGTAGAGTGAAGTTTCACTTGACTTCACCAGTCTCTGAACACCTGTTAGCAACGACAGGGGAATTACTGACACTTCCAACCACCATCATTGTGAGAAAATAACGATGACTTTGAGATTTGATCAAAATAGAAGCCATTGTCAAAGGATTCTTTTTTTTTTTATCATTACACATTCAAGTGAAAGTGTTGTCATCATGCTTCAAGGAGAAGCGTACGGTGATCATTATCCAGCAAGCTTTCAACCGACCACCCACTGCACATTCACAGAAATTCTGAAATGGCACCATGAGTCTGGCCTGTTATCTCACCACTCTCAAAACAGTTCCAGAAAGGGGAGAGCAGCCAGTAGATTGGAAAAGGCTTTTAAGTGTTAGCTAGGCCAATAAGAGCAAAGATGGGATATGAGACCCTGAACCAGCAATCCCCCCCCCCCCCCCGCACACACACACACACACCTCCACCACTAACACCCCACCCCCCATTATGAAACTGCCTGCTAACTCTGAGATATGATGATGGAGGCGCGTAAACATGTGAATGTTGGAATGCATTTGAAATGCACTGCTGGGGGAACCTGGGGTTGTGGGTGACATGTGAGAGATGTGATTGATTGTGTTGTTATTGCTAAGGACTCTCTTCCGGCTGCCTCCGGGACCCTTTTCGATCCATCCACTGTCTGTGTGTAGTGCTGCTCATAAATTTTACAGCCTGCGCTGGTACCTGCTGGGAGCTTAAACAATTGCTTTATTGATGAATTCCCTCATACAAGGAAGAGCTCCACAGCAGGGTATGGGACATGCCAATACATTCCATCTTGCTTTTTCTCTTGTTTTCAGAAGTTTCTATGCTTTTTTATTCCAAGTACGGAATAATAGTGATGGTGGCTCAGAATTGAATGTCGGTATAGCTGTGACTCGTTTGGATTTTTATTAAAACTACGCCTTGTTTTTCTTTCTTTTTAGGTACAATTACTATGCACAGCTCCTGTTCCATTCAAAAAACATCTTCCTTTCAGTGCTCTGTGGAATGGAAGGGGTGTTGTACTTCATAGCAGTCTTTTGGAGACAGAAATTGTTTGTTTGACTTTGAATCCTCAGATTACCTTAGAATCCTCAAAGGTTCATTCATTTTGTAAATGTTTGAGGTGGGAACATTTCTTTTACAAAGGAAGCTCTACCACCTTAGATTAATATTTCTCTGGAGAGGTTAAAGTCAGTGTGACATTGTTTTTTAATTGTCATATTGAAAGGTGAAATTAAATTGCTGGTGAAGTAATATTGAGCACTGGCTGTGGTATGTTGGTGAGAGCATTACAACTTTTGTATTCTAACCTGTACCTAAAATGTATTAGAAGAATGAGGAAGAGAGATGAGAGAAGGACAGAGAGAGTTGATTATGTCATTACATTAATAAAAGTATCTGAAGAGGAACGCATTAAGAAGCACAACTCCCTCTCGAAAACCAACAATTTTGCAAGGCACTTACTGTTTTTAAAGAATCAACATTGTAAGCAAAACATATTTAATTCTCACAAGAATCAGCTAGAGGCGCATGGCGAGTCAACAGGGGGCTGGTGAAATGGAATGCTGAAATATTTATCAGAGCGCTGCATATTCAGCTGAGGGTCCTTTGTGAGTGCTCGTGTGATCTTCAGGAACACGTTCACAAATTAAATATTTATCATTTTTAAATAAATAGGCGAATGCCGGGTCCCGGCGAGAGGGAATGCCTGGGTGAATGAAGGGGGAGCTGAGAGGGGGTTGCTAGCAGGGATGATTGGTGTGGCGTCCCTGGAGTAGGGGGTGTGTTGTGCCTGTCAGAGGGTAGATATGAGACTCAACGCCGTCCGTATCTTTTTCGTTCCTAGACAGTTGAATCAGCCACTTAACCAGCACATGTGCGCTGATGCCACCAAGGGGCTCATGAGTACAACGAGACAGAGTGCCGCGTCCTCTCCTCACTTTGTAGAATCCATGCCCTGGCATAGTTCACCTGAGCATCCAACAGTATCCTCTGCTGTATGAATACAATGCGAACAGTAGTATTTCAAAACTTAACTATGTCTAAAGTACTATGAAAGAAACTCTTGTCAACCTCATATTGACCCCATTTAAGCTCAACGTCAAGGTCCGCATCAGTTCAAATGTCAAACAATATCTCCAGTGAGGGATTGTTTGAGTTAGGCAGTGATTCAATCGTCAACTGTCGTGCCTGAGGCAGAGTGACCCCTAGGTGATGACTGCTTTTGACTGAGCAAAAGGATCAGTCAATAGGCCGCCAGATTAAAGCAAGGCAGAAAAAAAGCTTGTTATTTTGCTATTGTTGGACACTACACTATATCTCCATGGGTTAAGTGAACTACTGCAGGCAACAGTGGTGCTATATTGCTACAGAATTGTTTGGAAATGTTCAACTCATTGATTTGGTTATATAAAAAAAGAACATCTTTTTTTTTTCTCTTTTCTTTTTTACTAGAAACATGTGGTGCGTCTCATTGGGCTTAAACTGTGTTTTACATGGACTTGCAGAACGAGACATACATAACGTTCAGCAGATGTATACAGCAGCAGGTTGGAGCTTTGTTCTCCTCGGATGATGGAAGGATATTTTAACGGAGACAACCTGCTGAGACGAGGACATCAGTACCGAGCTAAACATGATCAGCAATTAAAATAGTCAGCATGTGGGAGTGTGGTACGTGAGAGATGATACCTCGAAATCAGGACTGCCTCTGCTGTATGAGAGGGAGCTTCTTTTGATGAGGAGTGTTTTAGAAATATAGATCTCACCATTAAAGCTTATGATTATAATTTATACAGATATTTTTCAGTAATTGTTCTGTCCTTTTGACACCTGCCTAACTACAGTACGTCTGTACAGAAAGCTGAGGAGATGATCCTTTAAGGGTTCACTGCTGATGACGTGTTTCCACCTTAGTTCTTGCTAACCTTTGTTAAAGAACACTGTAAATAGCCACTAACAGTACAGGAATAGAGATGGTAAGAAAGTTACTCACTTTTGCAAATAATACAAGCAACAGTAGAGGTCTTTAACTGTTGAATTACATGAGAATCAGAAACTGTGCACTTTCCATAAACTCAGCAGGGATCTACTTGCTCTAACAAAAAATGGATTTACCATGCAAAGAACCTCCACGCTCACCTCATTAGACTTGGCAATGCACCAGATTGTGATGGGAAGGTATATCTTAGATATTCAGAGACATGTTATGTCCAGGTGTTTTAGCGCAGTAATATTGAAATTGTCATACCAAGTGCAATAATTTTATGGCCTGTTACGTGGGAGGTAAACTAATGGACCTGCCCAACTCTAAATAACCACTATATGAAGATGAACCACAAGGGCAATCTAGTACTGCATATGTTAGGCCACTGTCCTGATTCACAATCCAAAACTTTGTTAATCAAGCCAGAAATATTGCCAGAGGTTCCTTATTAAAATGATTTAAGGTCCCTCTCATACTTCTAACTACATCACAGAAAACTGTGCTTAGAAAATTCCTAGAAAATAAACTTTAACAGAGAGTTAAAAAGTGTGAGTTCACGCTCAACATTGTTACCCGTCACCGACTCACATTATTTCTCAAAAATTGTATTGCCAGAAGAACCTTTGAAAGAGGGCATCTTGTAGTGCAGCTAATTGGAGGGGAAGTCTGAGGCAGGCAAGGGTTGTGTTGGGAGGCTCTCTTCTCTTTTTAATTAATACCAGTGGGCCTCCATAGGCCTCTAAGTGAGAAGTCATGAAAGACGAATGCTCAGTCAACCGTATTGCTCCAACAGTGCTAAAGCCATTGGCATCAACCAAGTGTTTATATTGATTTCAGTAGTGCAATACATGCTTACGGGTAACTGATTCAGTGCTGCCAATGCATGAGGATAAACCTGTACTGGCCTTTAGAGATCACACAACACATATTAACGAGTATATGATATGAATGACCATAATTTTGTTGTGCCACAATTCCCTTGTATGTTTCCCTTTTAAAACATTTTCTTTCAGCTGTAAAATTGACTGTAGGTTCTGCCAAATTATGTCTTCAGGCACATTTAGACTACAGTAGATTCTGATCTACTGCAGTCGCCTATCAGATGTTTTAATGGTATCATTGGGTCAAGCAGCATGTCATACATTACTATACATTTATATTATACTGATATACTTTCTTATATAATCACACAATGTACAACAAATGGAACGAGGTACCCCATTGATAAGCAAAATATACTTTTGATTCTACTGATTCTTAAACCCTCCTACTGTTGTCATATCATGCATGAAAAATCTAAAAAGATATAATAGAGGAGGAGGAGCCATTATAATGTTTCAGCTTGAGTTTGCACAAATCTGTGTCGGGCCCAAGGGTAAGATTGAGCACCTAATAAATGTGGGGTAACGTTCATAATATTTCAGCTTTGACAGTAAATCTGTACCAGTCGCTGTGACAGCGATTCAAATTCATGCCAGCAGCCTTTCAAAAAGAAGGGCTGATTTCCTGCCGACCATAAAACAAATTGACTGGGGCATGACACAGCAGCCCTGCCAATAGGTTGTATGATGGCGGGTTGCCAGAGTTGGGCGGCTCTGCCTTGGATGGAGGCTGTGAGGAAACCACCAAGAACGTCTTCATAAGCTGGCTCAGCCTTCTGAGGTAGACAGGTGTATGCCAACAGCTGTGCACCGCAGGAGCCAACAAAGCTTTCCAATGTCTTACTCTGGAGTTGACTGGTTGTCATCCCACTGCAGGTACAGTGATGGCTCTCAGCTCTAACTTCACTTGTAAATTACATTGCGCTCTTGTGCAACAGGATTTTGCATATCTGTATTGTCCTATTGTAACCTTTTGTCATAAATACCATTAAAAGTCTTGTTCATAAATAGTCCTGGCTAGACTTTGCGAAGGATGTCATATTCCAAGGTTAGATACAGACACAACTTTCATTTTGTAATGTATGCATCAGCATCAATAAAAGATGGACTCCAATTAGAACAGCCTCATGGACCCAAAACAATGACAACAACAAGTCTAACAGAGATTGTGTTTCATATGTAGGTCTTAAAATGGCTGAAACTGATGTCATTCAGTTTTGCATCCTAATTTCCAGCAGGCCATTATATTTGTTATGTGAAATGGTATCCACACCACACTGCACAAAAAGTTGATTTACAAACTGTGAGGTTTGTCTTGATAAAGTAGGCTTTCTCTATGATGGCTTTCTGCTGTGATTTTGTTTCATCAAACACTAAAAGATAGAAGGTATCTGATGTATAACTGTTTACTCACATTTTGCCAGGCTCACTGCTTTCTATAGTTAGGCCAGTGGATGAGTGATACAGGCACAACACTATAGCACTTAGCATCAGTCATCCGTTGATGACCAAAGAGCCAGCTTATGACAATACTATACAACTATTAAGAAGTAAGTACAAAAAAGTACTTAGGAAAAGTACATTATATTTGTGTGGGCCATCCAGTTATCCTCTGATGTGTCACTGAGTAGGTTGAGCCATGCCTGCCAAGGATTTGGTCTGCAAATAAACTTTAACAAGCTTGTATAGAAACTATTCACCATTTTAAATGCCTCATAGCACACAGCAAATACCCCCTACATTGATGCAAACAGTCAGTCAGGTTTGTCTGGATTGACTTTCATGGCTACATTCTCCCTGGAATGTTTATATAGAATTTACATTCCTTCTTCTGATTGTTATTGTTAAATTATAAGGTCCAGACCATTGGTACTGTGTAGCCAAATACAACACTTGAACACTTGCACATAGTTAGGTACTATCATATTTTTTATTTTAGCTTTCAGTAAGATTGAGTGGAGCTTTGTATTATTGGGGTTGTGTCCTCACTTCCTGTATGAAATAAAGACTGACTATTGATGTGGGCTGAGGGGCCTCTGACAAATCCGAATATGTTCAATGGAACATGTTTCTGCATGTTGTTCTCGTGAAGAACAAGTGACATCAAGGGATGTGCAAGATAATTATGCAGCAGCAAATGGGAAGGTGGACCGAATATTGTTTATGTGAGTTCTGAAGGTGCAGAGATACCATATGGATCTTTCACACCTGCTTGCCTTTGAAGTGATAGGTCCCAGTAGGAAATTCACCAAATGAAGGATCACATTCTGTTTGATGATCTCCCCCATAAAGCAGTGCACTACAATGAACTCAAATTGGATTGTCGTAATGCAATGGGTACTGCAGTGAATTCATCTGGATCTGTGTTACATTAGATAAAGTAGGAATGTACAAAACTCATTGTTTTGACAAAGAGATCATACGATACTACATAGACAATTCCCTTACTCCTTAACCATGCATTATTCCCTTTAGCCAGTAAACATACACTGATAGTTTACGATATAAAAACATGAATACATATTTGGAAATAATGCTTTTTTTTCAGGGTAACTTTATTACAGTACTCACCAATTGCTTTTTTTATAGCTTGATCAAGTTTTATGCAGAAGATGACATAACTTAAATTGTAACTTCACAGAATAACATTAGTAGGTGACCTAGAAAATAAATGAGATGATCCCAAAAACAGCACCTTAGGACATAGATTATTCTATAGTCCTAAGAAGTGAAGGCTGGCAAATGTGCCATTATTTACAACCCTGTTTTTAACGACCCAATGGTCCTTTTCAGAACGACGAAGTGGCCTCTTGTTGGGGCCAGGTCAAGTGATTGTCCAGCAAAAATAAATGTAATGAATTGACTCTTGGCTTTTGATAAATCATGTAATTTTCATTAAAACTATATCAAACCCTGCTAGCTCTGCTAGGCAATATGTATCTGAATTTGTAATCCATTTCACAGTACAATACAAGTCTGAAAGATTAAATACAAATTGTTCTCTTACCAGTTATCTAGTAGATAATTTTGTTCAAAGATTGACTGTCAGTAGGCCTATGTAGAAATATATTATTGATGGTATAATTATTGCCTGCTCTATATGTTAACACTATAAAGAATACCTACGATTAAATTGATCATAATCTGCAGGAACACCAGGGAATCCAACAGTAGAGAGTGCTATTTTGCTGTCACACAGGTATATTTTTCTCCAGCTGTATCCTAATGCAAACCACCCTTTCCGTACTTAGGAGTTTGACTTAATGATGCGCATTTGACTTCTCATCGCGTTGGTGTAAAAGTCCGTTGACAATTTCTTTAACCACAGAATGACCATAACTTGATTCATAACAGCAACAGTCTTGTTAGATTTTTCCCATGTTAATCAAAATATGGGCAGCTGCATGTGTGAACAATTGTGTCAGCATGTTAAAATGAATTTAACGACGTATGGCTGAAGCTGAACCAAGAGTCTGATTAGTGGCGCATTTATGATGCGCGCGGGTGTTTCCACGTGTCACCAGTGGGCGCATCTACAGTTCACTTCTCCAGCACAAGGACTGTAGCCCAGGGATGTGCACAACGTACACCTCAGGTCAAAAAGGTACCGTAGTAGGATACTCTGCTCCTTCTGTTGTTTGCCGATTTGTGTAGTATCGTGTCTGGAAGACAAAACCCCAGCTGAGTGTCGTGCACTGGACTGACACACCAGACAATCGGAACCATTCTTACTGATCCAATTCATCAGATGCTGCTGGAATACAATTATAGCATTGCATCTCCTCTAAGACCGAGATCCGGACTTCGTTGACTGGCTTTTCAGGGAAGAAGTGGTGCACGCGAGCTGTAAATATTCGGATCCGTGATTATCGCATAGTCTCTTGAAAGAGAATTGCCTATATCTTGGTCATGTTTTTACAGTAACCGAAATACATTTCAATAACCTGGCTTTTCTAATTTCACATGGATGTTGGAATTAAATGTTTTCATAAACAACCTTATTGATGGAGCGAGAAAAGCACCATTCTGTTTAGGCTAAGTAAGTATATTTAACAGTTTATTCGGTTAAAGCAATGTCTAACACATGCGAGCTAAATTGAACTGAGAACTTTCTGCATTTGCCTGTTTGACCTCGGGTCTAGACTTGTGTTAATGTGGGTAATAGTAAAACATACTATTTTAACAGTCAATCATTTGTGTTACTTAAAGTATAGTTCAATATCCTTCCTAATTTCAAAATGATTTAAATACTAAACAAATATATTAAAGAATTAATAGGGTATCGATCGCAGATTACATTTGGTATGTATTGGTAAAATATGACCATCATCGACAATTAAAACGCTCAATGAATGGCCGCTCGAGGCTACTCATGAAAGCTCGTCTTCTTCATTTAGGACACAGGTCCATATGGTGGTGCTATGCTCGGCCAATAGGGGGACTATTGGGACTGTCACTGCAGGTTATTAAGGTTATGCTATTTTCTTTAAATAGCCAAGTCTTTTTTATCCTTACATTAGGATCTATGATGTTATTCAAAGCACCCTGCTATAACCCAACTCATTAGTTTGGATTGCTGATTAGAGACTGTGCCATCCAGGAGATATAAGTTCAGCACACTTGTCTCATCTTTCTATGCAGTCAGTAGGCTGCCCTGGACAACATGGTCAGCCCCAACACGTATTCAAATTATGTGTTTTCCTCACTGTGGATTGGGATCCTTCTATCCTCTATTCATGTTTATTTATAGATTTGTCTAGCATGCTTTGTTCATCTCATTTGTGGCAAACAAGCACAGCCAAATGAGAGGTGAGTACATCTTAAGAGGCACTGCAATGAATTATTCCCTATTTAACACTGCAAGCTTCCAACACACCAGGCACAAGAACTTGACCCTCATCTTGTAGACCTCAACCAAGTCAATTATTATGAAGAAGATCAGAGTTAAAGTCATGTATTTTTAATTTACTATATTTTCAGTGTACAATGGAGACATCTAACAGCAATAATATAAATATAAATATGTAAAGATTTCAACTCAGCAATGTACCCCTCTGCTCATAAACGAAGCTCCATTTCCATGCATGTTGTTAGGCTGAGGGCCTGGCTGGGGATATTCCACCACATTAAAGGGGTTGAAGAATGGATCACTGCTCCCTGTCTATCTCTCTGTTAAGTGCACTTACTCCCCTGGCCTTGTTCAGGGGAGCAGCTGAAAGTTCCAGCATGCCTTGGTCCCCCGGTTATTATCAAGGGAAACCTCTGCAGAGTCCCATCGTCATCCAGGAATTCACTTTTTCGCTTGAAAATGCACAGCTGTGCACACAGGATGCCCAGATGTTTCACTTACGATAGTGCATCAGGCAAACAATCTTTTATCGGTGCAGGACAAAAACGTCCCCTTGTCAACATTTAAAAGAAATATTATTTGTTGGCAAGCACATTACTGTGCATTGCTCTACTGTCTGCTCTGAGAACAAAGCAATTCTGTCTCGTAATTTATCATTCGAGTGACAGAGGGAGCAGTATAAATCACATTTATTTGTGTTGAACTCAGACGTCTTGTTGCTTATTGTTGCGTGTCCTCCTCTATTGTGCTTAGTCACAGCTAGTTTCTCAGTCCTAATCGCATCTTATGTTATTCAAGCACGTAGCGTCGGGACTTGCCAATCACAATCATTTGATGGCTTCCTAGTGAGTGTGTTCGTAACAACTAAGCTTCAAACAGCAGAGGGAGACATCTTATGACATTATCGGTTGAAATGTAAAAGTTCAAGGGATGAGTTCTGGACTGCGTACAAATGTGAAATGTTTTCCGATTTGAAGATTGAATACTTCATTTTTAAAAGCAAACATCAGTCATGTACCCCATCAATATTGAATAACATAGACTTGATCTAAGATATGAAACGCACCCATGAAATTGAAGCTTCTTTCAACGATTAGATTATCCTTATGCTTCTTCACTGGTCCATATGAAATAGTCTCACATAAGTATATCTCGATGTAAGATATACATATTCTGGGGGCAGAGAGTTGCAGAAAGCAAAACCTTCATTGGCTGAATCACAGGCCAGCTGTGCAGTTTAATGGTGCAATTGTCTAGTAGTTGATCCTTTGCTCAAATGTTCCCTTATTGAGTGCTATAATATGTAACTGGAGATTATTTTGTATTTTTTATTTTTTTTAGACCAGACCATTTCCACTATGAAGGAAGGTTGCATATTTTTCAATTGGGCTGTATGCACTCTTTACTGTATGTACTCTTTCACTGTACTATTTTGCATCCATGTGTTTCTTCATCTTTAGTGTCTCGGTACAGGTTTGCAATCCTTTGCTACTAACAAAACATGCACCATTACGTGTTGTGATATGACCTCCCCTTTACTTCCTCCCTTATTCAATTAATCAAAATGACGCTGTCCCTCAGGGGGAAACGAATGCCTTTAACCACCTTGCCCATCAGTTATCCTACCAAACAACAGCCTCACAAACCAAGAAGTCATCTAATTTACTCTGGAATACGTTTAGCCAATGACTTTCATTAGGCCCCACTGTGACGGGGGTGAGACTGGGATGCCTCATTACATTTGGCACGGCAATCTCCCGCTTCATCATTTTGCTCAGGCGAGCCAATGGGTAATGATATCCAACTTAGCATCACACGGTCAAATAAGAGGCGGTTGAGATTGAGGTTGTTTCTTGTTTATATCCGCTTTTTGTTTGTGACCAACTCTTTGGAGAAGTTCCCCGGTCATTTTAGATGTGCAGCTTGCAAGATAGGGTTTCAAGGTAGAATTGCCTCCTGGGGACTTAAAACGCCCTTGGATGGATTGAAAGGGAGGACAAGGATGGAGCCAACTGAGAACGAAAGGCCGCTAAGACAGCACTCGAACTGGCACTCATTTTTCCAGAAAGATATCTAACCGTGTAATCCAATGTGACAGGATTTAGAGAAGCAAAATGCCCCCTAAAACTTGAAAGACACCAGGAAATCCACTCTGAGTCTCACTGTGCCTGTAATTACAGCAGTATAGGAACAATTACTGGCATCAGGACCAGCGTGTTAAGCCAGGCCATTATGTAATCTAAAGGCAAATGAGACCACCCTCTTGAAGAGAATGTTATGTGTGAGTTTACACTGTAAGTAGCTCGGGAATCTGCTTCAGAAAGTGGGTCTTTTACATGCATCTGACTTCATTAGACGCAGTTGTAACAGAAATTCTTGCTTCAAAGTGAATCTAAGTTCCTTTTTTGCTGTAAAACAATTCCCTTTGACATAATCTTTTTAGGTCTATTTCAAGGATTCCAAAGATAGCACTAGGTTAATCCACAACAGGGTAAAATTCTGAGGATGTGGGAAAGGGATAGAGTTCTTAATCCAGAGAGACATATCAGTTACCAGCCACCATGATGCAGGCCAAAGCTTCGGTAGAGCCCTTCTCCACCAATGATACTGCATTTATAATGTTAGTGTTTGGCTCCCCTCTTCCGTCTTCACAACGTTGTAATGGAAATAAGACCATTGACTTTCTTGCTGAGATATTTCAGAAATCTATATCGTTCAACAGGCACAACAGCCAAACAAAGTGTGATTATCTCATCTCTTTCATTCACCTGTCAATTTACATACAATAGATTTATGTAATTTATTTTATTGTTGCCTTAAGCATACGAAAAAAACTGAAAAAAAAACCCGGAAAAAAACAGAACACAGCTGATAAGTAATATATCGCTTGCCACAGGCGATAACTGGATAAAATGGATAACTTAATATTTTTTTTGAATAAACTACCATATACATTAGGTATAATTCAACTATACACATACATAACTTATAACGACATGTTTCAAATCGTTAAGAAGAGCAGTAAACCATTTCACAAAAGTAAATAAATACAAAACGATAGCTGACTATATTATAATAAAAAAAAAAAAAAGAGGAGCACATAAATTAAACATTCCTTGAACTTTGTAGATTCAGGTCCAGTAGATTAAAGAAATATTCTGAACATATATTCTTTTGTTTAAAAACTAAAGCAGAAGTTTTAAATACAATGATAAAAACAGGTTAATAAATCTGCATTCATTTCAAGCAGAACCTCCTCCTTGCATTTGGCCACCTGCAGTGTTGCTTTAACATTGATTATCAAATTATCCCATTATTGGCTGACCACTTAAACCTAGTCGTGTGTTAGTTAGTATAGAATAAGTATTACATTGTATGCAAAAATAGCAAGTAGTACTTTTTAGAGATTAAACATTTACTCACTTGCAATTATGTTATTTCTTAACATGCTTTGCAATATTAAATTATTTTACTATTTTATCACACATAGCAATGTTCTTTTCCATTTTCTTGAGTGGATTCCGAAAGGTACTATCCATATTTTAGAAGTGAACAGATTGTGTTAAGTCCCAAAAAATGTCATCACAACTATCACTTACCAACAGGCCTTAAACACTGCAAATGGTGGACTGTCTTGGATTCTTTATTAAAAGGCTTTGGATGTAGAATGGGTTTGCTCTATTAATTGTCCAGTTTTTGCTTAGTTCACTTCAGCCATACATTTATTCGGGGAAACGCACAGATTACAGTATATTATGTAACTGTAATGATGCTTTTGATGTCAAATGTTTGTCATTTTTGTTAAAATGCTACTTTTAATTATTTCTATAATTACTTTCCCCCTCAGATTAAGATTCCTGTATTCAGGGCAGAGCATTCCATTCACAAGCAATTGGATGAGAATCTTATTTGCCCTTGGCAACTGAAGATGATGTTACTATGGAAACGACTTGTGCTGCTATCAATCATTGGTGGCCTTGCAGGTAAGATGTTTTATCACACCTTTTATTTAAGAATAACTTCATGTGTTGAAATTAAATTGAAGGTCTTTTCATTATTTCTTAAAATAATTGTTGAAAAGTTGCACAGTACATAATGTTTTAGGAATAAATATTATTTGACTCTATTTTGCTCTTTAAGGGTAATTTACACAGACCAATAATGGAAATATATGACAACAGTTTTTAACACAGTGATGGAGATGTCTTGACTTTTATCCTTCCATATAAATGAATATGGTGGACCTTAATGTGTTTTCAGCTGTTGTGCAAGTTATTTGTACTGTAAGCCGAAGTTACACATAACATAAAACATATCATTATAGCACTGGTTGTATCATGGAGACCTACTTAAAAGCGGAGTCCGTAACACCAACAAGGTTAAAAGGAATAACATACCATTTCCCCATGTTCTGCCCCATGACGCCCTGCCCCAATCCTTTGAACCGCCTACTAAATTTGCACTGTTGGGGACATCTGGGATTTCATTCCTATTTCGGTGTTTGACATCTCAGAGATCATTATCAGGAACATTGGAATGAAACTGGTCATGCATTTTAGCTGAAACCTCTGCCTACAGTTACTCATTCTGTCCTTATAGTCAGCTTGGAGTCAAGGGTAGAAATACACATACGGCACCAGAATGTCAACCATTGCACAAATTATATTGCAAGTCTCAATAATATTATCAATGTTTTTGGGAAGGTAGCTCATGAGTAATTCACACATTATACTCTGGGGAGAGAAGCCTAAGTTAAACATGCAATGCAAGTAAAGCAGACATTATCGGCACAGACAGATACTTAAATGTATTTCAAGCCTCTTCTTCTTTTTTGGGGGCAAACAAACTGGAAATGCCATAGCTGTCAATGCATTATTGATGCTTTTGTATGATATTGACCAATTCCTTCGTTAATTGTCAATAATAAAACATGGAAACACATGTCTAACACATGTTTATTGCTTGGCCACTTTGTATAAATCTAGTAATGCATAATAATGTATGTATAGGTAGCTGGCTATATGCAGGTTTGTGTGGATAGCTACTTTCAGTATGTTGCGACATTGACTTAAGACCAGTCTCGAAGTAGAACTTTAATACACCTCAACACAAGTCAATTTCCATAATTTTGTTGTTGTTGCCATTGTTAATATTTGAATACTATTTTTATCATAGGATTTTACACAGCAATGAAAATGAAGAACAGATCTCTAGAAGCACACATATTCTTTACTAGTGGCTGGGTGCAGAACCCAGATCAAGCACTATCCTATGTTTTGAATATTCAATATTAAATAATCCTGGATAGTATAGGTTTGATACTCACACCTATTGACATCTATACAGAAGGTATATTCATGCATAAGCTTTTGTAGAATGATGATAATCCTTGTTTAGAATTATGAAATGGAATTGCCCTAATTTATTCCTCAAACTAGGTAAAAGCTGCGCACATGTTGGTGCACTCCTATTCAAGCAAATGAAACTTTGATGAACAAAACTTCTTTACATGATATTGCACTTACACCTTGGTATAGAATCCTCCTAATTCTCAATATCAAAGAGGTGCGGTCTTTCTTCAGTCATCAGCAAACACACACCTTTTAAGAAATTCTGGGTTAAGCTTCATGTTAGAGATTGGTTTAACCCAGAATAATCTGCTTTTTTGGAGCAAAATAATACTGCTAGGCGGAAGGCCAGAATGTCTAAAGATTCAGATGATTGACCATTATTTAGAAAGCTAAGAAACAAATGCACGTGCACTGTTAGAGATGCTAAATATTAACCAGTTTTCCAACACTAATCCTAAAACCTTTTAGAAGACATTAAAGTTGTTGTTTTTCTTCCAGTGTACCAAATTCAATTGTTTATAATAATGTTGTTTTAATAAACACACAACATATATATATATATACAATATATATAACATATTCATATATTCATATATAACATATTCATTTAATGATCATTTCATTGAAGTGGGGCGTATTTTTGATTGATCTGAATTTAACAATGATTATTGCTGATAATGTCTACTCAACCCATTTTCTGGTATGGCTTCTGTTATATTCTGTGATTTTAGAATGCCCACACACTAGACTGACAACGTAATACAACCATACTAATGTCACCCAATTTAATAGGACAAAATACAAGGCCTTCATCTTAGTATGCTGTAGATGGACTTACAACATAGATGTTACAAAATTGTGTGATATAAATAAAACCTTTTTTAAAATCCGTCCGAAGCCCCGGTCTCATGTCTTCAAACGCTTATAATGTCAAGAGCAAAACATATTCAGTGTATACTAGTGCACCATAAAAAAGACCTGCGTCCACTTTTCCCTCCAGGTTGTACAGGCGATGTCATATTCCAAGGGCCGAGATGGAGGATAGAGCCCAGTGACCTCATTTTGCCTGTTGACTCTCCTGACCCGGAGGCTACCATTAGATGTGAGGCAGAGGGGAACCCCCCAGCCAAGTATAGGTAAAGCACCTAATCTACTTGGCATTGCCACTAATGCGTCCCCTTAAAAGCTGCCATATACTGTACGCTGTGTGCTGCGGCTCAACTGGTTAAAGCATATGACTCTTGGTTGGGTCTCTCAAAGAAATCTCACATAGCACTAATAGAATTAATTCTTATGGATGTGGAGGAGAACATCTTTTTGCTAGCCATAATTGTAGAATAATGGTGTCGTATCCATGAAACAAGATAAGCATGACTGAAGAACTGTTTAATTAGGCATTAATTCCTACACTGAAAAAGCTTTGCATTAACTCTTAGTTTCAGGTGTGGTGTCGTGATACGGTAAGTGAGCTATTCTGATGAATTTGCCAACTCCCGAGATTGGAATCTAGTTATCCTAATACTGATTTGATTCAAGTCGCTGTGTGATTGAAGCTAATGTTTTTTAATGCGCTGCTCTGCTTAAGAATTCCTTAGGAAAGTAAGGAGATTTCAATGACTAATTTGTGCTGCAGATCCTTTGATATACTCCGTGGTTATTCCCTTGTGGTTGAGTCAGGCTGAAAAAGGCAGTCAGCGCTGTTTTTGTGGCGGATTGTGTTTCGGAGCTTGGTCAGCATCATGTAAATGCACAGCAAGCAGATGAGAGAGGCAATAACCTTGTGAGTGACATTTTGTTAAACGCTTACATTTCCTCTAATGCTTCTAACTGAAAACATGGTCTTAGAGCAGCAGCAGGGGGTATTATTATACTTGTTGTGCAAGCTGAGCTATCCAAGGATGAACCGAGCCATTACACTTGCATACTTGAGGCGGAAGTGGAGTGGGGATAGGTTCCTACCAGAAATCTAAACCCCTTTTGACATTGTAGTACAACTACTGTTCAAGGGATATACTCAGCTGTGGGAATAGACTGAGCTAACAACATGTTGGTTCAATGTTTTGTTGTCAATGGATAAGCCATGGCTCCCCACTAAGGGGTGAGTAGGGAGGACACTGCTTTTCTGTAGCAGCTATTGCCGCGTTTAGATTCTTGCATCGATAGCATCACATCTGTCCTAGAGAAAAGATCTGCGTTAGATATCCTGCTTATATTCTTATATCATGCGGTATTATAAACAAGTAGCATGATGTTGAACTTTTTTTTCTTCTTTTTATTCCTGTCTCTTCTACCTCCAAAATATGTAATTCTACTCACCTAATTGTTCATTTTAGAGGAGATTTATAATAATAATAATGATTAATAATTGATTACACTTGATACAGTGCCTTTCTAGGCACCGATAGCACTTTACATATGGGAGAGACACAGTTAAGTCGCCAGTGTGTAGCACCCACCTGGGTGATTAGACTTAGGGAAATTGCATGGGGTATTCTGGAACATTGTACATTTAATTATTACAGCATAATTTTATTTGACCAAGAAGACAGTGGCCTACCACCTGTAGCAACAGCCTTGCATATCTGGATTCATTACTAATGGATTGCCTTTTCTAAGACAAGTTGACAAAACTGCAATATCAGATTGTAGCAAACCTCTGAAGAGAAAGGCAACCATTGTCCTTGTAATAATCTTAATTCTCATGACAGCGGATTGACATGTCTGTAATGTTTTTAAAGGCTTAATGTTAAATTTAGTCCTTATGGTTTTATATTGAGTGAGTGGATCAATTGTGTTTTTTTCTGGCTGTAGTAGAGTGAGTGTTTGACACTGACTTTACTTGACTTGTGTCCCCTCTGGCAAGGATAGGACATTTTTTTTGTCTTGATGATTCAAAGTGAAACGTTAATGTTTACCCACGTATTTTCCCAAACACACACCAAAAAAAGAATGTGGGCCGTTTTCTAAATTGGCTAGTCGACTTTTCATTGTAATTTCATGACCTAGCAGAGTCTCTTTATAGCGACAATGTCTGACCCTGTACATATATACTGTATATTTTGTATTATATGCATACATTAAAAGGCAAATGTAGTTATTATAGATATCCTTTTTTCTATTTAAGAAAATAAACTTTTAAGAAAAGAAAACTTGATATCTATTATCTCTGATATCTGTTTTTTCAGTATGCTGTGTTAGTATGTTCTTTCACTATCTCAGATTTGTCTTTGGTCTTTGTAACCGTGTAAAGCTAACATTATCTGTCAAATTTGACCCTGAATAGTTGGGCTCATGATGTGACTTTTGCTGTCACAACTGATGTCAGTACAAGTAAGAGACCCAAAAGTAACTGACGTTGTGTTGGTGCGATCCCTTAGCTTACCAAGGGCATAGTGGGCAACAGAAAATAAGATAGCTACTACCATGCTGTTGTCATTTAGTGTCCTTTCAGTGATGTGGTGTATCTGCTTTTTGTGCGGTCTTCTTGCAGATGAGACCTAAGCAGTAGTCTGACGGTGCATTAGGCAGCTAGAGTGTCTCATTAACTCAAGGAAACAGACCCAGCATGGAGCCAGAGAATATATCTTTAAACAGAGCCCCTTACCATGACAAACTCTAAACACAAAAAAGTTCCTCTAAATCAGTTGGTAATAATGGTGTGAATGTGTACCCTTGGAAGCCCTTTTGTACTTTGTTTTTCGACTGAATATTAATTAAGATTTGGCTGATGGTTTCTGATGGTTTTACTCACTTGTCAGTGTAGAGATTGCTGTTTTGGCTCTTGGTCAGCAGTTGCATGGGTTTGTCAGGTGACAAGCGGAGATTGCAGCTTCTTTTTGATGTATTGGTGTTGTCCATCCTCTCTGTGCTTGGCTTTGAAACAGCCAGAATCAAAGCTTGTGTCAACTATATCATTGTTTCTTTGAGCCCAGTTTGCGGTATTAGCTTGTGCGTGCGTGCTCGCGTTTGTGAGTCTTTCTGAATTATACATTCTGTGTGTGTGTGTGTGTGTGTGTGGGGGGGGGGGGGGGTCTGGCCTCAGGGGACTCCAGGTGAGGTGAGGGCTGCAGACACAGAGCTGCGGCACCATTCCCTGGCTCTGTTTGATGAAGAGGCCTCATGCAAAATTGATGTGAACCTCAAGGTCGGCCAGGGTTCATCCAGACCATGCCAGGAGTAGCCATGGCCTGGAGCAGGCCACTATAAAAAGAGCCTGGACTCCATCGCGCTGTGCTCTTACTGTGGTAAATTAATTCTAGACATTCTAAATCTTGGACATTAAGATCTTTTTTTCTTAATTCCTTTTTATGGGGCAGATTAGTTGGAGAGCTTTATTTAATTGGGACTGGAGGGGGAGAGGAGACGGAACATTGTTTACAGCGCAGACGTTCCTTATTTTATCCGTTTTGTTTTTCATCAAAACATGCCTGGTAACAAGCTTTGGAGCACCCTGTTTACTGTTTAAAGTTTGTTGTTGTTATTTTTTGTTTCTTACAGACCAGCTGTTTTAAATGTATGTTTAAATCAAGATAAATGATTCAAATGTAACGTAGCGATAATGATATGAGTTGAGTTTGCATGCTGCAAAGGAAAATGTGGAAAGGGGGTGCAATTCTCAGGAACCACTTAAACAGGCATGGGGGTTTTACAAGCAACTTCTCGTGCTGCTTATATCATGGCAGGTAAGAGGTGTTCGTGACAGGCTATTTAAGAGTTCAAACGGAACGACCATTCTGCCGGTGGAGTGGAGAGTTTAGAGACGGCCTCTGTGTTGCATCGACGATCTCACACCCAGCCGAGACCAGCCATCTGCTCTAGGGGGGGGCTGATCTGCTCAGGCTGCCGACTGTCCTGTTCCATTAACTTCAGTTCTGCCGGGTGGACTTGGAATGTACTGCGTAGCCTGCCTGTAGCTGCCTGCGTTCTATTCAATCTTCTCTCCTTGCATGGAAGGTCCTGTTGTCTGTGCAGAGTTGACCACATTTTGTGATTGGTGTTATATGTACAGGAACCTAACACACTTTCTTTTGAGGCCCTATTCCTAGATACGGAAATTGGCAGGCTTGAAGTGCCCATACCATTTCCTAAAAAAGATAAAGATTTATGCATGCCAGTAGCTCTTAAAATGTGTTTTGGTTTTCGTAACCTCGACATAATCCACATGTTCAGTGAAAAGACACACAGTGTTACTGAAGATAAAAATATACCGTACAATACAGCTGGAAAGGCAGCTCCGGGTTTTGTAGTTGTGCAGCCGTTGTCAAGGAGATTCATGAATGCCTTAAGACTGTGAAAAGGACTATTCTCTCTACTTGTTAGTTTGCTGAAGAGGAAAAATTATAATTTTTTTCCCCCCTCTTCATTGGAATTGTCATTTCATGGCTTCCGAGTGGCTTTGCCCAAGCAGACTCTCAAGTCTCATTCCAATCAAGCATTATTTCTTGCGTGTTTAAGTGGAAAATAATCCATACTTATCATTCCTTGCAGCCTCATTTGCTCTTTCTCTCACTGTGTGTTCTGGAATTGCATTTAACTTTGAAAGTAAAAACTGATTGCATGCCGCCCTCCGTTATGTTGACACAGAAGAGGAAAATCTTCTGAACTCACTACACTACACTACTTATGAACTCAATACTCCATACTCATCGTCAGTGTTCGAAAGCGGAGCTCGGCTCCTTAGTTATATTGTAGAGCGACCCTCACTCCACCAAATATGAAAGATGTCTCCTTGGTTTGTCTTTATTTGAACGTTTGAATAGATATTCCATCTTTGACTCCACCACACTTTGGTATTCGCAGATCTTAGGTGCAGGCCCCTTTAAATCGATCTCTGTGATAAATGTTTGCGAGTGTGTGTCTCCAGAGGCCAAACTGCTGATTGTGTTTGCGTCTTTCCAGATGGTTGCTAAACGGAACACTCATTGATCTCGGGAGTGACTACCGGCGTCACATGTCTGGGGGCAACCTGATCATTAGCAGTCTGGACAGGGACCAGGATCTGGGGATATACCAGTGCACTGCATTCAACACACTGGGGACCATCCTCAGCCACAGAGCCAGCCTGCAATTTGCATGTAAGTTCTCTAGCTTACTCCTAACATCTTTATGTAGTTATCCTTGAACTTTTTCAAGCCCTGTGTTACTATTTGTGTATGTTTTAGGAGGCAATAAGTGATTGTGCCTCTGTAGCTTTAGCGTGCTGATTCTTTGTTTGCAAATCACACACAACACAAAAAAAAATATTTTTGACAGGGAAATTGTAACAGAATGAAATGTCAGATGCAACAAACACACTGGATTAGGCAGCTTCTGGCTGAATTCCATTGATTCTCATTAGTGAGTGTGGTTCCAGCTTTGACACTGTCTGTGTTCACTTCCTATTGACACACAGAATACTCTGCCAAACGATAATTCACCAGCCCTTGCATTTTAGACTTGAAAGAATACCAATACAAATAACGCCTCGGATACCAACCCAAAGAAGTGTTTTAAAAAGTTGTTATACAAAAGCCTGTCATTTTTACCTGTGATTTGTAGCTTGATCAGAGTGACAATCTGCCCACCTGTCTCTCTGTCTGCCTGCCTGACTCTCTCTGTCTGCCTGCCTGCCTCTCTCTCTCTGCCCGCATGTCTCTCTTTCTGCCCGCCTGTCTCTCTGTCTGCCCGCCTGTCTCTCTGTCTGCCTGCCTGTCTCTCTGTCTGGCCACGTGTCTCTGTATCTGCCCACCTGTCTCTCTGTCTGCCCGCCTGTCTCTCTGTCTGCCCACATGCCAGTCTACCCGTCTGTCTGTCTGTCTGTCTGTCTGTCTGTCTGTCTGTCTGTCTGTCTGTCTGTCTGTCTGTCTGACTGACTGACTGACTGACTGACTGACTGACTGACTGACTGACTGACTGACTGACTGACTGACTGATTGACTGACTGCTTGCTTGTCTGTATTTCTATCTGTTGATACGCTTGTACAGTAGACAGACAGGCAGTCATAGGAAGGGATTAGAGTGTGCGCTGGGAGCCTCTATAGAGCTGACGACGTGCAGACAAGCCTTCAGCCTCTCCTCATCAGGCTGCCTGCCTATTGATCACGGCTCAGGGATAGAGAGCCTTTCCCTCCCTCTCGGGAGATGGACCGCCATGCTCTTCATAGGTTGATAATGAATCTCACTTGTGGGGACGGGCTGAGGTGCGGAGCTGCTTGACGCGTGCTCTCTTGTCGCAGGCTGAGGGGGAAGGATGTCTAGGAACTGCCTGTTGTTCACTGTAACCCTGCCCCTGCCACAAGGAGGTTTCTGCCTGCCCCCTTCTCTCCAGGCCGCCATTGCTGGCGGAATGCAACCGCTATCTACCATGTCATCTCACAGAATGTTGCATATGCGCAGGGATTTTGCTGGCATGGAAAATGTGTTCCATTTGTCTGTGAGATCATTTGTTGTCTTCAGGGACCAGTGTGGTCCTTCCTAATTTTAGATCATTTCCCTCTGCCTTGATTTGGAATAGCTTCCTTTTGAATAGGCTGCAGTATTTTTGCTTGAACGTTCTGTTATACCAAAAGGTTGTTTCTGCAACGTTAGTTTCATAGCATTGAGAGGCCAATGTTTGACCATTGAGCATCACATCAGTGAAGATGTTGTCGATGGTGCTTTTCAATGTTATTTGATTACTTTTCTCTCAAAAAAGCCAAAGTTAAGCTTGGGTTTCTTTAATATAAGTTGACATGTACACATGTATGCAGTTTATATACAGTGGTTTATATGGTTTACTTGACTGTCCTATTTGTTACTGTGGAACTCAAAATACCTGTGCAACAAATCGCAATACGCTACAGTGAATAATTTTAAAGGACCAAACCCATTGTGATTGGCTAAACACAAGTCTGACCCTAACCTTTGAAAAGTTTGAATCAGTTGTGTGGTTTAGATCTAACCACAGCAACCAGGTAGGTTACTAGGTAGGTAAAATTGTTCAGAAATAACCTCCCCCATTGAGTATTGAACTTGCCAGCTCTAGCATTAAAATCACTGATGTAAGGCAGCCGTCACCCCTAGTCAAATAAAACCCAAAAACCCATTAAGTAAAGCATTGCAAGCAAATGTGTCACATCACAGATGCATGCTTTGAATGTAGTTGTTGCTATTTGATATCTTGGCAACAAAAAAAAAACACAAACAAAACGTAATGCTAAAAAGTGTACTTTCTTGTACTTGTCTTGTGACTTTTGGCTCAGCATGCTGCATGTTTGTGGCAGCTGGTAAAACATTGCCCCAGGAAGTAAACCACTTAATTGTGATGCTGAGTAGCCAATGGAGTGCTGCAGCCTCATGGCCTTCAGCCTGGCTGTGTGTCTCCCCTCCTCTCTGTAACTCTGTGAGGACGATCAAGACACACTCCTCCCCCCTCCTCTTTCTCTCATTAAATGGCTCTCTGTTTCAACCCGCACTATTTTCATATAGAATAGGATTCTAATGATGTTATGATGTCGGGGGATTCTTTAGCAATCAGCTCATTGTACCTGTCTGATGTCTTGGATGCCATTAGTGCCTCTGGGAGCTTGTTTGCACCCAATGGCTGCTGAGATCAGTTTAATTTCTGCATCCGCAGTTACTGAGACTGTGTGTCAGTTTGTGTGTGTGTGTGTGTGTGTGTGTGTATGTGTGTGTGTGTTAGCGCTCTCTATCTGTTTGAGTGTACAGTTTTTGTCTCTGTGTGTATTTGTGAGAGAATTAGCGAGCAAGAGAGAGAGAGAGAGAGAGAGAGAGAGAGAGAGAGAGAGAGAGAGAGAGAGAGAGAGAGAGAGAGAGAGAGAGAGAGAGAGAGAGAGAGAGAGAGAGAGAGAGAGAGAGAGAGAGAGAGGGGGGGTGGTGTGTGTGGAGGGGTGTTATGTGTACCCGTGACCGTGTTTTTTGTGAGACAGCCGTGACCCCCGTGGCTTTCTCTGTGTCCTGTCACGACTTTTTGGTGTCTGATTTCACTGCGGTCATCAGCAAGCTGCTCATTAATCCCTGTCCCACTTCCCTTCCATAATCCTCTTCTAATTTCTCTTATCGGTCACCCTGACTTTCTTTTGTTGTTTTGGAGGCAGACTCCATGCTGTTAGAGGCTGGGGGGCTGCAGCCTGGGTACACACAGGGCTACCTTGACCCGCCCATCAATCATTGAGCCCGGGCTATTTTATCACCCCAGGTACAGGGTTTATCTGCCAGCCCTCCCCATTCATTTGCAGGGGTGGAATTGTGCTGAGAGTGTCGATGGGGATGCTAGGGCTTTTAAGTCTGAGATTACATTGCATTTAATAACGATATTGATTATTGCTCCTGGCACTGAATACTGTTATTTCTCATTTACGCTGTGTTTGTTCAGTCCTTCCAATTTGTTGGCTTTCCCTCATTTAATCCCATTGGCAGTTAATCTCCTGCTATCACAGCAAGTGTGCCGTACGGTATCCATCCTGCAGTGACAGACATACAGTCATTTCCTCAATGTTACAGAAAGTGCTGTATAACTGGGATGTGTTTTGATCTACGGTATGCACTATATGATGACCATAACTGTCACCATTTTCTCCTGGATTGACTTTTTAACGGTGTACCTCTTTTGTTTGTATTTGCCACCAGACCTTGATAACTTCAAAATCCAGGCGACGAGGAGTGCTGTTAATGTCCGAGAGGGCCAAGGAGTGGTGTTGTTATGTGGACCACCGATGCATTCCGGAGGTACGTTTTATACTGGACACAAACGACTGGCAATATGCATTTGCATTACAAATCTTTGTGAGCTATTTAAAGCAATAATGAGTCAGACAAAAATCCTGTCTTCGTCAGTCTTGCATTATTCACCTAGAAGGCCATTCAGTAATGTTGAAAACCCTCTCTGGAACTATTGATATACATTATGGATGTCTTTTTAACCTTTTCTATTAGCAGAAATAACTGATCAATTTTCAATGTACTTTTTGCACAGATGGTGTTTAAACAAAGCTGTGCTTTCAAGAAGGCTATTTGTTTTTCATTTGGAACGTTTTCCCTCAATTAGAGCCAAATCTGGTGGTAAATTAAAACATGTTCCCTAAACTGGAGTCTTAACTCAATCACACAACCATTCACAACCTTTCCATCAGAGTGCTTTTAGAACTAGGATTACATAATACAATTTTCACTCACCCACAAAGAATTGCACTGCAGACTTGATAAGATCCGAGGAACAATCTGCTTTACACTCTGTAAAAATCCAAAACAGTCCCAAAAATGTATCTGAATGTGTAACTGGTAGTTGAGTACTTCTAACCGATTTGAGCCACTTATAGTTGTGTGGCAATCAGCTTTGACTTAAAAACAAGAACAAAAGCCCTGTTGGAATACCGACAAACCCTTTTCAAAAGATGTGCAGTCTGTCCTTTTATAGAATCTGGAGTGCTGCTGGAGAATGTGATAATGGACCAAAGGACATTGTGTGAAATACAATTTGACAGCTTCTCACTCTGACATGAGTTTATAGCGTGTTTGCTGTTGTCACTGTAGCAGTATTGTGTTATGATTTCAAAAATGAATAAAAGCTTGTAAGTGCCACACATTTCCCCCCCCCACTCACTCACATTCACACTCGTGAGCACACATTTGCATGGATGAACACACGCACGCATGCAGGCGCTCTCACACAAACAGGCAAAGTATGAAGGCCATGCATAACCTTGAATGTTGGACTCTTCATTATCTTGTTACCACGAGGCACCCCTGCAGGTTTTCATTACGCCTTGTTAGCTTTAACTGTTGAAATAGGCTTCTCCTCCAATGTCACATAAGATATCACATTACACTGGAAAGGCCACAAAACAAATATTGTTGCAAAATGAAGCCGCTCTATTTCCTCCTTGTGATAAATATGTTTATTCTTGAGGGCTCAATCATGTAGTGTTTCCTGCCTTGTCTGTTCCCAGACACACACCACTGTGTGTCCATCCTATGGAAAGCCCTTGAATTGCTTGGTGAAGAGGCTGTTGTGCTACATTTATGGTCTTTCCCTAAACGTGTATTCGCTTGGCAAACGCTATCACCACTCATTTCAGCCACAGAGCACCGAGTCAGGGATTTCCGCTCCTGCTTAATCAGAATGAATTGGCTTCAGCATCACTGAACCTACTGCCAAGATGTGAACTCAGCCACAGTGGCGAGGCAAGCTCCCATGGGGGACAAGAAATGAGTGACAGTCCCTGCATACACCTTGTAACTCTGCACCTTCCGCCTTGAAAAGTAGCACAGAGCGCTGCACTCCTGCAAATCTCCGCGCTCTTGGAAGGATGACGCCGTGATGTAGGGTGGCAGGGCTTTGTGTTCCTTTAGTGAGGCTTATGCGTCGTGTGCATGCGTCAGCCCCAGAGCGCCGACCCCCCCCCCCCCCCATACCCTAGCCCCCACCCCCCCACCCCACCCACCCATGTCCCCAGTCACTCAGGGAGTGAACAAGCCATGTGTCAGGGGAGGGCCAGTGATGCGCTGTAATCCATTTTGTTTCGCTCCCTTTCCTTTGGTTGCTCTTACTTTTGCACCAAGAGCTGTTTCATTCGCTGTGTCTCGGTGTCCATTGGAAAGGAAACTGAGTTAAGGACTGGACATTTTTTTAACATGCTGCCATTTTACGTTTCCAATGGGTGTGTTTTAGTGCACTATTGGGCAATTCTTCCAGAGAATCCAAAGTGTGTCAAATGAATAATCTTTACTACTTGTGTAGTATTCCCTTACTCGAACTGTATGATGAGTTGGCTGGCCTGGGCTATGGAATCTTTTATTGTCGTATTCCAACAGGCTCAAATTGGATGGAGTCGGTTACAGTATTTGGGGAAATAGAGGGCTATAAATAATAATCACAGCCTGGTTAGACAGATTGGCCCTTCTGTGGATACTCCATTAGTCAGAGCTTACCCTGGCCTTGCAGAACGTCTCTAATTCTGTCATTTCCCTGTTTATTTCCTTCCTAGAGCTAACTTTTTCGTGGATCTTCAATGAATACCCGTTCTTCGTCCAGCAGGACAGCCGGCGGTTTGTCTCCCAGGAGACTGGCAGTCTGTACATTGCTAAGGTAGAGCCCTCGGATGTGGGCAACTACACCTGTGTGGTGAACAACAGCATCACTAGAGAGAAGGTCCTCAGTTCGCCCACGCCACTGGTCCTAAGAAATGATGGTGAGCTTATGCAGCGTGCAGTTTAAAACCGTCAGCTAGTCATGAAAAAGCCCCGTCCAAAACGATCGCTCTTGAACTAGTCTAGACCGGGGTCATTTGTAAGTTCATTACACTGAGCATTTGCTAAAGTCTGCCTAGAATATGAAAGGGGCAGTACTTGTAATGGCGGGGTGTTTCAATGCATTCTAATGTCTCCGGCTGAATCAAAGGATTCCAGAAAATCATCAGTGAATCTGTGTCATATTATTTATATACTTTATAAATATATCTATATTTTTTAAATATATATTTTATATTTTTTTATACATCATATTCATACATCATATGTGTGCTTTCTAGATAACCATTAAGCTATTATAAAGAGCATATACTGTACAAAGGTGAGATTTATACCTTCATGGTGACTAAAATATCAAGTTGAACATAATGAGCAGTTACATGGCTCTACAAAAGATAAGCCTTTTTCCAGCATGACTTTCCCAAGGTTTGTTCCCTAAATCTTTAATAAACCCCCTTCTCTCTTACCAGCCTTTCGGTTAGCGTTTTTGTTTCACTCATACAAATCCCTTTGAGTCTATGGACAACTGTTATTGCTTTGTCTGTCATTCGGAGCGTGACAAATCTACCATTAATCATTTATGGGAAAACTTGTTTTTGTGCTGTCTCACTTTCATAGGAGCTATGGGTGAATATGAACCCAAAATTGAAGTTCATTTCCCTGACACTGTCCCTGCTGCAAAGGGATCCGTGGTGAAGCTGGAATGTTTCGCTTTGGGAAAGTAAGTAATTGTAGAAGTGCACCACTTTCTTCACCTTTTGATTTGGGAAGGTTCTGCTGACACACTATCGCAAAAGAGAACAAGTATCACACATCAAAAAGATGGTCTTTTTTTGTATTCCAGTAATTCCACAGACATTTTATTTTGAAAGTCGTTATCACAGCTAATGCTCTCCTCGTGTCACAGCCCTGTCCCAGGGATCAACTGGAGGAGAACCAGTGGAGTTCCCTTTCCCAGCAAAGTCAAGATGAAGAACTCCAACGCTGTCCTAGAAATCCCTAACTTCCAGCAGGAAGATACAGGAACCTACGAGTGTGAGGCAGAGAATAGCCGGGGCAAAAATGCCGCTCGAGGTCGTATCTCCTTCTATGGTAAGGGGAACCTTTTCAAATGACACTGAAGGAAATCAGAGGGAGTCAGTGAGCTTTTGTAATAGATCTACGCATTTGTAGGCGGGGGGGGGATGCTAGCACTGGCTTCACAAGGGTGTACAAGCTATTAAAGTTTGTTTTGCCACATCTGAATATTTATTTAACCATCTAAATATTGCTTTGATACCATTTCTATTTCTCTGAGATAAAAAAAAAGATCTTGTGTCATTGATTAATTGCTATGGCTGTAGTATTTATGCAGACAACACACCCTTCGTCTGTTTGTTTTTTTCTAACCACAGCCAAACCTCATTGGCTCCAGACAATGAGCGACACAGCCATGTCCATAGAGGAGAACCTCTTCTGGGAGTGCAAGGCCAATGGCAAGCCCAAGCCTTCCTACAGCTGGCTGAAGAACGGGGAAACTCTCATGTCAGAGGTAAAGAGACCTGCGAGACCACAAATAGCCTCAGGATAAATGCGGTTGGAAAGACCAGTGCCACTGACAGATCAAATCAGCGTTCCATGTCATGTGGTGCTGCGTTCAGGTTCTCTGAACAGCTGATGGAGTTAAAATTCTCTTCGACTAAGACATCAGCAGAAAATAAAAGGGACCTGTCTTTGTGGCTTTTCCAACTGAATGACCATAGGAAATAAATTGCTTATTAGTGTGCTACTGGTATTGTCCACAGTGCTTCTTTTTTTTTTTTTTTTTTTTTTTAAGGTAAATCTGTAGGTCAGCTTTTTTAACCCTATCCTGTTACCCTGTCCCAGACCACATCTGTCCACTAACACACTTGCACGTCTATAGACTCAATGTGAAGTTTTAGTAATTACCTTTGCACCTGTAGACATAACGCACCGTCCTAGCACTGGGATCTGCCTGTTTGTCATCCACAGGGCCGGATACAAATCGAAAACGGAGCTCTCTCCATCGCAGCATTAAACCTGTCGGACGCTGGGATGTATCAATGTGTGGCTGAAAACAAACACGGCATTATTTATTCCAGTGCTGAGCTAATGGTGTTAGGTAAGACTGTTTTCCTCCCCTGCCGTCCTTCTCGTCTATCTGTCTGTGTGTTTGATCATCTCCTTAAAAGATGACCCCCCCCCCCCCCCCCCCCCAGTCTGCCGCTGCCGACAATCAGTCCACAGCCTCATTTGATGTCACAATGGCTCCGGTGGAGAAAATATGAATCTGATGGAGTGTCTCATTTTACCGCAAATCTTTTCATCATATTGATTTTGATACTACTAACGCATTACTTTGTGGCATTAGAGGGCTTTCTCATGTAGATGGTGTATCGATTCAGTCACCAGGCTTTGATGACTTCTGTTTGGCTGGCTCAGTGAGGAATTACATTCTGTCTGGATTTTTTAATGACTTTGAGGACTTGCTGACAGAACGTGATGATGGCAGGCAAAGCCTGGTTTAGATACACTGTCTTGGGTAGGTCTACAGGGGAGGCTGGCTTCATTGCTCCAAGCCCAGTTTAAGTTCCTGCTGCGATCCCTCCCCCCTCTTTAGCCAGGGGCCGGCAGAGAATCAATCTCGGTACAGCACAGTTGATCTGCTGAGGATTTCAGTGGTCTGTGTATTTTCACTCCTGCGTGTGCGTTTCCCTTACAGCTTCACCCCCCAGTTTCTCCAAGAGTCCGCTAAAGGCTGTGCTGAAAGCTCGCTCAGGAAGCGAAGTCACTCTGGAGTGCAAGCCCCAGGCCTCACCACCAGCTATTAGCCTGTGGAAGAAAGGCAATGAGATCCTACAGAGAACCGAAAGGTAGGATCAAAGCATGACAACAACAAAAATACAAAAAAAATTAAATAAAAATCTGCTGGTTACCATCCCCACACACTCCTAGTGCACTTGTTTAAATCTAATATTTGGCAGTCTGGTGGACACATAAAGTGAAAGACTAATGAAAACAGTGAGAGGCAAAGACCCTTTAAAATAATTTACATACTGTTGGTATCCTGCATGCAGCCTCATCTGCTGCTAGTCTAGATGTGGGTGGTAATAAGCATTCTGGTTGGCTATACTAAAATGAAAGATTAGGATGTGGAGCAGGTCTTTGTATAATATATATATATATATATATATATATATATATATATATATATATATATATATATATGACATTTGGATACCAGTGGCTGCATTTGGAATTGAAAAATGAAATGGAATGTTATTCTGATGAAAGGAAACCGTGTACGTGCCAAATATTGTTTTGAGTGGTGGTCACCACAACTGCATGAGGATACTCCATGTTTCCTTGTATGTGATGTATACACGGGGTGCTTTGACTACATCACATGTTACACCTCACTTTGTGGCTGATACAGCTTGACCGCCATTATAAAAACAGGTATTTCAGGCTGACACATGGAGTTGGCTTAAGAAAATAGAGCATCATTTCTCTTGGCCCGGCTCCCACCGAGCTACGGCAGAACACTCTGCTTTAGTCAAAGCTCTGAATAGCTGTTTATCCTCCCTCAGGATTACTCTGCTCCCCAACGGGACGCTGAAGATTGCCAATGTAACCAGGAGGGATGCAGCCAGTTACACATGCATCGCAAAGAATCAGTTTGGGACCGCGAGCACAACCGGGAGGCTTCTTATCACAGGTAAGCCATAACAATATCATCTTCCTGTCCCTCAAGCATCCTCCAAAGTTAATTAGCTTTTATTGTGTCTCCGGGATTTCAAGGCAAAGGTCAACAGTTTGTTCCGTCTGCTTCTGTTTTAATAAGCCCTCTCATGTTCTGTTTTTTATTTGAGCTGTTCAATAAACCAACAAGGGGTTGTAGTCTTCAAATCACAGAAGAGTGCATAATTGTTACATCAGAAGCAACTTACTATAATGCAATTAGACAAAGATCATGACATACTGTATGGATGCTTCCACATAATCAACCAATTCCTATTGGACTGGGTCCTAAGCATCTGTAGCTAACTTGCGTTTTATTTTGCAATCCAGCAGCTGAACCCTTTAATGTTATGAAATTTAATTATCCTGACCTTTCCTTCACTTTGCTCCCATACTCCGTTGCGTCCAATTCGCTGCAGTCACCATTGGGAATGCATTCTGCATTCCTAATCCTATTTCAAACATTTCCCTCCAATTTGATCAGGCAAATAGAAGTGTCAAGCAGAGCTGCTTTCAGTGTTTTCAGAGCTGATATCTTTGGTTGTTGTTAGACTAGAGCAAGGTCAAAATAACCCACTCCCGTTTAGTTTCGACATCAATTAGAGGATTAAGTCATTCTATTTACCACTGTTAACTCTGGCTATTTAGTTGCATCCATGCATTCCCATTGTAATGAATTCAATGTGATGTGGTTGTTTGGGCAGAGCCAACCAAAATTATTCTGAGACCCACCAACATGGAGATCATCGTTGGCGAGAGCATTGTGTTGCCCTGCCAGATAGCCTGCGATCCAGCCCTGGACGTCTCATTCTCCTGGGCCCACAACGGGCAGCTCATTGACTTCCAGCGGGACGGGAATCATTTTGAGAGAGTGGGAGGGGTGAGTCGCCCTCAGCGTTAATTCCAGGCTGTTCTATGGGTAATTAGGACACGCTGTGTGGCACACTATGTTTTCTACGCTGCATCTTCAGATGATAAACATCAATGGGTTTCATTGTAGACCAGCTGACCATTGTTGCGAGTACTTTAGGCACTTATTGTGCTGTGTTTTGTGAAGCTTTCTTTGGGGGGAAAAAATTCTGAATATTATTCCAATCCAGCGAGTAGGAGGGTTCTGAGCGTGCACAGTCTATGCCAATTCCGATTTCTTGCAATCTCCAGGTGTAAGGTGAAGGTGTATTGCATTAGACATAATTGGGATCCTCTTTTATTCTCTGCTAATAGAAGAGAAGGGTCCTATTAATTAGAAGTCTTTCTACTTTTCATCTCTCCAACTTCTCATTTCTCCACCTCAAGGGAGAACTTTTTGTTATCTTCCCTCTGCCATAATTTAATTAGCATACCTATTTATGAATCTTGTGCCCTGAAATAATTTAGTAATGCGTTGGCTGGCATTAACCAAGGGCAAGCCTAGCTGGCACAAGTAAAGGTTCATTTGAAATCCTCATGCCTTGAAATAATGATAAGCGGCTAGTCTTTGTTGAATACGTGTTTCTTTTGATTGCGAGCAAAGTAATTTGTTCTGTGCTTGTCTTTGCCAAATTGTTTTATAGAGCCATTATTTAGTGCTTTATGGTTTCATTTATCATCCAAGGCTCAGTGTTTGATAAACTGCCAGACAAGAAAAGCACAATAAATGCCTATTCTTGCTACAATTTATAAACTCCCCCCACAATTTTGTGGTCATGCTAAGTTCACTCCTGCGTGGATACAAATGACAATTACAAATGACATTGACGTGTAGACAGGCATATAATGAGATATAGCTTTCATAGAATCCATGCCTCTTGCCCAGGGAGATTACCAGCCCATAGCTCAACAGCTTCGGATGAATTAATTAGCATAATTAAACCAAAGCAGCCTCATCACTTCCTGCTTGCCATGCCAGGGCTTCAACCGTGCGCTCTCCAGTCAGCCAGCTGGTGGCTGACATGTAGGGGGAATGAGGGCAGACAGGGCCTGGGTACCCAGCCTGTCAGAGCAGCCAAGAGGAGAGGAAGTCTATAGCCCTCACGCACAAGTGACACTCTCCTCCGCTGTTTCATTGCCTCCGAGAAGTGAGGATCCATCGGTATTCGTGCCCAATTGCAGCAGAGCTGAGCCACGGTCACTGTCCAGTGAGTTGAAGCAATCTGCTGTGACTAGAGTTTATGTAACCTGGCCGAGCCGAAAGTGATTCATCTTTGGAAAAGCACCCACTCCCTTTTCAAGTCAGTCCTAAACGTTGTCGCACTTGAATTTACATGCTGTCGTTAAATCACCAAAAAGATGGATAAGGACTGCGTTTTTAACAATGCACCGAACTAACTTAATGACGTTCATTTCTTAACAGTTTTTATCCGTTTCAGTTTCCAGCGAAGCCCCATCCATTTATTTAGGACAATGTTTGCTCTTCCTCAGTGAGCTATATTCATATCTTGTCCCAGCTTATGTAATTATGGAATAATTAACATTGTCTTGCCAATTAGCCGGAATGTGCTTGTTTTATCATGGCTGTGTTAGAACCAGCGAAGGGGTGTGAGATGGGGGGGAGCACCTTGCCTAAAGGATAGCCAAAAGCTTGTTCACAGAATATTTGACACTCCCTTAAACCCCCCCCCCCCCCCCCCGGGCCCGGTCAGCATCCACTCATAGAAGAAAAAAACCAAAACTGTCGAGATATATATCCATGTTTGGTTGTGCGGATCTTACATTAATTATGTGTTTTTGGGGGTAAACAGAGCATATCTGGGGATCTGATGATTCGGAACATTCAGCTGAACCATGGAGGGAAGTATGTGTGTGTTATAGACACCGACGTGGAGAATCTGTCTACCTCGGCCATCTTGGTTGTCAAAGGTAAGAAAAAACACTGTCCAAATTGTCCAAATTGTGCCTTTAATCACTGCGGAAATTGTAGGTATTTAGACTGTATGTCCACATAAATGTCCACAACTTACAGAGGCAAAAATTATAAATTATTAATAACCAAAAATAAAGGGAGCAAACAATAATGTGTCTAATGGCTTGTCTAATGGAAGGGTTCATTTGTGAAGATATAGTCATCAAAGGGATGATTTTATAGAATAATTAGTTTGAATTACTTTGCTACCCACGTAGGAACAGTCTAAATGTACTTCCTTTCTGGCTAGCTAGACTATGGTTACTATGGTAATGTGTGTGGAGACTTCCTTACACTAACTGAGAGTTGGGCACCGACTTGAAGTTTGGGCCAAACTCTTTAATCGTTGCTGTGGCAGAGCTCCAATTTTGAATAGATCTTCTACAAAGGTAGTCAAAATGTGTTTGGTGCACGACGTCTCATAATTTTGGCTTATCTCTGGTGATTTACATTGGTATTCATGCCCATAACACAGTGTAATAGCTGTCCCAGGTGCTTTGGAAAAGCCGATGTTTATCACGGAAAATGCCTTTAATTGGCTCATTTACACATCGGCAAAATACCATGGAAAGCATCTGAATAATGGAGCAGGGGGAGAAACAACAACAACATGGCAGTGCGACATGTAACATTCATAAACGCTGTGCGTCTCTCTTTTCGGTCTCTCCTCAACTTACCCTCTCGGTAAATCCCCTCCTCTTGCTAGCGCCCTTTTCCCTGCCTATCGCTCCCTCAACGATCCTCTCAAAGATGGCCACCACCCGAACCGTCGCTATACTGCATATGTCTAGTATAGTGACGCCACGTTCTGTTATAACTTTAAACCTGGCTCATAGCTCGAACCACTAATATACTGTAAATATCCTTGTGTGACCTATGTAAGGATATGATCCTAAATGCAAGGGAACGGAAAGCGATTTATATCGACTGCAGTTGGGGCGGACAGAAAGGAAGGCTTGGTAGAGCGTGTTGGGTAGCTGGTGTACAGAGGGAGGATGGAGAATTAGGGCAGTTTGATAAGGAGGCTCACTCTTCTAATAATCTGATTGAGACAGGTCTCCCCGGGCCTCCGGATACGGTGGCAGTGGAGGAGATTACGGACAGCACCGCCCAGCTCTCCTGGAGCCCCGGCAGGGACAATGGCAGCCCCATCACCGGTTACATCCTCCAGGCACGCACCCCTTTCACTGTAGGCTGGCAAGCTGTGGACACAGGTAACGAATGAAATTAGCAGCCGTTGTAAAAACACCAATCACCGACTCTTTCCACATACTCTAATCTCCTCTGATACTCAATTAGGATTTGAACGAGTGCCCGTGCGCATGTTTTTCATTAGCCTGTTAGCTCAGTGGTTGTGGTTATTTCGTCCGATGGAGGGGGAGTCCTACTTACGGTCTCCTTTTCCTTTGGCAGTGCCTGAGGTGGTGAACGGCAACATGCTGACGGCCACGGTGGTGGGTCTGAACGCCTGGGTGGAGTACGAGTTCAGGGTGGTGGCTCGCAACAGTGTGGGCATGGGCGAGCCCAGCCCGGCCTCGGACAAGACCAGGACAGAGGATGCTAGTGAGTGTCTCTCCTCTCCCCCGCACTTTCAATGAGAAGAAAAAAACACACTCTTACTCGCTTCAGCACACACGCACACGCACGCACGCACACACACACACGCACGCACAAACACGCACACACACACACACACACACACACACATTCAGCTGTACATGGACCCCTGACATCTGACATTAAACGCTACTTGAACCATTTGCTGATTTGACAGATTAAGTGTGACGGACCATTTACTTTGGGGTGCCATACACAGATGAGGATGCGCATGGTTGGTCCTCAGCGTATCTGCTATGGCACAGCACTGCAACACACAGTTGTCAACGAAAATGGCATTTGCTGAATGCTGGGTTTAACAGCCAAGTCTTGCCCCGTTGTTTATACTTTGTGAAATTCCACATTTCGAGGACGATCGTAGTCTTCAAAGGGCGATGGATTATTTCCATCTAGCGATGGGTTCGTGGAGTGTGAAATAGAAAGCGGTATCAACAATGCTGAGCCATGTCACGATAAGAGAGCAAGTGTGCAGGGCCTTTGGTTGAGCTCTGTTAGCTGTGGTCTAATTGTTCCCCTCTGGGCCTTCCTCAGTGCCTGATACAGCTCCAACTGATGTCGGAGGAGGAGGCGGCACAAAGTCTGAATTAGTGATAACATGGGAGGTAAGTCATCTGTCACACTTTACTGTTCGTCCCATAGCCGGGGAATGGTTTTGCTTAATTGTGCAGAATTGAATGGAGCACTTTTATGAGCTGCACTCGAGTTGGCACCTCCCCTCCGGGCTGGCCTCCTTGTGCCATTTCTCCTTCTAAATGGGATTTCAGCCAGAGACAAAGAGCCTGTCCTCCAAAGACTTCTGTGCTTTATCCACAATGATATTGCCACAGAGGAAGAAAAGATAAAACAGTGGCCCAATCTGGCTGGTGACGCAGTAACAGTGGCTGTATCTAGCCACTGAAGCTCTATGCGAAGATCTTTGCAGACGACTGGCCGGTTGGAAGGTACTGTGTGGCAGAGACGGGGCCGTCTGTGTCTTTGTCTGTATGCCTTTTAATATCACTATAGTTTTGTGTTTTGCTCCCAGCCCGTGTCTGAGGAACTGCAGAACGGAGAGGGATTTGGTTATATCATCGCCCTGCGGCCGCTGGGCGCCGTCACGTGGACCCGAGCTGTCATCTCCACGCCCGGGGCCGCTCGCTACGTCTTCCGCAACGACACCATCCCACCCTTCTCGCCTTTCGACGTGAAGGTTGGGGCGTTCAACAACCGAGGGGAGGGGCCCTTCAGTTCCATAGCCACAGTGTTCTCAGCAGAGGAAGGTAAAAAAAAAACAAAGCAAGAAAAGAAAAGAAAAGGGAAAAGACAGACAAAAGGAGTCAGACTCAAACACAAACACTCCTCGTCACGGCATAACCTTGAATAGTAATGATGAAATAAGTTGGCTTAGACAAGTTTTTTTTTTTTTCTTCCCCCTCTCAAGCTGGGAATGTCAACTTGATATTAGTCATTGCTGCGGTAGATTACAGGAAATCCTAGTAGACGCTTACAATATAGCGCTGTCAGGGAGGCATCGTGTTAATTGAATTTACCGAGCAGATAGTCTTCCCTTATGTCAGTCACAGATTCCATTAAAAAGTGAGCAGAGTCTGTAGCTCTCTGTGAAACTACAGGTCTATTATATACCTTCCTCTTCTCTCCTTATCAGCGTGTGTGTGATGGTGTTGGATGGGTCTCTGAGATGCTCACTCATCCTCTCTTCTTTTTTCCCCCCACAGTCCCCAGTGTTGCTCCTAGGAGAGTCTGGGCCAGGAGTGTGTCTGCAGTTCAGATTGAAGTGATCTGGGAAGCTTCGCTCGCCAGTCCCGAAAGAGTCCTTGGATACGAGGTAGTTTCTCACTTCCTGCATTGAACACAATGAGAGCGGTATATACTCCAATTTCTTGATAGCACACGTACTATTGAACAGCCAGGTTTCTTGCAAGTACAGTAAAACCCTGGTTTTGTGCGCCCCGATTTAACACGAATACGGTTCAAATGTGATGAGTCATTGGACCCCATGTGTTTTAATATCTACTGTAACAACAACAAATTATTTGCGGAATTCTTTAATTCTAAGGTAATTTACTTGCTAGGAGATAAACGTGCAAAAACAGGGCCGAAATAGGATGAAAATATAGGTGTTTTAGGATGTTAACATTGGGTGAGTTTGAACGATGGTTTTTTTAACCCCGATCTAGCGTGACCCGCATTTTTCACTATGACATTGTATGGACCCTAACAATTGCGTTATAACGGGGCCACTCTGTAGCGTTGCAGTTAATGCATCCCAAAGAGCATTTGGGTTTAGGAGAGCATTAGTATTGAGTTACTAAAGAAACAGAAACCTGAAAGAAAGCCCCTGATCCTGTTAAAATGGCAAGGAGAGCATTGCATTCTCTCCTATTCCCTTTTAAGGCCTCTCACCTCTGGCCCTGGCACAAAACCCCCACGTTGCCATGGCACTGGCTACATTGTCTTGCGAGAATAGGGCTACCAAGTCCCTAAACAGCCCAAAACAGCGTCTTTGATTGGATTGATCCTAGAGTCTCAATGGGACAACATTAGCATTCCGCATCTCCGAGGTTGCATTTGGTTGTTTACTAGGTTGTTTCTCTGAAACAAGGATGCATTGAGGGAGCAACATACTATAAGTGGTACGCCAGGGAATTAGGTAGTTTGTCTTTTTTTGTTTTTTATGAAACACAATTTTAGTTTTTATCCTTCTAGAAATAAAGTATTGTTTTCTCTCGAAAATATTTTTCTACTGAAATATTTTGTCCCTAGCAGTCCCTCTCATCTAACTCTTCTGTTGACAGTAATGAAAAGTCTCAAATGATTTATTGCAGTCAGAACATTCAATGTGGAGAAGTACATCCCAAGGGCAAACTTCACATTTTCCCTCTAATTATTTATTGACTTAACTGTTATGTCCCTTAATACTAGATCCATGAATATTGGATATGACCCAGAGCTAGTGTTGGATTATTTCATTTGCTCCATCAAATATCTGTTCACCTGCACTCTTAATTGGAAGTTAAGCTGCAGAAGAAAATAAATCATGAGCAATAAGCATTGTAAATTGTGTTTTATGAAATAAAATGTGCAGCAATGTACAACCTAATGGTTACAATGATTGTGTGATATAAAGACCTGTCTATTTGTCTATAATATACAGATTACATTTGAGAGACCTTTTTTTCCTACGAAAACCATGGTTGCCAAAATGCTATTTATATTTCCTCATGAACCTAAATTGGCAATGTTTAAACAATCGTTAGGTTAGAAATTATTTTGCATCGTCTTGAAACCCACCTACATTGAAACATGTATTATTCATTGCAATCTCAGTTACCTACCTGTGGTACCGATGACATTTTAGATTAGGTGATAGAATATGCAAATGAATCACAAGAAAAGATCCCTGTGCTCGGTTGCAGACAATGTAATGAGTGCCACCTCATTTGGTTCATGCGTCTGTAAAATAGGTGGTGTACTGGGAAGATGACACCAAGCCTGACACTGTGGGCAAAGTGAGATTAACCGGAAACTCCACTCTGGTTAACGTCACTGGTCTGAGAGCGAATACGCAGTACTACCTGGCAGTGGCTGCCTTTAACACAGCCGGCTCGGGCCCCCAGTCTCCACCCATCAACGCCACTACCAAGAAACCACGTGAGTCAGTCAATCAGCAGTGATTGGACCGGTTGGAGCGGGCTCCAACAAAACCAGAGGGCCGTGCATTAAGAAGACAATGGATGTGGTGTCATGGAAAACTTTCCCCTTCCTCTGTTGATGTACCTCTCATTACGGTTACAGCGCCGGGGCAGCCTCCTGGGAACGTAGAGTGGACAATGATTGGCTCCATTCTCACTCTGCACTGGGATCCCGTCGTAGCCATGGAGACGGAGGCTGTGGTCGTTGGCTATTTGGTACGCCCCACTTTAACATGGCATTTGGACTCCTTTGTCAATCTGAATACGAGCGTTCTTGTCAATATTTATTTCCCGCGCGGGCTGGCTTTTGTGTTTTGAAGGTGCTGCTTAAGAGGCATCGGTACAATGACGTCAACACCATTTTAACAAACAAGACCACGGTGGAGCTGTCCCTTTCGGCCAATGACAACTACCGGATCCAGATCAAGGCCTTGAGTGAGGGTGGTGAAGGTGCAGGCAGTGAACCCATCCACGTCCACAAACTAAGTAGGTTTTCCCTTCTCTCCCTCTTTATTCCCCCCCCCCCCCCTCTATTATCTCCTCCTGTGACCATTGGTAAGGCTTTAGTGATGATTCCATCATCCAAAGAGCACATTTACTTTGGCCTCGTTGCATTCCTTTCCAACCATGTGTAATAGACTTCTTTGAGGTGCAAGAAGTGCGACCTTTTTAGAAATGCATGTGCGGTGCCATCCATCTCTGCCATTGGGTTATTATTCCTTGGTGACTGGCTGCACAGCACTGAGGCATAATAAATAGCCCCCTCCCCCCCTCTGCTGAGTAAAATTGAAACGTGGCTCCGTTTCTTACCCTAAAGAGATCTTCCCTCTGATGTGATACAAACCTTATCTTTTCAGCGCACTTTAATGGCCTTTCCTGTTGAAAGCCATTAATAATGTAGATATGGAAAGCACTTTGTAATTCACAGTTGGCCTTTGATTTACGAAGACTTGTCAGAAAATTGAGCGGGAATCTCAGTGAAAGCAGCTTTTCCTCGTTTTGAGTAGTGGATCTTTTTTTTTTCTTTTTTCTTCCTGTTCTTCAAGAGCTGCTCTGTTGGTTTTGGTTTCAGGCATGGGAGCGCAGGGCTCGGAAGCGTCTCGTCTCGGCCCACTCTGTCTCTCTGCAGTTCTCATCGGCGCACTGCTCAGCACCTGCTGGTGATGGCCAATCAGAGAACTCCAAGCAGCCCTCCCTGTTTCTCCCCGCGGTCAATCTGCTCCTGTGTTCACCCTTCAGTCGACTGGCAGTAGGCCAAGCTCTCAGCGGCATGACCGGACTGGACTAGACTGGATTGGACTTTGAACAGAACCGGACAGAACTACCAGGGGGTCCATGATCAGATGGTAAAGAGGTTCAGATGTGATGATTTTGTGTGCATGATATTTTAGAGTATTTCCTCATATGTCATAAGTGCCGTCATGCTCTAGGAATATTTGAAGTGTTTATTTATTTGTCTGTTTTTGGCCCACCTGTATACTTCCAAGTGGAAGTAATGTGATGTCTAAAGTACATGATCTATGTTTGATGCTGATCCTTGAAATACTAATGCCTTAAGTCCATTTTACATACACACATACCAAAGTAGATGAAAGAGACATTTGCTTTACATATTTATACTGCAACATCTAACAATGGATGTTTTGAAAGATTTTGTCTTCTGATCTTGAGGTCAAAGGTGTTTGAAAACAGATGAATTATGAACGATTTTTAATGTTGTGATAGTAAAATGCCCTATAACAAGATTTGAGTTTGTTTTTGTTAGATGGCACACTTTAAGGAGATGAAGAAGTCATTAATAATGCACTGTCTTAAGATAATCTCATGGTAATGACTTACCCAAACATGTCTATACCTGCTGCTTTATGAGATACACCCGTTTTATATAGATAAAACATGATAGTTCGCTAATTCAAAAAAAAAGAAGGAAAAAAAGTTTGATTGCATGCTTATGTGTTTTAGCTAGTTTCTTCTGAGGGAACTAGATGTGGGTAGCAGATTGGTCACCTGTGCCTCTAAGCCAGCCATTTCTGCATCGTGAAATGGTATTAGAGCTCTTCCAGAGCGGTTGGCTCTTGTGCTTTGGACCCTCTCTGCAGTACACTGATGGAACCTGGCATTTTGTTCCATATCTCATACTCCTCTAAATAATGAATGCATATCACACTCTGCATTCAGAGCACACTGAAATGTTAAGTTTTCCGGGGATAGGAAAATGTGGTGGCACTATGTCAGGCATATTCCCTGCGTACCCTTTCTACATTTAGACAACTTTGGTTCTAGATATGCTTATCATAATAGTATGTGGCCATACTATCATCCACTGTTCAGTTGACCAGTTGACTGAATGCACGGAAAACATGTTTGATGCAGGATACTAGTGCCTTCAATGGAACTGACAGCTTGCTTCAAATGGCTTCTATGAGCCTTTCACTAAAGAAAATGGAAAGGAATTAACAAGAAAAGAAACTGAAAGTAAGTGGGGAAACATAAAGCCCTATATTGAAGAGCTTTATTTGTACAATTTCCATGGAACTACTGGCACACCTGATATGAAATAGTGTGAAAGCTTTGCAAAAGTAAGGGTGTATGCCTATTGATTAAAAATGTCATGTTTTCAGTTGTAGACAGATTTAGTTTGAAGAGGTCAATTCCATAATAAATTAATTTTTTGATCTACAGCATAGTTTAAGAACCATTAAGGCATTTCAATTAATGATGCCAATTTTATGCTCAAATTGCTTTGACTGGAAAAAAGAGTTAAAGGTTAGTCACCGTCATTTAGTATTTTACTTTCTACACACACACACACACACACACACACACGTAGGCTTTTAAGCTTCTACTTTGTCATATTATTAACCTGTAGTTTGAAACAAGTTTTTCTTGCAAAGTGGTGGATGACGCCTTCTGCCAAGGCTCTATGCTGAGCCGTGTAAAGTGTTTTGGGATATATACAATCATCTGCACTGCTCTAAGTAACTGTGCCTTTGCTGAACCAGGGGCTGATTAGGCTCCCTAAGCTACAGTATGGTGATTACGATCCGGCTTGTCATCGTCTGCGTTTGCACTCCTTTCCCAAAGTCGAGTGAAAGCACAAGGAAGTAATGCAAGGTGACTGGCTGTCCCTGCTCAGCCACCAGAACAGGTGTGCAGGCCCCAGAGGCCCGTGAAGCCCAAACAGCCGACACAATCAGGCTGTCCTATCTGCTCCTTCGCTGGATTCATAAAGGTCTGTGCTCCTTGATTAGACTGCTGCAGAGCAGTCAATGGGATATTGATTTTCCCGCACCATTATTGCAGCTGTCACAACTCAGCCACTTGATTGACTGATGCCTGCATTCCTGTTTCGCATGTCGTGCTGTGTTACAGTCTGATACGTCTTGAGATGTCCTATTTCTACCACCTTTCCGCCGCCCTGCAGAAGTCAGTCACTTCAGAAATGAATATGTTCGACTGTTTTTTTCTGAAGGTTGGTTTCATCTGACCAATTGCCACTTTTGATGGATGAAGTTAGTATGTTGTAATTATGTTTTAACAATTACCTTCAACATGGATTGGATGAACTTTGATTGGATACATTTTCTCTGTTTTACCAGTCAATAAGGACACTCTTGAGCTGCCTGTGAGTTTAAAATTCTTTGGATTTTTACTTGTGGTTTTTACTAGGAGAATATTGGATTATAGGAGTATTTTAAACAACCTAAATATTTACATATTTACAGTTGGATTGAATGTTCTCGTTATTCCAATAGTGATTAAATAGAAAAATATAACTAGAACCGATGCAATCAAAGAAAATGATGGTACTGATGCTGCCATGCTAATGAAGTATATACAGAATAAAACCCAGAATAACACTACATTGTCTTTTTTGTGTGTGTGTTGTATTGTGGATCCTCTAGTTATTTCTGGAGAGGTGCATATTTGGTACTTTCCAGTGTACATAGCTTGCATATATTTTTTAATCTGGACAGCAAAGATAGCTTTTACTAGCTTTATATAAAATATTATGGCCCTTGGTTTTAATACTGGTGTATTAATTAATGATCTCCATGAGATGCTGACCTGTAGAATGGCATTTTCATATTGAAAAGTAACTGTTGTGTCTTGTATACTAAACTTGTGCATGTGTAGTTTTGTGCTTTTGTGTTTAATTTTCTAAAACTGTAACTTAATAAAATTTGAATTCCATCAGTGCATTGCTTGATGTTTTTTTTTTTTCTTCTATCCTTGCACATTGTAACTTATACTGAGTAGGCATCCCTGGACCCTCATAACCACATATTCTATGCCTTTGCTTTGTACCACCATGCTTACTGTTCTCTTTCAAGGTTTATAGCAATATACCTTAGCTGATCCCTTAGGCTGCTACAGTACATATGCACATTAGGTTGCAGTTAACTCCCTACTCCCACTTTGATCATCTTAAGCACCTCTGTTTTACAACGCTGTTAACTCAGCCAAATTGAATTGCTAACCTGGCGCGATATCAAAAAGGCTGATAAAATTGTACACTTGCGTGTTCTTTAATGTGTTACTATTTTGAAATGCATGTTTAAAACATGATGTATAATCGGGTCCAAAGAGGTTGGCAACAGGGATATGTTTTCTTGTGTAATCTAATGATGGAGTTTCAGGGTCTAATAAATATTTGGGGAGCCCTGTTCAGAGAATGAAACCAATGATCAGTGAGGCTTTTTAGTCTGTGGGTTCTACACAATAGTTTATTAAGGAAAGTAGGGTTACTTCATGTAATCACTTTTCCTTTCAGAACCAGTGCAGTTCTTATGCACCGTTTTCTCCCTGCATTAAAGCACTGTGTGTTGCACAACATGTTCCTTCATCCCCCTAGTTTTAAACCCTTAATAAAAGATAAGGGCTTTGTAGCCATTATTCCAAAAGCTCCTGCCCATTTTGAGAATTGTAAACTGATAAATCAAGAGAGCTGCTGTTGAAGTGTGCATGAGCAAGGCCCTGTAACCCTATCCTACTCCTGGAACATGCAAAGTTGCCCTTTCCCACTCTTGTGTAATTTGGGTTTAAGGAAGGGCGAGAAAAATAAATTAAATACCATCTAGTGATAAAAAGGGGTTCTTCACGTGTGGCATCATCAAAGATATTCCTTTATCAATTCACTTCTAGATTAACTAACAGAAGTTAATCTCTGTAAATCTTAGTGTAAACTGACTTCTGATTTGATTCTTATATATATATATGTGTGTGTGTGTGTGTGTGTGTGTGTGTGTGTGTGTGTGTGTGTGTGTGTGTGTGTGTGTGTGTGTGTGTACAGACTAACAGCCAACATCTTTTTAGCAACTGAACATGCCGATAGCCATACCTGTCTTTGAGTTTGGTTAAGCTTCTCCCTGTAATCATCCTTCAAGAGCATACATTCTGGAGCGCAGTCGATCACTAAAGCAAGAGTTTCCGAGTGGCGTCTTGTTTTCTGTTTCTAGAAACTTTGAACCGGTGGACACTCCCACATGACATGCAAAAAGGTCCCAATTGTATTTAAGTTACATTTAGTACAATTTGAGAGGTAGCTATATTCATATTTTGTCGCCACTTTGATCAATTAGGCTCTACATATTATGTTCAGATTTATTAATTTATGATTTGGATTTTGTGAAGAACTTGAGACACTCTTCCAGACTCTAGCCCGGTCTATAGACTCAGAGTGAGATGCAAGATACAGATACAGTCCTTATTCCATACTGTGAATATCGCCAATGGTCTGTGTCTGCTCTAACAATGTGCTCTAGGCTAAAGTGACATATCATTTAGTTATCCATGATAGTTTCTTCATTAATTCCAATAATGGTTGCATAATAGGTTGCCTGTCACTCATTATACTTGCAGCTACTACACAGCTCGTGTAGAGGTGCGTAATTGCAATTATAGAAAGATGGAGTTGAATGACCATTTATATGTTTCCATAAGCTTCTCAAGCCTGTGTCGTTCATGATATCCCCTAAGCAATGTATATCTGAATTATACCATTGAGGTGAGATAAATATAGTCCTCCAGATTTTAATAAGCAGTATAAAATATCGGTGTGTTGACATGCCATTTACATTTCCAATTGCAAATCTTCTCTATTTCCCGCACATTTTGCATTGCATAAGCTCTTATTGGACCGCACTTCAGTCTCCATTTTCGAACAGAAAGTCCTGTAAACAAAAAATCTTTCAGTGACACTGGGGCCACCAAATTCCTCTCAACACTGACATGTTGAGCTGAAGTACTACCATTAAACCAATGTATTAAACGACAAAATGTAAGAGCCTGGAAATACAGTTTAAAATTGCATACTGCCACCCCCTAATTCCTTCTGTTTTTGTAGGTTGGCCAATTTTATTTTTGAATGTCTGCCCCTCGATGAAAACCTAGTGATGATCTGGTTTGATTCTTGATGACGGGAAAATAGGAAGCAAACATCAGGGCCATTATTGTAGGCAGGTTCAGTGTTTTTCCTCTGACATTTAGATAGCTTCGGGAAATTCCTGATGATTCTGAATTGGGGTTGGGATCAGGTCATTTCAAGCGGCTCCGAATAGTCTGCAATTAGGGGGTTGAGCGAGGCTGAGCATTCTCCTAATTAAGTAGAAATGCCAGGATCATCAGGCAGTGGCCAAAGCAGTGTCTGAATGCGAACGGGAGCTTCTATTTGTAAACATTGTCACGTTGACGTGAACCTCTCTCATCACTCACACTATGGAAATCCTTGTCTTGATTTTGCTTTCAATTACACATTTGAGCTTTTCTCAACATAGCTAAGCAAAGTGATAAAGTTAAAAAGGTTATTATTATATTTCGTTGTTGTCATTTCTGTTGGCGACTTTAATTTAGGTCATGGTGTCATACAAATTTTAACATGGAGAGTTATGCATGAAGAGTAATGTTATGAAACCTTAGTTTTGGCACTGAATGTGTGGATGCTCTCTCAATGTTAACTAATTAGGAAGCCACCTTTTCAACAGATGACAAGTGAGAGGTGAGAAGATGGAGGTTTAGCTATTAATCACCAAAGTTTATTAACAAGGTGTCTGCCCTGTACAGCCAGAGAACAATGTGAGAAGAGGGCTATGAAAAGCCCCCTCCATCAATCACTTTGGAAACTGTCGACATCAACAGTCACATTCTGCAATCAATCTCTATTGTGAAGCAAGCTAACAAAAGATGTTTATTTAATGGCTGTATAGTTTTTATTACAATAGAATGCTACAGCCATAACGCATGGCTTTATGAAAGTAATTCGATTCATGCAAAGAATGTCTCATCATCAATGCTTAAGGTGTACCTTTTTAGTTTTGCCACAATGGCTGGTGAATTTCATTGTACCTTTGGCTTTGTTGTTTGAGTCAATGAAGTTACGTTTTTTAATTTGATCAGTGGCATGTTCATTGATTCATTCCTTTATAGCAAAACAAAAATACTCATTCTTGTAGCCTTATTTTCACATTTCTGCATTTGCATTTAGTATGATCTAGGCCTTGGAGACTGACATCATCATTTATCATGATGCTCCTATCTATCATCAGGCAGGCATACAACTGGTATAAATAATGGATCGGAAATAGGCACAGTTAGAGACAACTGAGTTTGGATTTGAATCGGATATGGTTACCAAACTTGCAGGTCTCCACACAAGGATACAGGATATTTATAACTTTGATTTCTCACCACTAGACTCCATCTCCTTCCTGCACTTTACGCAGGCACCACTGCATCTTAGCAGAATGAGTTTGCCTCATGTCATTACTACTATTGTTGGTCCATCCTGTATTTACCACTATTCAGGTGTTTTTTACATACTTTTAGATGTACACTGAGCTTGGTTTTGTCTTGAGCTGAAATAGAAACATATTTTATTGTGCTGTACATTCTACTAGACACCCTGGCTTATGTTTTACTCTATTTTAATCATGTGCCTTGTATGCGTGCAGAATTATTTGTAAATTACAAAAGAATCCAGTGTACTTTTTTATATAATTGAGAAGAATGTAGTTAAATATCACTGTTCCTCACACTCTTAATAAATACAAGTCTAAAAGTATCTTGCTTGACACTTTGTTGGTATCTCCAATGAAATATTTGGCAAAATGAGCTGGCTGTTGGCTGTTAAAATAGCAGGTCAAGGAATAGATGTCCAGGAAAGAGAAGAAATGGTAACTCATGGTAAAGGGTACATTTTGTTTCTCCACGATGCAAATATTCGAAGAGTACTTGTAAAGGTATGGCAGTAGGCCTCAATGCTCTATGCCAGCCCTTTTTGGGGATACAGATCCATTCTTGTTTAAATCACCAGGGTAAACCATTGAGGGTACCACCCCAGAGAAAAATAAAGTAATTATTAGGTGTTTTAAGTAACTTTCTTTCTTTGGGTATAGATATAGATACCGATTGAAATAATACTTTAGAAGGCAATAAAAGGATTGCTCGAAACTAGTGTGTTTAAGAATAACAAAACAAATTAAAAAAAAACAAAGGTAAAGAATTATTCTGTAGTGAAATAAATGCAGTCATAAAAATTAAGCATGGTATGTTTGCACACGTTATTATGTGGTTAAGGCAAATCTATATGTATAGCACATAGAAATACAGTATGTATACATGTTACCTTAATCATTAATATACTTATTTGTTTCATGTATTTATTAATTCATAAGGGGGTAACATAACAACACTATGTCTCTTTTCCAACAGTTCCCTGTTTAAAAAGTAGGTAACGACAGAATATATCGAAAGTAAGAAAGCAAACCATGATGAGCTTGAATACTATTGTTGCATGCTTATGTCAAAAAAAAAACTACTGCCCATGTCTTCATGCAGTGAACATCTGGGAAGAGCAGATTACCTCAGTATCACTTGCACACAAGTCTCTTTGAAAGAGAGGGCAGATCTATATTCTGCATGCCTCTCTTGAATAAAATCGCTGTTGTCTGATAGATGTGTAAAAAAGGGCTTGACCATTTGTACTGAGCTCTTGGCACAAAATATAAAAATATGGTCATAATGTAGATATTTTACATTTTGATTGTCCTAAGGCGTACATCCCCTCATACAATCAATAATAATACAGGCATTGTGCCAGAGAGGGTATATACAACATCAATAAGCCACAAATTCAATCACCCTGATACATTCAGAAGCCCTCCACCCTGTTCACATGTGCTGAGCTTCTTTGTTTTTTATTTCCTACCTGACACATTGATCAGAGCACCTGCTTCTCTCAATACCCAGATTAACTGTTGCAATGGTGATTGACATCAAGCAGAGTTATTGCTTCAAACAAATGATTTGGTCCATAGTGTAAAAGGATAAGGACAGTGACCACATTAGTAAATGTATTTTCAATAAAGAATACTAGTCTTTCTTTTATTCTGGTCATTTCATTTTTTTTTTTTTTATGAATTTATGAAATTAAAACCCATATAAATGGGACACAAAAGGTTACAGTTTTTTTTTATAGGAAACTTGCTGTTTACGGATTCAAACGGTCAGTCACTTGCAGTGGAAGAAATTTATGAGAAGAACATTTTGGAGAAGCTCTCACTTTGCAATGAAAACAGTAAAAGTAGGAAAGCAACAGCGGCAGTCGGTGTTAATCTTGTAGATCATAATTAATTGTTGTCCCTCTGCTGATTAACAGCTGCTCCTGCCATTTATAATCGAATACCGTGACTTTTAATATGGGCAGGTGTACTGATGTTTTCTTGAATATATCTAACTGTAGATGTGTGAATGCAGGGTTTTATGTTTCTGTCTCAGTAGAGGGAATCTCAGCATTTCTGGGCATGACTTCAGAGTATTAGGAATACCAGCTGTTTCCACAGAGAAAAGAGCTAAGGTACAAACATCTGCTATTCCCCGCAACTTAGCTCCTGATTCTGTGACTGGGGAGAAATGTAATGCTAGCTCGCATTTTATAAAGTCTTTATTACTGCTTTTTTTATTTTAGAAAGTCTGGCATGGCACTAATTAACCAGCGCAGTGGTCATTGTGGTCAAAGACTTTGACAGACGAGTTTCTCAATTATAGTTATTATTTCTTGAACCTTTTATGTGTTTTCTCCTGAAATTATTCATATGGATTGTGCCACAATTTGAATTCCATCATTTCACCTTTCTCTAGATCTAGCTTGTATTGTGCTGGAACAAGGATCATTAACGTTCAAGCTAAGACCTTTTGTGTTTTAGTTTTTTTATGTCATTCTTTCATAAGGTTATTGGAAATGTCCTTTTCACTTGGCCCTTCAAAATCGAGGTGGCAACAAAGGAGCAGGTCATTTTTAGTGAACAGGCAGAAAGAATGGGTTACATGTCTTTGTTGACGTGCACTTTGGCAGTGGGAACTGTCTATACTGTGGGTTAATAGTTGATGATGAGGGGTTACTCATGGTAATAGGGACCCTCTGATTACTTGCAAGTCTCTGTAGACTGTATTCCATCCAGTTACCTCGATAGTTGTTTAAAACACTGATGTTATGCACAAAACAAGTAACAGTCCATCTGTTGATGGTGCCGGTGATTATGTAGAACCACATTACACAATGCTATGATATTAAGGATCCACTTGGATTTATGAAAATTAAATGCATTTTCATGTTTAAATTAAAAACCTATATATGACAAGCATTTATGCAGTAGTATGACTAGCAACTAAATGAGCAGGGCCGAAGGGAAGTCTGTGAGGTGACATTTGTTAATATGTTTGCCTGTTAAACTGTAATTTACTCTACTACTATAACCCTCTAGCAAATTACACTCATACATGCATTTTAATATCCACAAAACAAAGATACAAATACGGAGAAGATTACGGTAATCTTGCCGTTTCTCTGCCATAGCTGGAGTCATCATCAACGGCCCAGAGAGAGGAAATGCAATTGCTTACACAAGCACTATTTTATATTGCTATGTTCTTGAAAGGTCACGCATGTCCAACTCAAAATGTCATCCAGGCACATTACCACCTGTCAACAAGGGTGATTCCTTGTTGTATCCTGTTGTTGCTGATATTGTAATTATTATCAATTTCTAGTAGTCGTGGCCTTTCTATAATGATGAACGCCCAATACTAAGAGAGTTTATTTTAGGCAAAGGCATTTGTTCACACAGCCGAGGTTGCCTTATGTCTGAGGTGCCAATCACAGCGCACGTAGGAGCCCAGTGGTGTAAACGGGCTCTGACTCTTGGCAGTTTGATTCCCTGAGCTAGATGTGGAATCCTACCGCCTTCATTATGGCTTAATTAAGCGCAGATGTGCACGCTGAATGCTGATGGAGATGATGTTCTCGGGTAAATGTACTCACAGGAACGTTTTGCAGTATGAGGGGCTTGGGGCTTCACTGCTTTCATGAGCGCACGCCAGGACGTTGATATCAGCACACACATCAGCCTGCTGCCGGAGATAATTGTCCTGATATTCAGCTGCACGGCGACACGTGACGTGCTGCCTCCCTAGACCGTGGAGAACATGCTGCAGTGTGTTAGTGTTATGTTCTGCATCCTTATATCCATTACTTCACAATCCTGCAACCTTAATCTTCAAAAAAAAGGGGGAATAAAAGGACTTGCATGAAAGAGCAGATGAGAAGAATTGGTCACAGATGGTACATTGAGACTAAGCCATGTAAAGAAAGGATGTCATTCCATTTTGGTGTCGATGATGTGTCGTCATGGCTGTGTGCATGCTGTTAAATGCCTTTGGTGCAGAGGTAGATCTATCAATTACCACTCCTGCAAAGCCAATAGCGCTGGCTTCATCTGATGGTGAAACACTGAGAGGTGATCATTGCTAATCTGGTTTTCTGGTTTAGTGAGTCTTGTTGTGGCCTCTGTTAGGTTCTCCACCTAGATCAGACGTCCTTGTTTGGTGGCAGGACCTGGATTTAGTGAGGCCTGTCGCCGTGAAAGAATGTGAATTACAGCTCAATGTTCCTCGACAGTGCTGAGCCGGTGGCTTCATCTGCACTGACAGGCTCTTGACTGTGTGTGATGATGAGAGACAGCTCTGGGTTTGCGCCGGGCACCGGCTCTCCAGCTGACAACGTGAATTATGGAGACCCATGGGAGCAGAGTGTGCATCAACAGGGCCCGGCTCCTATTAATCCTTTTCTCTGAGGTTTCAGCGGGGAGGCCAGGCGATCCACGTCCTCGGTGGGGCTTAGACTCACTTCAGAACGTGACCGGGACACAAAGAGGGCCACAACCCCTCCTGAACCTTGTTTCTGCACAACTTGAAAAATCTAGGGAAATGGTTAAATCAACCCTGATAAATGACAATTATTTGAAGGCTAAACTATTTCACATTAACAAACCATTGGCTCAGCAGGCTGGGGACATTTACAAATATGCGTGGAATGTTGTATAAATATAAACCTGAACAAGTCGGTTTTGACCAGCTGAATTATAGTATAGTATGCTATGATTGAAAGATCCCAACCAGTTTTGGTTGATGAATATATCATCTCTGAGATCAATGTCTTATGATAAAAATATTATTGTTTCTAGCTATTGGCCAATTAGGTAGTTCATGATAAATGATAGAAGGCTTGATAAAGATCCAACTCAAGCTGCAGTTCAATTGTTGAGACTAGAGAGACAATGCTATTGGTATATCAATATTCATCAGTCTAACAGCATACATTTTCACTCGCCAAAATATGCTCTTCAAAGTTCACATGCCAACACAAACTTAGTCTGGTGCCAACTGTCATATCATACGCCAGACAGACAAAAGACACAAGAGCGGGAGACAGAGGAGAGAGGGCAATGGGCACAGCGAAAGTGAGAGCAAAAGAATGGGGAGGGATTTCATAAACACTGTTTGTGAAGCAGATCATTCAGAATGTTATGGGTGCCATTCCCAGACTGCCAAGAAACAGTCATCTCATTTGTAACAGGCAGCAGCTTCCACTGTTGATAGGTTGAGGGTAACACACTCACGCTGATAAACAAGACCGGCCTCATTATATCACTCTCGCACCGAATACAGTGTGATCTTCATTTCCCAGCACTGACGTTTCACACGAAGGGTGTGCTGCATATTAATAAAAGGTGTATATTTGATTAAAATCTTGCAAGCATCTCACATGAAATATGACATGAATTGCTCTACTGAATCGTTTATATGATTTGTAAATGTGCATACTGTCTCTTTAGCAGTCCTTGGATCATTGATTGTACAAGTGATTTATTGAGCAAATCAATTTAAACACAACAAAGGGTATATCTATCAATATATAACTAGTCCTTTTTTTTGCTCACGGTTATCCATCTATCACACGTGCATCTTTGCTGGAAACCAGGGCATTGGTAAGACTGGTTGAGACCATTGTGGAGCTGTGTCATTTTGAGGCCAACCTGTCTCACTGTCAGTAACAATAGGATCTCTGCGGCACAGCGCTTCCTGAATGTCTACTTGTTTTTCTGTCATATCACCCAAGCTTGACCTCTGTTCTGTTGAATATGTCTCTGCACGGGAACAGGGATATCGGTCATACCATTGAACGGACAGGTCCATGTAAGATCGAATCAAATTCTTTCACCCACATCATATTTGGCAAAACAGATTACGAATGTGATTTTATCTATACTGTTGTCATCAAAAGATCCCCATTTTGCCACATTGTGTCAGCATCAACTTTCATAACTCCATACTGTTTCTGAATTCTCCCGTGACACACATAAATATAGTCAATAATTCAATTGCTGTCAATTTGCCTGTCACCTCAAAAATATATTGCTCCCACGAAGGGCCATGGGATTTGGGAAATAAGTGTTTCTGAGTCTATGCGCCAGATGGATTTCCATGTGTGTGGGGAGGGTGCGGTCTGCAAAGAAAAGCCCTAGCCCCACCTCATGGTTCACTGACACTGAATTCACTGGCCAACAGCTATACCTGATCTTTGTGTGCTGGCCTCACACATGCCGCTGGGCTTAGAACATGGAGCTGCAATGAATTATTAACACTGTAGCCCGAGTGGTTGTTCAAGATACAGAGGATAGTAAACACGCATCTCTCCAGTGAGCAACACAGCACAGACAAGGTTAAAGAAGATAAACATGTATTACAATCAAACAGGGCATTTTTAAGGTCAGCTCAGAACAATTTGTGATTGTCCTTTACATTTTATATACACTATCGGAAATAGATAAGTAGATATACAGTATATATTTACACACGCATTTACGGTATATATAGACAGTGGTAAGGTTTTGCATTCTATGATGCAGGTTAGTGCATCCTGTATATTTATAATGAATAAACAAACAGAAAAAAGTTCAAATAAAAATACAAGTGCAACTATAAAACCAACAGCAAGAATATGGTTTGTCAGACAAAGCTCAAAGCTACAAAGCAAACAAAACCCAGAACAAAACTATTCAATGGTTTCTTTTTCTACATTTGAGAAACATGTTCATCACAGCAATGTCTGCCAACAGTATGAGTGTTGAGTAGAAGAGGCATCCGCTGTTTTAACCAGAAAATGTACATCAGTATATAACGTTAATCATCACTATCGTAAACAGTGACTCAAAACATAAAACCTATACAGAGGATATATTAAATGTGCAAGGAAAACTAATTCAAGGACCCGCACCCTCAGAACTATTTTCTTAACTGCTGGCCAGCCCAGTAGAATCCAGCTGAGTAACAATGTCAATCAAAATAATTTGTTCACACGTAGAGCAGAAATCCTCCTGTCTATTTCACTCGGTTGGCACCCACTCTGCTATGGACTGACACAATGAGGCTACTCTGCTGTTACTCTTGACAGCGCACCTTAATAAACAGACACACGCACAAACATAAACACACACTAGAAAGTGTTTAGTCACAGCACTGACTCCTAGCTCTTTATCTCGACATTGACTCGAAGATTCCATTTGGAGTTGTCGTCAAAATGTCCATGACAACTCATTCACGGGTCACTGCCTTAAAATAGGTCGTGATAAACGCGCATATGCTTCCAGCAAGCATGTCATGGTCACCAAAGAGATGTTCATATTCCAAGGTCGGATCATGCCCTTCGTGAAGCTAGAAGGTAGACATGACGCTGGGTGTTTAAGGGGGATTTTAAGATGGATTCAGAGCACTCAAATCCATTTAGTATTTCATACTCAAATGTGGTCGTCTGGAGTAAAACGGTAGGCTGCCCGACACATTTAATGAGAGAACAAATGGAGCACAAGGAAATATGTCTCTCTATATGGCACTTCTCAGGGAGGTCAATTGCCCATGGATTTTTCTTTAGCCAAGCTTATTTCATGTCTTTTTACCGTTCCCAGGCAGCTCAGCATTTGATCAAGGGGAAGCCAGTGGAAGCGGGGCCAGGGTCCCAGGTCCATACAGAAGACTGGAAGGGGGCGTTTTATTTTGCGGGGGACCTTTTACCACGACAAACACCGTGACTGTCACATGGGGTCCCCGCAGCTCTTAGTGGTCTGAGCAGAGATGGGGCCTGTCTATAAAAAAGGCTCGGTCAGCACAAATTCCTGCATGGAGCCATCCTCCCCCCAACCACCCGGTCGCTAATAGCACTCCACTTGACGTGTGAGAAGGGGGCAGCTTGTGGTAGACCACAGGGCATGAAATCATTGTTTGCTGATAAAACACTCTGGAGGTGAATGCAGACAGGGAGTCAACCGCCAGAGCGTTAGCTCAATGACTGGCTTTGAGAAGTCAATTCCGTTTCATTACAGGCAGATACAATAGGATTGTTTACTACCCAGAGAATGTAAACTTTATTGGATGCTAATTCCTGGGCTTCATACCGTATCGCTCACCACAGCAGAGGGAGATAAATAGTTATCTATGAATAGGATTTGGGAGGCAGGGATTTTGTTTCATGACAAGGTGAAAATAATTGGTGTTTGTTATATTCGAGATATAGAGTAGAAATATGTGGACACATGGCATACTCAAGTCAGATAATTCTTTCTTTAATATATTTTATAGAATAAATAATACCGGTGTGACCTCTATTTTTTATCAAAAGAGCTCAGTATGGAAGAGCAAGGTATGGAATTCAACTCTTATCTTAAAGCAAGGTATGTGCACTCTGATTGAAACAGCGTGGGTTTAAGCCCATGGAAAGCATGTTCCCAGTGTTATATCCTTAAGGCAAAAACGGCCTGACAAAGAGACCGTCAAATTAGCTTTCAAATAATGCATCACATGACATTTAGTATTGCAGGTGACTGGTATGCTACACAGCTATCCCAGAAATCCCCAGGGAAAGGGGTTTGAGTAGGACTAGGCTTAATGGCAATGCATGCATATTTTAGCCCTTCTACTAAGGTAGACTAGTATAAAATAGTTGTTTCACCATAGACCACAAAGTATTTAGAATTTTCACTTATTAACATGTAGTGTCGGTTAGTAGAATGGAGAGGTTGCCCTTATAGTTTATTAAAGCACCCAATGTCACTAAGTTGCCGTGTCATTTAAAGAGCATTTTGTTGCATGCTTTGTGAAACTACATGTACGCTGTCCAAGGTCCTGACTCTCACCCGCTGACTAGCAACTCAACAACGCAAAGCCTCGTTCCCGTTTCTACTCTTACATTGTCAGTCCGACCACCTTCTCAGACGAGCACAGAGGCCATGCTGTGCGTGTATTTAATCCTGATGGGACTCGTAGCGCCATTACCATAACGTGAGGCCCATCTCCACGTTGCCTGCGAGGACGACGACGTCTTCCGCGAGGTGGTCATAAAGTGAGCCTGGAAAGCCTGGTTGACTCACCAGCTTCCCTCTCCAAATCAATAGTGGGATTTATGAGGACGTCTGGAGCATGCTTTTACTCTCACCTCCTGATTGGAGGGCACTTTAATTGCTGAAATCTATTCCGCTGATTAGACATAACTCACACGGTGCTGCAGTGTGTAATTCACTGGTAATTAAAGCACCGAGTTAAGAGACACGGTGGCTTCATTAATTAACGGCACACTCCCCCACATGTAGATGAAATCAATGGCATATTCCTCTCCATTCATAATTGCCATATTTGTTTCCAGGAAAGCACTTACAATGAATATGCTGTGACACACTTAAATGTGTAAACTTATACACACAGAAAAAGAAAATACAGGGCTGCGTGTTATTATTGTTATTTGTGCTTAGATTGGTGCGCTCTAAGGGCCCAAAGTTGTTTGTGAGATTTGTTTATGCTGATTGGGTATCAGTCAAATTGGGCTGTAGTTTGCTCTTCACGGCAAATTAAAGTTAGAAGTTGAGAGACGCATTTAGCTAATGAAGCACAGAAGCCATGACCCCTCTTCGTCTTTGTCAGCAATCTTTCTTGGTAAACACAAACAGGCTTAGAAAAATATAGCATATTATACTAAACAGACTTTAGAGAGGAGAAAACAAGCAATGCAATAACCTGATTGCAAATGATTTTCAATATAATAAGAAACAGAGTTTGTATTCTCTAGTTTCATGTCTTTGTTTGCTCCTTGTCTTCTCTCTCTGCCACTAGAACGGACATATTTTCACAGTGAAATGTTTGCTAGCCTTTTTGCAAAGTCAATCATCAGATGATTTACCATCGACCATCTTCAGTTTTATCAATCTGAATAATGGAGTCCCCATCTCTGCATAGCTCTACGTGTGAAAATATGTGTTTGGTCCCCTGAAAAACAAAGCAGTCTGAAACTTCTCAAAATCAACATCTAACCTCTAACTACAATGAGAATGGAAATGGAGCTGCTTGAAATGTTTAACGCATGTCAAAACGCATGCATCCAGCCGTATTGCCAATCTTCCTCCTCATAATTGACCATTTATCTGCATTGTTTGCTGGTCAATACATCCATGCCAAGAGCGGACGAAGACGACAAAATGGATGAATGGAATCAACCGAATGGAACTATCGGGTTGCCCTGACCTATTAAGTATGTTTGACATTTCATTGCATTGATCATGATGAAAAAAAGTAATAGCTTTCATTAAATCATTATCCCTACTTTATTTGATTACAGTCTAACACGGATGAGTGCTTTTCCCAAACATTGTGTCTCTATTAGGAGTGTCATGTCTAATGCACCAGAGATTGCAGTTAATAATAATATGCATTCCATATGAGAGCACATTTATCATGCAGGAAGAGTCATAAGCCTCATGTCCAAGCCTTCTGCTGCGAGCTGCAGCATGCATTAAGATAACTGGCATTTTGTAAATATTTGTCCTGGTAGACATTTTCAGGCTGAGTGACTATTCACAATAAGAGACAACAAACAAACAGGATATGCAAGCTACAAAGGCAGGGTGGCTTTGCACTGTCAAAATGAATTCAAGCCAAAGTTGGAATGTTCCTATACTCAATGATTGCTTTATCAGACCAAAACAAAGTAAGTGCTATTTTTAGCTCATTGGTCATACATATTATTCAACGTTCAACATCAGCTCTAAGGTTTCCTCGTTGTTTCAAAGTATTCCATCGGAGGCCCTGCATTTGGATGTTGAGAGGGTATGGTGATTAATGGAATAAACAAGGTACCAGTATTCAAATCCTCTGCTGTACCTGCATTTCATAATTCAACCCCCAGCCTATGGTGGCCCTGAGGCCAACGCACTGCAACTTAAGAAAACACATGCAAATAGACAAACACAAGTCAATTAACAAAACATCTGCATCAACAGAAAACGCTGTGCAAATTCATTCATCAAAACACATTCCAGCAACGCGCTGTAAACGCAGACAACACAACGTAAGTGTCAGACAACACAACGTAAGTGTCAGACAACACAACGTAAGTGTCAGACAACACAACGTAAGTGTCAGACAACACAACGTAAGTGTCAGACAACACAACGTAAGTGTCAGACAACACAACATTTTATTTTAACATTGTGATCGTACGATTCTGATATTACTGCAGACAGGCTTATCTGCTGTTAACCTAGCGTTGGTCTTCTGCTTATTATACATTTTTGCTTAGGCCTATACAAGTTTAAAGACAATGTGTGTGATTGACTATTGACATTATAGCCAGGTAACATGTTCCACACAATGTTTCACAAATAGTTTTGTGTATTTCGTCAGGTTATTTTATTTGGCAGGTTAATGATAAGCAAATGGCCAATGCTCGGTTACAGTAACAGCAGATATCTGTAATAATATCTGCATCATGCGATCACAACGTTAATATAAACCCAAAACACTTACTTTTAGAGCTCACCTGTCCGTTGTGTTGTCTGACACTTCAGTTCAGTTCTGTGTTTGCTACACATTTTGGTAGTGTGTTTTGTTGTCTGTATTTGCATCACGTTTCTGTAACGTTTTGTTGTCTGTATTTGCAGTGCGTTTCTGCAACGTGTAGTCTGAATTTGCAGCGCGTTTTCGATATGCTGCGCATGTGTTGTCAAATTGATGAAGATGTTGTCTTTATTTGCTCGTCGTTTGGCCCTCTCAGGGCCACCGTACTCAGCCATTCAAAGCATAGTTCATTGTCCCGTCTCTCGTCATGTGAAATAACCAGCAGATGTTCAATTGACGGAGAAATATATATATAATCGGGGAGATTTGTGAGGACCTGAGCATTGGTTCTGTCGTCATTCACACATGCACACTCAGCTATTTTTAGGGGGCCTGCCGGAGCAGATCTGGTGAAGTGGGTTTGCTGGGGGGGCTGCGGGTGTTTTCAGCGGGATGGGTGGGTGGGGGAGGTGGGTGGGTGGGGGTGGGGGGGTTGGGGGAGGTGTGAAGTGTTGCTGATGTGGCACGGAGGATAAAAGAGAGAGCAAGAGGGTTGCAGCATCCTATCACAGTGCTTGCGATTAATCCTTCTGTGCCGTGCTCCGACACATCCCCGAGCACCGCTGTCGCGCCCTGCCCTTGCCAACTAATTCACAGGCTGAGAGACAGCAGGTGCTCGGAAGAAAGTAAACAGAGGGGCGGGTGGGCAGGGCCAGAGTGTGGGGCGGTTGGGGGGGGGGCTGACCTGAGCCAGCCGGCCATCATGAGGCTCCCCGCTGGACTGAGAGTCTGGGCGGATCTCTCTTGGCATGCAGAGGACGGTTAACTGGCCTGATGCTGCCTCGGTTCGGGTGCTCCGCTGGGTCCAGGGTCATTGCTTTAAAGCAGCCTCCGACATAACTGCTCAGCCCCATAGGCACTAACCAGTGGGGGGAAATGTACAGACAATACCACTAGTGTGTTAGTGTACTGTCTGCGTGTGTGTGTGTGGGGGGGGGGGGGGGGGGGGGGGGGGGAGAGAGAGAGAGAGAGAGAGAAAGACAGAGAGGGATTCCTGACTGCCATAACAATGCCTGTTTTGATCTCCTGTGCAAAACTGAAAACGTATCTTTTCACACAATGTGGGTTAGCTAACACTTATTTGAAATATCCTTCTTCTATACTACAAAATTCAAAACGTAGGACAAAATACATAGCATGCAGTATTGAATGGCACGGAATTGAATGGCCCTTGACAGTGTATCAGTAATGGTCTCAGCTTTTCTGTGGGACTGGTGCTTCAGCCACAGCTGCATTATAAGTATCATTATCATACCATCCGATGTCATCTAGTTGGCCTGCAGACTTTCTGCTCTGACCTTTACCACAGACTGAACTTTGTCTCACTGTTAAATATACATATTCCACTTCAGCTTATGCTGTTATTTTTCTCCGACACGTTTGGTTGACATTTTCACGTGAATCACTAAGACGTGCTTTTGACATTTCTTGCCCTATTTTATTCCAAAAGGCTAGCAAGTAGCTTGCTGGCATTTCCAGTCCACACCAGTCTCCTAAGGACCCTCCATGAAGAGGGCTGAATAAATGTCGGAGTGATAACAATGGTGTGCTCTTTTGAGTTGGGCTGTCTGAAGCTGCTTTTATTCTTTGTTAGGTGTCTTCTGGGATGTGCTTGCTTGAGAGTTGGTGGGCTGATTATAGCATGTTCATGTCAGCTGGTCAATGTGTGTGAGGTGTGTGTGGTGTGTGTGTGTATGTGTATGTGTGTGTGTGTGTGTGTGTGTGTGTGTGTGTGTGTGTGTGTGTGTGTGTGTGCTTGCGCACGCAATGAGCTTGGTTTGGAGCTTCTGTGCTTGCGCTCGTCCTTGAATCTTTGGGGTTTGCTTGTGTAAGTGTGTGTGTGTGTGTGTGTGTGTGCGTGCGTGCGTGCGTGCGTGCGTGCGTGCATCATCATTGCTGGTTGTTCAGGCCAGGGATTCACATTTTATTTGTGTCCGGGCTTTAGCCTTTGACAGGTCTTGTCAAATCGTATCTCATAACGAGAATCTAAAAGTGGTTTCCAGATCAGCGGCTCTTCTTGTCCACTCGAGGGTGGCTTCATTGTCAGTTCCAGCCATCTCTATCCTAGGCCCTATTCTGCAGGCTATGGAAATAAGGACGGCTGAACGTGACCACAAACATGGCCATGGGGGCTGGGCTGGGGTATGCTCATGGGAGATGTATGTAATAAGAGCAGTGTAAATACACAGAGTGTGCAACAAAACCCTTATTATGCTCCGTGGCTCAAAATGTGTGCATTAGGTTGTGGAAAATAATGAGGTCAAATGATGTTCCAGCATTGTTCATTTCTAGGAAATCATTCAATTGCACCTAATGAGAGATGTTTGAGAAAGTAACAAGCACCCTAATGCAATGGTTATTCAACAACGCATATGGAAAGAGCCATTGCTTTCAAAGATGCTCTTCTTAGACAGACAATTTACATTCAGGGTGCATCATCTCTGAGTATATCAAACACAACCGCCCCCATGCAAAGTGCACCCCTCTCAAAAAATCCTTGCTGATCTTCCTGCTCGAGCTAGTGAAATATTGCTTTGACCTCAGCTCACTCAACATAAATAAAGTTCAACCGGAACATCCATTTATCAAACAAGCACAGCACTTTCCCTGCTTCCTAAGCCCAGGATATCCGCAATTATCATTTCTTAAGTGTCACTGTGCTCAGCTTTTAACTACGCCTTCAATTGGTACCGATCCTTGATCCTTTTCTTTTAAAGGATTTTACAGAAGTGAACAGAAAGACTGAGCTTGATAAACAAGGTCGATACAATTTCCGGAGGTAGATTATGTTGAAATATTCAGTACTGAATGAATGTTGAAGGTGTTTGAATAATGTTTGCGACATATAAGTTATAACTGCTTTTTATGAGAGTGACTTTACATTAGGACTGTTTCCTCCTAGCCCCAGTGCCTCCCTATCCCCACCTTGTAGAGTGGATTCCCTCTTGTGGTGCACTGGGCCTGTGAAGTTCATCCAGGCAGACGATTTGCCTGAAGCATGACTCATATTATGTTATCGTGCCCCCTCGTCGGTGACATGGTTCAGGCCAGTCCCAGTACACCAGGAGCCTCTCTCACCCCCACACTCACACAATAGAGCACCTTAGCCTCCCCGAGTGCCCTGAGTCTGACATGCAGGCAGTCGGGCCGCCAGCTCACCTGGCATCGCAACGGCACACTTCATCCAACCATCACCCCCACCAAAACACAAAAGCCAGTTGGGGATCAAACTAAATCTTTCACATTTTCACTCCCTTTGGGACGCATACAATTCAATGAAAGTTACATGGGCAGGCAGTGGAAAAAACGGTATGTTATAGATAGAAATACAAGCGGTAAGATTAGAGAGAGGAAGATAAAAACACAGCCACAGATAGAGATGATACAGTATGCAGAGAGGGCTGCTGGCTTTGGAAATGTAGTTGGAGCCGCAACATCTGAGAAGTGTCTGTAGCTCCCTGCCAGTGGCTCGACAGAGGCGGATATATATAAATTGATTGGAACTGAACTCCCCATGGTGCCTGAAATGTGTTGTGCTGTTTATAGTTGGTAAAAGATGCCAAGTGAAGATGCTATGGGCCTTCCGGAAAAGAAAAAAAAAAAGAAAACGTATACATTGAGATGCCATTACTAGAGTAACACAGTTAACTACTCAGTTGTAGTCTTCCCTCACAGAACAGCCTGAGAGAACATGGATGCAGGGGAAATGTCTTTGTTAAGTCTCTCTGCAGCTCCACACGCGTTGTTGTTCTGGGTTCAGGGCTCACACCGTTTCATCATCGAGATTGACACTTGCTGTGTTCTTGATTGGGCTTATTTTAATTTGACTCATTTCTATTTTAATATATCTGATTAGATTTCGTTGCATCAAGTCGGAGCACATTTTTATGCTTTTATATATCAGGGAATAATACTCAAATAATGTGACTATAAGTAATGGGTTAGAATGCTCTATAACCTGGGTTAAAAGTCAAGCTCATATGGACAAAAGAGGTAACACCTGCTAATCTGGAGTCAAATCGTCAATCAGAGTCATTGTATCGTGTCTAGCACGTTGAGTTGGTTGGATGTCTACTCCCTCTGGCCCTGTTTAACCCCTGGTGTTAATGATGGGGAGTCATTAACAATGATCCATGAGGTGCCACTAAAATGTGCTGACTGTCGACGCACAGACCACTAATCCTGAGATCTCTTTATCCATTCCAACAGCTGGCTTTGTTTTGGTTCTATAATGAATTATACCTGTGGTGTAGAATGTTTGGAAGGACTTTAATAGTTTTGTTATGCTTCATTGTTTCCCCTCGCTCCACATGGCAAGGGATCCAAATGTCCCCCTTCTGGACTATGAAAGTGTTTCCAATTAGATTTCAAATGCCACTGCAACTCGGGGCTCCCCAGGCGTAATATGAATAGGACTCTCCCAGGGTACAAGATATTACATCTCATTACTGACAGTGCTTTCCACCTGGGATTTCAGTCAGAACAGCCCTGCGCTTAAGCAATTGGCTGCTGCATTCTTGTTCTCATTCTGGGATTGATTAGGTTCGCTCTCCCCAAGCACGCCTTTAATGTCAAACGCTAAATGTATTGACCTGATATTCTAAGGAAAACGTTGAAATAAACTGTTCACATATTGCACTTATTGTGCGTGCACTTAGCAACATTGCAAATGTGTAATTAGACCCACTTCCCTTTTTAAATTGAATATACGTAGTTAGAGGCAGGCCTGTGTTTGCTGAGAAACATACTTTTGGTTTATCATAAAGAACAAGCATATGTTAGTACTATAATTTCTTATTAGTACCAGGTTAGGTCCATGATTAACATACTGCACCTTCCACTGTAGATCTAGAACACACAGTAAAGAATGTCTTTGTTTTGGTTTGAAGATACGAGAAACCAGAGGAAATCAATCTCCCTCCGACAATAAACCACAGTCCATTTGTCTGGTTACTTTTGGAAAGTAATTGATCAAATATAAACCCTAATGGTCTGGTTAATCACAACCATCTTTCAAAATATTACTGGTACATTACTGTACACTTTAGTCAGCTGGAGTCTTGAACCAGGCTGCTTTGCTTATACTTTCCCCAAATGCAGGTTATTTTCATCTGGTAACTGCTTAGCCGTAAGAGGTTTTGCCAGCAACATATTAGTGAGTATAATAAACAATTTATTGAATGCCATTTATTTTTACTTTCTGAGAGAACTTTCCGTTAAACGAGAATACGCTGAAACTTCCACGTTTCATTTTCATGCATTATGCATGTATGTGGTCCTGTGAAATGAATGCTCTGCTTATGCACTGGTCATTTTGTGAATTCAGCATCAAAGGACCTTTTCTCTTCCCCTTCAATTTCAAGGTTACTGCTTTGGTATGTGATCCACATTCTAAACTCTGCACACAAGAATGGCTTATGTCAAAGCTTGGATTGATCCCGCCGAGCTGTGTCTTCCCTAAATAAAGACACATCACTGGGACCACTAGTTGGATACCAGTGGTATCTGTTGGAACAGGATTCATAAATTATCAAGGGCCAAGTCAGTGAAGAAATTACACCATTCTTACACAGGGCGAACGCTCCCTTTTCACCCCCTGAACTCTTCTTTCTTTCTCTCTCGTCCTTATTCTCCCTTTCCCTCTCTCCTCTCCCTTTCTTCCAACGTTTGTGGTGACGGACACGGTGCGTAGACGGGAGGTGTGGGAGAGGAGAGCTCACGCTCATTAAATATGTATTTTTCTTTAATTAGCAAATATCAATTTGCAAGTACAAAAACACGCTTGTTCTGGCCTGACAGTGCACCTGCACTTAATGATCCTGTGGAGGAGGGTCCTGACCGGGTTCATGTAAATGTTCTGTCTAGCCCATCTCAAAGGGGTGCTCCACCAGCTTGGCCCTCCCGGGCTCTCGGGGAACACGCTGTTCGTCTGCTGCCGATCCACTCGGCACGTCTCCCACGTCCATCGGAGGAGACAGCCTCTTCACCTTCCTACCCCCGCTCCGTCCCTCATCCACTTGGCTTCCTGCTTTCCCTCCTTTCCTCTTCAGCCCCGCTCCTCAGCCCACACAGTGGCAAGACAGCTGTGGACGCAGGCTTGCAAGACCACCTATTATTTTGCATCAGCCTTGACCCTAGGAAGGGTTATTTCTTGAACCACGTGGGATTAGACTGGTTCTACTAAATTAATCAATTCAACATGTGAGGACAGAATAGTGCATGTCGGTGGTGACCTCGGTTATTTACACGGCAGGAGTAAAGCGAGAACTCAGGTTAATTGACAGTGAAATGTCATGGGTATTATGTAAATTCAGGTAAACATTCAGTGTAGGAGTCTTGCTTTATGTATGCAATGGATTTGGTTTATAAAACCAAGTAAATCAGCCTAACACTGTTACACCAAAGGAGTTTTAGACTGGGATCTTTCTTGATAAGAAAATAAACATGTCTAAGGGAAGCGGGAACACAGTACAGATCTCCTGCTGAAATCTCTATCACAGAATATTGCACCATGGCAAGCGTTGATTCCTTCTCTTGGTCTAATGAAGTTTTATGCCCTTGCAAAACCACTGAGGCGCCAGCTAATGTCCTTTCATTTGCAAAGATAATTACAACAAGGTTCCACTTACCGGAGGAAATCTATACATGTCAACCAATGCTTCCTGTCTGAGCCAAGATCGACCAACTCCAAGCCATCACAGAGGTAATATTTTGCTCATGGATACACAAAGGTTGTCAGCAATCAAAGGGTAATGAAAAGGATTCAACGTTTTCTGCAATTGTATGACAGTTTTTCCTTTGTGCATTCCTGCATACACAATATTTATTTACGTGCATTCCTGCATACACAATATTTATTTACGTGCAACGTTACACAAATATCAATGTGTTTAGTTGGACTCTTGTTGGCTCTTTATTTAAGAAATACCAGAATTTGCATTAACACCTACTGCGAGGCAGAAAAGGATGTTAGGCTATAATGGATTCTAATGAATCTCCCATGCTCCCTTATAAAAGGGAATGCTGTTTAACTGAACATGCTAATACCATGGGCAATTATCTTAAGGTCACACCAACGGACCTAAACAGTTTGCTGTGCAGACTTTCTGTGTTGGTGACTGAGTGGCAAAGGGAGAGCCAGTGTGATGGGTTTAATGACGTGCGGTGTTCATTAAAACATAGCCCGGAGCCTCTCCAGAGGTGTCGCTCCTGTCAGATAAGTGCTGCTGGGATACGGCTGGTGTTACTGTACATGACAAATGCCCGTATGGTCTGTCTGGTTGACAGAGCTGTGGCCTGCCCCTGCCCCACTCACAAGAGGTCCCCATCTTAGCTTCTTTATCCCACCTGTGTGGGATGGCAAGACACACAATATTAGCATGGGCTACCTTTTAAAAAGCCTTTTCTAAGTTAACAACACTTGATAACCCTTGCGGCCATTTCCACTTTGACTGGTTTAATGATGTGGTCCTTGATAAATGATTCCATATCTTTGATCCATTTTTGTTTGAATTGATTCTACCTGTCCAGATTCCAGATCGTTTGGCTTCCAGCAGAAACCTAATTTTGTCATCAATGCAAATGGCTGAGAGATTCTGCTGTTACACTCCATGTCCGGGGGGGGATTCAGAGGTTTATCCGCCCTGCGTCCTGCCACGACTTATGAAGTATACACCTGACAAACTGGCTGTGGGACTAGCTGGAAGGAAAGCAATTTGATAAGAGCATGCCAGGATGTCGATGATCAGATTCAGTTTCAGAACACACCCACTCATGACAGACGGCTATCCACTGAATGGCAGTTTGACAGGCTTGGTTTACAGTTATGTTGCCGAATGCTACCTTTTTATTGACAACCTGACGCATTCCAGTTCCTTTGCTGTGCCATACGGGTGATTCCTGTGCTGTAAACGGTTTTGCATCTGAGAAGATAATGTCACTCCCCAGGGATCCTGGAGCAGGCTGGTCAAAAAACAAATCGGTATATTTTTATGCCGAAACACTGACTTACGGCCGCGTACAATGTACATGTAATTCTAGTGACGACGACATCATCTAAAGAGGCAGCTGCCTACCCGCCACTAATCCGCGTTTTCTTGCAGTAAATGTCAATTGTTCCATTATGTATGCACAATCATAAACCTGTATGGGTAGAGTGGCCGGCCATCACGCCACGGGAGGGGGGGGATGAGGGGACGAGGGGAAGGATCTCTGCAGCATCACACCGGGGGCGAGGCTGCTGTAGGCCGTCAGCAATAAGAGCAAAGTCCATGGAGTTTAATGGATGTCCCCTGGTGAAATGCCATCTGGAAAAAAGCCGGGGACGCCGGATTAATCACCTGCAGCCGTGTCCCCATCCTCCATTATTCACCCTGCATACATTTATGACTGGCTGGAACCGAGGGAGCAGGTGGGAGGTAAACTGCCGTCTCTCGGAGCCCTTTGTAGTGCTGATTAAGCTCTGCGCCGGTTTGTTTCGACGGGGAAGCGTCCGAGAAACATGCCAGCAAGCTTTTGGTCCAGTTGAGACAGAAACGGCAACAGTAAATGGATGACCCTGGGGGCACCCAGGTAGATAGATGGAGCACATTGTGAAGAGAGAGGGTGGAGAGTAGGGGGGATACCACTTTATCGCAGTGTTTGTTGCATTGCACCACTGCCAGGGTGTTGAGATTTATGATGGCTTGTTAGAGGCCAATGGATAAATGATTGTTGGCCTGTGTATGTGGGGCATTGCTGTTCAACTTGCTCACATGTGGCGGAGAGAGAACAAGCAGCACGCTGGCCTTCTCTAATCCAGGGAATTGCATCCTGTCTCCAGGAGTACTTTACTATGCTGTTGCTCTGTCAGATACAGATGTTCTCCTATTGGATCGCCAAGAGGAGCAAGCGCATGATCAAATATTTATTTACAGTTGAGAAAAAAAAAATGATATCAAGGAAAACTTGTTGTTACAGCATTCACTCAACGGGTATCTACATTGATTAGACTCCAGAATATGTGGTCCATTTAGTCCGTAAATCTTAATATCGATAACCTTTCTCGTTGAATTGCAGCTGTGTCCTTGTTGGTTTGAAAATATTTAGAATAAAGTATTTGTGAAATGAATGTTTTCCTAGGGCTGGATGTATTCTCTGCTCATAAAATAATACTGATGACCAGAGTCAGACCAGTGTTCTAAATCACATCATGTCTGCACACATCTCAATCATCTTAGGCATGGCTTAAAAATCTACTACTTGCAACTCGAATACTGTACATTGCTGAACGTGCTATTGGAAAATATTTCAAGCACATTCCATCAAGTTAATGAGAGAGCGAGAGCGATTTGATATGTCAGTGAAGAAGCTGGTGAAGCTCTTTAACCAGACAATTCTGTCAATCCCTCTCTACTGCCCTCTATCGGTCAAACGGCCCTCTGGGGCTATCCCCGGGACAACAGTCTAGTCTGAACCTACTAATTAAACTATGATTAAGTTCTACTAATCAAACTCCCTCCCATTTCTAGATGATCAGCAAAGTCAATTACATCGTATCTATGAGTTTTACTTTCTCATTACTTTTTTCCCCCTCTCTTCCAGTTTTAAATTAAAGGGAGTTCTGAGTGTATTGAGCCTGGCTTAATCAAGTGGAAACCACCAAAGCCTGTGACTCTGCGGCAGGCAATCTCCCTGAGCCTCTCAGCCTATCGCCACAAGCCGGAGCTTCATCAGGCTTATGTGCACTGTGTCATATCTGCATTACAGCTGATGGAAATGGCGGCCCCACTCTGAAAATACCGCCAGTGTGACTAATAGACGAGGTGAGCTCCGTTCCAGATGCCCGTCTGCCCGGGCAAAAAAATAGGGGAGGAAGAGGCTGCTCGACATTTTCCACGAGCACTTATATCTTAAATGATGGCAGGCTGTGGTCTTCATAAATGATTTATGAGTTGTGAAAACAAGCATCTGCGGAGGGACATCAGCTGTCAGCTGTCAGGAGATGAAAGCGTGGATTGGCTCACAGGGCTGGGAGAGACGCCACCCTATCTCAGAGCACAAGGACAGCGAGTGGAGAGAGAGAGGCATCAGGACCAGCTGTCGCGCTTGCCGCAGCCGCAGCCGCCGCCGCCGCCGCCACAGTGCATGGTGATAAGGGCCCGGGGCACAAGGACGCTGCCATAACCTGAGTGAGAGAAAGCCCTGTGTTTTGGCCACGGCTCAACATTCCCTCGGTCGGGTCTGTCTCGGGATGTTTTATCCACGACGCAAAATCAATATGACTTTATGTGACCCCTTTTTCCCCCTTGTCTTCTTGCTTTTCTTTTGTTAAGAGAGCGCTTTTCCTCTTGTTGACGTGTGTAAACATTTGACCTACAAGAATAAAGGGATGGCTGTTGATGAAGCTATAGAGCTTGGCAAGATATAGAAGTCCGATATAGTGTAACGTTGATCATATTGTTTCTTGAAAAGGTTACCTAAGAGGTGGGATACAGTGCTGCCACCCTGGTAGGTAAAAGTATAAGTCAAAACTGTGTGAGAGGGGATGAGCCATGCCCTGAATTTCTACCCAGGAATTTCTTTGGATTGAAAATGCAGAAGCGGTCACATTCCATTATAGAAACGTGCGCATGATGCGCATTCGTACACATACTGTCACGCGCACACACTCTCACCCACACATGCCCAGCGTCTCCCATTCCGTGGAGCCTGCGTGCTCATCTTCCAGACAGGCCCTAAGACTGCACCAATAATTGAGAGGGGAGCGAGAGAGAGTATTGTAGCGGCAGCCTGGGACTACCCAGGGGAGGCTCTGTCAAAAGCCCATCTAAGGCTGGGGGAGAAGGAAGAGCACTGTGTGCTTCCTGTGCGTGTGTGTGTGTGTGTGTGTGTGTGTGTGTGTGTGTGTGTGTGTGTGTGTGTGTGTGTGTGTGTGTGTGTGTGTGTGTGTGTGTGTGTGTGTGTGTGTGTGTGTGTGTGTGTGTGTCTCAGCTGCTCAAAAAGAATTGATAAACTAACAACCTCCGGCCACTGCATACAGTGTTGCTGCCGTGTGTGTGTGTGTGTGTGTGTGTGTGTGTGTGTGTGTGTGTGTGTGTGTGTGTGTGTGTGTGTGGTGGGGGAGGGAAAAGCCTATCCTCCTCTTCTCTGGAATGCCAGTTTCCCGATTTGAATAGTTTGGGGGTCTGTCTCATGTGGATGAACGGTGGACAGCCTCAAAGCGAAAAAATTGTGGTATTCTGTTTGTTTTCTTCATTTTTTCATCAGCGCCTTTCTTGATATACCCAAAGGGAGGGGGGGGGGGGGGGGCTGGGCTAGGCAGTTCAAAGAGGGAAACTACTGAGAGGAAGCTAAATCAACGCATTGGCAATGTACGCCTTCTTGGGCTGACTAATCTAAGCGAATGTCCATGAAAACATCTAAAAACTTCTTTGGGATTTTGTAATGAGGGTAAGTAAAACATCTGTCCAAAGCATCCACAAATAAAATGTACCGGACAACACCTGGAATTATCCTTCAGCTTACCTCCTTTGGTAAAACATCCATTTCCCTTGTCTTTGTGACTTCTCTCAGTCAATGCTTTTTCTCACACAGCCAGGGATTTTGCTTTTTTCCCGGCCTCAAGCCCAACAGTGTTGAATTGAAAGAAAAGCTATTACCCCAATAACCTGGAAGAGGTGATATGAAAGCCACTATGCTGGGGCAGGCAGAATATCCGTGTAAGGAGATGAAAATGAGCCTCGTGCTCTTATCTGAAGGGATCAGATGCTCACACGCCGAATCTTTCTGCTGCAAATTGGCCCTCAGATATCCCCTCTGGCACAATAGTCAATCCATTGTTGTGGATCCCCACATGCACTCTGTGTGATACGCATTGCACACCACAGTGGCTCCTCCTAGCAAGATGCTGACAGAAAATCACACCATCACAACCATTAGCTCACATTCAAGCAGTCCCTGTTCCCTGTGTTCTCAAGCCCATATCTAGCAAAAATTGGGAAAGTTCAGAGTTTTTCTCAACCAGCGTTATCAGACACATTGCAGGTGGTATTGTAGGAAAAAAAGGTTTAACTTCAGCAGTAAAATAAAAAAGATGCATCACAACTCCTATCCTATTGTGATATATTCGTTTTTTTTCTCACCTGTATCAGATCCATTTTGATGAGTCATGCATATCATTAAATTCAGAAAATCACAGCTGCTACAGTAATTTTTTTTTTCTGTCGGTTACATAACCAACATGAACTTGAAATTTGGCACTCGATTTTGCTTGGACTGCTCTTGTGATTTTGTTGAGCGTTCTCCTCTCATCGCTGTGGGTGTAACGTCTCAAAGTTTTACAAGAAAGAACGTGGCACATCCTAACTTCTCTTTTAACAGCCCACACAGCGGTGTCATAGCAATTTCTCATGCTGCAGTTTGTTTGGAGAAAAGCCTGACCTTTTTGTTCACTGTGATGCTCCTGCACCTGGTCCCTGTGTATCACAACACCCATCTGCAACGACACTGGAAAGATCAAGCACAAAGACATTGAAGGGCAACTTGTGCTTTTCCGGAATAAACAGCAAAAAAGCCATCCGAGAGACGATCAATGCAAACATTGTTGTTGGGACACAAGTGCGCAAGGTTATCCAAGAACGAGCGAGAAATGTTACCTGTCAAGCTTGTGACGCAATCCCCAAGGATTGCAGAATGTTGATCGACGAATAATAGCAAACCTAAGCCCCAATCAACCCGGGCTCTCTGAGTGGACCTTCATCCTTTGGGTAGCTAAGGTGGTCCCAGGCATGAGTGTTCTAACATGTGACCAGAAGAGAAATGCAGAGGGCTGGGATTTGCAGTAGAAAGTCCTTCTTCGCATTCCTCTCTTTTTTTTTTGAAGCACCGACACAAGGATAGGCTTATTCTACTTTCACTGAAAGCCTTAACTGTGAAGGTTCAAACATGACTCCAGTCTCTCCTGCAGCCCAACCGCTCCAGTGCCTCGCGCCCTGCTTCTAAATGGAATTTCATCAAGCCAGGCTTGAATGTTTAATAAAAGGGATACCTTTGTCCTCTCAGTAAGTGCAGTGTAATGAACTGTGCGGAATGCAATCTGGCACTAACTAAAACCCCTTTTCGTCCTCATTTTCAAAGGACATTGTTTGAGATGAGTGAGCGGGCCATTTCCCAAATTGAGAAATTCATGCTTACATGTGTGATCTCATTGTTAACACTCCTTTTCCGTAGATATTGCAATTCTACTCGTTTTTCTTTTGATTGACGTTTTGTATATTATGAATCGTACAGTACATCTCTGCACATATTGTAAGAAAAGGGCCTTTGACTATGGACATGCACTTTTCAATGACCTGTTTGGTGTCTTTATCCGCAGCCATTGCGGAGGAGGAGATGGAATACGCACTGGAATATTTCCAATTTCAGGGGATTCTGAGAGAGATTGAGTTTGGTGATGGCTTGTACATAGCTATATTCATCTCAGCATAGGTCGTGTACGGTCCGTTTTAGACCATATTGGTGTCATCATCTCTGTAACTAACTTTCACATCATTCACAGTCAATGCCAATTTGTTCTGCAACCTGTAACAGAATGTTGTTCAATGCATTTGTTCCACACAGTATATGCATTGCCATCTATACAAAATAGAAGTGTACAGCATTCTAAATCCTCTGTGGGCAGAGATAAAGGCTAAGCCACAGAACCCCACGAAGGAGGGAGAGCCAGAGGCCGGAGACTGTGCGGAGAGAGAGAGGAGGACAGACGAGGCCACATGTTTGTGTTTCTAGGCCAGTGATGCATGACCCCGCTTTCACACCCTGCCGATTGTTTATCCAGTGTACATGTTCCTGTGATGCAATGATATCCCCCCCCTCCTCCATATTGAGCTCTTTCACTGCCCTCCAGTGGCCCTTTTAAGAAAATACCGCTCGTTCAACGAGTCGCCTGAAGACAGTTTCGAATGGATTTGAACCACCAGCTTCGATTTCGGGTAGCTGGCACGGCACTTTTTAAAGCTGAAATGACAGGATCCACACAGAAGATCCAACCGCATATCCCCTCTCCAACACTAGCATCATCACATGTTTATTCATTTTGGTGCCCTAAAAGCACTCAATGAAATATATTTAGTGCCATTATGTACGTAACAAATTACAATCCCTGTAATTTAAGAATGCCCCAGACAAATAAGCAAAATAACCATCCATTTATTACTCAACCCCTATCCAGAGATCCAATTGAAAGTGGGGAAAGATTTCTGCAAAGTGAAACCAGATGTGATTTTTAGTTTCTTTCCAAACCAAGCTTTGAGGAATGCATGGCTGTTAATACCTCTGAGAGAGTTTGTGTGGTGAGCAGGAAAGGGTCGCCGGGTCAAAGAGTTTGTTATGATACTGGTCTGCATGAAGATTGGAGGAGTTTTGGGGTCACACCTCACCCAAGCCAAGGCTCCGATCCAAGGGGAATTGACAGGGGGCTGGGGCTGCAGGATAGGGGGGAGATGGGCCTGTCAGCAGGGGGCGACATTGTTTTGCCATAGTCAGCCACACAGATCACTCCAGACAAGAGTTCAATCCTGTCATCAGTGGCCTCTGGGTTGCTCCTCTACCGTAGACAATAAGGTTTGGGTCCAGATCGTAAAATAACACCACAGACTTTTAAGGTGATCGTAACTCCTTCAGAAATGCATTTGTCCACATTTGTACTGGGCTTTTTCCAAATCCACTCGTGTTTTAAACAAACAGTCCATGAGGTCCATGTTCTGACCCTGGACATAGAACAGAGGAACTGGGAGGAAACATTATTTTGGTCAGCTTAACCATAGTCAGCACTTCTATTCTTTGCGATCTGATCTAAACCATTAATTACATATGCCATTTAATGGATGTGGTTGTAAACACACCAAATTTACCCTACCACACACACACACACACACACACACACACACACACACACACACACACACACGCACACACACACACATATATATATATATATATATATATATATGTATACATATACACACACACACACACACACACATACACACACACACACACACACACTAGCTGAAGCTATCTTTGCTGAAACAAGATTATTTGGTCAGCTGTTCAATTGACCAACCCATTGATTAGAATGTTCAAGTGTGCACTTTCAACAAGAAAAACTTCAGATTTAAATTTTTGATATGTATGGATTTTTTCTTACCGGTACTATTTTCTATGTGACTTCCAGCTTAAAATTGAAATATAGCAAAGTTTAATCTCCTCCAGTCTGGTTTGTTTTTCTCTTCATTTAAAGGTGAGTGTGCCCTGTTACTGCGGCAGGGTGTACATCACCAGTCTGGGAAATGTCAAGCATCTCTCCTACACTGATGTAAGGCTTGCCAGATGTTGTTCCATTGACCCTGAATCCATTATCTCACATTAGACCTGTCTGTCCTCTCACTTAGATTTGGATGTATGTGCAATGTATGTGTGCGAGTATGTGTTTTTTGGTGACTGAGAGTACAATGAGAAACAAATTATTTTCAGAATGCTTGTTTCTAAATACAAACAAGTATACTGGATGTTTAATTCACTATTTTTCAGATTGCAGTTAAGATTTTCTTTTTGAAGTTTTTCTTGAACTATGTTGTATAACCAAAACTGAAAGCATGTCATTCTACATAATGCAGGGCTGTTTAAAAACTGAAATCACTACTCAAACCCAGAGCTTTTGCGATCTAAATGGCTCTGCCTTCTAGGAGACTTTCTGCTGCACCTGGTCTCTGTCAAGCAAATCCCAATACAAAAGGCCAGTTGACACATATCCTTTTAAAGGGTCATATGTTCAGATTTTCTTTCCATTTGTCTACTCTGAGAGGTGTGCCTGGGGCTCTGAAAGCTTCTGTTTGACACGGTCAATACATGAGAATCAGTTTCATGTTAAATTACCTTATTCAAGGCATCAGGACAACATGGCTTTTATCGAGGACTTTTTCCCACCTTTTGTGTAACCATATCTTGGGGGTTGGCATTGGGCTGAACAGTGGGGCGGTTTAAACATTCGCTCTTGACAGGTTTGTCATTTTGTAAGCCGGAGAGATGGAGAGGTGTAGAAATGTAGCGTCAAGAGTTGTCTTGATCACAGGCGTCAGCGAGAGGGGGGGGTGTTGAGAGAGAAGTGTGTTCTCTCCCCACACATTTTCAATTAGCCGGTGGATGCCAGCTCCCTCGATTTGGCTAGGAATAGCCAACCTGCAGAGACCAGGCATTCTACCACTGCATGTGCCAATAGCAGGGACAGGAAGTTAGTTCAGCACAAATCATCAACGGGTAGATTCATTTTTTGAGTGAGAAAGTCTAGAGAACTTGGCTACTATGTCTGTCCAATCCTTGGACATTCTGCCCAGTCAGAGGGGGTCTGGCCACCCTGATACAGTCACACAGCCCCCAAATGCCTTTATAAGAAACCCTCTCAGCCCCAGACAGAGAAACAGGAGAGTTAGCCTATTTTACAAGCATTTAAAAATAAAGAGCCGACATCATTTATTGAAGATCTTTCCATCATATTCTAAGTAATATGTTAGTGTGTTTTTGATGATATCATTATAATCGACTCAATGCCATCGAGTAATAATAGTCTCATTATTTCACTAAACACAAATTAAAACTCCATCCATTTCAGGCAGATGCTAGTGATGCATAATGTCCAGCATTATCTGACTGACACTTCCAAACTTTAAAAAAGCTGCGAATGTGCCACCAGATGAAATTATGGCTATTGAAACACTTGTTTCTTTGAACACGCTTCACCATTTTCATACGTCCCCAAGGTTCTCATTCAAGGCAGCCTCCCAGTAGCTGTCTTTTTTCCCCCCACCAGCACACACGACGTGGAATTAGTTGCCACACAAAGAGAGCATTTCACTGGGCCTTTATTATCGTTCCCTGCTGGGATCCCAGGCGGCGTATCCTTGGGGGGAAAGCATGTCGAAGACATGGAGGATCTACTGAGGACTAACCAGTAGGGCGCCCGCCCACTGCCTCGTGAATCACGCGGAGCCCTAGTGCTTATCCCGCATCACTTCCTATCAGCTCTCAGACTGTGTCAGCACAGGACTCCAGACGCTATCATGGCAAATGGAAACCTTAAAACCAGTGGCCCCAGTGTGATTTTGTGTCTGAGAAATAGTCAGTGGGGATGTTTGTCTATGTGAAAGATGGTGATTTTTGTTGACTGGGTTTTGAGTCAAGGAACAGATGTTTCGTTGAGCTAATGATTGCACAGGTCCATTACCCCCTGGCTCCATATTACTCCACAGCGTCTGAAAAACAAAAGTCTGTTTAAGTCGGCATATCAATTATATTACTTCATGGCAGGCCCTGAAGCAAAAGAGGAGAGAAACACCAAGTTAAGTCACTGTGTTTAGGCCCACGTATGCTTCCTCCAAATGCTGTTCAGACATGTTACTATTTGGTGAGGCAGATCTGAATCTGTGCATTTACCACATTCCTCTCACTCCAAAAACGTAGGAGATTCCAGCATTCCTTAAAATCCTGCCTTACCCTCACTTTTACAGAATCCGCCGTCCTGTTCTCTGAGTTTTTCTGCCCAGTCCGGTCAGATAGATGGATGTTGCGTAATGAGCGTAATTCCACTAATCCCTCCATTTTAACAGCACTTTAATTTGTTCATGCTGTTACCTAATCTTTATAGGGCCATAATTTGTATTTTGTATATGATTACATTTCCTCTTCCAGTCATTTGGCAATTATAGGACTTGCACACTCCTGCTGTTTTGCGCCATGCCTGCGGTTGTCTTTTTGACACAGGACTGTAAACAAAAACATAAAACAAAGGTTAAAGTATGTCAATGATAAGGATCGTCATATACATGGAAAGGCATGTATATGTGGAGAAATTCCTCCTCCACATGATGTGTATCCTTTCCCTAGTAAACCTTTTTATATATTTCCCTCGCTACTGAACACCACTGACTTAACTGGCATAAGTTACACACTGACATAACACAAGACATTCAATCGAGACTTAACGTTCAATTATACGGTGCCTGAAAGTCTAAGACTGAACATTTAGCAGATTTTTACATTACATTTACTATATTCAACGGCCTGGCAGATGGAATATTAGCCTTCTAATTTTGTGGTTAGTCGACCGATGGATTATTCTTTTGGATATGTGGAGGTGAAAGAGAACGTTTTCAGGTCAATAAATGTTGGTTTTTAGAGTTCTGCAGGGGGACTGGCAAAAAGCAGTCGAGAATCAGCTCAAATACACGCAGGAGACTGCCATATTGTGCACCCTCATTTTATTACTATTCACCATCCGATGAGAGGCTCTCTGACTTGAAAACAACTCATTTATCCTGACTCCTCGCAGCCTGAATCTGGCAGAGTTGAGCAAAGTCGTCTTTGAGCTCGGCTGGTTGTCTTTGCTTGCAACCGGGACAGAAATATGAGGAACCTGATCAGGAGAGACAGTGTGCCTGCTGTGGCCCAGGATACTGGTCCCTCTGTGCCTCTGTCAATACTTTTGCTGTAAGATCATGTAGGAGCAGGATGATGGAGTGGGTGCAGGGGACGCCCTGTTAGACTTATTATCATCAGAGGCACATTCTTGCCTGGCCGCACTGGCTTCTGGACCACTAATCTACTCCATCTGATCCTCTAACTCCCCTTTTCCCCAGTGACTCTGGAAAGCAAGTCCCTCCAATGCGAACTGCAGGGTCTAATTTAGCTGTCTCTCCTCGGCCCAATCTGTTTTTTTCTGGAGGCGAGTGGGACAGAGGAGGTGGTTAGAACTGACTTGACCTAGTTGTCCAAGAACAAGACTCGGTAAACGAAAAACCAAAGCTTCTTTGAATAAGACTCTCAAAGTTAAAACCCCTACAAAGAGTTCGTACCCCGCATTGTCAATCTGGCAAGAATGTTTTTCAACTCCTTCGCTTGAAAACCATGTCAATAGTGGTTTAGTTTCATTTCATAGTATGGCTTCTGTTGGCAAACTGGGCTCCACCTCCTTGTATTAGAGCAGCAGTCGGAGCCAGAGGCCACTCTGCCAATGAGGACACCGGCCATTTGGGGTTTGAGACAGAACAAGCAGCAGCATTGTCATTATTTTGAGCACTACCTCATGAGACGGATAGAGAGACTGATAGCGTGACAGCTAACATCGACATTGCGATCAAGCCTGAGGTGAAGAACAAGGGGTTTGGAATATTGCTGTTTGTATTGTCTCCTTGTCAAAGAACACTGAAACACACTGTCATTCCGCAAAATGGGTTAAATCACACTGGCATTGTGAGTCTTTTGGGGGGCCATGCTATAGTCAGCTCAGTCCCTAAGCATATTTATTGTAAGATTAATGTTTTTACATTTGAGACTGTATGAGAAATGAGATTCCAAATTCATATCCATATTCCATACGTCTTTTGATAAACAGAATTGCATTATGTGCAGCGCAACTATGGTTATTACCACATCTGCTTGATTGCTAGAGTGACAGTACACACATATTTACTAGAATGAGTGATGAGGTGAAGGGATCCTTGAAAATGGAAGCTGATAGGGAGCTTGTTTGTGTGTTTGGAGGTAGCTGGCTGCCTGACGTGGTGGAGAGAGGCCTGCATGTGTTGACGCTGAGCGGGAGCAGCTGTTATTCTGTGAAGCTTGAGGAGCCGACACAGGAAGCAGAGAGTAGATGCTCCACAGTGTCCCACTCAGGGGATCACAACCCTGCTCTGGAAGACCTACCTGGGCAGCATAAACACAAACCACATCTGGCCCTGCTCTTCATCACATTTAGAAAGCAGGGTCGAATACAGTACCCCCCCCCCCCCTGCACCCCCCCACCCCTTGCTATTATTTGAAGTTGTCAAAAGAGTCAGCAGAAAGAAGAAAGCCAGCATGTCTCTCAGCCATGCGGTGTGACATGGTGTTAGAGGACATCTGCAAGCGATTACTTCTCCAGGTTGTTGATTATAAATGGCACTTCTCAAATTGAAATCATGATCAAAAGAAATGGCACGGCGCACATGTTTATATTTAACATACATTGTCCACCTAGTGAAAGCCGACCTCCTCCGTCTCTCTCACAGGCCACCCAGCTGTTTCTTATCAATCTTTTTCACTTTTTTCATTTTTGACACCGAAAGAAATGTACTTTAATGTTGTTAAGCCACTTTTGTATGTATGTATTGTGAGAATGGAGCAAGTCTATGTCTAAAGAACATCTATAGTGGTAAATGGTGGAAAACCGTTGGAACTGATTATTATTCTGAGCGGTCACCTCTTAGATGAAATAACTGTGAAAGTTGTGGATTTATGGCTTTCATGACATTTGCTTGATTCTTTAACAAATCATAATTCATCTTTCAAGGTTCAAAGCCATTTAATTCACTGGTGGAAATACTGCACCTTGCCTGTTACATAGATTTATGCTGTGTTTAAATCAGAATAATGTGTTAAAAAAAAATAAACGACAGGCAGAATTTATACCGAACCAAGATAACTGGCTTTACTGCTCTGTGAACGTCTCATAATGTTTGTAGACGTCAATAATTTAAACAGCCATAAATCCTCATGCTTCACGTTGGGAAAACAACTGATGACACCAGAATATGTTTCCTAGAACTGTGTTGACTGATGGTTTTAAGACATTATCGTCATGGATCATGAATAAGGAATGAATGAATAAGGACCTCTTTGGAAAGGCCTACTGATGGCTTGATCTGAAAGTGTAGGCAGTATTCTGTAAGCAGCAGATCGTTGCCGTTGCTTTGTACCTTCACACTCGGGACAGTGATAATGACAATGAACCTCGTTCACTTTGCACATATGTGGCACCTGTCTGGAGCAGCAATGTCTCATTAGACATGTCCAAACGTGACTGATGCTCCCTTGTCTCACGGATCTTACAGTACCTGACAAGAATCATTCAGGCTGCTGGAGCAGACATGCCCCTGTTGTCCCGCATACCCTCCTGCCTCCCTTAGGATATCAAGGAAATTTGATTTTACAGGTTGGAAACAAACAAGTGCTGATTTTTCTAGAAGGAAAAAAGATAAGGTCATACCATTATGTTGCCAAACTCCTGGAATGGCCTCAGAAAGCAGCTATGGATTATTCTGCATCGAGCTGTATTTTACTAGTTGTGGTCGATTATTCTAACGTTTGTTTTCTTGACAGGCAAGATCCTTTATAAGTATATCGGGACACGTGTTTATTATGATGGTTATTTTTTAATCTGAATAAAGGCAACAAGATTAGGTTTTCTGCTAAGGTTTTCCAACACTGCCTATGACATGATGAGAGTGGTACGTTCCGTAGTTGATTTAGGTGTATGATAGATATATCAATGTTTTTAATTTGGTCGTTTCGAAAACAGCACCCATACAGATAGCCAATACATACTTCCATCCATCATTCTGAAAGAGAAACATGTCCAAAGGAATCGCCTCCTTCAAAATAACTATCATGTCAAGCTTGCGTGGCTCAGAGGGTTTACCAGCTGTTAAGTCTTTGAAGAGTAGGACCTCTCTGTTTGAAAGGCAGTTTATACATAATCCACCAACCCAGCAGTACCCAATCTGTATGTCAAAGCCTCCTAGACAGAGGCATGAGGAAGCCTCTGATGTCACTTTGATACACTGTATGAAATGCACTGCAGGGCGAAAAAATGTTCCGTCCGAGGCCAGATCCCATTTCCACATAATATAGGCCAGTTAGCAGGGGTCCAAACCTCTTGACCTGGTTTCCTCAGGACAACAGGGTGTTTTGTTGACACATCCCTGAGTTGTTTACATTCCATCTTGTAGTCCCCCACTTTTCGCTGCTCCATTTCCCTCCCTCTCTCTCTCTCTCGCTCTCTCTCTCTCTCTCTCTCTCTCTCTCTCGCTCTCTCTCTCTCTCTCTCTCTCTCTCTCTCTCTCTCTCTCTCTCTCTCTCTCTCTCGCTCTCTCTCTCTGCCCTATTTTTATTTGCATTCTGTGATAACATTCTCTTCCCCCCTCTTGTTTATGTATTCCATAGTTGTCCCAGATGTTTTAGATGATTGAGAGTCCGTGTTCTGAGAAATGGCTTTCAGCACGGTGATGTGGGAAGCTTTCATCAATGACACAGATCATTACAATTTCAGTCTGTTACTGTGTCAACAATAGGAGCAGTTGCACCCCCAACAACCCCCCCCCCCCCCTCTCTCTCCAGCCTCCAGACTCTTTTTTAGTAGAAAGATATTCTGGATTTGTTCATTACATTTTTATTCTGTTTTGCTCTTATTCAGTTCCCAAGCCAGAATAAAGCTCAAAAAGTGAACTGGGGTCCCTGACTTCTATGACATGAACTGTTCAAGGCAGTAACTGCTTGTCTTCACCACATCAAAACAACCAAGAAGGGACGCTCATCTGTGCCCTCGTCTTAGGCTTTTGTTCATAATGGCTTGATTATCACTATTTGTGACAACATAACTACAATGATACTTTATCACTTTACAGACAGACATAAACTCTCTATCTAAAGTATCCAAGCTTACTCCATAAACGGTCAAATCTGGCAAAAGGAACCCTTTCTTGTGCTCCAGGCATCTGTACCGTGTATTCCGGGCACGTGTACTTTGAGGACGGATAACAATGATTTGACCACCCTGGTAGTGTCACACACTAGTTTGGAAAATGGCTGACGTAAAATAGACTTAGGTCATTGATGTTTGTTAGCTTACCCATCCAAATAGACAATATACCAGCTAACCACCGGTTCAGTACATGAAAAAATGTACAGTAACAACATACGATGTTGAAATAAATCGTTCAAAATATGTACAGTATGGGAAACTCCAGTCACTGGAAGAGCTCTCAACATGCTGAGCAATTTGAAGATGATACATCTGCATTCACACAGCATATTGCATTACAGCACAAAGGTAGTAATATTTGTAGCTGAATTGTGAACCAATTTCCGTCCCTCCGTGTTTTGTTATGTTTTTCATTTTCAGACAACTTTATTGACGGATTATATTGAAAACGTAGTTATGGTACAGAAATAAATCAATTTAAGGAGTACATGATGTTCCTCTGGAGCAGTCAAAGGAAGTCTTAGAGAGACATTTTAAACGTACTGTAATGGAACACACATGTCATGCTACAAATGCCTCTGAGAGCCCCATATCTCATAAGGCACACTGCCTGCTTGATGTAGGACCGGAAGGAACTGGGAGTTTGGGTTAGGATACAATTCGTATCCTTCATCCTTTTAGTATTATCTACTTTAAGTTATATTCCAGAGTAAGAATTAAACCATCATAATCGCAAATTGTATGATATTTAGTTTAAGTTAATCATGCGTGATTTTTATTTATATATCATTTTAAAATCTTTTGTCCCAATGAGACCTAACTGTCTTGTTGTTTTGTAATAAAATTAAATGAAATTCACTTAAAAGAATCGTGTCTTTAAAGTATTCTTTCCTTTGAATCGACACAGCCAGCATTTCGGCAGCAGCCACTGAGCTGCACACGTGTGGTTGGGATAGTTTACAAACTGTTTGGTCAGAGGTTTGGTCCTAACCACCGCCCTGGTTAACTTGGAAAACCAAGGGCGGGTCTGGCATACACTGGAGACTGTTAAACAACCATCTATTTTATTATAAGAGACTAGGAAACAAACAACACTTTCAAGAAAAAGCCTGACAAAAATCCCTATTTTTGCTTTAAAACGAGATTTTTGCATTTCATTGTTACTTAGTTTTAGGTTTTTAGGATTTATACTCCAGTTGTCCCATAATGTTTTAGATCAAATTTAATTGAGCTTTTTTTTTCAAATTCCTAATGATTTGTGGTTAGGTTCTGTATAGCTTCTCGTTCATCACTAAGCAACAGATGACAAGCAGGCAACTTCGGTGAGTTGTCTCTGGTCTGCATCCAGAGGTTAATGATGCCTTGGGCCACTGAGGCTCCACATCTTTCCGACATGTTCTCTGTGGTTTAATGCTGAAGTGATTTTAGCATGCACATGCAGATTAAAGAGGCAGTGGTGAAGAAATTCAACCAAATAAATTGCCAGATTTCTAAAACTAATTGCAGGGCACCATCCATCTTGAAGAACATTATGTTAAGCAAAAATACCACATTTTCTATTTTCTGTCATAGAAGTTGCTGCACTACAAAGTTATATTGCCCCAATTAATGGCGTTCCAAGTTTTCACATTTTTTCCACAATGCCGACTTCACAGATTGGAGTAATGACAAAGGAGGTTTCAACAATGAATATGTCTATATACGTTGTAATGGTTTAGCTATATTTGCATCAAGGGTCTTACTCATTTCACTGTCACTGTGTGCACAACATGCTCATTATGATTAATAAAAGCATGTTCTGCAAGACTTGGAAGATAATAGTCTTGTTATGCTCAAAGGAAGTTAAATATACTCTGCTGTAAATATACATGTATTTAGTTGCACACAGAACTCTACAGTCTGGTCTGCTGGTACAGTAGGTAGCCTATATTGTATTTGACTGGAAAGGTGTGGAATTTGGAACCGATTCAAGTCTCGCAAAAAGAATACATTAGTTATATAGGCAGCTTGTTAAAACAGTGAGGATTGGCTTTTTATTACTATGAACAATGTCATAATAATAAAGTGTTCTGAATCCCTATAGCAGTTTTCCTTTAAACTTTTGGAAATATCTCAGGTTTCACTTTATATCTGGATCTATCTATTTACATCATGTGGTATTTCCCCATGATAACTATTCTTAGCTAACTATTATATGGACAGTTTCATCGTGTTTGGTCTGCTGCTGTATCATTATGTATTCATGTAAAGGCATGAAACCTACCAAATTGTGGGACATATTTTACTCAAGGAACCTTGAATAATGTTAGAGTTGTAACTGCTGATTAAATTCTGGAAACTTTACCGTTAACTTGGTGATTGCATGTCCTTAATTATTGACAAAATGTGCAAACTCATATTTTAGTCTAAATTGTGGCCTACTCAAGCTCTTACGTATCCTAGAACTAATCACGCTTATCGCCTGTCGGAAATATGAATCTCCACAGCACATAGTCAGCAGTTACTCTCATATTTCAGCCCCTTAATTTAGCTTGTGCTGCACTAATGGTTGTACAATTCATATACTAAGCAGTGTGTCATATTCAAGGTAAAAACCCTCACTCAAAAACCAACATATTACTTGCATAGATTGATAAGCAGTAACAAAAGAAATCTCTTATCTCATCTCTTAATTAGCTGAGTTTAATCATTTTTCACTGCGCTCACAAATGAACATCTGAGATGTAAGCAGTTGGAAACCAGCACAGCGGTTCATTGCTGGGTGAGCATGCCATATGGTGCTTAGCTGTTACTGTGCCGTATAATCACAGAGCAGGAGTGCATCAAATGCCTACTAGTAGGAGTTAGTAGCTGCTGAACATTGTCAAACCCTTACCTTTCTTGTGGTTTGCCTCTATTCTGGAGATGGTGCTCTTTTGGTGGGATAAGCTCTTCATGGCGAAGCTCTTCTTCGTATTTGTTGAGATTAATCATATGACAGTGGAAAATGGTCTGATATATATGTCTGGTGTGAAGTCGTCTTTGACCTTGTTTGTAGATGCATCACAGAACTAAACTCTTGCACAACACAACAGAGAAGCATTCTTGGCCTAAGGGCTTTTGCGTAAACTTCCAACCCAATCCCCAGTTTGATGTCAGTTTGATCAGGCCTGCTCAAGACTGTGTATACTCCAGAACAAAATACTACTTTACAAGGACACTGACATACAGTTTGCAACAATTTGTAAATGGAAATGCATAGTATGACATCCTCCCTGGAAACATTTTGTGCATTTGTTTGGCTGACTTAGTCATTATGCAAGTTTAAATTGGGTAATTGAAGTGAGGCAAAATGGAAATTTGAGGAGTGACATTGATGTGCAACCATATTTAGGTTGTGCTATAATAACATGCAGCCAAGGGAGAGGTAGGAAGCGCTCAGAGTCACATGTAATGTTATCAGGAGAAGTTACAGGAAAATATTTTCTTCTTGGGGTCCATGAGGAATATTTATTCCAACACGTCTAGTGTGTACTAAACATGCAGGTTCAAAGCAACAATTCCAAATAGGTTTCCTTAAAAATGTCTGTTAATGCACTGACTTCCCAAGTGATATATTCCCAACATGGTTTGGCTACTGCTTAAGTTGAGTTAAGCTCAATGTCACTCCCCACAAGGCATAGCAATAACTATGACCTCCGTCTGTTATTTCGGTAATGGACAATTAGAGGGGCTTGTTTTCTATTAGCTCCTATTGTTTCTTACACAGACCGTTGCCTTGCTTCCGTGTATATTGAATTATCATGCAATGACCCCATCTCAGTGGGGCACTGCTAGAATACCTGGTAGTACTGCCAGTGTCGAGTCAATCTGCCTGCTTATTTTTTGTCCCTGATCCCTAAAACATTAATGCAGCGAGTTTGCCTCATCACCTCCAGGAATATGTAATCCCAAATCGAGCCATCTGTTGTGTTGAGACAACAATGCGAATAGCACAACCCTATATTCAAAACAAAACCAACGAGCTCGCCCACTGGTATAGTGTAAATGTAAAAGTCCCTGTATAGTAGTAATCAACAAATAAACAAACAACAACTACATCCAGTTGTCTAATGAGTTAGCATTAGTCCTTTAATCTTCATGGAGGTGTTGCTGGTACCCACTCGCAGCCAACGGCTGTAACTCCTCTGTAAACGGTCTGATTAAATGTACTATTTGAACGGCTGTTCCCAGTGAGATCAGGCTTAAATGTATTCATCAAATATATTAAACCAGTCATTTAAATTCAAAAACCGCAGTGCACTCACTTCTTGGTCCAAATATCCATCTACAGTTTACCTATTTTTACAGTACTAAATAAGACGTAGTTTGGTAAAAGGTGATTCATTATGCTATGAAAGATTTAGTTTATCAACACGAACACTACATAGTAATACATTTATCCAGTTAAAATGTAATCCATGAACAGAAGTAATGCACATCATTTGCTCTACCACAACATCCTGTAGATGTAGATTTATTCTCTGATTGAATAATTTTGGTCATCTATTGCAATGCATTCAACATAATATGCTCTTCACAATATAAGGTATGTTCATGTTGTTCATAAGCTGCTAATCCCAAACCATATGTAAGTCCTTTATATTTATTATTGCAATATTCAGAACATTAAATATTTTTCCCAAGCATAATGAAAAATTACTTTGGGCATTTGAGTCCACCAGAGGACAAATTGAGCACAGGGTGTTGTGCACAGCGTTTTGCATTTATCATGGCAGCTTTCCCCTAGGCAACAGCCGAAATATACACAACTGCAAACTAAGTCCTGTTCTGCTTTCCTAGTTTTGGAAAGAAAAGAATCGAGAAAAGGAAAAGAGAATGATTATTGGATATGGGATTAGAGTTGTTGTAAATTGTTATGCCACATTTTTACATATTTCTATGTATGCTTCAAGTTTTGGGATAATATGAAACCTTATAAAAACAAGTGACTGATCAAACCTCAAGGCTCAGTGGAATATGTTCATCTGGGTATTTGCAAAGAACAAATGGAGAATTTCCTACACCACAGAACAGAACTGCACGTAGTCTATTCCAACACTTTTCTGCAAGCCTACAAAACTCTCCAATATACAGGAATTCATGAAAACACAGTACTACCCATTCACAACGGGTGTTTACATGGTTTTGACACAAAAACCGTGTTTACATACAAACACACGTACAGTATGGCAGGCTGCGCATTAAACAATGTTATACAAAGAATGCAATTTGTCAACCACAGCTTGGATTCCTCAACATCAACTCAAATGAGCGCGTGGATGAACTACCTTTAGGCTTAGTCTCTCTCCCGAGAGAAACCAGTGAGGGTAAGAGTTGTCTCCTTTTGACAAGCTGTCATCAGAGCAGTCAGCTTGTTTGTTCACCGTCCCTGTTCTCATTATTGCCAACCTTTCAGCACAACCTTTACCGTGTAGGAGTGTCTGCCTGCCCCATCCGACACCTTGCCCCAGGGGTCATTCACGTCTCCGCCAACAAGACTGTCTGAGCTACATTGCCTTTCACACATCCCGGCATCCTTACTATAAGATAAGCCAACACACCAAGAAAAACTCTCCTATAACAAAAGAATGTAGGACAGAGGTGATTTCAGCGTGTGATGAGTGATTTGATTGCCGTGTTAGTATCTATCAAAAGCATCATATTTTTTCTTTCAATCCATTTTTCTATGTCACTGTGTAAAATGTTTTTGAAATGAGACGAATGTCATTAACCTAACCAACGTGTACGGAGATGCTGAAAAATGTGTGGTGACACAAACTACAGAACGGAACCTTTGATTATTTGCCTCCATCCTGTTTTGAAGAATCTCGGGTGTCCCCCCTGCAAGAGGAATCATCTGTTTCTAATATTACACACTTGCGCCCCCCCCCCCCCCCCCCCCCCCCCACACACACCCCATCCACCCTGGAAACTTCTGTAACTAATGCATTACATTGGTCCATTTCCCAAAATGCTGAAAGCTTTACCCAAGATCCCTGCCGGATCACACACTGCAGAGCCTACTTATTTCCAGGTAGATATATGGTCTCTATCACTTTTACATACACCAGCTTAGTGTCAACTCACTTAACTGATGCCATTCTTTTCCATGCTGAAATAAATATCCCATTGGGATTAAAAATAGCATAGGAATTGGAACAAATCGTACCTGGCGTTTAAAGTTGAATAAAAAGAACGTGTGTACTAAATATTACACCCTACTGCTTGAGAATATAAAGATCCAAAACATAGTTCTCCCCCCATTGTCATGTTAGCCTTTTAAGATTTAATAAGCTACTGTACTATGTCTGCAATTGCAGATTTAGGTCAGATTTTGTTCTCAGACTAATTTGCTCATATGAAACAGGGATTTACTCTTCTTGTGCAACTGTGGTGTGTGTGGTAGGGATTGTAGGGGGGTTGGACTGCTAGGTTCCTTAAACCTAAGCCAATACCTACTCTCAACCTTAGAAAGAGAATTTGCTTCTATTGACAAAGACAAGAATATAAACATTCATAGAACCTGAGAAAACACAAACATCTGGAAAATAGCTTATCCACTTTTACGGAAATATGACAGAAGCTTTTCCTGCAGTTCTGCAGTATGCAGTTGTTAACCTGTGTCGACTTTATTATCGTGATGCAATACATCTCTACCCTTTGAGAAGTTCATAGCTTCACAAACACATTTGATAATCTGCTTTCCTGCCAACACCTGCTATGAGTAATCTATCTAACAATCAAGTGTTGATGTCTTTGAGGGTATTATGACGGTTGAGCTGTTGTTCATTGTCAAAACATATTGAGACGAGCTGGATTGTTGTTTAGTTCACACATCTACCAGCATCTTGAGTCACCTTGTCTGTTTACCAGTTAGACCCCACCCTCTCTCTCTCGCTCTCTCTCTCTCTTTCTAAGACATGCTTGCAGCTCGACTTTGGAAAGTTAGGGGAACCTGGATAATAATAAGGTAATAAGATATATAAAAATATAATATGAAATATGATGATGATGATAATAATAATGAACAATAAAAGGTGCTCATTGGCGGTTTAGCGACATGTATGACAGGGTTAGTCTGAGCAGTCCGGGCAAAAAATATAAAGTCACACACACGTAGTGTAAATGTGTGTCAAGTCTACTTAGCAACAACAACAACAAAAACAACAACAACAACAAAAAACACTAAGAAAGCTACATTAGGTTGAACAACAGTATCTACATGGGTAATGTGTGAAGTACACCATATTTCAAAGCAATATGAAAAGTACAATTATAAAAATAAAGAACTCATATTAGCATTCTCCCGCATGGCCCCCATATTGTTGACATATCTCAACAAAGCGGGTGATGATTACTAGATGATCCGCCTCCAGAGCTGCACACAGAGCCCTCATCACACTCACTGGATCTAGGATCTCTCTGCAGCTTTATAACAGCAGCACAAAGCAATTGGTTTCAGCTAAGCCATATGATATTACAGTTGGTCCGAATTGTGTGAAAAAAGAACACTCAAATCACAAATTGGCTTTTTTTTCTTGGAGATAATGTTTTTTTTTTCTTTTTTGTTTTTGCAACAGTGCTCATTTGAAAACTTTAATAGGGAAAAACTTTCAGAAAAAACTCTCAGAAACCACATACAATATTAGGTATTCTATACAAACAATTCATACTTATCTATGTTTACGTGTAAGCACCATAATGTTTTCATTGATACACACGATTCTGGATGTAAAATAAAATGTCCTTATCATAATCAACAATTGAATTACATCTTCTCCACCTTTATTGGAATCTTTGTTGTTTCAAAATACATACAGTATATTATCAACACCACTGTAGATGCACAATATTTTGCTTCATATACAGTGACAACACCCCCCCCCCCCTCCCCCCCCCGCCTTCTGTTTTTACTTTCCACAGGTTGTGGCCGGTCAGCGACCCATTGCCACTGCCAGTGAAGCCATCCCCACTCTGATGCTCCTGGTGGTGGCGCTAACTGCCTAAGCATTACTCTGGTCGCCTCTTACTCTACATACTGTTTATGTGTCAGAGAACTCATAAATTGCATATAAACATTTAGGTGATGTGTCCCATTTACTTTGTTTTTCCTATTGGCTGAATTTGAGTTATCTCACCAGCCTACTCTAGCCATGTTCCACTCCAATGTATCCACCATTTGAATTAGGGCTGTGTCAGAGTACAGAGTGCAGAGTACAGTCTTGTCTGTTATGTGAGATGATATATAATATGCTACAGTGACACAGGGCTGTGTAGTACAGAGGGGGCAACTCTAGATAAAGCCTGAGTTGGTCTGAATGTTTGACTCGCAGTCTGGCTTTGAAGGTGTTGGATTAACTCTTATCAGTACAGGGCCTTTGGGTATTTTGGTTGGCCCCAAAACAGAGTTGCCAGAGCCCCCTGTTGCCACTCCATCCAAGTCAATGGAAAACATTACATGACACAATCTACGGAGCATTCCCACTCATGCACTTTTGATAGAATATCAGTCATTTGTAATGACCTCGATGTGGATTCACTGGGAATACTAGATAAGTAATACATGTATTTTTTATTTAATTATTTATTTTTGGTTGCCTGCTTCCGTTTGTGGGGTTGTTGTTTTGTGAGCAAACATTTCATTTGGTCTGACTGCACCAAACTCACTTAACAGCTTGAGCCCACACTACAGCTACCCACAGTCAGTTAGAAATAATGCATCATTGCTGAGAGAAATGTTTTAAGAAACACAGTAATATAGAGAGAACATCACATCGTGCTCAACTCAAACTGAATGCTCATGAATTTTGTCTCCACTCACATCTCCTTATGATGAATGTTTTATTTGGTGCATCATTGAATACAAACACATTTGATCAGGAACAGGGTTATCCAATCTGATGTCAAATTGCACTGATGTCTTTCAGCTGCTATATGATGATATGTTAATGCTTCTTCTTAAAATAATGAATTACACTGGAAAGTGTTTCTTACAGACCGCACTTAGTAGACAAGAATATCTGAGTGTGCCAACATGATTCGTTTATGCGTGATTATTATGAGAGTTACGGTAAACAATTCCTCCACATATTTTTTTCGGAGGAAGTCTCGGTCAATTAGTTTAGACAGTAAGGAAAGCTTGTAGTCAGTCAGTCAGTCCGTACTTCACCAATGACAAGCTAAAACACCTACTACTCCTGCTTCGATCTGTGGGAATCCCGACAAAACTTTGGATTTTATCTACAACATGGGATTTGAGTTGGATCGGTTTAAAGGGGCTGTGGACCCAGACTTTAAATGCAACTTGTGTAATAAAGTTCTAGAGGACCCGCTCACAACTCCTTGTGGTCACGTCTTCTGCGCTGGCTGTGTTCTTCCTTGGGTTGTCCAGCAAAGCAGCTGCCCCGTCAAATGTCAAAGGATCTCCACCAAAGAGCTGAACCACGTTCTTCCTTTGAAAAGCCTGATCTTGAAACTGGACATAAAGTGTGACAATCATGTTAGAGGCTGCGAGAAAGTAGTGAAGCTGCAACATCTGGCAGAGCATACTGAAATGTGTGATTACTCGCCGGCCAAATGCAGGAATAAAGGATGCAACGAGGTACTGAACTTGAAGGATATGGATGCTCATATGCGCGAATCATGTGATTGTAGACCCGTCGGGATATGCGAGAATGGATGTGGATTGATGCTCACTCATAAAGAGCAGAAATTAAATAGCCATTGTTGTTTGAAAGCCCTCAAAGCACATAACAGTGCACTACACGGGAAAGTTATAAGCTTGGATAAAGAGTTCAAGAAGCAAACTTTAAAATCGAGCAAAAGAGAAAAATCTCTGATCTCGCAACTATCTGCTGTTCACAACGAGCTGCAAATGACAGCACTGAAATATCAGAAGAAATTCACTGAGTATAGTGCAAGGATCGACTCTCTCACTAAAACCCTTAACCCCCCATGCAAGGTAAGTTGGATAATTGGGTGAGGGGGAATGTAGGATACTTTGGTCCCAATTCAAACAATGTCTTACTTCGTATGATATCACTTATTCTCCATTCGACTTATCCTAGTCTTTTCACAGCTATTACTGTTACATTGTTCACAGTGTAGCTTTTTCACTTTTTCACTCAAATGGAAGTTGTATGTCCTGCCAAGATTCCAAGTTCTTGACTCGACTCGCAGTCTCCTGTGGTATAACCCTTTTTTTTTGCATTAGCCTTATCATAATTATTTAGTTTTCACTAAAGAAAACATTTGGAAAGATAGTATTATTTTTTGGTCATAGTTTTTTTTTCTTCTTCTTCATCTGTGCCTGCTTTGAGACTTGTCTGTCAGCTGCACTTATGGCCAGCTGGCAGTGCAGGGGGAGGGGCAAATATTTACTGCTGGTCTGTACACACCAAGACCCAGATCCCAATTACCCCCACATGACTCCGCCAACCTCCTTGTCTGTTTGGGAATGTCTGACTGCAGATGTTCCAGAAGGTTTCCATGTGATGACCAAACACTTTTACTCCTTTAATCTCATTATCAAGAATGAGGGGCTGTGTATTTTCCTGTTATTATTTTCTACGTTTATTTACCAGAAATGATGATGACTCACAGGTTGACAGAGTAATAATGATACTTGTAAAATCATTATAGCCTATTATAGCCTATATAGTCTACCAGCCTTAGGCGTTCACCCTGGTCAGTTCGAGAGTAGTTCATTAGGCCTACAATTGGTTAAAGAACAAACATACACCTCTTCTAAGAATATATCTTGATGGAGTAGGACTGTTGTTCTTGAATTAGTTTGAACTTTTAAAAAACAAAATAACAAGCTGGTCAAGGAGAGTTCTCGGCTGGGATCAGTGCTAGTTTGACTGTCGCACCAGTGTTCACCCATTTTATAACACTATAGCCCAAACCTGTCAGTCAAATCAGTAGCATACTTTTGAACACAACTCTCAAGGCTTACTTCAGGCACTGCCGAACCAAATTAAAATAGTTTGAACAAATGCAGCTTTTGCTGAAAGTAATTCACACACACTTTTTTATTTCGATATTACACTTGAAAAAGAAGCTGGGAAATAAAGCCATTATGATTGTGAACAATGTGCCTACTCGTTAGGAGACGTTTTCTCTTCCGATTATTTTCTTCCAATTCAGTCAAGCATCATGAACAGGATTGCTTGGAGGGGAACTCCACTGCACATGTGGCAGTATCAAACAGAAAGACACAAGTGGAATTAACTGTGGGAGGCAGGCGACTTGTAGACTGCCACTGTACTGGGAGTCTCTCAGGCTGTCACCTGTTATTACATCCTCTGTAATATATGGATCGTTTCAAATTTAGTGTGACACTTGTGTCTTCAAGTTGCTTCCAAAACAAGAAAAAATACCATGCTGCACAACTGTACACAGACCTACTTTTTGTTTTGTTTTGGCTCAAGAGTATAGCCAGTGGGCAGCGGTGTGTTTCAACTGGATTGAAGAATTGGGAGCTGTTTTGGTATACAGGTGAATCTGAGGAATAAACCCTTCGGTCATGGTATTTGCAGGCTTCTTGCAGTAACGCTAAACCAACTGATTATTGGATTTTCAACAGATTTACTATTGCAACAGATTCTCAATCACGGGCTGTTGCTGTCATGTGTCAAGGCATGGGACGCATAATGCTGTAATAACTTGGTGCAGCCGTGCACATTCCTGCATGGATCGCATGTAGGCCTTATGTGTAGACTAGGCCTACATGCCAGTCCAAACGCTGTATATGCCATTAATACACGCTTTATATTTAGCCCCTGTATGCTGCAGCATACTATAAGGACAGCTGAAATTATGCTTCGAGTATCACCTCCTTACAGACCCCTTTTTAAAGGGGATTAAGAGCTGACTGGACTAGTTTCCCAGCCTTCCTCATGTCATCTCTACATACACTGAGATGCCTATTGGTGTATTTATACACACAGACCCTGGTATGGGAGAAGGAAAGAGGCCTTAACCCTGCTTTGAGCCGGTCACTTGACAGCTCTTTCACTTAAAGCTGGCTAATTCACCGAGAACCGTGCAGGTTCACACATTAAAGCACTAAGACATAAGAACAGGTGAATCTTTAACCCCAACCACTTGTCATACTGGTCACAAATATTCCTGTACAACTGTTTCACTCTTTCCTGTAAAAGGAGTATTTTCTCTTTATCCTTCACACTTTTCCTGACTGACCTTCTCACACATTATATATGTATCTTTATTCAATTACATAATGAGACATGATCTAAATAAAATAGCCCCTAAATGTATTGGTCATAAAATACACAAGTCTGTGCACACCTGTCTCACAGTGATAGGCTTCTCACTGCACACAAATGTTGCTACCATCCTATGGTAAACTAAAGGGCATATCCATTTGGATAGGGATATAGTTTGTTTTACCCAAACTAATCTTGAAAACGAATGGCTTGCCTTTTCACCTAGACTGGCTAATACATGTCAGATTACTATAAAAGTGGGCTTGATTTAGAGCAAAAAAAAGAGACAAAAGATGACTGGGGTAGCTGAACCCCTCCATGTCGGAACCTCATCAAAGCACACTCAAAAGTTTAAAATCTTGAGAGAGCTGCCCGAGGGAGGTGAGGCAATTGTTATTGTAAAGAAATTTGCCGATTCATAAAGTAACCTCCAGCCCCCATGTTGGTCTATATGTTTGTCTTCTGTTTTATGTTTGCAGGGTGGGGAAGCTAAAAGCATCACAGCAGTCCTTCACCGAGAGGGGGGATCTCTGGGATTCAACATCATAGGAGGACGACCATGTGCGGTAGGTTCAGAGCATTATCTTTCAAACTTTATCTTGATGGTGAGCCTAATGTCATATGCGGCAAACTATTCAAAGTAAGCGCATACTCAAATCACCACAAACTTTCTCCGAACGTGTATAGCTTGAATCCTTCCATACAAGTTTCAGATCGTTGTGTAAAGTTGGACCACCTGATCAACTATTTTGTTCATATGCTGGTGGGGTTTATGGGTCTATGATTAGTTTACATGAGAATCAAATCTAGACTAATGATGCTGGCCACAGGGCCGTCTTTAATTGAAAAATGCCAATGGCTAAATCAACACAGCGGAAAGGAATGAGAATAACCCGTCTTAACTTCGCTGTTTGTGGTGTCACTTTGCAGACAAAGGTCTTTATAAGAAGAACGTTGAAATGCCACTGCTGTTTCTTTAGAGTTCAGTCACTACTTCAAACTGTGTCGTTTGTAAATGCATAGTGTAGCCTCTCAACTAAGTGTGGAGGCAGTTTTTTTTAATGGTGTTGACCGTATCTGTTCCACAAGAAATGGCTGCCAAAGTGATCCAGGGCTGTTTTTCTGTGGTCCATTTAAAATGGTTACAGTGACGCACTTTGCTGTAGTGACATGGATTATTACAGTAAAAGATTTTTACTGCTGGAAACAATAAAGGTCTGAACACCCAAAGCAGGCTTTTATTTATTCCATGGTCTTGTAGATTTGTAACCTTTCCAGCTCTCTTGACAGAACTTTGCATTAAGCTTAACTTAAAGAGAGTCCGGAGACTATGGTCAACTTTTGGCCGCATGACTTAACAGAGAGGTAACCAAATCCATGACTCGATATCATGGATTCAAACACAAACAACACTAAAAAGGCCCTGCAGCTTTTAACACTTGGCCCTTTCAAACTTGATTGGCGCTGATGTGCTAGCAAAGCTATGCAGAGCTCTGAGATAGTTTTAATCAGTGGCAGACCTTTGCAGACGCTGGATGGGCTGAGTTCTGAATTTGGTCCGTGTGTGGAGTCCTGGCAGGGGGCTTATATTGCACTGCATCAGGCTCCTCACACCCTCCTGTTGTGACATTCCCTTGGCACTCCAGGCAATTTGCAGTCAAAGGTTTTTCAGATTAAACACTAGTCTGTGATGAGCCCAGAAAAAAAATAGGAAACAGACCTGAAATAATTAATTGCAGTGTTCGCAGCGTGACTTTCTTTAAGTATTCCATTAGTCTAGCATAGTGTCACACAACTTGGCATGGGTATAGGGGGTGGGGGGGGGGTGGGTTTGATGTGTTTTTTTAAAGAGGAAATTTAAAGGGATGTTGGCAGCAAGTTAAACCAAGCTCCTTGCACTGTGGAGTCCTCCTCCTGTGATTTATGCAGAGAACCTCGTAACCATCCAACACGTCTAGGCGACATTTTGCCTTCTCTGCGGGCAAGGGAGGTTCACTCCTCCAGCTCTGGGAAGCATGTCAACTGGCAGGCGAGCGCCCATCCTGGCAAAGGAGGTGGTGCAGCTACGGGTCGGTATTAAACCCAGCGTTATGGGCACCTGCAACCACTTGCCAGTCCCTATAGCCTTTTGATCCCTCAAGCCAATAACAGGCTTAACCAGGCAGCGATGATGACTGCCATTGTGTTCATGTGTAAAGGACTCTTGGGGCCTTTCACGTGGTTTTGTGGGAGTGCGAATACCATTAGAGTTGTCTGCATAACACCCCCCGGACATTTGAAAGTAGGTTACATAGTTTAATAAAACTGCAATGGAATGTCGTCATCTGATTTGTTTGCAGGTGTGTAAAAAGCTTATAAAGATTTTTTTTCACACAGGACAAGTAGAATTCGTTCAGAAATGGATGTATTCAATCACAACTTGGTTTTCTCATCAGGATGGCAATGATGGCACTTCGAATGAGGGGATCTTTGTTTCGAAGATAGTTGAGAATGGAGCAGCTGACAAAGAAGGAGGCCTTCAGATCCACGACAGAATAATGGAGGTATGTGCCCCACTGTAAGGACTGACATGTTTGTTTGTTTTCCATTACATTTTTACTATCTTGCCTAATTACACCATTTGATTATGGGGTGGAACGCAAGGTGGGCATTCGGAATCAAATGAACCTTAGGCCAGACGGTCTCTCCTGGTTTTGTTTAGCAGCACAAGAGAAACCCTGGAATACTAGGTGACAAATCCCTTATGACAGAGCTGCCATGAAATAGAATTTCAGCATGGAGAAGGCCACCCAACCCCTTAAGTTAACTGGGCAGGGACACAGTTGTTTTCTACCCCTGATCAGTCGTTTTTTCAGTGTGCCAAGAGCCGTCAATGAGGCTTTTCTACATCCGTTATTTTCAGTCTTCAGCTTATGGCTCGCATATGTCCGGGGGAATGTCTTTACAAGTAAAACAGGATTTAATCTCTATATTGTATCAATCATTGCATTTCAGGCCTGAACTGTATTGTGGCTTATTTCAAGCTACTTTGACATTGCATGAAGTATTTGGAAGCGGTTGTATTTCTGGCACCACTCAAACTAACATGTAACACCGAACCGTCACCCATAACCACTTCAAGCATCAGCATCAAGTGTCTCAAATCCCCATGCTCACTCAGATTTGTCATGAGCTCCTTTGACAATGAACAGATTGAGCTACCATACCCGACAGAATTCACTTGGCGCCTAGTGACTTAAGATGGTGACTTAATGGTGCCAACAAGTGGCTTGCTTGCTGGTCGGCAAGAGAGATTAGCAAACATGCCGTACGTGTACGTGTGTGTGTGTGTGTGTGTGTGTGTGTGTTTGTCTGTGTGTGGGGGATGTAGTGCACGTGTGAATGTACTGTGTATGTGTGTGTGAGTAACTAGAGCAATGATATTAAAGTGCTGGTTGGAAGCTAACACCATTTTGTTACTTGAGATCCCTGTGCAGGATTATGGTATGCTATAGCCGTTCATTCTTTTGCAACCAAATGACTTTAGATTTAGCTCAAGGACGATACAAGACCTACATTGTGTTTTTGTCCTAATATTGTCCCTGACCTATTGAGAGAAGTCACCCAACCATATATTTTTAAAAAGGGAGAACATGAGAAGGGAGAGGACAGTAGGACCCCAAGGAAGAAACAGATTACCCTATTAAGGGATCTTATTTCTAAAAGCAAAGGATGGCTAAACAATACAATAAATGATTTGCGCATTGATATAGGGTTGTATAGTTGTTGTTCGCCTGTGGTGGTTTTTCATTGGACCTGAAAACAAATCTCAGTGTTCCGGTTTCACAGGGTCTCTCTTTAAAATCTTGTAAAGAATAGTTGCCTATCTTTCTTTTCAAACCACTCAAGGAAATGGTCCTTTTCTAACTGAAAGGTCAGTCTTGTCAATTCCACCTGGGGTGTTCTGTTAACGAAACCCATTTGGTGGTTAGGTTGATGAATTAAACAATGTTTTAAGAACCAAGAACCCACCGGCAGTTTCATCTAGTCTTTTCTCAGCTCCTTTGTGTTTTTTAAACTAACAGCCAGTGATTCCATCCTGCTTAGCATCCCATGTGGGACACAATGCACACAGCTAGAGTAGTTTAAAAGCTGGAATCCATGTGGTGTCTTAGTTGGCACTCTATTATTCCAATGACTTAAAGGTAGTGTTGAGTTGGAAGAGTTGCTCATTTCAGTAGCTAATGTAAATTTTGATTTGAAAATGTTTTTTAATAAGATAATGTGATATTACGATACGATACCAAATACTTTATTAATCCCCCAAGGCAGAAACTGAGTGCCACCATACATATAGGATTACATAACACAACATCAGATGGCTAGTAATAAGCTGACATTGTGTGATTAAGAGACTGCATTACTTCATTCTATGCTATAAACTGTCCAAAAAAATGTGGCGGTTCATATTTGATAAAGTTTCCTCTCAGAGGTTTGTGGTTTTCACCGAGTTGGCTGTCAAGTCATGAAAACATCCAATTCCCATTTCAATGGTTTTACATTAGGGTCATTGCTTTTTCCCTTCTGTTTTCAATTAATGGATTAGGAAAGCAGATTGTGGATTGCCAATTACGTATCGAAGTCACTGTGCTTCGTTGCAAGTATCAACTGGCCTACATGGAGCCATGTCACGGTTAAAACAGACGTGAAAGCAAACCAAAGAGGGCCGTCTGCTTGGTTCCTTTTCTCTTCCACCCTACCGGAGCGCTGTGTGCCCTTCAGCTGAGGTGGTATTTCTAGTAAGTCTACAAGGATATAACATGTAGATAATGATCCCGAGCTGGTCCGCCTGTAACAGGCTCTTAGTGGGGGTGTGTGATGGCAGATGTTTGTCTTCTGCTGTGCTCAAACCCAGGATTAATCGGTGCATGAATACCTCCTTGTTTAGGGGAGACTTCAAAAGAGTATGAAAATATATTGAGAAGCTGTGTTTGCTTTTGCTCGCCCTCCACACGCTGAAAGATCTTCATCTTCACACTCTGGCCATGCAAAGCTGCGTGTGACAGGGCTTGATGAATTCATTTGGATGTAGTTTTACTCATTGCAGAGGCTCTATTTGTTTTTCTTATCTACACAGAGGCTGTCTGTTTCACATTTTCAACACATGAGATTTCTTGGTCAGAAGCTGAGCTATGAGTCGATGTGTAATCAAAGGGTACAAAATGGCCTCTGAGATTTTCCCATGCCAAGTATTATTCTAATCTGCTATCTGTTTTTTTCTTCTCTGAATCAGACTGCACACACACACCCTAATGTGGACAGTTATTTGTTTTCAGTGACTAAATCATTATAAGTGGTTCAGGGGGTGGGTCTCTGCAGTTATCCAACAAATCACACTGGCTGTTTACGGGACTCCTGTCCTAAATGTTGTGGTGGTCTTGGTTTTTTTGCTTCCCAAACTGAGGCGAACGTCACAACGGCAGACTATAAGAAGACAGAAAACGAGAGGCTCGTCGTGTTTGCAGGATCCCACGGCTGTGCAAGGGAACTTGTGAGAACCAGGACGGCGAGGCTACGGTTGTAAATGTCACCTTGTAAATTCTCCGTCCACACCCTGAGGTCATGGAGGGCGGTCAACAACAACTACTTTTAAATAAACTGACATTGAGGGGATGCCAGTTGGAGACATGGTGGGGCAGACGTTGTCAGTAGAGATGGGCCCGAGCTGTGTGTTGACGGCACATAGATCATTTCAGCGTCCACGAAAACCGCTCAAGTTATGTCCGTTAGACGTATTTCGCAGCTCCCAACTTATTCTTATTCTTTACACTTGGTGACGTTTCTCCCGTGGTTCGATGTAACATGCTGTAGGAGAGCTAGAGGCTGTGAGGGGTATCGTTGAGCCGACTCAAGGCATAATCACTTGTGAATGTCCCATCCCCGTTTTCGTTTTTCCATCATGTTTTCCATCATGTGGCGCTGATCAAGCGCATTCACTTCTTCCCAGAAATGCATGTGCTCTTCCTCTACGATTGAATGCATCCCTTCTTTTGGTCTTACAATTTGTCTCAATCATCCAGGCATCAAGTAGCCATCTTGTTGAACTAGAACAGTGTGCAATTTGACGATTCAAACATATGTAGAATAGCAGAAAACCTCATTTTTATTTTATTGGCTATTACTCCTGTGTTTGACTTGTTTGGAGCTGCCATACTTCCTTTACTGTGATCAGGGAAGCGGAACTATGGTTGAGGTGGAAAGGGGTTAAAGGTCAGGCCCATGGAAAGATCAGCGTCTGACTAAATTTAAATCTATCAGGCCTCCACCCCAGTCAGCGTCAATCAACTGCTTTTCACAGACTATTATCTATGTATTTATCATCTGTCTTTAGTTGAAAAAGTGATAAAGCCATTTGCTGCCATTTTGGAACAGCGGGGGGGGGGGGGGGGGGGCAGTTTAGTGGTAAAATCACTATGATTACAGTAAGTCTGCCGTACAATATTGTGTTATTCTTATTTGCGTCTTACTGATGTTTCTAGTTTGGTAGCTTGGACCGCTTCTGTTCATGGTCTGGAACTCAGTGACTCGGTGGCCCAAATCAGTGATAGCTTATCTTCTTGTGACAGTGGAGCTGTGAGGTTACCCACAGTGCACCACTTAACACTCACTCCATACCACCCTGGAGTTATTTTAGTGTCAACTCAGCAGCCAAGGCCAGGCACACACTCAAAGCCAAGCATGGTGTAGTGAATGGTGGGTGATAGAAATGTGAAGTGAGCCTTGTTGAAGGGTGGGCCCCGAGAACATGCATGTTGATGAGCCTTAATTTCTTTTGAAGGTGGGGTGTTGGCATTCCTGGTCCTCCCAAACAAAAAGGGTCTGAAATGTTTGGACAGTTGGAGGGAAAATAAGAGGGAGGTGGGGGTTGGCTGGCTTTACGTCCTGTGTCTCTTTTAGCTTGTATACTAAGTTATAGTAGTAGCTTGTGATCTGAGAAATTTAAATAATTTTGGATCATTATTTAGTTATGTAAATATGAAACTAAATTGTTTTAGTAGCAATCTTTTTGAAACAACCTCTCTCTCTAGAATGTTATTGCATCGCAATCCTTTAGACAGACCTCTTCTCATTTCAACCTCTGTATCTCAGTTACATCAAGGGAATTAAAGAGATATATAAACGTAGCCTCTGTTGACCGTCATTCATCCATCGGTTTAATGCAGATGTTTGAAATTGCATTTGTGCTAAAGACTATTTCATGCAATGGAACAAGGCGCACAAGAGTCCCACCCACACCCAAAGGTCCCTCCTCTTTCAGGGACAGAATGTCAAATCACCCAGGGTGGCGTGGGTGTCCCGTGTCTACTGGCACTAATAAGTTGTCTCAGCACATGGCATCCTGGGCAGGACATGTGTCACAAGTTCCCAAGTGTTATTTCTGACCAGGAGGGTCGTGAGGAGCAGAAATGGCAGTTATCTCCCTAAGGGGGATCACATGTTGTTCAGAATCCTGAGGCAAGAAGCAGGCCTTTGTCAGAGACTTTATTGGATTTTCAGCCCCGTGCAGTTGGCCCGTCTCTTCCCTTAGCCTGCCCCATATTGATATGGGTCCCAAGCCGGGGCGCCTAGAGCTGCTTCCAGCTGAGCCGGCCAGACCATGCGGAGAGCCACATTCCTGTGCTCTTTGGTCCAGCTTAGGCAGGACATTCAATCAAATCTAACTTTTAAGAGAGGCCATAATCAGCTTCTGGTGGTGGCCGCTGCCCTGTGCTGAGCTGGGCTCCGCAGAGCAGAGCACACACAGCAACAGAATGCCCAGCTTTGTGGTTTTAAGAAGCGAGGGCCACCGACTGGAACCGGCACAAGCCCATCTTTGTGTTCCAAGGCTCCACATATGGAAAGTTAAAAAAGCGATTTTCTAAGTCGTGGAGTGGTTACAACCCTGAGACGGTGTGAGGTGGGCTTACGCCTGGCTGAGCGCAGCGGGCTCTTTTTGTCTAGGTGCCTCACACCACACACAGAATATTGCACTTTCCGCTCTGTTTAAACAGTTTTTCGCCCTCAATAGAGAGTCGATAGTTGATGTTGTTTTTTTGGGAGACATGCAGTCTGGCCTACTGTAAATGTGTTTGCTTTTCGCCTCCGCTACAACCTCCTTACAGGGACCTGGCTTGGTCATTCATTTATGGGACTCTGAGTTTATTTAAGGTTCCTAAAATCGTTAGGTGGGACAGAAATAGACAAGGTGTATTTATGGTTAATTTTCTTTCCAATCAGTCAATGGTTTTGTATAAACGGATCAGTAACAAAAGGCTCCGATTGCCTTGGCAGCTGCTACTGTCAGACCCTTCACCCCCTCTCTACAGACTGCCCACCGTCCCCCTAATTAACTACCCTCAATTAAATGCTAATAGGCTGATTAAAAGACCGTTGGTTGTGCCGTAATGGCCTGTCGTTTCCTCTTGCTGCACCCCTGAAATGTGTCTTGACTTCAGTACGTTAATCACTGGCTGCTCCCTGGGCCCTCTAGACGGTTGGGAGTGACTTGGCAGGCTTCACACCCCACTAGCTGTCTCCCAAACTCATTCCCTTCCTGATTGATTTCTCCGAAACAAAAGGGCCCAGTATGAACTGCAGTTGTATCTGGGATTTCATCGGCGCATTATGCAAAATATAGAAGGCAACTCAAGTGACACTCCAAGCAGCATAGTCAATTAGCCGGTCGAGAAACTGCAAAGCCACAGCTGTACACTGCAGGGTAAATATTGTTGAATGCTGGGATGCACAGTTCGTTAAGGGAGGGGAATTTCGGTCTAGATGTATTAATTGTTAAATAATCATCACTTTTTAGGAACACAACCCATGGTACGTGGAGTTAAAATGGACCAACAGCAGTATCATATTCTATGACAGGATACCTGGCAGTTTGTTTTTAAGAGTGTTTTAAGTGTTTTGGTATTAAGGTGATTTACTGTATACAAAGTATGTGAAGGTACTTTCCTCTTTAATACTTGGACACAGTCCACTTGGTTGTTGGAGGCACACAATGTGTTCTCCTGGATGTTTCTATGGAAATGGCTGTATGTGTAGCGTGATTGGAGAGCACTGTTAGTTTAACATTTCAACAGTCCCTTATGTGTCCCCTTGCCAAACTGCGCAGATTTCCAACTGTCTCATTTCCTTCCATAAATCAACGGTAAAGCATGTGTGGATTTGTATTTTCTTTCCTCTCTTTGTGGAAACATTATGACTGGGCTCCTTATAAGATTATTGTTAAATGCAGTTTTTTCCACTCCTTACCAGTGCTTTAATTATACACAAGTACTGTGCTGATGACACACCAGTTTAAACTCAGCTTGTGGAGTGACATACCACAAACAGCACAGAAAAGTTCTTTGTCTACCTGAAGGGCACGCACACGTCTGCAGTTGTCTACGCTCTCCCAACTTCCCCTGCTGTTTGGTGCAGTCATAGCCCAGCTTCATCGTTACCCACAGATGGTAAATTATGTTTTATAAGGCTCCACCAGGGTTTTACTTATGCAGAACAAGGTTGCCACCACAAAAAAAACAACTCTTCCCCCATGGACAGGCAGATGTTTTTTCCGGTGTCTGGTCTAATTGAACCACATCAGCACACAGATGGCTCTTTAGAAAAGATATCTATGGTACAAATTCATGTATAAAACATATGTTTACCTGGGGTTACAGGAAAGCCCCAAGAGGTGGGCAGCTGCTGCATTGCAACATGAGCATTTCATGCGTTCTCACTGTGGACAGTGAATGGGGATGCCGTGCTTCTTTTGGGCCTGAACCAGTATCCCACCGTACAAAGGGCACACCGTTGGACTGGCAGTGATGTGTCAAAGCATTGTTGTGGCAGCCTTGCCTCCATTGTACGTCGCTTTTTTTCTTCCTCTGCTTGATAATCCTGACAACACGGCAGGCTTTAGAATTCCCCCATCCTCCTAGCTTCTCCCAGATAGGCTCTCAGATAGCCTCGCCATTCAGTCCGGAAATAAGTGGAACGGGGCGGCTGCTGCGCTCCTTTCTCATGGAAATGTGTGCAAATAGACAACATTGTTCATCGGCGTGGTTCAGGGTTTGTGTTGTGCCGCTTTGGCCTTTCTCTCGCTCCCCTGAGAGAGATGTTCCCTTTCAAGTCTTACCTCTCTGTCTCATTCAAGACTTCCTCTTACTTCGGAGGAATAGCTGAGATAAAGAACGTATCAGGCTTAATTTGAAAAAAGAAAAGGATATTTGAAAAGCACATTTGCGGAGAAATTTAGAATTCCCTTTTTTGAGGGAGGATCATAAGTAAATATTGAGTGACAGCTCCACACTGCGCCTTGAAGGATGAATCAAACCAATGAAGGAAACAACCCTCTTTTCTGTGCTGGAGGTACTTCTGAACAGCACAGCACAGACTGGATGTGTTTGCTGATAGCACTCAAGATTTGGTGGATGATTTAACCAATGCCACAAAGATTACCATGAGTGCATTCCTTTTTAGTGTTAGTGGCCCCAGTGTAAAGTCAAACCCAATGCTCTGTGCACATTTCACATTTCATTAATTATTTAATATAGATGAATTATTTAGTCTTAAAGAACATTCAAACTTCTTAAATTGAGGCGAAATTCTTAAATTAGGCCAAACCCAACATTGACTAACATTAAATATTCCTCATCCGTGTGTGATCTCCTCATCACACACTAAGCAGAGCAAATGACTAACTAACTAACACTTTGAACAGAGAAAGAAAGAAGCCTGTCACCGCCGGCACAGAGAGTGATGTCTGTCAAGTTACCTTAACCTTCACTAGTGACAGGGCTTTCATCATGGAAGCAAGCAATGTATTTTGATTCGAGGTTTACTGCCACTATGTTATGCAACAAGGTGGCAGCCATTTTGTCCATGTCTGGATTTGAGGTATTAACTCTAAATCCTTTTTTTTTCTGTCACCAGAGAAGTGTTAGGTGAGATGCCTGATTGATTCATGCGGGTGGCAAAGGATATCCCCATGGGTAAGCGCTCCCAGCGAACTTGAAAGGGAATATTTCCCTCTCTTACCGCCTTATGCAAACAGTAGTCCAGAGCAGAGAGAGGCAGGATAATCCAGGGGAAGCCCAATACGGGTAATTTAAGTACACTTTTTAAAAGGATGCCTGTCCTCACTAAACAATGAGCCTTTGTTTGGGTTCAGCTGTAAAGGTTAGCACTTTCTACCCTTCAGCCTAGTCGCCATAAGACCATTAGGCCACCTTCTCGAAGCCGCGGTTAAACAATCCTCTTTTGTTTTCTTCTCATGCGCCTCCTCCCTTTTCGTAACGTCTTCCCTACTATTTGCCAGATGATTGCTATGAGGTGCCACGAAATTGAAGGAGCAGGTCAGATTGCCTAGTCAATAGACTGATTGAGGAGCAATTAAACGGTTAGGTTAGTCCAAATAGCCGGGAAGCCTGCCTGTCTGAGTTTGAGTCTAGAAGTTTGGTCTTATTGAACAGCTAGAGCTAATGCCATGCTGGCACAGCAGGGAGCTAAGAGGTTGTTCTCCGACATGGAATGGGAGCTGCAGGAGAGACACAGGCTCAAAGATGAAATGGAAGTCGGTTGGGGGGGGGGGGGGGGGGGGGGTGATTGATGGCTACAAGACAGCAGAAGCCAGAGAGGGCAGGGGGTGGAGGCCAACAGGGGCCACATTTAGGGAGTGTCCAGTTGGTCAAGGTGGAGAATGTTAAACAAACCTGGTCCTCCCACATCTGCCGAGGGCCTCCCTTTGCTGATAGGCGAATCCTCTGGCAGCCTGACAACTGCTGTCTTTTGGAGTACTAAAAGAACTCTCTCTCACTCACTCACTCTGTCTGTCTCTCTGTCTCTCTCTTTCTGTTTCTCTCTCTCCCTCCTCTTCCATCTTTATCTCCTCTCCACTACTTTGTTTTCTTTTTCTAGCCTGTAGCTGAACACAAGGTCACCGTCTTTCTAGATTGATGCCAGATTGCAGATGCCTTTTCTTTTGTGTTCATATCTGGAGCCATCATCTAGCCTTATTCTGTCAGGGCACGTAATGTCAGGGATAAGATTATAGAAGGGGGAAAACAACAAGTAAAAGAGCAGGATTTAGCAGCAATGGAATCCAGGCACCTGAAGCAGCACTGATGTAGATAAAGTGCAACTAGGCTGCGAGGAGTGTAAATGTCATCGCCCTGAGTGGATTAAAAGTCCTCGCCTAATTGAGTAGAAGGAGGAATTTGCTGTCTCTCACACCTGGTGCTTTCATTTCTATCATTTTTTCTCTCCCCTTTCTTCTCCAGAAGCACATTTTAAATTTTTTGTATTACCTTTCCATATTGTAAACGCTGGTTAGTATCTACAGCGTGGGCAGAGGGAGCCTGAGAAACCAAAGCTGTCTTTTCACTGAGTCCCCCCTCTGCTATATCAGGCCAGCAGCTGCTGTCTCTCAGCAGAGGCATGTTGTCTGCCTGGGCTTGGCTTCCACGCACGCCGGATCTTACACAAGGCTCTTTATTTTTAGGCTTATGGCCGTCTCACTATAACAACCCGGTCCGAGCTCGCTTTTTTATTAGCTGGAAAAAGGAAAATATTTATTCATGGCCGCCACAAGAGACCTTGAGGAGGAGGGGGGGGGTCTAACTAGTTGCCACTGTGGCGCAGTGCGGACCGTAGGACGGAAGGGTTCAAGGTTTAAGCGAGGTACCTTTTGGTATAAGGACATGCTTTGTTCTCTCCGCTCAAATTCCTTGGTTAGGAGCCAAAAGACATGTAAACCTGCTCTCAGCTGTCCCTTGGCGCATCTAGACATGGTCTTTATCTTTTTGATGGGGGGGTCGGATGGTGGGGGGTTTATCTTGGTGCCGCCAGTGTCAACAGTGCACCCGTGGCACGGGGCTTTGTTCTCACTGACTTGGCCTCACCTAAACAACACAAGCAAACACTAAGTAGCAGCCATTTATTTTTTAACTGATGACTGGCATCTCAGTCAGCTCCAGCTGTATTATAAGGCCCAGTCCCTGGAATTATAGCCTCCTCTATCAACATACTTGTCCTTTCATAACTTCATATTTTTTTTCACATTTTCAAAGCCACTGGAATCAATGGCTGCACTAACATTTTCAAACATTATCACCCCATGTTAAGCCCAGTATGGAAATGAGAACCACATGCTTTGCCACAATCTTTACATAAAGGTATGTAGGAGGGGAAATGAAAGCTGGTCTGTTTCTCCTGGACCTCCTACCAGTCCCTTACCTCCGAGCAGCAGATGTGCTCATGCAAGCCAACCTCAGCCACAACACAAAGCCCAGACCTGCTTTCCTTCACTATAATGCATTTCATCTTCAACAAGGAACACGTCCGCTCCGAAATCCGCATACTTCAAACAGTAAAATAGGGAATGTTTGCATCACCAGCCACTCAGCCATTCAGTCACGTGCCTGGAGGAGAGTGTGGGTTATTTAGTCTGAAAAGTGGTTGCAGACTGTTAATGCCTGTCACAGGAGAGGCGGCGGCCGGTGATTATCTTTGTGTAAAGGTCCAAATAAACCGTATGTAGGCCATGACCCCGCTGATCTGAACCAAATGTGCTGGCGCTCGCCGACCTTTGTTTAAAGCCGTACCATGCCGTGTGGCCGTGGCATGGCGCAAAATGAAATTTTCACAGTTGCCGTTCTCCTAAGCTCTTCCTTGGTTAAACATTCCTGGGGCAAGAACAGGGCCTGTTCGCAGGCCTGGCTTTATATCCTCTCCTCAGTTTATTTACACAACATCATTCGTCAGGTAGTCAGCAGGCCGCTTTTAGGCAAATATACAAATCCTTACTTGAGCCAGGCTTTGGAATGCAGCTTCAAAATGTGTCTCAACAAATAGATTTCCCCTGTTTATAAGTTGCAACATCTCAGGTAATGGTTGTAGTAGGACGCCACTTCTATTATAGCCCGCGTCCAGTCGTTTTACAGAAGATCAGTGGAAGTGTCCTGACATTGTCATTATGAAGGGATCTCTTTGAAGGACGAGTGATTCATGATGCTGCGATTGTCAGCCATTTTCCAACCCAGTCCAAGCCCACAGGGTCCAGGAAGCATGTTTCGACTATCCCTCTGTTTTTTCCCCCACCTCTGAACAATTTACACGGCCCTGGACAGCCGGTCAATATTTATGTAAGCGTGTACATTAGGGCAGGCCGGCGCGGGGCCCTGATCAAACGCTGCTTTCATGTGTGACCTTCCCCTGACTCGCCTCACAGAAGCCCCTGACCAGGCTGGGGGTGATCAGATGTCAAGCTGGGTGTTCGCTAGGGAGACAAGCAGCACCTCGTACATGACCGGGGCCAAGGCTACATGCTGCGCGTCCCCTGTGAGCTGCACTCCGACCGCCATCCTCTTTTGGTTTTTCCCGCTGACGCGTCTCAGAGACCCCGGCTACATTCCTGTTCATGAGCAGCACTTTTTTTTTTTCCTACCTAGGATGTGGTTTGAATTACATTAGCTTGCCATGTGACCAGCTAGGCCATGTGAAGGTAATCCTCCAATTTATTGATAAGAATGGGAATGTGATGCAATTGCAAAATGATAATATTGTAACCTAACTAAATACAGCCTCACACAAGTTTTCTAATTTAGCCTTTTTTATTGTTTTACTGCGTGCATTGATTCATGCATTCTGCTCTTGTAATTTCTTATACGAAATTGTGTCAGTGTATGTGCAAGTTGTATGTTATGTGTGTATGTAAAATGCATGCCAGTCTTTGAGGTGTTGCACAATCTCATAATATGGAGACTTGTGTATGGCAGTGTAATGCAGTGTAATGCAGTGCAGTGTATGGCAGTGTAATGGCACAATGTGTATACAACCACTTTTGATGTTTAAGTTTCATTCAATTCATTCAATACTCATTGTAGAGAAACCTCCCATAGGAGCACACTGCACGTTGCAATATTTAGTAGTTCCTGTTACCATACTTAAAACAATATTTTCAATGTGCAGTATGAAAAGACTTTAAAAAAAAAAGTGTTTTAAGAGGATTATTTAATGTCTGAATTCATTAAATCCTCCCAAAATACACTGACACACTGAAAGTTTTGGGGAGAGGTCCGTTTTGGGGCCCACAATGGCTTTAGAGTCTGTGTACCAGGAAACGATTTCATGCCTCTGTCAAATCGGGGTTTTTGCAAAGCGGAAACGGAGGGCCCTATCTAAAAGCCACGTCCAGGACTCCAAGTATTTACACTGTAAACAGCGAGGGATATTTTTAAGCATGGAAGGACTTGGCAACTGAAAGGGCTAACCTTGCTATTAGAATTACTGGAAATGTTTTCTCTGAAGTATAACAAATAATTTGTCTGGCAATGCAAGTACCCGCAACTGCCATGCAGAAATGGCAGCCATGCTTATACCTAAGTCTGGTGTTTTTCTTTTTTAGCTTCTCCCAGCCAACTGTCAGGCAGCTCAGTAGGTGGACAATAGCTGTGTTTTGTGGTTCATGAATTAAATTACATGATGCAGAAACTCTAGGGGGGCAGACTCGAGGCTCCACTCTAAGCGGCGAGCAGCAGTGAAATAATTCCTTTTTTCCTTTCAAGAGGCTTTTGTCCTATCAATGCTGAAAGGACAAGTAACAGCTTTTGGCTTGAAGAAGTGATGCACTTACTGCGGTTTAGGTTTCTCCTTTTCCCGTACTCTCACTCTCTACTCTACTTTGTCTTTCTTTTGTCTCTCCCCTTTTTCCATCTCTCCAGCATTTACTTCTTCACTCTCTCCTCCACCTCCTGATTAATGAGGTATGACTCTCAGAGGAAAAAATGCAGTCGCACTCCAGTCGCTCACTTCTGCTGGGTGTCTCCAAAAAATGAAATCCCACTTAAGAGCCTTTTTTTAAATGTAGAATCATTAATAATAATAATATTACATTTCATTTAAAAGCGCTTTTCAAAATACCCACTTTATGTGATGACACGTAAAAAAAAAAATGCCATACCGTTACATTCATGTTAAACCATATCAATCGTATTAATCTTTTATTTTCCAACTTGTTTAAACAGGACCGTATATTCCATCATGATTGGTTTACCAGTGCAAATGGCATAGTTTTGGTCTACAGCATTTTATCCAAGCTAACCAACTGAAGTGTATAATCATTCTTATTTTACATGGCCACTGACCAATCCCCAGGCTCTGTTCAGAGCCAATAGTTTACATTGCATCGCGAGTTGTGATGCTTGGATATTTGACAGCCCGATGGCCAGTGAAAGGCAGCATAAGGAATCAGAAGACTCTGCTGCCTGTCTGCTCTCTTGTTTTGGTCCAAGACCGTCCTTTTATTAGGCTCGCATCCCCCTCACTTTAAAGCTCTGTGCTCTTTTTGCCCCCTGCGAAAACCAGGTTGCATGGCTTTCACAGCTGCCGAAGCAATATCCCGAACCCCTTCTTCCCCCTAAGAAAGCTATGCCCTCTCTTTCCTGCTCCAATCCACTCACTCCGATCACCCAGCTATAACTAAGGAGAAGCACTTGCCTGCAAACACATGATTCACTAACTCAATTAGGCCGTCCACTAACTGCTGCTTTTTATACCTCAAAGGTTCCCCTTGCTTTTCGGCCATTCTTTGTGAAGACATCTTATAATTGGTAAGTCACTTACTCTTAAAGGAGCTGAAATGGGCAATGCAAATCTAAAGGTACCCGAGATAGAGAAGGGCCTTTCCACAATGTAAGCTAAGATAACTTGAGTAGTGGTGCAGTCAGGCAAGCTAGGAGTTGATTCACTAGCTACTATTACAACGACTGGGTCCCCCTCAGGGAGTATATAAATAATGCACATTTCAAGTCATGTGAGTACAGTATTAACACACACACACACACACACACACACACACACACACACACACACACACACACACACACACACACACACTCACTCACTCACTCTCACACACACACACTGTTGACTATAGAGTATTTGGAGGGCAAAGACTCAGTATTTAATGATGCAGTTTGCCACTTTACTTTGATGGTGCGGGAGTAAGAAATCTACTATGCAGTCTAAATATATAATATATGCGTGTGTGTCTGCTGTTGAGTTCATCAGACTTAATCATTAATTTGTGTGGATGTCTGCCTAAGGCGGTTTAGTATGGAAGTTAGGTGTAGTGAGGCATACAGGAGAGAAAGACATCGTCAGCTTCAGTAGCTGTATGAAAGCCAGAAGCCAATCCTCAGTAAGAATTTTATGAATCAGGTCATCGGGATTTGTGCGCTGTGAGAGGAATTGACACTCACATTGCTGGGATTAAGATCTGCTCTGCTCAGTAACTGCGTGCAGTGGGGGAAATGGACTGTTTAAGTCCAACGTCAAAAAGTTCTACCACTCATATAAAATAATATTTGTGACCATCTGGAGGTAGAGAGTTTACCACAAGATTTCCATGCTTAAAGAAGAGTGTAGAAATGTGTTTAAGACTTTCTTCCATGGTTGAACTGATAAGCCACGGCAGAGATAGACCGAGCTTTAAATGGTACTGTGTTTGGTGAAGCCACCCTCCCTCTTAGCTGGTCTGGGCTGATGCATGCCAAATGCCTGTAGGATTTAGGACAAGGAGCTTGAGAGAGATTGAAATGCAAGAAATTGTTTGCTTGAATACCAATGTGTTGGCCCAGAACCTAAGGCGTTCCAACGATGGTGTTTTTTAAGATTTTTTTTACCGTGACTGGGTAGCTCTGCCAGGACAGGTGTTCTGTTGATTGGGAAGTGTGAGATCACCCGCTTGTCAAGTCCATGCAAAGATTCTCTGGCTTTCTCGAAGAGAGTTTTGTGTTGTTTAAGAAAACTGGGACAAAGAAACGGAAAGAGTGAATGAGCAAAACAGAACAGTCTACAATGAATGCATTCTATTTACTGTTTCAATAGACATGAGAAGAGACCATTTTCTATTCACTGCACTTGTATTCACAATGTAAAATATCTACTAGGCCCTACAAAAGCATTGTCAAACATTACAAAACTAACAACATACATGTTTGTAATGACATTTGATATTCATATTTATATACACAAACACGTTCAGCCATTTCTTCTTGTCTGTGTTAAATCTGAATCACCAGTCAAATCCTTCCGGTCATTGATATCCCTTTCTGCTTCCCTACCATCTGCTGCATTGTCTGTGAGGGCACGTTTCTCTGGTCCTGCTTATCTAAGCACATTCAGTCGTGTCCAGAGTCTGCCTCGCCGCTCCCTTGGAGCCCATTCAGCTGGACGTGTGTGGTCCATTGTGAGCGGGGTGACAGGCCAACAGCACAGGAGACCACCGATGTGAGGGAACCCTAGAGGACGCGGCAGCAGGGTAGGACAAACCGACAGCTGGATCGCTCGGGAGTCAAGAGCAGAAAGAAAGAAATGCGAATGGTCAAGCAGAGTGTCACGCTGCCCTCTTAATGGTGTGCCACTTGACCATTAGGAGCCACAGCGCCTCGTCTTATCAGCTTGGCTTCGGTGCAGTCCAACGTGCTCTGCCTTTTTAGTACGACTGACCTGACAACAACAGGGCACCTGTGAGGATCTGAGCGTTGCGCTTGGTTTCCCCCCCCCCCCCCCCCCCGCTACTCTGCTTGACTCCCACTTTCCGCGCCGTTGATCGCCCGTCCGCGTGGCAATCAGCTGGTGGAGGACGGGACGAGCTGCGCCGCGCCAGGGATCGCCAGCGTCTGATCAAGGGAGGCGCCCGCTTCCTTATCTCCCTGGTAGCCGAGTCACTCGGCCCACGCCACCGACACACGGCCTCTCCAGAGCAGCTGGGACGCAGCTGCCGTGACAACACGCTCGTCAGCGGGGTGTTATCGGAGGGCAACGCCAATGAAGATCTGTGCCACCGCGTCGTCTGTACACCTGACACCACGGGTTTGATCACTTTGGCACTTTGAATTACGAGCTGGAGAGGAACGATATCAAGATGGAAAACTGTTCAGTCGGGCTTGTTCCAACACCAGTTTTCCATATAAATGAGCGCGGTGAAATGGTATCCATACTTCAGAGGGCGTTTTGATGTGAGCTAGCTGGAGATACCTAAAATCAGGGAGTTAGGAGTCTGGAAACAAGAAGCCTGGCTTGAAGTTTAAGGAACCATTCTTTTGATCGGAATATTTAAATGGTTATATTGGAGGTTTGCTCTCAGTAGTGTGGCCCATTTTTCCTCACAAATTTAATTGACCAGTCTGCCTCTCAATTTGCTGGGGCCAATAATACCTTTCTTTTTGGCACTGATTTATAAGACCCACCAGTGCATAATAGGCTGGATCATTTTTGTTCAGCAAAATTGTTTTTTTTCCTATATTCAAGCATGCAGCATGTTTTGTTCTTGGCACACGGCGCTGTTTGATACTGCTGACCGGTGTGACCTCGACCTCCAGAGCCTGAAGGCAGGACCCTGACACAGTCACCTCGTGAAGCCCAGCTCAGATAGACAGCAGAGCGACATGCTAATGTGCCACTCTGCTGTGTTCCCTGTCCACTAAACAAGAGAGTGTCATTCCTCACATTCCTCCCCGGTGCCTCCGTTCACTTCGGGTGACCTTCAGCTTATCTCTCCATCAGTGTATGTCTGAGACAGAGCCAGGGAGTGGAGGGTAGGGAAGAATGGGAGGGAAGGAGGGGAGAGGGGGCAGACCGTTCCGTAGCCACGGAAAGCTGGTCTAGCCTGTTTGAGATCTAAGGCGGCCCGCAGCCGTCCAGCAGGAGCTGTGTGTGTGTGTGTGTGTGTGTGTGCGCGTGTGTGTGTGTGTGCGTGTGTGCGTGCGTGTGCAAGAGTGTGCTCTGAAAGAGAACCCAGACCCCAGGCGTCTACTAAAGCTTTGTGTGAACCCTTTCCCATGGGCCCTTTGGGCTGCGTGTGCTCTAGACCAGAGCGGCTTGACAGGAAGTGGACCCTCGGAGACTAGGGCCCACTGGGGAGAGGATCCCCAGGGGGGGGGGGGGGGGGGGGGGTCGTCGTCTCCGTGGACACGCCAGCGGTCAGTCAGCTCCCAATGGGAGGCGGCCAGGCCCGTTTGATGTGCTGCCATAACGCAGGTTCTCAGGGTCTTAGCTGCTCACACGCACGTTCAGCTGGATGGGAAACAGTCCTCGCCACAGTGCTCCAAACAACATCCTCCACCTTCGCACTCAAAACGTCAACTCCGCTTTATTAAGTCATTTCACGACCCAGAGCGACCGAATGTAGTACTAAATCTGCCACTCATCTGCAATGCAAGCCAAGAAAGTATTGAGCCCTCCTGCTAGCATATTACCTCTTGTCACGATAATGCAGTCATGTTGCGAGAGTGAATTGGGGTAGGGGGGGGGGGAGCGCAGGCTGTGGCGTGGTGAGTTGTGACTCACTAAACCGATCTGATGGCTGTCTCGCTGCTCGCCGCAATCTTCCATCATATGGGAGCTCGTGTGGAAGTGATTGTCATGGTCTGGCAAGTCATCTCTGTCTAGTTCAACATGTTCGACCTACAATTATGTTATACTTATGTTTATTTGTGTGTGTGCGCGGGCGTGTTTGTGTACACGGGCCAATTTCCTTTTACCTGTGTGTGTTTGTGTTTATATATGCGTGTGCAGCCCTAAGCCACAGCAGAAGCACATGCAGATTTATTTTCTGGAGGGGAGGGGGGAGGGGAGGGGAGGGGGGAGGGGGGGCGGCATGGCCTTTAAAGGTTCTTTAAACCCATGGTCAAACAGGCCGGCCAAATTGGTGGATGTGTGTCCATGTAGCTCTGGCACAGCTGAGGTCGAAGGGTGTAATACCCGGCCTAATCAACATCAACTGGCTGCAAATTGCCAACACATGCTTCCTCGTTAGAGCAGAAGGCGTCCAGTCCTCAGGCCTGTGGAGACCTCTGCGCCACCTCCCTACTGCTGAACTCCCGCAGTCAGTTTCCAGGGTGGGAGCCTTTTGGCCTAGAATTAACTGGCCCGAGTGCTCGCAGCGTTATTTCTGTGACATGACTCATGCCCTGTGAAGTACAGCTCGCTCCTTCCAGGGCCAGTATGATGTGGCGGAAGCTTCTCAGCTCCTTTTTTCATATCGAATTTGCGTGCACCTGCTGAAAGGTCTGGCAAGAAGTTCCATTGATGCCTTATCTTTTCGCGGGACTTGATTGCAAAGCTGGACACAGCTTGAAACTCTTACGGTTCTACGCCAGTGCACTAACATGCCCTTTTTTCTTCTTTTTTTTTACCCATTTTGGTAGAATCAGATTATAGGCACTGTGCCACTTAGCATTGTGCTGAACAGCTTTTTGCCGGCAGTCTCTGAGCATATTGGTACCCACTCCAAAAACCACTAGCTACTTCTGAACTTCACTTCACATCAGCTCCTCCGGGCTAAACTCCCAGTGGCACACAGCCTATTGAACGCTGCCTAGATTGCTCCTCCAAGTCGGCTCTTGTTACCCTGCCTGGGAGGTGACTTGGACTCTGGAAGCGCTGCACAGGACTCGGTACGGTCCTCGCTGAAGGATCAGCTGTGTTTATTTTAGCGGCCGTCTTTGGCTAATGCGCCTGAATGTGCAACGCGTAGCTCAGTGCCAGTTAAAGCCCCCTCCCCCGTGAAACACACACACACACACACACACACACACACACACACACACACACACACACACACACACACACACACACACAGTCCCCACTCCACCGCTCCTCTGCTCTCCTAATTAGCTCCTTATAGTTCCAGTCATGATTCAGCTCTGGACAAAACTCCCCCTCCCCTCCTCCCCAGTGGAGATCATAAATCTGCTTAATGCGGCCCCGGACAGAGCGCGGCAGTGCGTCGGCCCGTGTACTTCAGCCATGTTCACGTGTGTGCGCCCTCTTTCTAATTTGATTATCAGACCCGCTATACGACCCCCTCTCGCCCAGCGCCCCCTCCGCCCCGGCTGGAAACAGAACTCGCACACGAAATGATTACATTTTCCCCAGCACGGCTGATTTACGGAGCTGCTGATATAGGCCCAGGCCCGGCTAAGCAGCGCTGGGCTGTGCTGGGCCAGCGGAGCCATTGAGTTACAGCCGGGGGGTTTGGCTCCGGGTACAGCTGGAGTTGAGTTCACCCCCCCCCCCCCTGGTCTGACTCGGACCCAAATGGGAGCAGCAGATTACTTTTCTTTTTCGTGGTGGTGGTGTGGGGGTGGGGGGCTCTTGAGGAGTTGCATTAACCGTCATTTACGGTATGTCTCAGTGGCCTGGGTGGTCGCATTGTTGGAGTGAGACATCATTGGCCGGCTTGGGAGGCAAACGACGGCCTGGAGTGGGGCTTTATAAACTGTACGGTCATGAGCTAAATCTCCTGTTGGCAGTTTTCAAGCCCCCGGTGTCCTGGCTGAGGCTTCAGTGAAGCCAACTGATGAGATCTCACAGCTGAACATGTGCTGGATGCTCGCTGGCTTTGATCGGTGACGTCACATCTCAGCTCTTTGATGCAGTATCTTCGTTTTATCGAAGAATGACTTGTCCTAGTTTGGGAGGGGGGTCTCGGATTGTTTACCGCTGTTTCAGAGACATGTAGAACAGTTTGGCCGTCTTTGTAATTGGCCTCAAAAAACAATAACCAGATGGCTCTTTAAGGGCACAGTGGACTCTCTGCCGACAAGCTTAAGTCTGTGCTGTAATGTCCTCTCCTCTAACTTAAGACCAAAATCCGTATTGGACAATAAGATGACACTTATTCATTGCATTGCTGTTAGGGTGATATTGTATTCTGTTTATTTATTTATTTTGGACTAGCCAGTGGCGAGACAAGGCTCTGTTCTGTTTGTGTGTGGCTGCAGGCCAGCCGATAACAGGTGCCCCCACTGTTCTCACTGTGCACTATTCCAACCTCTCAGCTACTACTTGTTTTAGTAAAAGACATGATGTCAACCTCATGTTGTTTTTTTCTCTATATTCTCAAATGTCTTTGCTTGGCTGGCTCTTGCTACCATTATTATTGACAGTTGTTTGCATGCTCTTGTACTGGCATCAGTATCTTGCCAGGTCTAAAAAAGAAGTAGTATATCAGCTTCTAATTTGGCATGGGAAATGGATCTGTTTTGCCACCATGCCTGGACAGCTTGAAGTGTAACAGCAATCTGCAGTGGAGGAAACTAATAGCATTGAAGAGTGCGCTGGCGTGCAACGCAATCTTTAGCCAGCACATACCTCTGTGTGGATGTATGCTGATAACCAACCAACATAAACTGGCGCTGAGTGCATTCAAATCACGTCTGCATCCCAGAAGCAGGGTGAAGGCTCATAAACAGCCTTTATTAATAGCCGTCTTCAGGTGGTGGTATTAGATGTGCATGCGTACCAACCTTCTAGAGGGCTGGTGTGCCAGAACTTTGGCGTGGTGTGTGTGTGTGTGTGTGTGTGTGTGTGTGTGTGTGTGTGTGTGTGTGTGTGTAATTTATATATATATATATATATATATATATATATATATATATATATCCCAGACATATTAACTTGCTTCTCACTACTTACTTTTACTTTTTACTTACGAACTCTATATTAGATTCTTATTTTGGCAGTAATTGCGCTAGGAAAGATAGAAAAACATTACAAACTCTTTTCTACTATATTTTATTCTATTTTGTGTGTGTGTTTGTGTGTGTGTGTGCGTGCGATTGGTGTTTGGTCCTAGATAGGCTCCAGCTCTGGTGATGTTGTTTGTTTACAACGTGTGTTCTCCACGAGTGATGTGCTGCTCAAGTCCAAACATCCTGCTTGTGACATGGGGCTTTAATTATGCAACCCCATTCCTACACTGTATGCAAAACGCTGTGCATAAACGCTGTGTATTTACCTGTGTGTGTGTGTGTGTGTGTGTGTGTGTGTGTGTGTGGGGGGGGGGGGTTGCGTGCCAGCCTGCGAGGCCTTCCTGCCTCCCCGTTAACTATGTGTGTCCGTGCGTGTGTGTGTTTGTGTTTTCTAGCAGGCGGTTTAAGCACTCTTAAAGGTCCACATTCATCCGGGGAGGCCTGCTTGGTACCCAGCAGCTCCCAGGCCCTGCAACAGACCCTCTGTTGTGCAGGTCCACCTGAACTGCGTCAGCTCCTCTGGGGGAAAAATGTGAGAAATGCCTCAGAGAAACTGCTAAGTCCATTTTCTGTTAAAGCCCATTATGCTAGCCCCAAGCCCTGAACTCTGACGGGAATCAATCATGGGGAATATGAATGGAGGCTTGGATTAGTCGTGCGGATACCATCTCTATTCCGGTCAAGTGCTCCAATCTCTCAGCTGGTGCACCCTCTTTGATACCATCAAATTCAATGTATGTTTCCCATGTCCTTTTCGTATGGCGGGCACCCCCTTTGGCGGAGCAGACACAATTACCCAGGGTCCCCAGGGGCGGAGACGGTTGGGTCAGCCAATATCCCCGAGCCCAGTGCAGGATCTGACTGGGCAGAGCCCGGCCAAGGCTAGAGGACGACTCTGTTTGTGTTAAGCCATGATTTGCTCTAACAGCACATCAACAGTCTTCCCCTTTATCCCCCCTCAGGAGAGGTGTTCCCTTCACCTCACCCCTGTCGGAGAAAGAAAAACGGCGCCCCTATGTGATATGGAAGACAACCGCCACAGGCTTCCATCATTGTCACCGTTTTACAATAGCCGTCTTTTATCCACCTATTTTCCCCCAGCTCCCCGTAGGCATGATTTGTATTATTCCTCACAAATCCTCGACTCGCCACGATGGCATAACTCTTCATAATGGCTGGATTTGGACTAAAGCCGCTGCCAGACTGTGATTTTTCCCTGATGCGTTGTGCAGGCTCTGCCTGGACACAGGACACTTCGAGTGGGAGGGAAAGACAAAGGAGGCAGGAGAGGAGGAAAGGAAAATGAAAAAAAACCTGAAAAAAAACACACATAACGGGAACAGAGACGGACACAAATATTGAAGTAGTGCCATCCAGTTCCAGGCTAGATAGACTAGGGGGAGAGAGAGCGATAGGGAGAGTGGGAGGGAGGGAGGGAGGGAGGGAGAGAGAGAGAGAGAGAGGGAGGGAGGGAGCTGGGTTGAAGGCAGTGCACAGCTGTCTCGACAGCTGTGTGTTGGGCCACAGCAGACCCCGCTGCTTATCAGCCTGATTGGTCACATCTGGCATCATTACTTCCACCTTTTGAGTCCTCCAGCGTGGAGGGGGCTGGAGGCACAGACCTGGATGTGAGGGTTTAGCTAAAAGCAACATGGCTGTGTTTGTGTTCACTCACCCAGTCCTGCCTGCCTGCCTGCCTGCCTGCCTGCCTGCCTGCCTGGTTGTCCTCCGTACCCAGACCGCGTCCCAGCAACACACGGCTAACGCGCTCGGCCAACACAGTGCGTGCAATGCAACATGGCCCCTTTCCTGCCGAGCTTGTCTCTCTCTCCGGTCTCATTGTGTACACTGGCCCCGGCAGGACAACCTCAGCAGGTTGTTACCACAGCATGCCAAGGGCCAGCTGCCTAACAACATCAAAACCAAACGCATAACATACACAATGATGAGCATTTTAACACGGGGATACTACCAGTCTGCCTGTTACTAAGATGGATAATGTTTGAAGTCTCTGAACGTAGCGTAGCCAGCCCTAATTTCCAGCACATGTGGTGAGTAATATCCCCATAACTGGGAGAGCAGGGGAGTTGTGATCCAGCTGCAGATAGAGGGTCTGAACTGGGCTGAACTCCTCGTGGCACAAGGCTCTGAGTGGGGACCTGGGCCCATCTCTGTCTGCCAACACTGAAAGACTGGTGACGGCAAGACATTTGATGAGGACTTTGGGGAGAGGACCGGCCATCTGCTCCAAACGATGAGTGCCATCCGTTGCCATGGTTCTCCGCTATGTCCGGTGAAGGCTTGGTTGTAGTGTGTGTGTGTGTGTGTGTGTGTGTGTGTGTGTGTGTGTGTGTCTGTATTTCTCTGCCTCTGCCTCTGCAGGGCTGGACAGCGTGGACCCTCACCCTTCCCCCAGAGAAGGGCCGTTTCCTGCCTTGCCTCTGTGCTGAAATCAGATCCCAGCCGCGCTCAGGCCTTGTTTTTCTTGGCACGGGTCGCACACAGACACTCACACAGAACTCTGAGGCTCCCAGCCGCTCCCTCCCTCCCTCCCCCCCTCCCCCCCCCCCGCGCCCCCCCCCCCCCCCCCACCCCCAAGTCACTCTCTCTTTTCTCCCCGGCTCCGCTGTCCTAGCTGGCTTTTAACATGCGCTTGTGACGGGCCCACTCGCCCTGCCCTCCCTCTTTCGAGCGGCTGATGAAGCTGTGCGTGGCGTAGCAAGGAGAGAGGACACAAGCAAAGAAAAGCAGCCCGTTTCTGCAGCCATTTTGGAGGCTAACTCGAGTGCCGGTGGTTAGATCAGCACACATTCGAATGACATTTAAACATCTCCAGATGCATTTTGAAATGTCTCTGCTGGAGGCTTCTCTGAATGACGTTCCACGTTGCTTTCTAGCATGCGGAGGCTTCATGTTTTACACAAGCTTTGATGTTTCTATCTGAGCTGACGTGCATTCCTCTGTTCATTTGTTCGGTTCATTCCTGAGTTCATTTGCAGGGTCCCCTTGTCCGCTATAGGGCTCCCTTGTTCACCCGGTGGCTAAGAGCAGCCGAGCTTGACAGGAAAAAAGAAGGAAAAAAAACGGGTACATTTCAACGGTGCAGGGAAAGCCTATTTTTTCCTCCAGCCCGGGCCTCTGTGGCTTGTGGGAACAGGCCCGTAAAGGGGTTTGAATGACAGAAGCGTGGACTCTGGTCAGTCGGCTGGTCGTAGTCTGCTGTTGGCGCGCCTTCTCTGGCCCTCACACCACGGCCGGGGGCCCCAGCCACTTTAACTGTGACCGTGACTAAGGGCCGCCGGTGAAAGAGGGGCTCTTGACTCGAGGGCCGGCGGCGACGCGGAGCGCTGAGTTATGTGTGCTTTAACATGGACGTGTTCACGGGGCCCCCGCATTCCCGGCGCGCTCGTTTGCCGGCGAGCGGCCCTCGGAGCCCACATGAGAGCCCGAGAAGGGTTAAGCCGGAGCGTTGAAGCGGGGGCGTCTTTTGGCTGGAACAGATGACCAGACTGTGCTCGTCAGCCACTAACCAGTCCCACGTTACAACAGGGGAGGAAAACAGCCAGACGGTTAGTCAGCATTCTCTCTCATTTAGAATGTGCAGGTTATGCGGGCCGTGTGTCTGTTGAGTGGCTTTACCCTGCACTGGAGAGCCATTAGGCCCGGGGTCTTTGCCATCGCTCTGAGTTTGGTTGTCTCAGGCTATTTGTTCTAGGCTTCTCCTCCTCACCTCTTACCTACAGCGGAGCTCTTAACAAAACCCACATGACCATGTAAGTTACTAAATCGAAGAAAATTACTCCACTTGAAGGGGTTCGATCTTCTCCTTGTGCCGGATAGACTCGCACATAAAAGAGGGAGGGAGTAAAGGATGGTCTACTAAGGGAGAGAAAAAAGGATCGGAGGCCCACTGTCCACACAACCCCTCTGATTGAGTTATCACGATTCCAGTTGCGTGGGTATATACACAAGGCGGGTGAATAGACCCTCCATAGCCAGGCACAGAGCCCCTCCCTGGAACCAGCGCATGTTCCAGTGCTCAGTAGAAGGACATTACATTGGATGGTACTAGCAGCAATGAACTGTAACACTGTGATTTGATTCCAGCTGAGCGGATGTGGAAGATGTTAGAGCTCAATCCTGGACAGGGAGTCGTTGTTGTTTTTTTTCCCCCCCGAACGCTGTTGTGTTCTCTGCTTTCCCATGGCTGGTAATTAGAGAGAGGGAGAGGAGGAAGGGGGTTTTAGGGGGGGCGGTTGGATAAAGCCGGCGCTGCCCTTTACTTTCTCCCTCAGCGAGTGTCTATCTCACCGGGGCCAAATTAAAAGCCTTTGCATTCACATTCAATTAAAAGCTCCCCTCTGTGGCCGTGGGGAAACAGCTGCAACGACTCCACACTGTCTTCTCCCGTTTCTCATTCTCTGACAGGGGCCAGGGCTCGCCCCTCCTCGAGGCTTACAGGCTCCCGCACGCACGCAAACACCCGCACCCGCACACGCACACACACACACACACACACACACACACACACACACAAATCAGTCCAAATCAGACAGAAACAGACAGGCTGGATGGAGAGCTAAATCACATCCAAATGTTCACATAGGAGGCGGTGTCCCAACGGCGCTGGTTGTTATCGTCCGTTTATAATGAGACACAATTAAAGAACAGATAGCACGACGTGGGCAAGTGGCCAACGAAACAGGAAGTGAGCGACGGCGGGTAAGGAGATCTTTTGACGCGTTTTCGCCGATAAAACGAAATACAGGGCAGCTCAAAGGCATGAATGAACCGTACTTATGGGTAATTTGCTAATTGGGGGCCGATCTGTTTTTCCACATCAGAGGCACGGGCAGGAGGATAATCGCTGTTATCCTTCAGCTTCACCCTTTTGTTTACGTCATGTGCGGCTTATGATTTTTAGCATGTGATGTTTTGGCTCCTGTATCGTTTCATTCCATAAGTGCTTGCCAGGGGTTTGGCGTCCGGCAGGTGGGAGAGGAGATGAGGAATAATAATGTGTTCCTTGATGGCGACCCTGACTTGTTCCCCTCTGTCTGTCTATCTGGCTGGCTGGCTTGCTGTGAGCCTTCCATTCAGCTAACCCGGCTAAATTTAAACCTGTGGACAGACGCGTCTCGCCAGCGGCCAGCCTCGTCCCGGCCGCTGATCAATCAAGGCCCGAAAGGGCTGGCGGCCAGGGCCTTGGGTCTGGGCTCTTATTCCACCTAATATCCCTCCATCCTCCCTCTGCTCTCCTTCCCTCTCCTCCACCCCCGTCCTCCATCCTTTCTCCTGGAAAGGAGGACCACACGAGTCAGTATGCGGGCTCTGTAAAGGGCCCAGTGTGCAGCTTGAGGGCACGCTGTTAAAGGATTAAGGCTTGTTTTGTAATCATAAATCTTTGTACACCGTCAGTAATCCGGGCCGTTGGGAACCTTGTTGTGTCGCTCTACTGTGCTTCTCCCTGTCCGCTCCGTGCTGGCCCGGTTACAGTGTCGGCTCCCACAGTGTCATTACCTTGAAAGAAGGTTCACAGACACGTCTCTAGCCTCTCCTGTCATTATGGACTCATCGATGGGCGTACCTGCCATTTTCTCCTTTTACGATGTACGGCACCTGACCAAGACAGGATGGGTGTGCATGCTTGCGCGCGGGTGTGTGTTAAGCATATATGTCATAGGAAATGTGGAAAAGGCTGTGGACTTGAAGCGACCTTCCCTTGGCTTAAGCTGGTGTAACTGAGCTTGGCCAGCTGCAGACATCAGCTAGGAGAGAATTTCCCAAAGCGGACAGCTTAGACCAGACGAGATATGTTTCCAATCTGTTCTCCCTCTGCCTATACTCCTCCTGCACATCCATTTCTCTCTCTGTCTCTCTGTCTGTCTCTCTGTCTCTGTCTCTCTCTCTCTCTCTCTCTCTCTCTCTCTCTCTCTGTCTTTGTTGCTCTGTCTGTCTCCATTTCTTTCTCTGTATCGTTCTTTCTCTGTTTTTCTTTCTCTCACTCCATTCCATTCTTGCCTGTAATCAGCAGCCTTTGAAGTGGGCCGAGGAGGGGGATTACTGGGGGACCTGTAGGATCTCTGACCTGTGGTGAGCCAGGGACAAGTAATTAGATGGGGAATTAAGATGAAACTCTCTCTCACACACACACACACACCCACACACACACAGATACTCAGAAACAGTCTCATAGGCACATATTTTCCAGACATTACCCCGTCTTCTGCTTCCAAAGTAAGCATAAGATCTGTCAAAGATGTCTGGATTCTTCCATGATAAGAATGGGTGGAGTATACAAAACTGGAACTTTAGGTTTGACAGCAAACAGACTGCTAATAACAGCTAAATTTATGTGAGGTAATGACATACATTCCACTGAAAAGTATACGTTGGGTCCCTCCTGGACGCTCTGCACTGCTTCATATGTGTGGGATGAGCCAAGATAAGAGTTAAGCCTGGGCTAGAGAGACGCCCCTGTCAGGCTGGCCTTCATGCCCGGCCGAGGCCAGGCAGCCACTGTGTTATTAAACAGAGACAGTCTAGGGGAGCGCCCACACGGCCAAATATGGACAACTGTTCACTGGCCTCTGGCTCTTGACAAGGAATGAACCCGGACCTGGGGAACGCAGGCCCTGCCTCCAGTGTAGTCTAACGTATTCCCCCTCTCTCTCTCTCTCTCTCTCTCTCTCTCTCTCTCTCGCTCTCGCTCTCGCTCTCTGTTTCTCCCGCAGGTAAGAAAGACCACCCTTCTCTAAAAAGCCTTTGTGATCTGCCAAGTGAGTAGACATGTCACAGTGTGGGCTCCCCCTCCTTCCCAGCGCACACGTGTGCTCTCCCCCAGGACGCCTGTTGTTTTGACAGCCCCTTGACTCCTGCCGCCTCCTTAGACACTGTGCGCAGTGTTAGCGTGGAGCTCCGGTTCCCGCCCCTGTTATCGCACCGCTAATCCAGGGTGTCAGTCAAACCCGGGCCGCTGATTAGCGCTGCCAGCCGGTGCTATCGCTGGCCCATCCCGTCGTACGGCCGCCACGAAAGGAGCCATTTACTGCCGGCAATTTAATGCAGCGGCATTAGCTGTGTGATAATGGAGACTTAACCTGTATTGACTTACTCCTTTGCATAATCCCGGCTAAAGAGTAACTTCCAGTGCGAGTGCGATTACCGCGAGGCCAACGGCGCACAGGGGTAAACAGGCGCGAGGGAGACGGCCTCTAATCCTATGGGGGGGGGGGGGCTTGTGCGCTCTGCCCGTCGGGTGGAGGAGGGAGGTGGAAGGACCAGAGAAGGAAGGAGACAAGAGGAAAAAAAGGGTTGTTCCCCTCATTGGACTAGACTTCAAAAGAACGGGCTGATCTTGGGACCCTGGCCGTGTTGGAGGGGAGTTCAGTAGCCACGTTCGTCCCAGGGGCCCTGGGCCCACACGTCACAACACCTATCTGACAAGAGTGTTTCACCAACACCGCCTCCCAACACTCCCCCACACCCACCTTTAACCCCGGCTTACATAAGCCACCGCACCCCAGCCAAGAGGAGAAGAGGAGTGGGGTTAGAGAGATGAGTGCACTCCTATACTACCAAATAGCTGGTGGGGAAAAATAAAAAGATGACTATTTCTTCTTGAAGGAACAGAGGGCATATGGAGGCTCACCCCTTGGTAGGGAACCGCAAATCCCAGCATGCCTTTGACCTAACTTTTCCCAGAAAGAAAGGGGACTTTTCGTAAAATAACTGAGTTAGCCAAACATTCCTATCTTTGCCTAGTTTGTTTTTCTTGACGTCAACCGTGTTGAGCCCATTAGCGATGCCTCCTTGTTTTTCCATCGTGTCCTTAATAGAAACAGCAACTAGTGCCAGAGAAAGAGGCCTGGGTATATTATGGTCCCTTCCAATAAACACTTCCAAACCTTTAGCCATTTTGTTTAGGCAAAATATCTTCCAGCGCCAATATTTCAATTATTGTTTTACTCATATTCTCTCCCTCTCCTTTTACCCTTAAACACACTACCCCAGTAAGAGAGTTCACTTGGCTGATTTGCAGTAGAGCAGAATGCCGCTTGAAATGCCTCCAGGATTGATCATCTCTCATCATGGGTTTTCAACACAATTTCCTAAGATTACCCTGTTTCCGCAAGGTCAACATAATTATCGCTGCAAACACAAACTGAATTTGCCAAACGTCTTCTAACCCAATTGTGTTTACGTTGCGTTGGCTAGGCTACCGAGCCTGCAAAGCCGGCCGGGTAGTAGAAAGGCATGAGGCTGCAGAGGCCTATAGCTAACATGATTAAACAAACTGTGGCTCTGTGGCTGGCAGTGTGGGTAGCCTGGCAACGATAGGTCTGGGAAATGCTCGACGCCCTGCCTGTTTGTGCTAGGCCAGGTGGGTTGCAGGCAAGTTCATATTTAGCGCCGTCATCGCAGAGACCCTGCCATGTGGATTTTGTTCCCATTCTCTTGTTTTGTATTGGCTCTGGGGCTTCAACAAAGGTTCAAAATAGATTTATAATCCATCCAGTTCAGTTATGGAGGCTCTTGGGAATGTCTAGAGGGTGCTGGAATTGATGAAATACATTCATTACCAGCATCTAGAGCAAAAGTGATCAAAGTAAACAAAAAAAAAGTGTATTTTTAAACTTTCTTCACAACCTATTAAAATCTTGTAGGCCTCATGGGAGGGGGGAAAAAAACCAATAATACTTTCTCACCGCTGTATCACAATTTCGAATTGATTAAAAATAGTCTTTGCTGTGCCTGTCTAATTAGCCTAGGCAGCAGGACGTGTGTGCTATGGAAAGATGCTCTAAATGCTCTGTGAGGTCCCATGCTGCCTGCTGTGTTGGTGCTGCAGAGGGGGCCAGCCAGGAAGGGCACCTGGATCAGACCAGATGAGGAGGAGGAGGAGGAGAAGGAGGAGGAGGAGGCGGCGGAGGAGGAGGAGGAGGAGGAGGAGCAGCAGCAGCAGCAGCAGCAGCAGCAGCAGGAGGAGGATGGATGGATGGATGAATGGATGAGGGAATGTTAAGTGGTGCAGATAGCGGTGGAAATGAACCTCCCTGTAGCCCTGCGTGCCCGCCTCCCTTGCCAACACCATCTGCCTCCCTCATGCTATAGAACAGAGGATTCACCCTGCCCTCCTCTCTCCTGTCACTCACACCCTCTGTCTGTCTGTCTGTCTGTTTCTATCACTCCCTCCTCTCTTGCGCAAGTATTGCTCCCTCTTCTTCTGTATGCTGATCACCACACCCCCCACCTCTCTCTCTCTCTCTCTCTCTCTCTCTGTCTCCCTCTGTCTTTTTGGCCCAGAGGATCCGCCAAGATTTGATTCCACGCAGGCGGAGAGGGCACTAGGGCTGATCATCTGGACTGCCGGGTTTTGAGATTCTCCACTCTAATTAGAGGTCAGCCCCCATCCTGTCCAATCGATCGAGGAGAGAGGCGCACCCAGCAGGGAGTTTAGAACATGATTGCAAATGTCAGGAAAAGGAGTTTCAAAAAAATGTCCGCAGGAAAAAATTGCGCTAGCTGTCTGGCAGTTCACTGTCAACAGCCGACCTGACTCATCTGTGCCTATTTGTAGGACTCTCAGGAGCTTGTAAGGCAGCGTTCAAAAACCAAAACAAGACACCGAACATTGTATACTCCTTCATTATTTAGATGACAGAATGTCCACACGCTATATATGCTAAACCATTTCTTTTCTGGTATTTCTAATGAAACAGAGCAGCTTACAGTGTCGTGTCTCTGTGGTGTTCCAGTGAAAACTCATCCGCCGCTTGAGTGAGCTCTTAGGATATAAATCCCCTACAGACCCTAGACCCCACCCCTACCCCCTACCCCCCCTTCCCATTGGCTCACACACTACAGGGCATTTCTCATACCAGGGTTTGATGATTGGGGGAGGGGGGGGACAACCTCAGTCTCAGCTCTGTTTTGTTATTTAGGTTATTGGTGTGTGTGTGTGTTTGTGTGAGAGAGAGAGAGAGAGAGAGAGAGAGAGAGAGAGAGAGAGAGAGAGAGAGAGAGAGAGAGAGAGAGAGAGAGAGAGAGAGAGAGAGAGAGAGAGAGAGAGAGAGAGAGAGAGAGAGAGAGAGAGAGAGAGAGAGAGAGAGAGAGAGAGAGAGAGAGAGAGAGAGAGAGAGAGAGAGAGAGAGAGAGAGAGAGAGAGAGAGAGAGAGAGAGAGAGAGAGAGAGAGAGAGAGAGAGAGCTATCACTCTCTGCTTGTTAGTGCAATGTCAGACACGTCCATCAGTGACACTCAGGGGTCCTCCTTAGAAAAGCCTCAAAGCCCACTTCTCTGACGTAGGCTTCACCTCTCTGCCTTTGTTTACCTCCGCGTGCTGCTCTGCACTGGGCTCTCTCACTTGTCTCTCTATACTCTAAGCCTCCGCTTTTCAATTGTCTTTCGAGTTTCATCAGCACAGGCTTTTCGCTCCCCTCCCCTCCCCTCACGTCTCGCGAGCCCTGGGGAAAGCCTTTGTCTTGTTGTTGGGGTGTCGACAATCGCTCGGAATTCAGTTCAAGTCCGGTTAGCTCTCCCTACCCGCCGTTCCTCTTTCTCCTTCCCCCCGAGTGCACGTTCACCTTTCCAAAGAGCCAGGCTGACCTTCTGAAAGCTCTGGTTCCCAGCCAGAGGGAAGGATCCTCTGCTGGGTTAGAGGCTGCTCTCTCAGCAGCCTCAATCCCCACCTCAGCTGCCCGTCTTTAGGAATCTAATTCAATTAGAAGGTGTTAGGGGAGAAAGACAGTGCAGGGTTAAGTGGCAGAGCCAGTGCGGGGGCGAAAGAGAGGGAGGGGTGTGGAGAAAGAGAAACTAAAAGAGGGTGCAGGCCTGATGAGTCTAATCCGAGGCCCCCTTATCAGCGCGGGCCGTAGGAGTCGGCAGCCTGTGGCTCTTGGCCGGTGTCCGGGAATGCCTTTTGTTCCCCTCGCTAATCGGACTTCAAAGGCGCAGCGGGGAGCGCTGGCTCGCCTTTGCTTTCATTACCAGGAGCTTTGCGCTAATCTGCGGGGGGCACACCTGACGTGCCCCCTCTACCGGGCCGCTAACTGCTGTGTAATCTGGGCATAAAGGAGGCTTAATCCCCAGCGCCAGGGTCGCCCACGCCTGCATCGCCACCTGAAGCCCCGATCACTTTGCCGAGCTCGTTCATTTGTTAATCAGAGCCGGAGCTGGAGGGAGAGATTGGGCAGCAAATGCACGCGAACTCCCTTTTCTTTTTTAATTGATGTGTGCACACATGGAACGGACACGCTCACATTCCTGTACGTCTTTATTCAGAACATGCAGTTCTGCGAGTAGTAGCACTTGCCCGTATTCCGAACACGTAAACGTCGTCAAATCCTCTACCACAGATCAATGTCAAAACAAAAATACTTAACGGGGGGGGGGGGGGGGGGGAATAGTTTCCTATTGCCAGTTACTGTGTCTTGTATATAAACTCCTGTGTAAAAAAAAAAAAGAAAAGAAAAAAAAGAACAGCTCTGTCGCACACAAAATAGTCATATCTTTGTTGCTCAAAGTTAAAGAGTAACTCTTAATGGACGCTGGACCGCCCTTTGAAAGATGCGGTGCCTTGGGTATTTGTGAAGTATACATCAAGGTAGATGTGAAAGTCTGTGGAAGCAAAACTTGGTTTATTGCAAATTGGCCAGCCTTTTAGGGTTGTGTTGTCTGAAAAAAACAAGAAAAAAGAAAAAGCACACAAATCCAAGAGCAGACAGGCTTCATAGCTTTAGCCTACAGGTCTTTACAGCTTTCTCGTCCCATTTCCTTTAAGGGATTTTTCCTCCGAGTTCAGTTTGGAGATGCTTTAATTTGTGGCGCGCCGAAGTTGGCTTTTCCCTTAAGCCGCATGAAACTGTCTTCAAGGCATATGAGTGCACATTCTCGGAGAAGAGAGGAGATGAGAGGGGGGAGACAAAGCGCGGATTAAAACGGAATTTCACTGTGTGTGAGAGGCCAGCCGTGTTAACATGTCGCTAAGATCCCCACCGACTCGATCATCTCCGCCCACTGCCTCTCCGTAGATTTGGAAATGATTTGCCAAGGGCCTCTGAAACGGAGATTGTTCTCGGAACTGTTTGGCTCCTGACAGTCGTGTGACCCAACCTCCCAGCTCTCCAGCACATTTGTCCTTCCCTTTCTTGGGGAATTAACGGCAGAAAAAGAGCCATGTGACGGCTGTTTACCAGCCCGCCCTCCCGCTCGTCCTCCTCCTTCTCTTTCTTCTCCGCCTCCACTTGGCCTTTGTTCGCCTTCTCATGACCGCCAGTATGATTACAGCAGCCCTTCAGCACGATGAGCTGTTTACTTTGGGCCGCTTGCCTCTGGCTGCTGTGGCCAGCCCTCTCATCCCCTTAGCAGGGGCAGCCACACAGTCACCCAGCAGAGCCCAGCGCCCGCCAGGCCCACTCATCCAGCCTCCCACACAGGCCGCTCAGCTCCTCCCCATACTCCATCCGTCATGTTCCTCAACTAACTCCCTTCCCACAGGCAGATATCGCTCGACAATTCAATTTCAATCCCAGCCCAGGGAAAACCCATTTGATTTGGTGCGGCTTGGAGTGACCGAGAGAGGCAGCCCTCAGAACCGACGGCCCCACCGCAGGCCCGCTGCCTCTGTTTTGTCTGTGCCTTGGGGCTGAGGCAGAATGAAAAGAGGCCTGCTCCCCCGTGCCACCGCTCAGTACGGAGGGGGGGGGGGGTTTGTTTACACTCGGGCAGCCAGGCGGGCTGTTGGGGCCACAGAGCCGCCATAGATTCCTTCCAGTTGGCCTGATGATGTGTTGGGTTGCTGGGTGTAGCAGTGCCGCGGGGGCCCCTGGGCCCAGGTGCTTCCTGTCTGCCGCTTGGAAAAGCATGAGTGAGCCCATGATGGGCCAAGTCAGCCATGAGCATTACGCCTTCCCTACGCCTGCACGCCCCAATGGGACCGTCAAAAGGGCTTTAAATACCCAACTCCCTTCTCTCTAGCTCTCTCTCTCTCTCTCTCTCTCTCTCTCTCTCTCTCTCTCTCTCTGCTCTTCTCCCTGGTCTCTCTGGTAATCAGCGATGGCAGATTCATTCCTCACTAACCTCTGGGTAGAGGGTCGGCTGAACCGTTGAGCGAGGATTGTCGTTTAGGTTTCTCCTACAGCAGAGGACTGGCCTGTTATGCTGGTAAGACGAGCGCAATTTTATGCATGGATCTCACAGTAGAGTGTCAATGTCTTGTCCTGTGTTCTTGCTTTCCATAAGAGTTCCTTCATGTGTGTCCACAGTGCACAGTATGTTCACTGTACATAATAGGCAAGATATGGCCAGAAAGCACATTTTGAGGCAAGGCGTAGGTGTAAAATATTCTAACAAATATTTTCACAAGTGAGAGGGGATTTACGCGCTTTTGTGCCAGCTGTGGCAGTTCCATAAAATATTTATACGCTCCCTGAAAAATGCATTTTATGTGTAACTGAAGCCGTCGTCTGTTCAAGGGGAGCCCGGGTCGATCTGTTAGAGTCCTGTGTTTCTGCGAGGCCGTTTGATCTGGATGGAGACCGGCCTCAGCTCTTGTGAGAATTATTCTTGACTCCGGTCCAGCTTAGCCGCTCCTCAAGATGCACGCCGTGCCACAGGAGGGGTAGGGAGACTCCTTGTGGTCGCACGGCGCCATCGCAGCCTCCCGGAGGTACGGGGACGGTTTGATTACGGAGGTCTACAATTAAAAAGTTGGAATCATTTACAGCCCAGAGAGAACGTTTGAGGGGCTGTTGTTTTGAGATCCTTCCTGATGACTGACTTTGAATACCGTCGCCGGCTTGTTAGCTGACTCACTTTCCCCACTCCTGATCACACCTGCCTTACATTTTATCTCCTGACACATGGGCACTTAACATAACAAGGTATGATTTATGGCTCCTTTGGAAAGGTATAATTTCCGCCTTCTAGTTTAAGCTTGAGCGAGAGGAGAGCCCGGCACGGCTGTGGCATCAGGCAGACGTTTGGACTGCCATCCATCCCCGTGGCTCTCCTCTTCAGAAGGAAGCTGTCACCTTGGCAGGGGTGAGGAAGGGGGACGATACATCTTAACACTCCTCGAGGGTGCGAGTCCTCCGCCTGGCGGGTTTGCGTTGCGGTGCCTGGTGTTTCCAGGACAGGGCCGAGCGGCCTGCTGCTGCAGGAGAGAGAGCGAGCTGCTATATTGGGCAGACGCGAAAGAACATTAGCTGCTCATAAAAGAGCTGATGGCATTCGTTGGCAGCCTGTTCCCCGCGTCCCCCCTGCGTTAACGTGGTCCTCCTGCCGGGTGTCTCCATGGCAATGCAGGGCGGCCACAAGGTTGTTTACTCTCAGGTACAGTGCGTCTGGCCAGCCTGACGCCAGCACACTGTCTAGGCTGATAAGAAAGAGACAGACTGCCTGTCGGCCCGCCAACCTGGGAAACCTTTATGTTAAAGAGCTCCTGAAGGTTATAGGGCCTGGAGGAACAAAGGGACACAGCTTGTTTGTTTACCTTAAGGGTAAGACCAGATCAGCCAAAAGTTGATAGTAGGTTAACTGCTTTTGCGTCTATGAACTGCCGCGTGTAAGCAATTTCCCCACTTCCTCAAAGCGTACTGCACCCTCAACAGAAATGTACAATCTCTTAGAATGAATAGCCGCTTAGCACCTGCGTGTCCTTCACGTGCTGTGGGAACAGAGAGGCCAGAAGAAGCAACCTTGCTGGGCTCCTTTCACACTCTGGCCTTCACTGCACTGTCATGCTCTGGTGGGTCCTAACTACGTCATTCTGATCGGGAAAAAAAAAAAATGGTATGGTATGATGTTGTTTTTTTGGCATCAGTACTTTGTACAGTGCTTTGTATCTGTCTAGTTCTAATGCTTTTGCCAGACTAGTCTCTTGGGAGACGGGAAGCCCAGCTTGTTGTCTTCAACTTTGCGTCGGCGTATTTGCGAACGCTTAAGACATATTTGACATTTTGTTGGAAAGCGAAACGTTAGTCTTCCGTTGCAGTGAGTTGCGGGCGCGTTTTTGTGCTCGGCTCTGATCTGGCGACAGCCGGGAAGACGGGCCTAGAAGCAGCTGTGGAAACAGCAGATACCGGGTGAGCCGGTGAGCAAGCGAGGGGGATGCGGCGTGCTGGAGCTCCGCGGAGATGGAGGTTTTCATTTCCTCGGGATAGGGTTGATGTTTGAACAGGTGGTGTGTGCGTGTGTGTGTGTGTGTGTGTGTGTGTGTGTGTGTGTGTGTCCCCGGGGGCCGTAAGCGCCGCCGCTCCTCTCGCGTCATCCAGCTTGCACCATTCCCGGGCCTCGCATCCCCCCGGCACGCCGCACAGGCCCCAGCGTGGAGCGGCATTCAGGCGCCCCGCTCGTTGGCTCCGGCACGGCGAGCCCCGGCCCACGTCACTCTGAAGGGCTTCGCAGGAGAACGCAAACAGATGCTGGGCTAATGCTTTTCCAGTTCTTCCCCTGTCGTGGCTGTTATTAGGGCTGTTTGCAGCTGGGCCAGGGGACCAGGGGAGTGCCTGATACGGGGAAAGTGAGCATCTGAATCCACTAATTACAGGAGGAGGGGGAAGCACAGGACTGTGTGTTTTGTAAGACTTACCCTGGGGCTAGGCATGCGCGCAGCCTGAGTCACATTAGTCTGGAGCCACTGCTCAAGTGTTCTCCACCCCCCTCTCTTTCTCTCTCTCTCTCTCTCTCTCTCTCTCTCTCTCTCTCTCTCTCTCTCTCTCCACCCCATTCACTACCGCAGAGAGAGAGAGCACACACAGAAGTTGTAGAAATACCTGATGGGAGGATGATTGAAGGAGTGATGAAATGCTGAGCGGTGGAGGCGGAGTGGGAAGAGAAAATGCGTTGGGGAAGGAGCGTGCGGGGCCCCGGCAGATTTATGGCTTGCTGTTGAATCTAGCAGGTAAATGGGAGCTGGCCCCCCCCCCCGCATGACAGCGCTCTGGGATTAGACCACTTGTTGAAGCTGTTTGCACAGATTTTCGCCGCTGCCACAAAGTCCGGCAGGCCTTCCCATTCTCAGATAATCCATCTTTCCGTTCAGTTGACTTTGTTCATTTTCTTCGTGATTTTCTAGACTTCACATTCCTCCGCCTCTTCTCAAACCCTCCTGTATCCTGTCCATACAGAGACACATGCTTCGTGTGGATCTGTTATACACAGTGAAAAGGGGAAAAGGGACGTTTTTGGATGAATTCAACGATAACCGCTCGTAAGGTTGACATCAACACAGCCTTTGGTGCAGCAGAGCGGAATGTCAAGGACGGCCAGTAGGGGGCGATATGAACCTATCAAACTGTCAAAGATCTGCTGCGCTCGTACCCAGACTTCATGCGCTCTCCCCTCAGGACAATGTTAAGCTTGTTAAAAGTGAGCACATTCTACACACCTATAAATGCAGTTTGAGAAACTTACCCAGTTCTTTTTCTCTAGCCGTCTGTCTATAATGAGAGGCATGAATATTTATTGAGCAGTAGCATGCAAGTAATCCCTTTATTCTGTCGGGAAATGGATGCCATAGACGCTAGGGGCATAGTACGTTGTTTTTTTTTACAGCTGGATAAAACACTGTCACAGCTAAGGGTATCAAATCAGGCTCTAAATGTTGTTGACTGAAAACACAAATGCTTTCAAAACTTATTTAAGCCTTTTCCAACGTGTGACAATCTGGTATGGAGACTGGAAATAGATCCTATCGAATAAAGGCAAACTCTGATTTGCCTCAGTGAACATGGAGGGAGTCATCTGGGGCTCCTGACCCAAAAGTCCTCCTCTTAGTGCAACTGTGACCTCGTCATCTATCTGTCTCCCCATGTGAGACGTGGGTGAAGGCTCTGACCCAGTAGATGGACAGAGCCCCCAGGAGACGGTCCTCTCTCCCTAGCAGGTACATGTATTCAGTACACTGAGCACCTGACCTCCCTGGACCTACCCGGTGGATTGAGTCAGCCAGCTCGGGAGGCAGAGTGCACCGCCAGTGTGTTTCGTCTGGGCTGCACTGCGGGAAGACAAGGTGAACTCTCGGTGGCCTCTTCTCAGAGGAGCGGTGTGTTTGTTTGGCTTGCTGTTTGCTGGTACACACGAGGGAAGAAATGTATACAGCGTGGATGTGGTTTGTTTGTGTGTGTGTGTGTGTGTGTAGTGTGTAGTGTGTAGTGTGTAGTGTGTAGGTGTGTGTGTGTGTGTGTGTGTGTGTGTGTGTGTGTGTGTGTGTAAGACACAGAGAAGAGAAAGTGAGCGCTGTATTGGGTGTGTGTGTGTGTATGTAAGACACAGAGAAGAGAAAGTGAGGGCTGTAGTGTGTGTGTGTGTGTGTGTGTGTATTGGCACGAGGCAGTGGCTCCCCCTGCAGCTTTGTGATGCAACCAGGAGCTCATCTGGGCCCGGATGCTTGCAAAGCAGATGCAGGCCACTGGCGCTCAGTCCCTTCTCCAGCCCTCCAGCTCTTCTGCTCCCAAATGAGCGTGTGTGCCCAGAGGACCAACACCCTGCTTCACCTGAGCTTCCAGGCGTAGCATAAATTGAGAGCAGCGTTTTGACCCCAGTCGACGGTGCACTGTGGTCCAGCCCCGTGGCATAACTCGGCTCTGTTCCGATATTATTCTTGGGTCAGAACCGTCTTAAGACGCCGACTCTACACACTGTCTGGGATAAAGAGGTTGGGAACCACTAGGCAGAGATGGCTGGCTGTGGGCGCTGTCGTCCTTGGAATGAAGCCATAGCAGACTACGGAATACAGACAGAAATAGCGAGAGCTTTTGGGGCAATGATTTCATTCTTTGGGCTGTTTTTATTTTTTGTTCCTAAATTGCTGTATTAAATCACTCAGATTTACGTCGGAATAATATGACTATTTGTATATTGAATTAAATTGCAGATAGTACTGTGCCTAATGTTCTGTCTCAGTCGAAAGTGCTTAAGTGTGCCATGGTTGTGAGAGAACATCGTGTCCATGATATGTGCCCACAATTCATCTCAAGGTATGAAAGACTCAAACATAACCCATTGTGACCTTCAAGAAAAGTATCAATGGATTGCAAAGCCTCTCAGAAGAGCTCCACGCAATTTTGGAAGGCCGGTTACCATGGCGATTGACGGTTAGATTATGCGTTTCCGTGGCAACTGTCCTGGGGTCCTGGTCCTGTGCGTAGTGTGCATTAGCGTCATTGTTAGTCCTCCACAACCACGCCTAAAGTGTGCTCCCAAACACACAGTAAGAAACAAATACCCCCCAGCCATACTGAACAGACGCAAATACAAGGGGTTGAACAAAGACAAACCAAGCTTTTCACTATAGTCCAAGGGCAGTTGGTGAAACTGTAAGGACTGTGAAAGGCAAACTATAGCCTATGGCGTCCAACATCCCACTGCGCAAACTCTCTCTCTGTGAAGCTACTCCCGCCAACTTCTAGATGGACTTTGTCGCTCAGTGACTAGGTTGAAAATGTGGTGAGCGGTGCTAATGGCTTTCCCTTGCTCACCTGTTTGCCTCATTAGGTGCCCCGCGTCCGTTGAGCCATGAAGGCAACCGCATCAAAGCAGAGAGGGCCAGGGAGTAATGAGAGGCCATGTCAACCTGTGGCTCTCAATTAGGGCTGGGGGAGTTATAATCCTGGAGCGGCTAATGGCACCCAACTGGGACCAGGAACATCTGGAGGGGTGGGGGGAGCTGCAGGGGAGGGGTCCCCAGGGCCGGTGGGGAAAGGGAGTGTGGAGGGGGGGTCAGTCGGATGAGAATCAGAGAGTGTAGCCAGTCACTTGTGTATGGGGACTGTGTGAAGGGCGTCCGCGTGCAGTGTGAACCGAGCACCACTGATCGGTCACAGAGCACGCAGGCCTTCCTGTTCCCAGGGGCCAATGGGTAGTCCTGTTATTGGACAGTCTGAACTGACACAACGCCGTTCATTGGTTCGCCCGCCTGCCCGTCTTCTGTGCTCTGATGCTTCAGCGTGGGCACAGTGACTCAACGTTCCGCCCACTGGTCAGTTGATCAAGCAGTCCATCCCTTCGTCCGTCCACCCGTGCGTGCGCGGTCCAGCTTTGAGACTTCATTAGTGTTATCTGGGGCCGAGCTGACCCCGGTGGGGTCCGGCTGTGTGGCCTCGTTGACCCCGCTGTCCACAGCTGTCCGTTCCCCTGGAGAGCACACCCTTCTCCGATTGGCAAGTTACCCCAGAGACAAATGGATCTCTCTTTTTTTCATTTTTTTTTTTTCATTTTCAAAGTCTCGTGGCTTCGGACTTGGTTTAAATGTGGTGGCTGAGAGAGAAAGATAAGGCCTGATGTAGAGATGGCCGAGCCCCGGGCTGCTCCGACCATGAAAAGGACAGATGGGACTGGAAGGGCATGGAGATTGACCCTTAGCGGAATGCCGGGCTAAGCTGCGGCTGTTTATTCAACCTCCCCATCTCTCAAAATACCGCAGCTTGTTATTCATGTTTGGTCCTTACTCAAGAAGATGCCGCTACTATGATGTACGCCAGTCAGTGGGTAGGGAGGTTCAGTTTTGTGATGTGAAATCAAATGTGATGCAAGATGGACTGTTCGTTTCCAGAACAAGTCGCCTACATTATAAGTGGATGCAGTTTAATTCCAATAGCCACAGTCATCATAAAAATAACTAAACGTGGTGTTTCTGTAGCTGTATTATACTGTAGCAGCAGTCAGCATAGTATTTATAATAAATCACTGGTTCCTAACATTTCTTTATGTCGAGCTCCATCCTGGTGAAATCTGTTATTTTTCCTCACCTGTGTCCGAATGGTAATGATGTTCATTAAGAACGGGAAAGCAACTTCACTAGCCCTCTGGCTCTGACGATGCACCACTTAACACGGATGAGATCCTCATTTTTCTATTTTCTTAATGCTATTGTTGTACTTAATGAACTATTTGCTTATTTCAAATGACTATTGCAGCTGTATGTCAAATAGGGGAAAGTAATGTGCATTAGTGGTGACACTTAATAGCAGATACTTTTTTAGACCAGGAATTTTGGCTTGCTAAATTCAGAACAGATACATGCCTGTCCAATCCTTAAGCATATATTGGAATAAGGCTTCCCTTTTAGCCGGCCTGTACATCCCATAATTGCAATATACTGTATAGACCAATCCTTTTAAAGGCCCAAATCCTCTTAAGCCTTGTGACGCCCCTCCCCCTGCTATCTTGGTTAGGCTCCATTGATCTAACAGGTCCTCCAGGACCGTTATATTTGAGTGACAGGTACAGAGTGACCATTCAGAGAGGCCGGCTCCAAGAGAGATGAGCAGACTCGCCTCTGTCACTCAGCCGTCCAGGGACAGCGAGACGGGCGGGACACCCGCTGGCTCCGACCCGTTGTGTTCTTAGTGGAATTGCAGCACGGGTTGGCGGGCACGTGCTCGAGGAGCAATCGAAAATATAGGATGGCGGAGGAGGAAGAAGGATGTGCTCCAGCGAAACGTGACTCTCGTCCACCAGGACCTGACCGTCAAAAGAATCCGACAAAAGTTAACACCCGCGATGGCACCCCTTTCCTTTGTAGGTGTTGGGGTCTGAAACCTGTATTTGATCCGGGTGGAAGGGTTTATGCCGGTGTCGGAAGTGGGGCCATTGTGGCGAGAGTGGCTGCAGGTAGAACTTTGACTTAAAGTGCTCCTGAAAGGGTCCGACGCCCACAGAAAACCTGCTATGAGCAATTGGTTTAGAGCAAAAGCTTTTAGTGGCCTTTCCTTTAAATCGTGTTGGCACTTTATCAAGGTTTCACAATTTACTATTGCAGGGATTGTAGTTCCTTCAGAAACATTTGTTATCACAATGGTATTGAATGGACACGGATCAATCTGTTGGGGGCGAGGGTCCAGAGGCATAGTAATTGAATATCCTCCATATGAAGTAATTGCAGTAGCACTGCACAACCAGGCCAATCGGGCCACTGAAAATCTTTAGAACTTTGTCTTCAACAAATACATTATGCATTATTTATGGCACTCAGCATTTAGTTCTCTGAAAACTGTAACTTCATTTGCATGGGAAATGTATCAATGTCTCTTAATGGCATAAATTAGCGAATGATACAAAGATATCTCGCGTTACAACGTTTTTAGATTTACAATCCATATTCAGTAGACGGGTCCAATTCAAAAGTCTAAGGTTCAGATGAGATGATTCTGTTCCATTTAGTGTGACAGCGTCTTATTTATAACCAATAAATCTCATACATCACTTTACCCGGGTCATGTTACACACAATTCAATCAACCACCGACCAAATTCAGAACCATGTGTCTTCGTTAAGTGGGAGGAAGGGCAGGGATCCATTGTCATCCCTATGGGGGTATGGGGTTATCCTGGGGCTCTTTTTCATACTCATGTATATGTCTGGAACGGCCCAGTTCTGTCGTTGTGACCCTGTTACACACGTGTGAGTGAGTGAAAGAGGGAGCGCTTGGCACTGGTTAAAACATTGCCTACCACTACAGGGGGAAAGGGCATGGTTGTTAACCTAGTTAGTCTTAAGACGACTTGATTTCTGTAACACAGGGACACCCATGCTGGCCTACGCTTGCAAGCCCGTCACACACACAATGCACACACATTCTCGCTCGCTGTGAAGCTGCTGCTCCTGAGCTCGTGGATGTGCGTTCCGTTCTCATTACGCTCTTGATTACCTTAATCCTGCGTCTGAACTCAGACCTGTCGTATGCACCGAAGGCTCCCAAGGTCGGAGTTCAAACCGTTCGCCCTGCTCGGCTGCTCGCCTTCAAAATCACTGTCTCTTCATTTTACATTCCCTCCCTCCCTTCCCTCTCTGTTTTCATTTGCCATCCCTGTCTCCTAGTTGCCCTCCCCAGCCTCCACCTTCCGTTTCTGTCCTTTAATCTGACGTCTGCCTCTCTTTCTTTTTTCTTATAAAAGGACAAAAAGAAAGAGCCCAGACCCATTCACTGTCTCTCCCTGTAAATGGAGCAGGCTCTCTTAGTTGTACTATAGCATAGTGTGCGATAATGACAAAAGAGCACTTCAGTGCAAATGAAGTTGGTACACAGTGCAGACTGCTGGTGTCTGCTTTTAAGGCACTATTTCCCCTCAACCATTTGGAACGGAGCTGTGGAAAGGGGAGGAAGCCTTATGTGTGGTCCTGTTTATTCACAAATATCAAACACACCTCTCTCTCTGAGGGGTTTTAGGGAAAACGATACGAAGAAAAGGTATATTTTGACTAATAGCACAGGACTCATTGCCTCCAGTTTGACAAATGGTGGAAACCATCATTATTTTCCTGATACCAATATGACAAGAAATGCTAGGGGCTCGGAAATGAAATGGCAGCATAATGTTTTATTGATTTAAACTTGCTAGCTTGAATCTTCTGGTCTAACTTGTATACGGAAAACGACATGGACCAAATCAGAATGACATAGGTTGCATTTCATTGAGCAGAAACTTTTACATTAGCAGCAAATAAATGTTTGTTTTGAAACAATGAGTTTTATTTTAGGTATGAATATTCACAACCACGAAAGGAAAATAAACAAGCAAATGGCTGCAATTAACCTGCTGGCTACACTTACTCTACCTTTTCTTCTACATTTTATTGACGGGTTACTGGAGAACGCATTGACAAAATAAGTGCATTAATGTGCGCTGTAAGTGAAAGCTGCTTTGAGTGTATTTGGTAATGACGTCACCCCGAAATTAATTCGACATCTTTCCTAATGGGATTAGCACTCCTCCACTAAAAGCAGCAGCCTTTTGGTTATCTGTGAATCAGGACAAGAGTGGGAAGAGGAATGGTGATAGATTGAACTTTGATGTTCTGGCAGTTGCTTATTGAATTCTCTTTCGGCCAAATCAGATTTGCATTGTGCTGAACAGACGTGTATGGTCAGGGGGTGAGAGAGTGAAAGAGAGAGGGGGAAAAGACTACTGTCTTTTCACTCAGTCATTACTTTTACAATGCAGAGTGGAAGTTCCACCTGTGAACCTTGTAAAGTGTGAGGGAAGGGATAGTGGAATAAGTTAGTCAAAGTTTAATTGTAGAAATAAAAATATGCATAATTAAACCCAAAAGTTATTTTCCTGATCGTTAATCCAATAAGTCAGTTATCTGTGCCATTGCGAAACCGGATTGCGTTGAGTAATCTGCAGATTCCGGATTCAATATAAAAATCTGATTACTCCTTACCCCGGGAGGGAAGATGGTGAGAGTAAAACTATGACTTTCTCCCCCACGTAGGACTGCTTTGAAGATTACAGGATTCAGGATTAACCTTGGGTGATGCAAGGTTGCAACGTTTTATCTCATCTGATTTATCTCATCTTTTTTTGTCTTACCTACTTTTTTTGCCGTATAAACAAGTGAGCAAAACAACATCTGTACTCTGTACGCTATTTTATTTTTATTTTTAAATACATCCTGTTTTTTACTAATATATTTACCTTCCTCAGAGAAATATGTTCGAATGTGTTTTTTGGGCTGGTAAGGAAGGCAATGGGGCTTGAAACAGGGACCAGGGAAGCAACTCTTTGATACTGCTCGGTGACTTTGTGAAAACAACAGGGAGGCTGGGAACTCCCCCTGAGTGCCCACCAGGCCAGAGAGGTCAGTGACTGCTCTCTGACTAATGGGACGCGGGATAGTTACCACCGAGATTTACTGACCCCTCTTGACGCTGCGATAGCTTCGCTAACAGGCCCTCGACTCAGTTTAGCTCCCGTGTAGTACCAGGGACAGGATTATTTTACCATACGACAATATTGTTTCTACCTCGAGGCCGTCGGCGCTCGTTCGTCACGCTTGGCGCTGCCCAGTCAGCCATCTGTCCGGATATCGGGGGCATGTGAGTGATGTCAACCTTGTGTCACCCACCAACCTGTCAATGACCTCAGACCCCCACTCGGAGCCTTTCATTTGGCAGAGCACTGTAATGTAATGAGCTGTCACGGTGAACATGGAGCATGGCAATAACTCTGTCCTCTCAGAGCCCATCAGACGGGCACGTGTGGCCTCCTGGGATGTCGACTCAGCTCTTCTCTGAACTCCTGGCTCCTGACTTCAGCACGTCTCAATCGACACCGTCCGGCCGTCCAACATCTATTGTTAGTTTCTTTTTTTTATATCAGCTTTGCTGCTTGGTGTGTGACGCTGTGCCTTCACACGCCACACTCCTAAGACGGAGCTCTGTCAGTGATTCGGGCAGTTTCTTTGCCGGACAAGCCAGCGTGGATGATGGCTATGGGCGTTCACTTGTGACAGGGGCACCCGAGGCCTGTAAGAAGGCCCCAGCGCGGAGCTGCATGGTACGTGTGGGGTTCGACTGATGAAATATGAACTCCTTTTAATATCCCACCTAATAACGGTGTTGACAAGAGCCATGAGTTACCTCCAGAAGGAATGTGGTGGCATTTAGATAATTACCTGTAAATAGTGTTTTATTATACCCTGCCACTGGACGGCCCTTTTTTTTTTTTTAATTGTAGCAAAGGTTAGGTGTGGATTTTACTGGGCATATTACGGAGGTTAATTCCACTGAGTGCAGAGGTCCTGGCCGTGACAGTGGCTTGGAGGCAGGCCAGGACTGAAGAAATATTGGATCTGTCAGCCGGCGTGGCCCAGGCCAGGAGAGTCCACTCATCTGGGCCACGGCCACTCCGTCAACACCAGGCCCAATTTATCGACATCCAAGTCCATCCATATCCCTTGTGTGAAAGCACAGCTCTTCCTGACAAGCTCAATTAGAAACCCAGATAGTCTCCTGCTTCCCAGCGTGAACGGTGTTTGTTTTGCATGGGCAAATACGACAGCGACGCACAGGCCCTGAGCGTAGTGAATCTTCTTTTTTCTGCCCCGGTTAGCTTTAATGTCGCTTCATCAGCTACGGCAAGCTGTTTGTGTGTTTTTGTTTAGTTTTTTTCCTCAACCCAGAAGATGGCAAACGTAGACACAGGCAGCCCCTGTACACTGGTTTCTGGAACACTTCCAGAGGTGTAGAGAGGAGAAGAACAGAGTGGAAAACCTCCACAGAGAGAGACACTACACACAATTACCGCTGCTGCTCCCCCCCCCCCCCCCCCCCCCCCCCCTGCAGCTGGAGGGAAATGGATGGTGTGCTGTCTGTTCCCTATAAAGGGGGCTTTTAAACCTCAAATACCTGCCAAGTCTCTGTTTACGCTCACGACAGCCTGGTGACGTGACAGGTAGCTGAACGCAACTCGCGCCACGCACTTTTCACACATTTCATGTTTTGTACCGGATGTTAAGGGATCTACATCATCTACATCCATTATCCCTCCTCAGACGTGCCTCCAGTCACGGTGGATAGCATCCCCTGCGGCGCTAAACCAGCTCCGTCAGAACGCTCATGGCTGAGTCTCGCCGCACACAGCCATGATTACCGTCTACTGACAGAGATGGCATTATTAGTTGCATGTAGCATCCAATTAAACTATTGTGATGTCTGTCATGCTCCTGGCTGAGCTCCCGGTTGGCTCGGGATCTGTAGTGCCAGGCACACACACACACACGCACACACACACACACACACACACCAGCGGCACAGAGCTGACAGCTGTCTGATTCATTATTCACAGTCTTGTGCTGCACTGGTGGAATCACACACACACACACACACACACACACACACACACACACACACACACACACAAAACAGTTTAGGGGACAAGGGACTCATTAAACTGCTCCCTGTGCCCGGTATCCGTCTCCTTTTTTTCATACCCTCACGCTGGACACCCACAAGCAGACACACAAACAGAATTGTGTTGTCCTCCCCGCTCTTCCTGAAAGGGCGTGACCCTGGTGTTTCCATGACAAAGTCACAACGGGCCCTCGTCCCCTCGCCTCCCTCCCCGATGAAGCGGCTGCTGACTGACAAGACCCGGGGCCTGGAGCCCTGGGCCAAAGCCAAAGTCAGGGGGAGCGCACCCTAATTCACCCATCATGGACCTGGCCGTGCAGGCCTGTGGGATCATCACCTTTCCTCCCTCTGGGCGGAGCCTCTGGCCTCTACGAGGCTGAATCCATCAGGCGCGCCACGCCAGGGACTCACTGCTGTGCGATGTGAGTTCACTTTGGAGCCTGTTCCTCTGACGCCCCTCCTCCTGTTCTCCGCTGTCTGGAGAGCGCATTAAGGAGTGTGAGGAGACCCTGGACCCCCCCCCCCCCCGTTCCCCTGCTATCGCGCTCGGCCATCAGTCTGCCTTTTCTTCCTCCCCTGTTGCCACTTTATCACCTCCACAGACCCAGTCTCAACACTGTTAATCCCCCCCCCCCCCCCCCCCCCCCCCCCAGACCTCTCTCTGATCCTCCCCGACCTTTATTGAAACCCATCCCTAAGGTCGGGTAGCTCCCCACGACTTTGGGCCGACGGCGAGAATGATAGCCCGGCCTTTTGCAGCGCGGCACGTTGGAAATGCCCAGGTCAGGTTCCATTAAACTCTCTCTTTGGCCGCGGCGAGGTCTCCCCCTGTAAATCTGCGGGCACGCTACCCTGCAGCCAGTCCGTTAGGAGTCCGTTAGACCTGCACTGGGGATCAGGGTGGAGAGGGCACGAGGGGGGCAGCGGTGCACGGTTAGCCCTCGGACTCCGACTGTAAATCCTCAATTAGGCCCGAGCTGAACGGTGTCAGGCCTGGGCTGGTAAATACACAGCACACATGGACAGCCTGGGTCTAATCGTTGGCTGCACACACGGTAGTCTCCTTGAGCCCCTCGGTGTCTGACCGGAAAGGAAATGCCGGAGGAAATCAGGAGTAAACGAGAAATAGAAACGGTTAATGGGATGCAGGGAGGACGAGTGTGGGTGTCAGTCAGGAGCCAGACACAAACACTGCGCTGGGGCGGGGGGGGGGGGGGGGGGGGGGGGGCGCGCTCTCATGTGTGTGAATGTGTGTCGCAGCTGGGGCCAGCTGATCCCGCTGTTGCTGTAGTTAAACAACTGTTAAACTGGGCCCAGTGGGACCCCTGCCACAGCCCGGCGTAGCCCCCATGAATATGAATGACACAGCCAAGCATGGATCCAACACAGGGGACCCCCACACTTTGAAAAGCCCATATCTCTAATTAGCAGGCGACACGGTAACCTCGACACCCCCCTCCCACCAGCCAACCCCCCCCCCGATGTTCACTGTGACAGGCAACATCACATTATTACCTTTTGGTCCCGTTGAAGACCGTGTCCTGCGTTTGTGTCTACCACTAACGAATGAAAGTGTGTGAGTGTGTGTGTGTGTGTGTTTCCCTTTTTCTCTAGAGCCCACAGATCAAACCCCAATTTGAAGGCTGCTTGCCCCACAATGTCTGGGTTTGGGGGGAGATGTTCCGTCACCAGGGCAACAAGAAAACGTAATTAGCGAGGGAGCGATTTAACTGACGAATGCAGTGACAGACAGGGCTGTGACATGGTAGGGTTGTTGTTTCTGGCTGAATGATCCTCCTGTCATTTCCAGGTTTGCAATCCATGGAAAGACACTTGTTCTCATTCGCCTTTAACCCATTCATTCAATCTACTTTTGGATCCGTGTCGAAAGGAGAGCATATCCCAGTTCACACTGTAGAGTCTGGCTCTGGCTAATCTTTGGGAATGGGTAAACCTTGGTGGGAACCAGAAAGTTTTGGGAGCTGGCACTCTCTAATTCCATTCACTCACCGCCCCGGGCAGAACAATGGGGGATTCACATGGAGCACTGGTTTCCATATTGCTCAAGCACATCATATTAAACCAGTCCATCACAGAAAAGCCTTTTCAACACATTGACCATTGGGACTAAACCACTACTGCACAATACGCACAATACAAGATTAATTACGATTACCACCCCATAAATAGAATTGACCCCATTTTTTGCCAAAGGCGTCTTTTTCTCATAATTATTTCTGTGTATAATCATATAATCCACTTTTCCTATGACGTCCTATGTACTTTGTTACTAAAGTTGTGGGAAAATAGGTCATTATCCATAGCCGGTCTCTCTTAATAGAAGTTAAACTATTCAAACTGTCCATAAGCTGAGAGTGAATAGAATAGTGACAACCCGATAGAGAATGGAGCCGAAGAGGGGGTGGCCGGGGAGGCAGCGTGTGTCTGATACAGATCAGGGGAAACATCTGGCTGCAGGGCAGGACAGGCCCTCACCCTGCTTTGTGCAGCGACGGTACCTGTGTCAACACCGATCACCATGGAATCTATCCAGGCACAGGAGCCAGGACCGGCAGACATTCGGTGGGCATGAGAGCAGAGCGGATACGGGCTGGGACGCCGCCAAACCGTCGTCTGGAGGACGGTTCCTTTGTGACAGTACCCACACCCGACAGACAGGAGCGCTTGCTATGGAGTATAGAGGGGAGATGGAAGGCAGATAAGCCCTGGCGATGCTACAGTCATGCCCTGGCATGGCTTTGCATGGTTACGTCATGGTGTCCATGCTTTCGCGGGGGCACCAACACCAGAACGGAGGTGCTGTTTACATCAGCCCTTCAGAGCTCCTCACTGACCACACCGTGGCATCGCAGCGGATCGGGGGACGTCACAGTCGGACAGTCGGCGGCGGAAAACAAGCGACGGCAGCGCGCCGCTCTCTCGCCGATGGCCCTAATTGGTATTTAGGCTGGGTCGACTGAGTGGCACCAGGCTGGGCGGCCAGGGCCGATGCCAGGTCTGCGACACGGAGCCACCCCCTTTGTCGTCGGCTCAGGCGCTTCAAAGGGCGGGCCCCCGATGAGGTGCCGGACGCCCCCGCCGAGGACCCCGGGGGAAGAAGCTCCGCCAGGTGACGTCTGCTCTCTGTACCAGAGGAGACCGGCTGCATCTTGGAAGTCGTTTTCTCTTTTTTATTTGTATTTTTTTGGGCTTGGCTCTTGGGACGAACCGTTTCCGAGGTTTCAATTTTTCGCCATCGACATGCCAGGGGCCACGACGATAAAGCCTCCGTTCAACCAGAGCATGAACGGCGTCCCGCTGGGTCCTCTTTCCGCGACGCAGACCTCTCCCCTCTCATGAGAACGCTTCACCCCGAGAGACAGCCCGTCACACTCGCGGCCCCTCACGGACAAACGGCGTTCAGGCGGCTCTGACGAGCGCAAAGCCTCGTTTATTGTCGCAGGCAAATAACACGAGTGGAGCTGTCACGGCAAGTGTCCCTGCCCTGCTGAGAGGCTGTGTTTGGTCCGCTGTGGCTGCAAAAAGCGCGCAAGTCACTTGTTTTGTCCAAGCACAATTACCTTAATGACGGATCGTTAACTGCAATTCATCTGGCATGTTTTCCAGTTAGTTGTCCCCCTTTTGGTCAACTCCTTTTATTCCATTTCAGTGAGACAGCCCCTCTGAATATCCAATGAGCCCTTAATATGCATGAGTGGTGTGTGTGTGTGTGTGTGTGGGGGGGGGGGGGGGGTTTATAGCTTGTGCAGAAGTGCTGGCCTCGAACGGCTCAGCAGAGAGCAGAGGAGACTCAAAGAGTAAGTAGGGGGAGTGGGTGCGTTAGTGAGAGAAAGACCGCAAGCAGAGTACACGCGCTACCATACGCACACGCACGCACACACACACACATACACACACACAAACACTGCAAGGGACAGCGCAGCCTCCAGGCACCACAATCCTGTCAGCAAAAGCCTTTGGCTGGACCCGTACGGCTGTTGCAAACAGAGACAGCCCAGTGCGGGGGAACTGGGCTCCATGTGAGTGTGTCTCCAGAGAGATACAGAAGCTCTGGACTCTCTCCGGCTGATTCTGGCCAGAGGGGCAGACTGGATGGTGAGATCTCTCCTTCCTCCTCCATCACCATGGGATGCAGACTCTGTAGCCTGCAGAAGCACGAGGAGCAATACAAACTACTATACGAAGTGTGCCAGGTACTGTGACCGAGCCTCTTTACTCTGCTGCAGAATGGTGTGACGCTGAAAGGAAATTGCAGAGTGTTCTGTAGAGTTGGGGGGTGGTAGGGGATAGGTCAACTTTATAGTTTTTGAATTGTTTTTGTTGTTGTTGTTGTTTCTTAGTTTTCGTTTTTTAACCTCAATAGTTGAGAATTGGGATTTCCTTTTTTACATTTTTTGTAGGTTTTATTTGTCTGTAGTGTTTCTTTTCTCTTACCTAGCTTGTTGAACCTATTGCATGGTACTAAGTTATCTGCCGCTTGTATCCCAGTTTGGTGGAATCACATTGGGCACATTTACACAGCGAGACGTGGAAAGTCCACCAAATCGTCGTGTAAAGTTGAGTTACGTTTGTGCAGCGGTCTGGGCCCCAGCTGGTGCAGGGTCAGTGAGAGGTGGTGAGCTTTAGTCTAAAGAGACATGATGGAGAGGTGACAGCTCCCTCTCAATGTGTGTGTTAGAGTGTGTGCTGAGCACAGCCCATACCTCCTTATTGTCTTTTCAAAGCTGACTCGGGTGTGTCTTACTTTCACCCCCCATTTGACTTTCCCTTCAGTTTATGTTCAACACTCCAGCGCTGATTTTGCACATTTTTCCCCCATATGGAAATAGATAGAAGTGGATTATTACTGTGCCTGGTGGCAGGAAAATGGTTGTTTTTGTCATAGAGCCCCTTGAAGCTCTTTTAATTCCTTTTCAGTTCCCTTGTTTGGTGTAGCCTTAACAGTTAACATTTATCTTAGCATACGTCTTATAACAGACTTTGCTTATGGTATGCTCCGTTTGTTTGAACAGCCTAGCTGTGCATTCAGTTTCTGTCAACGAAATGTTTGCAGGAATTTTTTGATCCTCTGTGAAAGAGGGGCCTATGTGGAAAACAATCGCGTGGCATTTCAACCGCTGAGGGTTAGAACTTGGGCCACTGGAATTAGAAGTAATGGAAAACTGAAGAGTGAAGAACCACATGGCTTCTTTTAGTCACTTACTACCTCGCCAGCCAGTTGACTACATCCCTTTTGTCCTCAAATGAACTGAGCGAGCAAACACACTTTTTCCACAGGAGCAACCCTGCCCCCTTACACCAGTCACAGTAGGTCTCACATCATTTTGGCTAAACAGAGGTGTTTTGTGTTCACAAAGTCAGACTTTTGCCTGCAACTGTTGGTGTATATAGCAATACAGAAGCAGTTTAAATATAAATGTGTACGCGTTATTTTCCTTTCGAATTTAAATATTATGAACCAACACCGCCTTTCTTCTACTAAAAGAGAAGCCAGTAAACTCATTTATTTAATTTTAATAAATTAGTCATTTTAATTGACTAGATTCAACTTTACAGTTGGACATAATTGAGTTGTCAAAATGTTACAAGATCAGCTCATCATTAATGATACAGTGGAACTAAGAGGCACTTATAACATGTGCATGATGTTTTTTTAAAAAGAGAACATCAGTAATTTTCTCAAGACAATTTTTTTTCTTTCTCTTTTTGTCAGTGATGGACACCAGCTGAGCGTTGTCCCCACGTCTCAGCAAATTACATCTCAATGTACCGAGCAGGGTGCCCAGTGGCTGGTGGATAGTCTAAAAGACTATAATGAGCAAGCTCTCTGTGTATCCCCCTCATTATTCTCCCCAAAGCTCTTCCCTCCCATTAGGGAAGATAGCAGGCCTGTCACATCATTGTCTCTGAAAATCGTCCTGCTTTGATCCTGTCAGGTCTGCTCCAAAATGGCTAAAAGGTTTTGTTGTGTGTCATGGAAAAAGGGAAAATGTTGTCTTCTTGTGGGGTATTAGTAAATCAAACAGCTGATGTGGGACCAGACCCCCCCCCCCCCCCCCCCCCCCCACACACTCTCTCTCTCGTTCTCTCTCTCTCTCTTCTCTGCTCCTCTCCTCTCCTAAAAGTGACAGCCAGAGCATTTGGATCTGTGAGTCTCTTTGTCCTGCGTAGCCTTCAGCCACAATGAATCTGTCATTCTGCTTGTCCATTATGGTTGATTGGCAGGCGGTTCTCTGGCAATTACTCCCACAGCGTCAGCGACCTGACCAGACGGATGCACAGCACCTAGACTCGGCTCAACTGCTGTGTTGAACATCCATCCCTATAAATCACTCAGCTAACCTCTGACAGACACTCAGCTTCCTCATCCCAGCATACACACAAAGCTCGGATAATATTTACTGTGATATGTATTTGTGCTGATGGGCATCGACTCGAATACTGAAGAGAAAATTATGTTGTTCTCCTCTGGGTTTTCCTGAGGGGCACTCTGTCGGATGAAAGATTAAACATTATCTCGAAAGGACATTGCAAAAGCAAAGATTAGAAATTCGATTAACCTTGAACAATAAAACGTACCTGTCTGGTCAGCTGGACGGAAGCTTTCTTCTGGCTCATATGTTTGGCCTTCCTCTGCCCAAACTATTAGAGATTCGCTCGAAACAAGCAAGAAGCTGTTAACTATCAACCATTTTGTTGGCTCTAATTAATAGGCTTATGATGTGATATTGGTTGCTTTCTATTTGCAACCATAGCCTTCAGGACGATGGCTCATCTGTAAACTCCTTTCTTTCTTTGGATTTTTTTGGGGTCAGTCACTGGCCTGTGTGTTTGCTTTGGGCCAGCAAAGAGGTCACATCCAATTAGAGCGAGGACTTTTACTGTTCACTGACATTACTCTGTTCAGAATTTGAAATGATTTGCCCTGAAATGATCTTAACAATTCCCCAGATTCATTTCATCATCGTCTGTGCACTGGATAGACCCCGTTGTTCTCTGTGTGAGAGTTGATGGAGCCTGGCAGCTGGTCGTCTTCACATTTGCCCAGCTTCATGCCTACGATATGACCTTCCTTTGGTAGAGCTCATGTTTGTCTTTTTTGGTTGGCGTGTGTGTGTGTGTGTGTGTGTGTGTGTGTGTGTGTGTGTGTGTGTGTGTGTGTGTGTGTGTGTGTGTGTGTGTGTGTGTGTATGTATAGATATAGACTTACAGTATGTATATGTTCATGTGTATGTGTGTGTGTGTTATTTGACACACTACGGGTATCCGTCACTGTTCCACCACTGGCTGTGGTAATAATGGGCGGGCGGAGAAGTGTGTTCAGTTCCTTAGATGTGATGCTCTTGAGGACCAAGCACTAGTTCTGTTTGATCTTCCAGTGAAAAACACACAGATGCTTAGAGCTTGGCATAGTGCCCACTCCGCCAATGCCAGTAGCTCATTAGGGGGTGGGGGTGGGGGGGGGTGGGGGTAAGGATCCAGGACACACTGTTACTCCCTCAGCCACACACCTTAGAGCGCTATGATCAAAATTGCGTTCTTTACTGCTGGAATAAGAGTTCTCAACTCAATATTTATGTTGAAGTTGGAGAGGCTTGGTGGGCAGGACAATGGGGGTCTTTCTTTCTCAGCCATTATCAGAGTATTTCTAGAACAAAGAAGTAAGCCATTTTCTTTTCCAATAAGAACCGATAGACCGCCTCAGCCGGGCGCGTTAATGCGACCTGTAGAACCGCAGTGAACCTCTCTAATGCCCAAGGTAAAGCACCCTGTGGAGCTGTACGCTCAGCTGTCTCCGTCCAGAGCCATGGAGGTGGAGTGGCCCTGGAACCGAGAGTCCGAGGGCTCCTAATCTCACCACAAGTGCCCTGTAATGGCCACGGCGCCTGTCTGTGTCTCGCATAAGACCCGCGGCTTAATTAGAACCCCAACATAAGCCAGCCAGATCCAGAACTCTGGTGCACGGTATTGTCTCTGCCGTTCCGTCTCCCCATGCTCACTACAGAGGCCCTTACAAAAGTGCTCTGCTGAGGGAGACACTGCGAGGGGGCCATTGCATGTTTGTCATTTAAGGAGAAGCTCCGAAATTAGGACGTTTGTTCTTTTATTTTTCCTCTTTTGGAATGGTCAGCCAGGTCGGAGAACAAGACGGCGGTCGCCGTGCCGAACATTCCCGTAAAGACATTTCTCGGCCCCGACAGAAGAATGAGAAAGGGAATATTTGTACCAACACTGTCCTGACCCCCGCTGTCGGGACGGCCGTCATTAAAGACAGCCGCGACAGAAGGAGCTGGTGAAACGCGAGCCCCACCCCCCACCACCCCACCCCCCTCTCCCGCTCGCCTCGTAATGAGGCTTGACAGAGACAGGGTGGAGAGACAAAGCCTCTCCAGCACCGAGGGGAGGCGGGGCGGGGGGGGGGGGGGGGGCTGGCATTGGGGGGCTGGCGCTGTGTGTTTAATAACACACAGCCAGGTTCACCCTGGTGCGCCTCCACATCTGTTCGACACCCGAGCAGGTGGCCGAGTGGCCACAGGAGAGAGCCGGTTGGGTGAGCAGTCCTACCGTCACTCCACTGACGGATCTCCCTGTCAAGCGATAGGGGGGGGGGGGGGGGGGGGGGGGGGGGGGGGGGGGGGCAGGACGCAGACATAACCACACAGACACAGACACAGACGCAGCCAGACACAATCACTGACCTGGAAAAGCCAACGGAAACGAACGATTGACAGACGCCGTAAAAACCCTTACGAAATCTATTGTTAGGAACCATAGGCAAGCTCTTTGACATCATATGCACAAACTCAGAATCTAATATAGAATTGTCTTTCTAGCCTCACAATGTTTTAACAGTATGTTTCTTACGCTCACTGTAAAACACTCTAGAAGTTACGTTTATTTCTGAGTGTGAATCTGCACTAAGGACACGGTCTGAGGTCCTCCGAGGCGGACAGTAATACTGGTGGCTGCAGCCGTGGCACACACTGATTATGACATTAGCCACCAAGCCCTGGCCTGTTTCCCGAAATAGAAAGACATCGTTACTGTCCCCCATGTGGGGGTCACCGATGTAATGCCATCAGGATAGACAGACATGGATGGGATAGCTCCTTTTATGAGAGCGTGTGAATGAGACTGCGCAAAGTGTGTGACCTCAAACATGTACAAAGCTTTCAGAAGACAGTTTTTTTTCTGATCTGTCTATTGAAGGTCATTTATTGAACTTTTTTAATGAAGTGCTTACGTTTCTCAAAAGTCGTGCTATGTTTAAACCTTGTGAAGAAGAAAGTTGATTTAAACGCATGATACATTGCTTTAAAAATATATCTGGGAAATGGATCAATCAAAGACAGTAGTGGAACATGATGGAGACATTGCTCTTTTATTCCTTGGTGCAGGGACAGCACGTACCCCGGCACCTCAAAGGGTCCCGTGTGTGTGTCCTCTCCATCATGAATAAAACATCTACACAGAGCCATGTAATCCGTTATTAAGGAGATCCTAACCCATTAGAATGCAGCCGATGGAAGAGTCATTATCCCTCGTTATCCGGCTGGAGAAGGAGGGCCTCTCTCGGGTAGCCCCACGTCACCGGGAGACCCTCCTAGGATCCAGAACCTGGCTTCAAGCGCAGCATAGTAACCGGAGGAGGCATGTTTCACTGTGACCTGCGGGGTGCCACCTGGGACGCAGGGCTTTATGAGGCCTCCAGGGGACCTCGTCTTGAATCACTGCAAGCTCTGTATGGGTTAAGCTTTTGGGCTTTTAGTCACTGCCATCTCTGATGGCACGTTTTAACCGAGTGCTTTATGTCGCTGTGCCTGTCGGTTGATTGTATGGCCCTGCAGACGAAGTTGTAGGTTATGACTGTACATTTTGTTGTTCATTTTGTGTTTGCCAGAGTGACTTCCATGGAACAGGGCCTGGTTGGGAATAGCATGGGCAGAGGTGAAGCATGTGGTTAACTGAGCCTCCGTCTGTATCCGTGTCGGAGTCTGTCACAGCCCGGACCGGCAGCGGGGGACTCTTGGGCGTGGGGAAGGGAGATCAAGGTCTCTAACGAAGGGTGACAGTGCCCAGACATCATCCCCACTTGGTCCTCCCCACTCCACCACTATATTAACTGTACTAATCATAAAACCGCATCAACAAATCCACCGTGGTTTAGTTTCACCAGGCCATTCATGGAAATGACCTTGAAAGTGTGGGAAATAAAAGGTATCCTTTTTGACGCCTTGCGTTTGAAAGCAGAGAGGAAACGGGGGGTCGGAGGGCTTCGAAAGTGATTTGGTCGTGATATTGATTTAGGTTGGATTGCAGAATGCCCTGATTGCCTAAATGCGATTAGTGAAGAATAAGCAGTAGGGTCTTTTTCAGGCGACCATGCTTATTGAAGGCATTAGTTACTTGCTATTGGTTTAGTAATCCCCTGTACGTCTGCCCACTGTCGTAAATAAAGAAGGCTTTGAAGGGTTGTCTTTCTTTAAGTCGCGGGCAAAGAGAGTTTCCTCTTGAGTCAGTCACTTGAATAATATGCATACACTCTCTCTGATAGACCATTACCAAGCTTTCCAAGTTATACTTCTCTCGCTGAAAATGTTTAAACGCGAAATAAAAGGCGGATTAACTGGGGTTTCAGGCAGAATTGACCCACATTCAAACCACTCTCGCTGCCACTCAAGCGCCATTGGCCCCTGAAAATAAGCCTCCACGCTTTCTATCACATCAGCCCTGCCTCTCTGTTCGGGAAGGCAGACTTTGAAGAATTTGCTTAAGGAGTGTATCGGAGCAGAAAGTGAAAATAGCCCGGGCCACTCATGGCTCTCTGACGGTTGTCTATAGACTTGCGGTTCCCAGGGTTTTCTTGCCCACCACTGAAAGGCACTGTTTGCCTGGCAGAGTTTCCTCTCCATTCACCTCACTGCCTTTCCCAAAGGAAAAGAAACAGTCGCTCTTTAATGATGTTCTTTTCTTTATGAAAGGATTACGTGGCGATTGAACAGCTATATCAAACGCTGACGTTGTATAACGCTCTGGTTTAGGATTCTGTAGAGCCTTTCCCTATTTAATGCGCTTCCATGACCAGGCAAATATTTTTCACAGTTTCTTTGTCGCCTCGAAGCAGATTAACCGGTGCTACCTCAGGTGAACTGAATTACAGTGTGAACACCGACGGAAGTGTGTGCTCTTCTGAGCGATAAGCCTGGTTGGCGGGAGCCCTGTAACAGTGGGAAGCCCAACACATAAACATTCACTCGGTGCTACCCTCACAGCAAGGTCTCAATCTGTCCGGATCTGCGTTGGCTCTGTGACAGCCGAGCCGCCCCCTAGTTATTACCCCCTTGGATACTCAGCCCTCTCTCGTCCCGGCGTACACAGGCAGCCCTGCCACAAACAACTCTTCCCCCGAACGCACAGAGATTTGGGCCTTTTATTAGAGTTCCTTTAGCTGAGCGCCATGTGTATACTCATAGCGGCCGACCCAGCAGAGCTGACGTCTTGTTTGAAGAGAATAAGCGACGTAACAAAGAGGTGGCCGGGGGTGAATCCTTCAGACGGCCGTGCGCCCGACACACGATTCCTCCTCCTCATTAGTATTCCCGTGAGACGGCCCATTTTCCCCCCGTGCCATTCCGTTGGGTTGGGCCACGGCCTCTCTCGGTGCCCGTAGCAAAGGTTGGCTCAGTCATGTCTACCTGTCAGTCGCGGCTGCTGTGCGTCAACATGACCTCCACTAGGGTGTTTACCATCCACCTGAGCAAATTTGATTGCTGATAACCTCGTAGGACTACCTACACTGACAATGTGGATTTGTTGACTCTTGACTGATAAGAGGGATCTGACGGCTGTTTGAGGACGGAGGCTCAACTATGGGGCTTTAAGATAAAAGGTTCAGAGTTTACCGCTCGGAAAGCCGACGGCAGCGGGCGGTGTGTAGATAGTTTTTTCGGGAGGGTTGTGTGGTTCTCCCAGTGTGGTGCGCTGGGCCGTGTCAAGAGGTGAAGGCAGTGAATGGGGCGCTGGGACCCCCTCCCTGCCTTGGAGGGGACACCCCCATTGAAGGCTCTGGGGCACAATGCTCCCTGTGCTCCAGGAGAGGACAGGCTTTGTCTCTGGGAAGTTGCCTTCAAGTAGCCCAGGGATTCCTGGGCAACCAGGTCTAGCTGCGAGAGAGCCTGCATGTAGAGAAAAAACAGAGGTAAAGAAACACACATTTGTACAAGCCATTCACAGAACGCTCTGAAAAACAGAAACAGCCATACACAGAACGCTCTGAAAAACAGAAACAGCCATACACAGAACGCTCTAACAAACAGAAACAGCCATACACAGAACGAGTCAAGAATATTGGGGTTTCTGTTTTTACCTTTCTTTTTCTTTCTCGTTTTTCACTGTGAATTTGAAGTCTTTGCTAAACACTCACATGGCTTCCGTTCTCAAGCCTCTGAACGATTTTGTCCAATTATTTAATGTAAATTGCAAATGGTGTAAGATATTACTTTTTTTCTATTACTTTTTTTGTCAAGTTCTGATGCAGGAAAAGTGGAAGTTGGAGCCATTTGAGATGATCCAATTATCCTGCAGGCTGGGATTAGCTTTAATCCTCTCTGGTTATTAGTGAGCATATAACCTCTTCAAAGTAGAAGTGAATGTTAGTCCCCCCTCTTCTGCCTAAACCACACACACACACACACACACACACACACACACACACACACACACACACAGTCTATTTCTCTCTCCTTCTCTTTCGCACTCTCTCTCTCACTCTCTCTAAGAATTGAGTGCATTATCAGCTACGGTATAAGACATTTTTGGGAGTACAAACATTGGCAAACAGACCAAAGCCATGATCCTTGCAGACCTGGGAGGGGCAATAGTACAAAGATGTCTCGATCTACATCCAGTAGCCCAGTGGAGTCAGGTTCAAATCTGGTTGTGAATACGAATGGGATAGTTAAGGCCAGATGAAACGGAACCATTCCAACGCACAATTTCTTTTTACAAATGAATCCTCAAACAACTTTGGGTGCAAGTCCAAAAGAAAGTGGAAAGTTATGCGTGAGATTAGTAACACCTCTACTTTATAGGGCAGAAACCTGCCTGTGCTCCTTTGCTATTGCATCACTCGAGTCCTTGTAGAAAGGCAGTCTTTCATCATTCCACCCGAGTGTGTGTGTGTGTGTGTGTGTGTGTGTGTGTGTGTGTGTGTGTGTGTGTGTGTGTGTGTGTGTGTGTGTGTGTGTGTGTGTGAGTATGTGTTTGTGAGAATGTGTGTCTGTGTGTGTGTGTCTGGGAACGTGTGTGTGTCAGTGTCTGTGTCTGAGAACGCGTGCGTCTAAGTGTGTGAGCGTCGGCGTGTCCGTGGGAGAGGCAGCGTGGGGAGCATGTGAAATGAGAAGAGCCCCGGGCTGAGATCCTATCAAAGCTCTCACACGTCCAGGAATCACAAACCAACAAAATTCCAAATGCTGCGCTGATTGCGAGCGAAACTGGCGGCGGCTCTGTGAACACTGTGATAAGCCAAGAGGCAGAGAGTTGACCCAGGGTGCCGCGTGCTGCTAACAGCGGGGTCTCATCCCCCCCAGTGCTGTCTTGGCATCGTAATGAAGTTCAACAGCCCCTCTCTCTCTCTTGTTATTGCTTCTTTTATGCCTTTTTATGTGATTTTTGCTCCGTTGAACAGCATTATTAAACAGGAAAAGTGGGATTTGATTTCGTTTTTTCTCTTTCGTCTTCCTCCTAGGATCCCCAAAAGGTATGATTCAAACATGATAGGATTTTCCCCTAAGATCCACTGACTGAGATTTATAACACATTAGGTATTGAGAGGCTGTATGCTCAGCGTTTACAAAGCGAGCACCGGCTTCCGTGGCTCGTCTCAACTTAATTAGCCTCTTCTCATTGACATCCAGCAGTCGTCCTCTGCTCAAATGAATCATGCCTGGGTAACATGCTGGGGCCACACCACCGCCTCTGAGGGGAGGGCAGGTCGCTCGGAAAAAGAAATGACTTAGCTAAATGAGGGCTACTCCACGCAGCGCCCACTAACGACCTGGATTAATTAAGACGGGCTCCTTTTAATTAAGGTCCTAGCCGGCTCGGTAGAGCCTTGACCCAGTAAAATAGACTGATCCAGTAATAAGTCACTGGTCGGGTGGGGTAGCGCTGCAGTGTTTGTGTGGAAATGCAAAGACTAACTCATTAAATCAACTGATACGATGGTTTTATTATCCATGCTTGGATTGTATCAGGCTTTATTTATGTATTTCAGGTCTTTACTGGGGAAGGATTCACCTTATAAACCGTGGCTTGAAAAAATATGTCTAATTATGCAGTTTTGTAATGCGAAAGTTTGAAATCATTCTTATTTCACGCTTATTTCACGTTTTCCTTTGAAATCATCAAAATGACTCTCCACTCACTACTTCATCAACTTCTTTTTTTTAGCCCTGTTTATGTCTAACCCTCTCTCCATCCCTCTCTCTCTCTCTCTCTCTCTCTCTCTCTCTCTCTCTCCCTGCTTCTGCCTGCATAGGTCAATGGGAAGGACCTGTCCAAAGCCACCCATGACCAAGCGGTGGAGGCCTTCCGCACAGCCAAGGACCCCATCATGGTCCAGGTGCTGCGCCGTGCCCCGCGCCCCAAACCCACCGGCCCTGCGTCGGATACCCAGGTTGTGGATATCAGCACCCAGACAGACATCACCTTCCAGCACATCATGGCCCTTACCAAGCTGCCGGCCTCCGCCCCCACTATGGCCGTGCTGGAGGAGTACCTGCTGCCCGAGGAGTGAGTACCAAGTCTGGAGGAGGGAAACCAGAGTGTGGACAAATGTGCTTCGCCGTCATATGAATGACTGCTTTTGTCATTTAGTCAAATTCTAATGGTTGGTGGGAGAAAAAGTTGGTGTTTTGGCGGGACAGAATTCACCTATATTGAAAAGGTCACATCCCACATGGGCAATGCAATGCCGCGCATTAAGTGACTTTTTACGAGACTACATTGGTATTCCCGCAGTGTCGCTGAAGTTCATGTTATTGTTCCATCTGTCACGCCTGGAAATGGGTATAGCAGGTCCTGGGGCTCTTGCTCAGATTGGCCTTTTTTTCTTTTGTCTTTGCATATTGAGTCACCCGCTTTCTTCCACCGTTTCTCCCTGTGTAGCCCTGGAGACTACAGAGTCTGGGTGCATTAACACACCGGGGCCGCAAGATTGCCCTTTAATGATCCCTGGAGATTAATTGAATTGATTCAGATCCTAATTAAAAAAGCATTTCTGATTAGCCCCAGGCTATAGCAGGCTAAGTCTGAACATAATTCAACATTGGAAAACAACGTGTGGTTTCACTTCCATTTTCAATAACAAATGAGGAAGATTTTCAAGCAAGATTGACATGTGTCAACAATGATCTTTTTGCTCCTTTCTGACCATTGTGACATATGCCCTTCTATCAAGCCATGCGCTAATTGTTTCTTGAGACTCATAGAGATTACCTCCATATTAAATAACGTGCCAATTATTTTATGGTCGATTGCTTTTCTAGGCGTCCTCCAGGCCACGCATACTTTGATCCCAACGATTTCCTGGAGGGCATACAGCAGGAGATGGAGCGTGAGGAGCTGGAATACGAGGTAACGACTTCTCTTCACATCTCCCCGTCCCTCCCTTCATCCCTCCCTCCTTCCATCTCTCTCTCTCTCTCTCTCTCTCTCTCTCTCTCTCTCTCTCTCTCTCTCTCTCTCTCTCTCTCTCCGTCCCAACCCCCCCCCCCCTCCCCTCTCATTTTCTCAATGAAGATATACTCAGAGACAGCCGGCGGCCTATCCCTCCGTCTCACTCATTAGCGAGGCCGCCTTGGCCTCTGTGTCTCCAACCCCATGGCTCTGCTGGTCACCACAAGGCCCGGTCTCCTGCTCCGCCACCGTTATGGATGGAGCATTCCGGGCCCATTCCCCCCCCTCATAAAGGCACTCTAATGTAGAGCAGACACGAATCGAGTGGCTTGTTTGTCCCGTTCCCCTAGCAGATGTGAGGCGGTGGCGTCGTTACTTATCCCTGACAAGGCCTAATGCGTCTTCGGAGGGAGGGAGGGAGGGAGGGGGGGGGGGTTGGTTCTCCCTCGAGCGTCTCTGACGGAGATCGGGCACAGCGGATAATTAGATGGCACCGATAATAGGTCAGGACTGATGGATCTGGTGATGCCCGTGAACAGAGAGAGTCCCAGCCCTCTGTGGGATCCTCATTTGACCTCTGCCCGGCACCACCCTCCTCTGCAGCGCATTCATGACGAGGGAGTTGCATTGACGCTGAGAACCCTGTGGTGAAGCTCGGGCCTCTTTTGAATGGGAAGACGCTCAGCGCACAGACACCCTGCCTCTGACCCTGTCCCAGACCCAGGGTACCCGCAAAGGGACCAAAGCCCGTTCGATTGTTGGATGTGACAGTGACTAAGGATCCCGTGGCCTCCCTGTGTAGACTTTTGTTTGGTCTGCCTGGTGCAAACCTCATTCGGGGTGTTGTCTTTTACCTGAAAGGTGCCGTAGGGTCCCACAGTCAAACAATAGCATAATCACGTGACTAGAGTTAACCTTCACCCCTGATCAAATAGGATCACCTACCCAGAGTATGGGAGCTCCAGTTTGTTTTGAGGAGTTTCTCAGTAGTCCTTGGACTCAGTGGCCTTTGGCCTGATGCACTCGATGGCTTGGAAACGAATTTGCATAATTCCATTACGCAACACATAGGCAGCCAATGCTGTGAAGTCACATCAGACCAAGTTATGAACCAATCTGGACACAGCAACAGAGCTGAAAGGTCATGGGCCTTTTTTTTTTGGTCCAGAGGAGGCGGTGTACAGTAAGTAGTCAATTAAAGCCGGTCACTTTATCCAGGCGTGTGGTGTGTACGTGATGGTGTGTGTAACACAGCGAGATTACGTCCTGGGTGTTTATGAAATCCCCTCTTGAGCATTTTTGCCACGTTTGAGCCCTCTGAGTATTCTGTTGGGGAGCAGATTAGCCTCGAGAGATTTTAGCAGTCAGCTGCTGCACTGGAAACCGGCGGGGTATCCCTCGCCATTGCCCCCAGGGCCTAAACTCATCCTGGCTTCCATCACTGTCTGTATCGCCCAGATTATGGGTGTCGACAAGTGACAAACGGGACTCTGGTGGGCCGCCGGCTACTCTATCATTTCTCATCCTGTCAGTGCTCTTAGAAAGAGGGAGCACCCTGCCTACAGCCAGTGGAAGGAGTCATTACTGTGATGGATTGATCGTTGTTGCTCTCTGATCCCCTACCGAGCTCGCTGCACCGTGTCTGCTCAGGAAAAGAAAACGCTACCAGAGAACAGGCCTCAGTTCGGTTTTGATGAGAGCGGCTTCAGAGTGTGTCTTAGGGTTTCGCCATTGTTGTGTCCGTGCAGGAGGTGGATCTCTACCGAGCCAGCATCCAGGACAAGCTGGGCTTGACTGTGTGTTACCGGACCGACGACGAGGATGAGACTGGCATCTATGTCAGTGAGGTACGTATGTGATGTGACTTCCCCTTTTCATAATCTATTAATGTCCATCAATTCTGACCAGACGACCAACATTTTATTTTTCATTTTAGATTGACCCCAACAGTATAGCTGCCAAGGATGGCCGAATCCGTGAGGGAGACAGAATCATACAGGTATGGTGTCTGGCCTTATGGGCTTTACACAACTAGTATGATTATATGGACAGCAATGAAGAACACTTAGACTCACACACTAATGCACTACACAACTCCATACCTCCCTCCCTCCCTCCCTTCCTTGTGCTTTCCCTCCAGATCAATGGCATTGAGATCCAGAACCGGGAGGACGCCGTAGCTCTGTTGACCAGTGAGGAGAACCAGAATGTCTGTCTGCTGGTGGCCAGACCAGAGATTCAGGTAAACTGCCAAACAGCTCCAAAAGATCAAAAAGGAAGGCCAGGCAGTTGGTTTGTGAGTTTAACTTTGAGTGATATGTGCATGACATCTCTTCCTGTGTGTGTGTGTGTGTGTGTGTGTGTGTGGTGCAGCTGGATGAGGGCTGGATGGATGACGACAGAAACGACTTCTTGGATGACCTTCACATGGACATGCTGGAGCAGCAGCACCATCAGGCCATGCAGTTCACTGCCAGCATGCTGCAGCAGGTACACACACACACACACACACACACACACACACACAGCCTTGTCATGCAGCAGACAGCTATAACTCAATCTAGAACCCACATATGCTCACCTATCCATTCCTGACGTGGAGCCAAATTCATCACGAGGAGCACCTGCTCTCTTGGGTTAGCGCCTTCAGGTTTTCTTCTTCTTTTTTTATCCGTAACATGAAAAGGCACGCCACTGCAAAGACAACACATGATTTACTATGTAAACGACAGATTTGACATTCAATTGAATCACATAATAATAACTACTGCTCATAATCAAAATCTCACTATTAAATCAAAGGTATGTGCCGTATGTGTGTAGCCATCTATCACGTTGTCTGAGCTTGTTATTGTTTTTTTGTTTTTTTTTGTCCTGCAGAAGAAGCGCGAGGAGGACGGCGGCACCACGGACACGGCCACGCTGCTCTCCAACCACCACGAGAAGGACAGCGGCGTGGGCCGCACGGACGAGAGCACGCGCAACGACGAGAGCTCGGAGCAGGAGAACCTGGCAGACGACCAGACCACGGCCTCCAACACGCTGGGCAGCCGCCGCCGGCTGGCCTACAGCCAGGACACCCTGGGCAGCGCCGACCTGCCCTTCAGCAGCGAGTCCTTCATCTCCGCCGACTACGCCGACGCCGACTTCCTGGGCATCCCCGCCGACGAGTGTGAGCGCTTCCGGGAGCTCCTGGAGCTGAAGTGCCAGGTGCGGAGCGGCGCTGGCGGGCCCCAGGGGCCCTACTGCCAGGGGGCCGGGGGAGCCGAGGAGGGGGTGGACAAGGAGCTGGAGCTCCTCAACGAGGAGTTGCGCAGCATCGAGCTGGAGTGCCTCAACATCGTCCGCGCCCACAAGATGCAGCAGCTGCGCGAGCAATACCGGGAGTCCTGGATGCTCCACAACAGCGGCTTCCGTAACTATAACACCAGCATCGACGCGCGCCGCCACGAGCTGTCCGACATCACAGAGCTGCCAGAGAAGTCGGACAAGGACAGCTCGAGCGCCTACAACACGGGCGAGAGCTGCCGCAGTACCCCCCTGACCCTGGAACTGTCCCCTGACAACTCCCTCCGTCGGGGGGCCGAGAACCAAGGCGAGGCCGGGGCTTCAGGCCCCAACGGGCGGATTCTTAAGCCTCTACTGTCCCCTGTCCAGGAGGCTGGGAGCCCCAGCGGGACAAGGAGCCCCAAAGACCCAGAGGGGGCTCTGCAGGCCGAGGGGAACCAGAGGAACCTGGCGGAGCCCAGTAAAACTGCGAGGAGCTCCTTGCTGGCCCCGCCCCACTCCCCCTACAAGCACGCCCACATCCCGGCGCACGCACAGCACTACCAGAGCTACATGCAGCTGATCCAGCAGAAGTCGGCGGTGGAGTACGCCCAGAGCCAGATGAGCCTGGTCAGCATGTGCCGCGACCCCGGGAGCCCCGGCGACATGGAGCCCAAGATGGAGTGGAAGGTGAAGATCCGCAGCGACGGCACTCGCTACATCACCAAGCGGCCCATCCGGGACAAGCTGCTGAAGGAGCGCGCCCTGCGCATCCGCGAGGAGCGCAGCGGCATGACCACGGACGACGACGCCGCCAGCGAGCTGAAGATGGGCCGCTACTGGAGCAAGGAGGAGAGGAAGCAGCACGCGTCGCGCGCCAAGGAGCAGAGGCAGCGGCGCGAGTTCATGAAGCAGAGCCGCATGGACTCTCTGAAGGAGCAGGCCGGCCCGGACGACAAGAAGGAGCCCAACATCATCGAACTGAGCCACAAAAAGATGAACAAAAAGAGGAACAAGAAAATCTTTGACAATTGGATGACCATCCAGGAACTGCTGACCCACGGCACGAAGTCGCCAGACGGCACGCGAGTCTACAACTCCCTCCTGTCTGTGACCACCGTCTAGCTGGGAAAGGGGGAGGCGGGCGGGCAGGGCCTAAGGTGTAATGTACTGTAAATAGGACACGACCATTGGGGGGTAAAGATTCTTGCCTCGTTCAATGTGGCAACATTTTTTGTAAATAGGAAACAGGAGAAGCCTTTTGAGGACACTTTTGACACCCTGCGGTTTAGAGATGCTCCCCACCTGTAGTGCTCCTTCAATTAGACGTTGAGGACGAATCTTACGAATCCGACAGGGCCGGGAGGATGATTTTCACGTTTTCAATAGCTTTTAATAACCTTTATACATTTTTGCTTGCTCCTTTGAATAGCATTTGAACAAGTATTTCACAATATTTTAGTCTTTCCGAAGTGTATAAAGACCATGTGCCATAAGTAAACAGTCAACATTTACAATTTTTTTTTGTTTGTTTTCTTTTCTTTTTAACAAGCATTTTTATCAGTATTTTACTGTTATGCATATGTTATGCTTATTGATAAAAACACAATAACACAATGCATAATCCTTTACAATTTTCTTGTAAATTTAACAAAATGTTCTTTTTTTTAACACATCATTTGACCCGCGGTGCTGTTTTTTTCTAAAGGTTACCATAGCCAGTTATATGCCATCTGTTACATACCGTAGACTCCCCTCATAAGTAATATCAACATGTACATATGACTTGAAGAGGGCAATCGTCATGTTTGTGTTGAAATGTTTCCAGACATCTTCCTGTGTTTATTTTGAAGAACATTGTAGTTGCCTTACCTTTGAGGAGTCCATTTATCAAGCATATAACACTGCTTAACTAAAATCCTTAGTTAGTTACACAATTCGATGTTTGTAAAATGAGAGAAATAATAAATTATTGTTTTATATTTGATGCGCTTTCAAATGCTGGTGTGGGATTTTTCCTTGATGAGTGATATAAAAATGGTGCCCGGAAAGCGAGTAAATATTGTTTGAAAATCAGTCGCCCATCTGCAAAAAGTGCACGTTGACATGAGCTGTCTTAGACCAAACAATTCCACTAATAGTTTAATGCATTCACATTGACAGAAATGTCAATGCCTAGGAAGCTCAACATCCTCACAATCATTAGGAGATGAGGGCCATTATTTGCCATATAGGAGGAAGGAAACCGACTGTGCTCTAGGAGTCTCAGGTCTTTCCAATCATGTGGCCTCGTAAACTATACAGCGCATTCTTCTTAGGCTGAGTTTTCAAGAGATACACATTGTTAGCATCAATCAACTCTACTCAAAGGATTATTTTGTATGAATGTAAGCCACTGTCTATTTGTGGGAGCTTATCTGAGCTAATCCTGCCCTATGTTCATTCTCCCGCTAATGCTCTGCGATTATGGTTTAAATAACCAAATTATGATACCGTCTAAAGACCCAGAAGCATTGCTTTGTCTACACAGTGGCCTATTTCTATTGTTATCAGTGTTTTGGTGTGAACTACCCTGGTGAACCTGACTGACCTGCCATCCCTTTGAGGCCAGGTGCAAACTGGACTGGTCTGGGTTTTGATGTCATTTAGAGAAACAGAGGCCTATGATGGCTAAACTCATTGGAATATACAGTTAGTTTAAAAATGTACAATCACTTATGAGAGAATCTAATACAATCAAGAGGAATATATACAGTACGAGGTAGTGAAAAACTTCAGCAGTTTGGGGGTCAGCCCCCTTAAGCCAACAGTTTGTTGACCAATGCTTTTTCACTCTGTATATATCGACATTTCAGACAAATATCCTTCTCTCATCAATATCTGTGTTCCATCCTTTCGTCATAATGCAGTGAGAGCCTGAGTCAATACTTTTTAATGGCTTCGACATCATACTTGGCTTGCATCAACACCCCTGACCAAACATGTCGGAGTGAAGTATGTTCAGTGAATCACTGAGGAGGCAAAGGAGGAGGAGGAGGAGGAGCTGGCCTGAATCTTCCAAACGGACAGGGTGAGTGATTTGTCAGGACGGAGTCTTTGGTTGGTGTCTCTGACAGCAGGGTTCTACCATCTGCCCGGAAGACCCGAGTCCCCTCAGACAGAACCATCCGCCTCCGCTTAGCTGCTCCGTTGCTCATTACAGGGTACAAAGGCTAGTCAGTCCTGCTGCTCAACACCACTTTTTTCACATCGCATTCGTTTTCCATCTCAGCAAACTTAACATTTTGTAAGGAAAAGTCGGCCTATCGCATATGGAATATAACACTACATAACACACAGTAGATAAACTGTTAAGCAGAGAATGATTGTTAAACGTATGAAACATTTTTATCATCAACAAATGAGGCGACGCCTTGCCAGAGCTCGTTCAGGCAGGCAGCTCAGACAACAGCTAGCTATTATCCCACGTTACACCCATCAGCTATCCATGTAGGCTCATTCGTTGAACGTGTCTTTTTTTAAACCAAAGTCACTCACCACACTGGCTCCTCCTACCACAGCTCCTCTGCTGTCAAACACCTATGCTCCTGTTCTTGTTGCTGCTCTCTCACCTCTACCCCAGCCTCTACCGACTTCTGATCTGTTCAGCGGGAATCTGCAGATATCTGCTCCCTATCCATGGTTGTTTATTGAGGGTTTGAATGTGACCTTTGGCTGGAAAGTATTTCAGAGCAGCAGCCCCTCTATGCCAATTTCCAATGTATTACCATGTTATCCATAAAAAATTGTTGATAAACATATTCGTAAGTTGTTCTGACTGAATTACATTCAAATCAGCCTATGTGCATACTCGGTGGCATACTTGGGCCTGTGTCAGACAGAAAAGTGTTTGCTGGTAACATTATCTGTTACATGATTAACAAGTAATCCTTTTTTTAAATATATTTATTGGCATGGAGTTGTCCAAGCTATTGTATGAGATCAGCTATTGCCTGAGGAATCATGGCTGAGTGAAGACCACAGTTGGCTAACCAACACACCCCACCAGGTGCAAATGGCCTACCTAGGTCATTTATAGAACAGTAAAAGTGTCTTTATTCCTTACTTACACTGGTGTCTTCATGTAAGAAAAGACAGATTATCTCAGCGTTGGATCCTTATCTATGTATCTCAGAACAGTCTCCTGCCAATGTCCGAGCTTTCTGCCTCATCACTTCAGAGGTAGGTGATAATGATTATCCCTCCCAATGTGTTAGAAAATGGTTTACACCTTTAGTGTTAGCAGGTCTAAATTTATCATCAAGCACTGACACAAATACTGATTATCTCCCATTAAAGTTATTCAAAAGTAACTCATTATTCATTCATAACCAAGAAATATATATTTACTTTTGTATTTCATGGACATTTACCTTATTCTACACATACCACTTGGCTTTTGTTTATAAAATTCACTTTTTATCCAAAATTCATTGTATATGATGAAGAAACAGGCAAATATACTGTAGAGTAGCCTACAATTAACTTATTTAAAACTTATTTAAAAAGAAAGTGTTTTCCTGCCATATGTTAAAATGAGCAATTATAGTGACATCTGTTATGTTATGGGTCAGAATTGATTCATACACCGTATGAAATTATGAAGTGAGTCAACATAATTTCACAAAAACAAGACTTTCTTTTTTCAATATATAAATGGGGGGTAGGGCATGTGGGGGGGCCTGCTGCATACCACTCTATGAATAACTAACATTCAAAAGTGGGTCAAATTCCACCCATTACACCACAGATGTAGCAATATTGTTCATAGGCTTTAAAAAATAAGGGGATTTTTTGTTTTGTTATTTGAATTAAGTCATTGGTGAGGATGCAATGAAATGTGGTTATGATAAAAAATTAAAAAATAAATATATGTTTCAAACATCTAAACCTGAAAACGGGTAAAAATTGACCCTACAATAGAAGAGATAAGATGAAGTGAAAGTGTGATCTGCACTTGCCGCCAAGGCGTAGCCAAGCAGACAGCCAAAGCGCTCCTAATCACACTCATTGTTTTCACCTGTTGGTTTTGTTTCCTATTTATAGTAAGCCTGGTGGTCTGATGGTTCTTTGTTCCATTACTGAATCTATGTGGCATCAGAGCATATCAAAGCATAGTTTTCCACACCGAATCTGTAGAACTTTTTACTCACTTGAAGAACTGTCTACTCACTGAAGACACCTTCCTCTATGCAATTGAGCCCACCCTTCTTCCGCACTCCTTTCAGAAAGTGGCCACTGGTGTGGGCTCCGCTTCTTGCTCTCTGTCGGCCGCGGTGTAATTGATTGCTCTCTCTGAAGCCGGGCCAAGTCTGAGCCCATGATTTATGTTTGGTTCTAAGGCTGTGTACACACTGTTTTAATAGGAGATAACAATGTGGTATGCAAGCCAAACCAAAAAAACACCCCCAATCAATTATAAGCTGTTCCCTCTGATGCCAGGAGATTAGTCCGCCCCACACTTGGCTTTGTTGCCCTCGGTCCTCTCTGTTATCTTCAGAATGACTGAACGTGTTCCGTTCTTTATTGGCTGGACTCTGTTTTGGGCTGAAGAGCCATACTCGTTTGGTTTAAATGCCAGTGGAGGGAAAAGGTTGACATTCCAGTGTGCTCATCCATTAAATGATAAGGCTGCCCCTTTTCCAGTCTTTACAGCTGTGAAGTTTAGTGTTGCTTACATTCTGTAGACTGACGATACGACGTACCAAAGGGCCGTGTGTCCACAAGAAAAGGCTGGTGCCTGCTGCCATGGCTGACTTTTCCTGAAGAGACTTGTTTCTATTATTATCATTATTATTGGGACAAGTGGACTGTGGGCTCAAAATTGTAAAATAGCTTAAGGATGCTATTTTCTGAACTGCTTGGAATATGTATGTTAATGAAGACTGAATTAAACCCCATTATACTCAATGAGGAAACTGCTTTTCTAGTATATCAAAATGGAAATGCCTTCACCAAAACAGTGTGACCTAAATTAAAGTAATTGCATCTTCTGCAGTGTTGCTGCCAGCCTCCTGGGCAAGCAAAATTATTGGTTGTTGAAATAAAGAGTTCAGCAGGTGTGGAAAGTGTGCCAGCAGCAGATCTGGAGCCCCGGATTAAAGACAACAAGCTGCTTGATAAACAGAAAGAAATGCTGACCCACTTTTCTATTGATATTCATCCTTAGCCGAAGTCAAACAAAGGATCAGAGAGAAACATGCCCTCAAAGCTTTTCAGACTCTGACCTCTATCTATCTATGTCTTATCTGTTACTTATTCGCATAATCACATTCCACATATTTCTATGTGTGCAGTTCTATTTGCTGCCGTCTTTTCTCACTTGCTACTTTACACTATGTGTGGCGGTTGGTCCAGGCTAAGCAATCTGACCTTCACTTAGAACATGTAGTATGGCACAGCGCTGGATAACACCATGGTATTACCATTAGTAAGATTGCCTCAGCCTATAAGCCATGGGATGTGTTGACAGATAAAGATTTACACACTGACAAAAGACAATTTATTCAGCTAATAGGCTGCTATTGTGGACTATGTGTGATAGAGAGTGCTCTTGCCATTTCATTATTATTGGAATGTTGAAGAATGTTTTTGGATATTGAAAATTCACAAAATAAAAGGGCTTTATAGAAGTGTTTTTATTTTCCTTTTCAAGAAACATCAATAGGCCTATCGTAATGTGGATTGATCTCCATAAAAAGTGTTTACTATTTATTATTTTATTTTTTTTATTACTTGAAATAGTCTTATCTTTTGATTATCCTGGCACATTGACAAACTTAACGTATGTAGTTTACTAATATTGTACTTTACAGCATTATCATAAGTCTACGTTGGAGTTCAAATGTGAATTGGCAGTGTTTTGGGCAGATGTGAAACTTCTAAGGAATCCACAGAACAATGGTCGGTTTTGAAATGTTTTGTCATAGGGGGCACTGGCCAACGTTAGGTGAGCAACATTATTACAGTGATTATTATTTTTTTTTAAATTAAGCTAGCTTATTGGACAGTACAATCTGTGTTCATTCAGCTGAGTTGTCAAGGAGCTATATTTCAAACAATTCAACAGCATTCAACTGCAAAATATCTTGAAGTGAAGTAACCACAAACTCTAAATATCATTCCTGGCAAACACAATAAATGGGCGCATCTGCCAAATGTGTTGAATACAAAAATCTGTGATAAAATCAGGACCCTGTTCCGATTTAACTCAAGCATGAGATGGAGTGACAGGACACATGGCCAAGATTGATGACATTGGGAAAGATAAGAGCCTCATGAACAAGATAGGATCAAAATGAATGCAAGCCTGAACAGTGTATTAATTTTTGCATGTTACTGTGTATATTTTGTGAAGCGTAGTCAACATTATCATTGGATTGACCTCATATTAATGAGTATACATTTTATTTCCGTACTTTAACATACTAGAAAAAACAGATTTACTTGGAAAAAAATGTGCCATCCCAAAAATATTCCACTAGACTAAATTAATATTCTAGCTACAGTATATCTGGCTTTTGGTAATTAGATTACTGATATGATATGACGGGGACTTTTCTCATAAAATAAAAATTTGAATTATTTCAAAGAGGCACGTGTCTCTCTATATAGCAGATAAATTAGACAATAAACAGATGAATGTGTGTTTATTTATTTGTGTATCAAGTCTATCAGTAGATCAATCTAATATCCACTTATATCATCACAATCATTTTGGATATAAGTAATACAAGATAAATCACCTAAAATGGCTCTTGACTCTTTGAATGTTGCGGGCACATAAATCTCCCAAGCTACCTCATTGACCCATGAACTTTGCAAAGGCTTGTTAAGTTCAAAGGTCACATTGGTTGCTTTTGACCTGGCTGAGCTTACAGAGGTCCATCTTTCCATGACTGATCTGTCAGTACACATCGGTTCTTACCTGTTGGAGATTCCTGGAGAAGATCACAAACCAGTGCGGCCACTTTACGTAGATTTATTAGGTAAAACCAAAAATCTTACATCAAACACATTCCAGGTTGTGGGCCACGGCAACTGGATAAAGCCACTAGAGGGAGAAGCATGGCACCACATAGCCACCCATCATTTAAAAATCTCTTTGATTGGATATTTAGCCTTGTCGTTCAGTTTAACAAAACAAACCACTTTGATCTGTGTGACCTTGCAACCTTAACCAACTTAAAATTTGAAAGCACGATTATTTTCACAAATGCCTTCTAAATATGCTGGCAACCCAAAAACATCATATATCATATACACATCATATACACAACCTTTACATTTTACGTATGGCCAAAGTGCACTGCTTGCATAGCAAAATGAAGTTGTGCTTCAGGCCAATGTTCTCATCAGACAGAGGGCCGTCACATCGCTGCCTTCGGTCTGTCCGGCCAATGTCCCCAGCCTGCCAGCCCACTCCTCAGGCCAAGCCCAAGTCCATTGCCCACGGCTCGGCTGTGAGATGACAGAAATGTCAGCTTGGTGAGAGGGCCAGTTGAGTTTCCTCTGGCTCTGTTTCCTATTACTCTGGCAGTACATGCACTGCCAATGTCATCAGACCGCCTCAGCTTGATCTACTGAGAGCTAGAGAACTGCCTCTGCACACACAGCCCACGCTGTCCTCCATCACTCCAAACCTGGCACACACGCTCTATCAGGAGGTTCTGGTGTGGATGAAGGTCCAAAGGAGGAGAGGGCAATCAGGGATAAAAAGGGAATTGAAGGATAAGACAAAAAGAGAATAGTATCAAGGGATTGCTTTAAACCCCAATGAACTGAGAAATGGAAATATGAGGTGACTGACAACAACAAACCAGTCTTTAACTGAAAAAGGATGCACCGATTCTGTAATTCTATCCTTGCTTAAATTGTCATAAAAATTTGACATTTTTAGGTGAAATATATCTTTTAATAAAAAGTAGCGATAAACTTGGTAACTGCTTTTTTGACAGTCACACATTTATCGCTAGAATTTAAGTTACACCGGTGGTGGAGCCTGGAAGACACACACATCCTCAAGTACAAACACGGGCTGAGATGCGATAGCAGGGTGTTTTACTCCCATGTATTCAGCTTCATCATGGCGCAGCCCCTGCTCTGGCCGAGCAACAAAGGAAAGGTTTGTCAGGATAGACAGGTCGTAATATTTGATATCCAAATTGTTTTTGGACCTGGAAATTCTCTGCCTTTAAAATCATCCTAGCTTGGACCAGGCGGGGAAATTCCTGGAATTCCCTGTGATTCACATTAAGGCAGTATGTAGGATATCAGCATGAGACAAGCCCTACTAGAAAGACTTCACTTCAAATCATTGTTTATCATGTATTATCAAAAAAATAAATACAAAAACAGCCATAAGTTGAATTCAAGTGCAATATATTCACAATTTCGCTGATTTACTGCAGATTAATTTGTTCTTCTGCAAACATAATCTCTGCCTGTAAAACTTCTGGAGCAAATAATGTTTGTTAATATATGTTTGTTTCTGTAATTGTGCGCCTGTATTTTTACTGACCACTATATCACCCCTAGTAACCCAACCCCCCACCCCTGCCCCCTGGAGGGAGGTGGGTTGACCACAGGAACACAAACAGTGAGATTTGGTCTCTAAGGCAGACTTAACGCCCACATTTGTTCACCGCCTATTCACACTCCACAGGCTTCGGCAGAATCGACCCCCAGCTGTTTAGATGTCATCGATTTAACGTTTACCACCTCTCGTCCAGAGTGCCCTGTTTGCACAATTATGATGGATCTGCCACTACACATAGCCAGTAATTATAGGGGGTTTCATAATATGCTGATCCCTAGAACTCTGATATTGTGATGTGCTTAGTGTGCAGCTGTGAGTAACACTGTTGTTTCCTGCTATTGATTTAAGATACAACTAGCAGCCCTAAATGGGATTCCAGTTCTATTTTGCTGGTAAATGATCAGTGCTCTTTGTGTAGGTCCCTCTATATGGTCTGCTGTTGGCAAATATGATCTCCATTAAGCCGTGGCATATTCTCACCCGCCTTTTGTCATCTTTATGTTCCTGCAAGAGAAACGTTCAATCAATGAGACCATAAGAACCCCGTTTATAAAGACTTGCTTGAGTCTGTCCGTTTGTGTTGATTTCAATAAATGAAGACAAAATATTGTCCACATTGTGTTTAGTGAGTTTATGGCTCAAACATTGCACAGTTTCCTCTAAAAAAGGTTTTATGGACTAAAAGGTGGAATTAAACAGATTTATGTCAGGATGTTGAAGATGTGCCTCCGTTTTAACTAGTCGCAACATCACCTGCAAAATCCACTCCTCCTATCTTCACTGTGGCCTAACAAGCACTTATTCCTACTTCCACACCAACTTGTCAATTTCAGGAGCAGGAGACACACACACAAACACCCACACTCTCTCTCTCTCTCTCTCTCTCTCTCTCTCTCTCTCTCTCTCTCTCTCTCTCTCTCTCTCTCTCTCTCTCTCTCTCTCTCTCTCTCTCTCTCTCTCTCTCTCTCTCTCTCCCCCTCTCTCTCTCTCCTTCTCCTCTCCCTCTCTTAAAACCTGGATCACACACAGATTTGCTCTAATTGAGTCTTTATTAGTCTCCCATTCACACTTTTAACAACCGAACGCAAAGAGCAGTCTGCCTCTCACAAAATGGTCTCTAAAAGCCCTGGCTGTGTTATAAACAGGACTCTTCAGCACCATTAGTCTTAGTGGCTGACAGAAAAGGCCCAAAGAGCACTGCACTGCAGATGCTGCTAGCACAGTCAATTACTGCTCTTCATTCGATGGAACTATTACTTATAGAGGCTGTAACCTGGAGACCTGGTAATCTAAATAATCAATAGATGTATGAGCTCAAAATATAACCTCAGAGGTTTAGAATTTAATAGCATATCAAGCCTATTTTTATTTACTCATATATTGCCATTTTGTTAATATTAAAGTGAACCACAACATTTACTTATTCTATGTGTGTGTGTGTGTGTGTGTGTGGAGTTATTCTTATCTTGACTGCTATTGGCATCATGGAAGCAAATAAAGTGTAATCAGTTTGCATATTTTATGTTGAATGTGCAAGGAAAGGCTGCAAACATCTTTTACAGAAAAGAAGATGCTTGCTACTCCACAGTGTAATGATTCGTATGTGTGTCTACTTAAAAGGCAATATGGAGTAAATGGCACAAATTCACAGGAAAGATTTCACCGTTGGCGCTTTTCCATAAGACGAGAGGAGGGCAGCTGAACGGGCATGACGCTGAAAATTACAGAGACAAAGACAAAACGACACAAAGAGAAAGAAAGAAAGTGTGTACAGAGCTGTATCCCAGGGGATCCGTGCTTATCTCTAATTGCACAAAAACATGGGGCGGTGGTTATTTCATTCTTGTCAGCAAGGATTTCCTTTGTCACACGAAACGGAATGTTCCGGCCATAAATACTGAACCAATTAAATTACCCAGGAGTGTAACCTGAGGGATGCAGGATTTACTCTCAATGCGTTGTTAAGCAGACATAAACGTCAATTCCTTGAGTAAAGAATGGATAAATTGGTTGAGGAGGTAGGGATTAAAGAGGCGCATCCATTATACTCTTACCTGTCTTAATGTAACAGACGCTGCCGAGCAGGTATAGCCGGAAAAATCAATAACCTTGTAATGTGTAAACTGACGTGTGTACATAGGCGCTCAACTGTTGCAGCATGGTTGCAGGTTGCCAGAGCTAAACCAGAAGCACACAACATACACAGACAACCTTCATCTCCCCCACCTTCCTCCTAATCCTTCTCTTCTCCCTAGGTCTCTCTCTCTCTCTCTCTCTCTCTCTCTCTCTCTCTTTCTCTCTCTCTCTCTCTCTCTCTCTCTCTCTCTCTCTCTCTCTCTCTCTTTCTCTGGTGATACCAGTCTGACAGGTAGGCGACAGCTGAAATATCAGTTACCTGAGGTAGACGCCAGCTAAAAGCAACACCCCTGCAGTAAGCAGTAGCACCCAAACCTCCAAACCTCACAGCCCTTGCTCCAGAGGACATTGCCCTCGCTCCTTTGGAGCATTTCAAAGTGTCCCACGGTATGTCTCACTGTCCCCTCACCCCTAGGCAGCACAAGTGAAGTAGTGAAGTTTGAAGTCTGGCTGGAGCCTCCTCTGGTGTCACCGCTTTGGTTGTCTGGTGGGCTACTGTCTCCAGGAGCTAAAAAAAAAAGCGCTTCTCTCACTAGCTTTCTCTCTAGACACAAACAAAGGGCCCAGAGTCCACCCACTTGTAATGCTTGACATTTGACAGAGCGGTGCAGAATGTTTTACTCTGAGTGTATGCCAGATAATTAAGCAAAGTATTGAAAAACAAACAGTTTGTGCTTTGTTTGTATAAATAACATTTTCTATTAGGTCACCATAACACACAAGAGTGCTTTTATGAATATAGTTCAGCTTATCTACAGGCAATTTTTTTTTGCATATAATTCTTGCAGTAGTTTGTATAATCTACTGTTGCACTTTTAACACTTTTAGAAATGTTTAGTTAAGCAGCATATTCCTGATCCTTCTGGTCCTTGTACGGCTTACAAAAACTCACTAGAGGCCAATGTTAGAGTTCATGTAAGGGTCTACATTTGATGTGGCCCCAGGAGGGCAGGCCATGTGCCCGATGATGAGGAACATGTGAGTTGATGGAGTAAAATCAGAAGTGTCACAGCTGCCTATCTGAAGCAACAGACAGCCAGGGAGCAAGTCCGCTTCCTTATTTCAGACCGGGATTATCATGTTACATCTGTGTTGGAAACTAAATAGTACCCTCTATTGGATGACACAGAGATTGCATGCTGGGATGGTTGACCCTGACAGAGATGGGTTTACAAATGGTTCCGCCTGACCATGATGGCTGCAGTAAGGTCTAGACACTGTGCTCTGCCTGTGAACTTTCCATCCTTTTTCAACCAGCAAGTATGACCAAATGCTCTTTTCACTGCTGGCACATGTTAAGGGTTTATGAGCGTGAGAAGATGGAAAAAAAGCAGCAAGGAATCCCAATGTGAATCCTCTTACTAAGGAAAAACGTATTAGATTGAGGTCACATTCAATGCTCCTCCTTTGGTTTCAGTCACACCATGATGGTCTATGATCAAACTTCTAATATATCAAAATTAGGCGTGGTGTCTGTTCAAGAAGCTGGCCCTAACTAGACGGAAAATAAAAGTAAAAAGCAATTAGCTTGATTTGTTATGCACTGGTGCAAGGAAACGTTTCACTCTGAGACTTAGCTCCTTGGACAGATGGTCTTATGCGCATGATTCATCTAACTATGAAAGCAACCACTATGTTTCCCTGTGCAAAGTAACCTACGATTACGTTTTTTGAAAAGCAACCAGGAGATTTTATCAGGCCAAATTTATAGTTTCTCAGCCTGCTTAATGTCTTAAACTCACAGAGCTCAGTGGGGAATACTGGAACCCAGTGACAAGAAGGAACATTTGGCATCAACGCTTAGCTTGTGATGTGCAATTATCAGTTAACTCCCTTTCCATTTCATCCCAGTATGAGATATACCACAGTGCCAAACAACAATCAACCGCTATTTCCAACCATGATTATGCATGCATGACATAAAGCTAACACCACATGTGCAATATTTCTTTGAACAGTGAGTTCGAAACACTAGCATTAAAACACACACTAACACACACACACACTTTCAGTTCTTTATTGCACACCATGTTCCCTTATGGGACCCCATGATTAAAAAGCATCCTCAGACTTGACCGGCTTCTAAACGTTTGGCACACTCTAAAAAGGGCTTCTTGTCTTTCATTGCAGTGTGAAGTTTGTTTCTGAAGTAGGCAGAAAGCCAGGGGGTAATGAAGCCGCTCTCAATGCAGATCTGACAATAGGCCTATTTATGTTCATCCTCTGCTATTTATCCCTAACTAATGAATCTAGCTCCCCTGGGTTCAAACAATAAAGAAGGCCGATATCAAAGAGCTGAAAAATAATGAGGTACAGCCAAAGCAAAAGTTAGACATGTTTGTAAAGATACAGGTACATGTTTGTGATAACAGCTACACATACACTACATCTACCTGGTATATATCTGGATCTGGACCTTTTTCTGCCGGTATCTGTTTAAACTGTTTAATCATTTACAGTGTAAGGACATTATCAGAACCAACCCTAAATGCCAACCAGCTCTTAAGAGACAGCTTGCGTGAAAGTCACCAGTGTTCTGGCTCCTCATAATAACCTCTGCCACTCATGGAGCAAGGATCAAATTAAAGCTCATTTGATTTCAAGCTGCTCTTAATTCCCCTGTTGGCCAGGCATTTATTTCCCTGGAGACAAGTCTACAAAGACTACAGTTTAAACGCCTGCTGAATGGATTTACACAATCCACTTTTTATTTCCTCTGGGAGCTTGGGCAAATTTCAGCAGCAAGTGTGGAACCAGACAATGTTGTAAGCCGACCTGTGGCAACCTTTACTGCCATAGTGACGTTACCTGAACCTCGGCTTATTTAGTCAGAGACAGCTTGTACCAATGTGTGCTTCTGTTCTCTAGGAAAGTGTTTTCACAATGGATTGATATTACATCAAGACAAACAACCATGAAGTTGCTGAACTTACACAAATACACCTTCATTAAACATTCCTGAAATGGCACATAACAGGAATTCCTTTATTTGCAAAAATGCAATATAGGGGTTTACTTTTCATAGATCAAGCCTCAGGAAAATAATCATTTTTTATTAGTATTCTCTAACCTTCAGAACGACAGTGGGAGACTCTCCTGGACTGCATACATGAGTAACTGTCTTAAATACATTACTGAAAACTGCCTCTGTTATTAGAATTATGGGAAGAGCTCTTCTGCTGAGGTGACATGAAGTGAGACTAACAGAGGAGTGCCCAGTCAAGCTGCTGAGCAAGAAAGCAAGACCACCACACGTGAAAATGTTAACATTTATTGCTTTATCTGAATACCGCATTGAAAGCAAAAGCATTCAGAGTATACACAGAAATTATACAATTATATATGGTTTCACAAAGGCAGTGAACACATACTGTATTACAATCTACAAAAATCTACTTTACAGAAATTTAAAATTCTAAATATCAAAAAGTACAGCTGCAGAAACAGGTGTAGTCGGGTAACCAGTAACTGCTTTGGATATCTGTCAGTGAAACAACGTGGTGACATCACAATACAAAGCAGAAGTTATCTTTGTACTTACAGCTGGTTTTGGAAACTAAACAACTGGCTGCAAAAAACAGACCCCCAAAATAAGTAATTTAGTTGAAATGCTCATATAAATTAAGGTCAACACACCCCAGAAATGAACAATCTAATGTGGGACACCCCAAGAGGTAAAGGTAGCAAGTCATTGTATTCTTCTGTGGGATCGGTAGAGTTATATAGCAAAGACAACAGAAGCAGTCAAAAGGAGAGTAAGGACACATATGGAAATACACTACTTCAAAAGTCCCGTCTCACAAGGAAATGGACAAAAAAAAGGAACAAAAATAAGCTTTTTTTTCAGCCAAGGTGGCACTTGAGCACAGACTCCATGGAGATAAGGTGAATGCTGGGGGAAGTTCTTCAGTCAATGGTGGGGAAGGTTCTTCAGTCAGAAACAGTAAAACATGCTGGCCAGTTCTTCATCCTCAAAGTGACTGCAGGACTAGTGAATGGCTGGCCTGGCATTGTATTACCGTGGTGGTGAGCAGCTGATAGTAACCCACAGAAAGAGACCAACAGAGGCCTCAACCTTTCTTATCCAAACGTCCAAATTGACAGAGGAACGAGGAACCAAGTATCCCAGCAGTACATCCTCAAATGGATCTCCATTTACTGAGGCAAAAATAAACCTTTCAATCAAAATGAATAAGAGGGCAATTGAAAGCAAAAAAATAGAAAATAATGATGAAGATTTGGATGCCCACATCAATGACAGGTAGCCATTTTAGGGGAGTGCCCAGAAGAGAGACTAGGCTTTTAAGTATCCATAGGACGAGGTGGAAAAAGTGGCCTCATCTTAATTAGTGCCAGCCAGGCTGAACTCGAGGACAGGTGTCTTATGGTCTCGGACGACGGCCGGGTCAGTGGTTTTAGTCCTGCTCCATGGGCTCGTCACTGATCCCTGTGTCCAGACTGCCACTCTCCATGGCGCCCTCTGTGAGGGGCTCGCCTGTACTGCTGGAGGGAGTGGGGGCAGTCTCTTCTCGGGCCGCTGTGGCCGAGGTCTCCTCGCTGCTGCTACCGTTGCTGCTACTGCTGCTGCTGCTGCTGACTGGTTCACTGCCGTCGTCGCTGTCCCTGCTGGCGTCGGGGCTCTCCAGCACGCCAACGGGCGCCTGCTGCTCTGACTGGTCCATGTCGCTGGCCTCCTCCTGGGAGCCGCGGGGCACCTCGCGCTCCGCTTGCTCCTCGGGCTCCGGGCCCAGCCCTGCAGACACCTCCACCTGTGTGCTCGACGGTTCTGTTAGGGACACGGAGGAAGGGAAAGGGGAGAGGTGAGACAATGTACTAACGAAAGCTGAGCTTCAGAAGTCAAGGTCACACACTGTATCTGGCAAAGAATTTCTATGTGATTCATGAAAACATTTAAAAAAAAATTGATTTCACAATATTGATTTCCATTTCTAGTGTTAAATGTCATGCCTTGGTCCTCAGTAGCTCCAGCAGTGCTGGCAGCCTCATTCTCCTTTTCCTCCTCCTTGCTGTGGCGCTCGTTCCCTTTCTCTTGGACCATAGACTCTGCTTCTTCCGACAAGCTGTCGGCAGGTAAAGGTCTGAGGGTCTCCACCTGCTCCTCCTCTTCCTCCTCCTCCTCGTCCTCCTCGTCGTCCTCCTTGTTAAACTTCAGCCTCTTCACCTCATGCTGCTCGGCCTCCATGTCCTCTTCCTCCTCGTCCGGGTGCTTGTTCTTCACGGAGCCCCCCAGGGTAGAGCCAGACTCTGAAACCTCACTGCGAGACAGAAAGCAACAGCAGAACACAGAGGGGATTTACTCAACTCAACTGTGGTCAAAGGCCGACAGGTTCAGCGTGGACTTAGCGTTCCTAAGTTACCCGGAGCCGAGGTGGTGTTCTTGCCCTGTGGCGGGCTCTTTGTTCTCTGTACTGTCTGGCAGTCCATTTGTTGCTAGTGAGCTGGCCAGGGACACCTTTTGTCTGTTCAGTGGCCGAGGAGTTCCAGGGCCATTTACTTTCCTGAGACAAGGAGGGAAACGGGGCCAGGGAGACACATAGATAAAGAACTCCAGATCAGCACACAGCTTCATTGCTCTGCATGGAGACTAAAGAAATGAAAATGGGTGTTGGAACCCCTGGTTCACCTCTCTGTAAAAACAGACGTGTTCCCAGGCAGCATCACTCCATTCATTCTGCTGACGCCACTGCATCCATTTTTGCTGCAGAAACACAGGAGGTCGTTTGGTTAAATTCCAGAGAAAATAGGACATTGATCCATGAAAAATATTTCAAGATTACAAAGAGGAAATGCTTACTCTGAGGTAGGATGCACACAGCTCACCACCATAACATTCTAGGATAGAGGGGAAATTATTGAAAAGCAGCACACATGTCAATAGATCAAGTTGAGACTCTTAAACCTAACATTTGCATGCTGTGTATTTTTTTTATTTACATTTCAATCTATCATACACTGCAAACTTGCAGGACCTGACTATCAGTTTACCATGTCTTGTTTCTTTACTGATTATCTGGATGTATATCGGATTTGAAAGCTTTAAAGCAGGACTATATAAGGTTCAGTTTTGTAGTACCATATCTTGCACATATGTAGTATTAAAGATAGAACGTCCACAATATACAGACATCAAATGTTTATTTGAATGCTTGCCTTCTCTACCCCTCGGAGGAACTTCTCTGTTCCTGTGTAATTCCTCTTGGGCTCTGTAAGCAGCTCACACAAACGCTGGATCGTAAAGGGAATTCTGGGATTGAGCCACAAAGAATCAGATATTTATTTAAAACAAACAATACAAAAGGGTCTCTTCTAATTCAGATTAACTATTTTTCAATGCAACATTAGTTGTCATCGTTATATTGCAATGGTAGAAAGCTAGTGACCTTTTCAGTAGATGGCGCTATTGTATTGAAATGACACCTATCAGCCAAGACCAGCATCTAAAATGGGCAGTTGTAGGAGAACAATTTATCTTAAAAGTTAGGAAACTGGCTTGTTGGCTGAGTATATACCCGTTGTATCCATTGACAATCTTCAGTATCCTCTCCTTCATATCTTCAAATGGAATTGACTCCACATTCGGATTTGCTGGACCTCTCTGTTCTGGTGCTGATGTTCTGAAGTCATCCATCACTTTCTCCAGTTTATAAAGGAAGTAGCTTTTAAACTGAGACCACTGAACTCTGGAGAACACAAGCACAAGACAGTTAGTTGAAGAATCCATACAAAAGTGAAACAAAAGATAACAGGAAGCTCATTATTACTCATCAAACACTAACACATGCTTATTTAGAAGAGGATTTAGGGACTTTTATTTACACGCAATTGGTAGAGAAATAATACCAAACACTAGCTTTTATTCAAAGATACTAGCCCAAAACCACAAACTATCAGTCAGCCATACCTGCTTACCAAGCAAATTTCAAACTTCGTGATCGAAAACATTGTGCATAATATTGGCCAAATAATTTCTACTCAAAATATGACTTACAGCGTCTCCCCTGTTTTTGCTACATGACAAAGAAATTGGTCCAGAATCGGAGCAGCCTCATTCTTCCCTTTCTTATCAAAGTCTGTACAGGAAAACAAGAGGAAGCATGTCAATAAACTCAGTGTTAACGTGTGGTTTAGCGTTACCGTTACTAATGATTAGCCAGTAAGGTTAGATAGCAAGTACATTATTAGATAGGTTGAAATTGCCATGTTATAGTGATATCAATCACTGCATGTTAGCTTTAATGTAAACCACAGTAGTCAAATCATTATTTAACGTTATGGCTAGAGATTTAACGTAACACAATGACTCTTCAGCAGTGAACACTGAGGATCTGTTGTTGGCTAACATAAACCATTTACATAACTATTGGCCAAGCTTGTTGCTAACATTAGCTAACTAGTTAGCTATCACTTAAGCTTTATGCCAAATAGCGGCAACATTAACGTCACAAGGAAACAAACAAAGCTTTGACAAACGCTTTAGTACAACAACTAATTTATAATTTAAGATTGATTGGGTTAAGATAGCCGGTTGGCAAGCAGCACACGGTTAGCTAGCTGGCTAACGTTAGCTGTCTTAGCTGCCGGTTGCATGCTAATCTGCTAGCGTTAGCTCGCTAGGCTAGCAGGTTAGCATCTGTCAACATAATGTTTACTCCGTAACCACTGGGACATTCCTTTTAAACACAAAAACAATTATATCTATTTAATAAACATATTACGCTACTGACAAAAAGCTAAATAACCTTTCAGCGCTTCTTGGAGTGAGTCAATTTCCATCATGTCGTTGCCCTCTGTCAATCTGATTGCTACCTAACTGGGCAGACAGTGGTGCCTGCGCGTTACCGATACTAAGTGAGAGGCAGAGGAAGAAGCTGCATTTTAATATGGCGCTCGTGAGGTCACTGCCTGTTGTAACCAGTTGTTTGATGTTTTAAAAAGTTACATAGTAGAACTTATTATGACATATTACAAATGATCTTGGTGTTTATGGACCGTATGCGTGCGAGCCTTGATTATTGCTTGAGCGCGTTTGACTGAGCCCTGACGTTTCACTCTTGATGGGCTGCCCTCGGAAGCAAGTTGAATCCGTACGTCTTGATCATTGCTGTTGCAAATAGCAAGATCTGAGCAAACCAGCTGTAGCCTACCTCAGCTGAAATTATGTGTTGCAATATTGCAATAATAGTCCAACGAAAACTGTTGCAATAATTCACTGATTTGTAAAATAAGCAGCGCATACCCAATACATTGCAACTGATTTAATCGGACACAAAGAAATACGTCAAAAAACAACATAATTCCACATCATTCAAGTTCTCAGTTTGAATGAACTGGTCTCTTTTATAACTGGCACCCCGTGTTGGCTTTGGGTAAAACAAATAATTAAAAACATCCGGTACACTTTGCAGTGTACTAAGTAATTCATATTCAATTTTTAACATTTAGCAATCAACAGGTGAATGCCATATTTTGAAGATGTGGTACACATGAAGTGATACCACTTTGGTGATTATTTATTTAGGTCTATGTTTAATACTGATATTTGGCAATTTGAGACCTGTACTCATGTAGTTAACGTTTCAAGGTAGTGGATGGGAATACATGAAAATACTTACATGACCAGTTATTATCATATGCTAGTGAAGCTAGTGAAGCTTTACTCTGTCACACATAGTCTTTGTCTGAAATAAAATAATGAAATAGCTTTCCTAAGGTAGAGCAGGAATAATTTGAAATTACTTACAATATGAACCTAGAGAAAAGAAAATATTTTTTCATGCACATTCTGTCGAGAAGATACAGTAAAACTATGTTAATATAAAATAACAATTTATAGTCTCTTTATGAGGGTGGTTGTCCAGGAGCTTGTCAATCCTTAACCTGCCGATCAGGTTGTAAGAAGGTACTAAGGCAAGCCCACATCACAGCATCACTGACCAGCACTGCATGTCTGTGCTCCTCCTATACACAAACATCACTCATATCTTCATACCAGAATAACGTCTGCAAATATAATTCTAAGAAAATCGAATGTATGATATGTTATGACTACATTGTAAACACATTCAAATTCTATCAATCAATTCCAAGTCAGGCATAAACTCCCTTTTTTAATCAGAAAACCTGACATCGTCCAAAGAAAGATTTCCTCAGGGAGACATCCAACCTACTTCATCCAGTTGTCTTTCGCTACTTATGTGGTTTTACATGCCGGACCACTTTCTGCTCATACACAGTTCTCATTGTCTTCTCCACTTGTTTGAGGAAGACTTGGGGGATGCGGCCACATAGGGTGTTAACAGTGTCCAGAAACTTGGTCTGGAGAGGGTAGAACAACGACTGGAAAAGGTTGTCCTCAAAGGGATACTGCAAATGAGACAGACAGATTGCCATTTAGTGCGAAATAAGTCATGGTCGCTTTGTATCCTGTTTTCTATAATGTTACTACCAACAATTACCAGAGGAGAAAAATATTTTTGATTATGAAATACTGTTTTATTTAGGTTGAGTTTTAAAAAGCTTCAAGAAACAATCTTACACAGGCCGCAAACACTTTTATAGCAAAAACAAGGACAAAGAATAAAAAAACGGAATAAAACAAATTAGACTTTTTAAACTTTTACCGGTCACACCAAAATACTCAATATTTAAATGCCAGTCTTCTGTTCTATTCTTCGAATCTTCTATTCTCCATTTAAATTGCTTGATAGGGAATGTCAAACACATCTCATTGACTCTTATCTACTTACTAAGTAAGCAATGCCAAATCTTGATTTAGGAATAGCTTCTAATGGTAGATTTTAAGTTAGTGTCCTAAATTCTAACTGAAGTAACAGTTAGTGCCCACTTTTTAATCTCAAGGCTAAGTGTCCACTTGGAAGTGGCAACTTGTGCGCTTGGCATTACTGTATAGACTTACTGCATACTCACATCATGTATTGCATCGTACACTACTTTGAAAGCTGGCTGCTTGTCATCATGATATACTCCACGGTTGCCATGAAGAATGGATACACCTTCCTCTTCAGCCCCTTTACAGTTGCTCCCGTACATGCAGTGATCAGGCCTGTAGTTCCACTGGCAGGGGAAGGTGAAGAGACACTCTGGAAAGAAATCAACATCAACCATTGCATGTCTATCGCATAAGACCTGTCATGCATTAACATATATGATAACACACCGCTTTAGAATCTTGAATATACCATAGCAAGATAGCAAGACTTCACGAGGGGAATTGTCATGTCTATTTAAAAGGAATTATTTAGACTTTCAAACCATGTATTCAAATGCTGCATATGCATTACAATTCAGATGTTGCTCTTTCAGTTTGAGGAATCAAGATCAATCATTATAGGAGATGTATTTCAGTCCTTTCTAAACTGGATCGAATATGGCTCTGTAAAAGGGATACAATAACTACAACGGTTTCCCATTAACAAAAGGCATGAGCAAGCAAGGAAAGTCTAACATCAGACGGAACCAGTGGACTAAAGTCCCTCCAAGGAGGAGGGAGGCAGAGAGTTCTTTTCTCAATTGTGGTCCCTTCAGGAAATGCGTGATTACTGGACTGCTTCCAGTTATGTTGTCAGGCCAACAATGTTGTTGCCAAGTCTGCTTATGCCTACATATACCCATTACACTTCACACGTGGGAGTCAGCTGGCTGTTGCAGCCCAACTGCCACAGGGTCCTAGGTTTACCTGTCCAGATAAATTCTGTCTGGGTGACTGGTCTATTTAAAAAGTTTTTTTCTTGTTTTCTATTTATTTATTTAAAGAACATTTTATGATTGAAATGTAATGACTTCAGATATTTAAAAAAAAAATAAAATTGATGTCTTTTTGATACATTAGACACATTTCTGAATGAATTATTGTGAATTCCTAAACCCACAAAAAAAATCTGTAAGACTTGCACCGATAGCGCATACTTGTATCAAAGCCATCTAGCCATAGAAGATATTTGAAATCCAATACAACAGTGACTGTACCAGGGTTATAGTGAAAGATAATGTTCAGGAGGTCTTGGTCCCCCCAGGTGATGTGGTTCTTGTACTTCTGGTAGAGGGGGTGAAGGAGGTCCTCCCACGACAGGCCGTTTGGAATCATACTGTTCTGAAACACAGACACAGACAATTTCTCTCAAGAGCCAGAGAAGCGGCAAAACACGTACTCAGCATCACCCATTATAGACTACAGAATTTACTTTTTTAAAGGATTGTCTTTGTCCAGCCAAATGCCTAAGTTTCTGCTCGTGGTGAGTGCTAGAGTGCTGTTAAATTAAGCTTTGAGAGCTTCCTCCTGTGATTTTCGTCTGGCAATCAGAAGGCTTCAATCACAACCCGCTCTCATTACATATTTTGTGGTGAAGCGAGTGCCATTTACAGCAGTGAGTCACACTCAGTGGTTTAGTCAAACCATTCTCTACATACCTCTGATTACAATAGAATCTGTAAATAAGGCTGGTGGTGGGAGTGAATTTTCTTACTTTGAACAAAGTATGCCGAATCCTTGTGAGGTTCATGAGCATTACTCCAGAGTTGACCCCGGTGACCCCGTAAAACGGGTGGCGGGCAAAGCGGCTGTACCAGCCAATCTTGGGGATCTCGTGCTCTGGGGCCATAGCAGCCAGCTGGGTGGTGTTGAAAGCCTTGAGGAATGCCCAGATATCATCCATTGGCCTGAGGAACAGCACGTCCGTGTCCACATACAGCAATGAATCCACCTCTTTCAGAATGACCTGGCAGCAAAGTGACAATCACATGCTTTGAATTCAATTCCTGTGCTAAATGGTCTTAGAATGCACGGGTTGTTTTAAAGATGCAGCATTTGTACTATATATGATGTTTGGTTCAATGTCATCCACAAAACACAATAATTTCCTCATGAATTGATTGCTTTGAAAGTAATACATTTAATTTACTTAAAAGTATCAACATTTTTTTACTTTGCAAGTTAGCAGCACATATTATTTTGGGGTTGTGTGTGAAAAAATAATGAATCATTGCATAGGGAAAACTGGGCTTTAATAGAGCTAATTGAATTCAGTCCCTGAGGAATGGTAGTTTTAATTAAAAAAAGACCTAGAACAAACACAATCACATGTGTTTTTATGAAAAAATTAAAGTTATTAATAAATCTCTTTCACAAGTATTAATTTCAATGAAACACCTAGCAAACCAACCAACCAACCAACCAACCAAGAAAATAACAGAGTAATGGATACATTAACGTTAGAAGACACTCTATAAATGGATATTCCAAATGGCAGATATGATTAAAAAATGTACACATTAACTACAAGAAAAACATTTGTAAAAGCAAAACATTTGAATAGTATGTAGAGGATAGGTGATAATCTTTGTCCTTACCGGAAGGAAAAGCCTCTGCGCAGCACATGGTTTAAACAGTTTTTTCCATTCCTCTGCGTTTCCCACAGAGAAGGTGATGGGGTAGACCCTGTACTGGAACTTGTTTGAGATAGCACGAGGCCATTGGCTCAGCTGAAAGAGAAACCAACCATTGTCAGCCAAAACCATACCCATCATTAGCTGGAAGTTTCAGACAAAACCTCTCCACTAACATTACTTATCAGAAAACACATTTATCATGTCTTCCTTCGAAGAACAACACCCAGACATTCAGCACAAGGTTAAATCCAGAAAGCTTTGGAGAGGGGTCAGTCAGATAGCAACAGAAACACTCATTATTCTGACATATGATACTCCCTGCTTTTGTAGTAGTTTAGTCTCAATTATCCCAGTATGACATGGTTTCCCAGTAAACCCGTAAAGGTAAGTGCTTTGATCTAGTGCATGTTCTATAGTGCTTCCAGCTGTTGCAAAAACTATATTTTACTCCCAGACAGACAATAAAACTAAACTAAGAAGGGAAAGACGAAGAAAGACCTGTTCGGTTTTGGCCTAAGGCTTTTCACTATCAAACTCCACACTGTGCCACAGTTTTTCTCCTCTGTTAGACGCGGAAGCCTTCCATAATCATTGCCTTATTAAACAATTTGGCCCTGAGAGGAAGAAAAGAGTGGGAGTCATTTGCAGAGAGTCGTTTGTACTCCGAGGTGGAGAGATCAAAGTGGGCAGATTGTTGGGGGCTAACCTTTTCATCCACCACCTCTTTCTAGCTTGTCAGCCGGATCTAGTCTAGACTGTGCATCTCCAGAACATATGCTATCAGTTTCTCCTGCCAACTAATCACGCTTGCGCCTTACTCAAGTTCTGTTCTACTAGCAGGATAGCTTCCCGTTTCAGTCAGACAGACATTTTAATTTGAGACAGTATGCATGGTTAGATACTTTTATATAAGTTAATAATAAACAATGAGCCCCCTCTACACACACATATATATTTCTCATTATAAATAGTTTCTATTCAGGTGAAACTTCAACATTTTCAGAACAAATACCAACACAGGTAGAGGCAACAACCATGCAAGCTTAATACAAGTTGAGAAAAGAGCAAATGCCTGATACACAGAAATAGAGTGAAGCTGTGTAGGTTATAGATCCTCTAATCTTGAGATAAAAGGCTCTCCTGCCCCTCAGACACTGAGGTACGTAGTAGTACTCAGTAGAGTTCAATCTGCTCAGATCACATGGCAAGAGGAATGTTTAACAAGCTCAACATCAAGCACATGAATCTGTGGCTTTGAACACACCATCGATTCAGTTTTAGGTAGATTTGATTCAGCCGGGATAGTTTTAGCTGGAGAGCCCTTGCCAACTCTTCAACTCTCGTACAGTGCTAGATTACACGTTAGGGTTGCCAGGCACTCTGTCAGCCTAAGTAGAACTTACCCGCTTTTCAAATTGGGAGGCCAAGGGATCCTCAGCAAAGATGTGAAACTTGATCCTCTTGATGGCGAAGAGAAGGGCTGATTTGACCATGGTGAGAGTCTCGTCTAAGCGGTTCCCACAGGCCACCACGGCCAGGTGCATGACCTCCTCGGCCCGGGCGCGCTTCGACACAGGCCTGCCTGCATCACTCCTCTGCCTGCTATGGGGGTGAACAGGCAGCATGTCTCAGTGTACAAGAGCAAACTGACTAATTACCTGTCAAAACGTCCCTGCAGAAGACTAAAGCCATGTTACCATGGCAATCCTCCTTCATGAACAAAACAATGTGACAGCAACTTGTCTGGGTCTGCGTTAAGGGAAACACAACAGGAACATGAGGGAGAGAACGTGCTGCCCGGGAGAGACACATTCCAGACAGTTCAGATCATCATCCTGTTCCTTTGGAAGGCAAGACGAGGAGCACATCCAAGTCTCGCTGAAAGACGCCTCTACTGTCTACAAACGCTTCTCCGTCCGAACCATCAGCCCAGTCATCTCTAATGTACTCTCCCACTTGACTTGGCTCTCACGTGTACACAAACAAGAGGCTTCTTTTATCTAATGCAAAAGATATGTCTGTCTGCAGAGGCAGGACTGGCATTGAATTTAAATGAATCCAGCACCACGTAATATAAAAAAGACATCTGGGTTTTGTCTGTTTGCAGGACTTTTCACGTAAACTATGCGGGGCAGATTCGAATAAAAGATCCTAATGTAAACAAGAGAAATCTGCTGGCTCATGGATACAAATGTTTTCCAACAATGCATCCTTTGTGTTTGTAGGCACTAACAGAATGTTGCCAACATAGTGTGCAAACTCGAAAAAACGAGGTCGTCTGCAGCTAAAGGGAGGAAAAATCTTTTTCATTTCTAAAAATCAATGGGGTGTAGGGAATTCTGAAATTTGACAGACGGGTTGCAGACAGTCTCCAAGCGTGACACTTCGTTTTCTGCATGGCTGGGGGACAATCATACAACACAGATTAGGATGGATAGGGTGTTGAGAAATCTATCCTTTATGAATTGAAGAGCAAGATTGAGTTATATGTATATATTATTTATTCATAAAAACATTTTTTTATTTTAAATGTTCTGATAGAATAAAAGAAACAAAGCTGGTAACAGGAGATGACAAATAATTTACAGATATATTCTAAAAGTCTTCTATACTATGTTATCTTAAATAATAAAATGTTTTTACTTTTAGAGTTCAGGGAAGGGCCCAGAACCCTGAACCCCCTGGAAAAATGGTAGCGTGACTTCAGTTCCCATTGTACTATGTTTATCTCATGAAACACATTGCTTTGCTTAAACTGTACAGTCTCTCTTTCTTTTAAACTACATGAGGCACGTGCGTTGCATGTGTGACAACCTTCTTCCACACATCTGGAAACATTCAAAACGCTCAGAATGGGAATGCAAAAGGAATTCAACTCATTACTAGCTAAATAGAGAATTAAGAGCTCAGTATGCATAGAACTGAACCGTACTCTCCCTTCCAAACATCGGTTCAGGTCTCCCTCTTACCACAACCAAAACCAGGTAATTTTAACAATTAAATATTGAAATCAATTATCCAATGATAAACATGATCGACCCTAATCCTCTTTTTCGATGTAAAATAGGCTGTTGCCATTAATGCAGGGATACAAACAACAAACCTACAACCACAGAAAACCTGAATAAGCTTGACAGAATCTGCATGTTGTAGAAAAACATCCATGCCCCAAAAATACATTTTCCAGTCCAGTCTGGCAAGTTGTGTCTCTGTTCTTTATGGCTCACTCCCCTCTAGCTCAAAGTCAGTATGCTTTCCGATGAGACGGCTACCTGCCCCCGATGAGGCCCACACAAAAAGTCTCCTTAACAACACCAAGACACTCAGGGAAGCAAGGGAGCAGTCTTCAGTCATCTATGATGACATTTCTATAGCTTGGCATAATGCCCCTGCAGGAGAATACCACACTATACCAAACCGTCTTACTGATTCCTGTTGTTGTAGAAGATTGAACGATGTAATGGTCTAATCTGAACCTTCGGATGCAGGTGTTTATAGAGTAGGCAACACTCTCGAATAGCATTGGCCAAGTAGGTATATAACTACACAAGTTGAGGTTGGTGTAGATGAGTGGTAGAGTTGTATGGACAGATGGGAAAACAATTTATTTTTCAATCCTTCATCTGCATTGTAAAGAATATGGACAATAAATCTTAAGCAATCAAATCTAATTGACTGCAAGCACACATGTAGGAGAAGCTGGTCTCATTTATGGCATGTAGGCGTCACCATGGATAGCCTCGAGACTTAGCAAATTATGAATCATAATGAATCTTTTTTGGGAAGCCTCCCTCAATTCTAATCCACATAGAGCAGAGTGAAGTGTTAAAAGGAAATACTTTGATTTAGAGCGTTGTGGATGTTTGTCTCTTTGAGACGTTTAACGGAACAACATCTGTTCGCTGCATGCGTATTCTAAAAATAAATATCTGTGAAACATTGAGAAACAAGAGCATGTTCTGCATTTTTCTATGGCTGAAAATTTCCTTATCTTATTTCTCCACTTGCCCCACTGCTAAGAAGCTTTGGGGAGATGTGCGCTGTGTTTTCTCCACACTAACTCCTGCATGTTTGCCAAACCAGTTTTAGTCCTTGCCATGGTCCCCATTAACCTCCTCACCCCATCTTTCTTATCAGTGTGAAACACACACGTGAGGGTGTGGTCACGGAGAGGACCACAGTCTGCATCTACATTTTCCAATAATACTCACACCTTTTATCTCGCGGAATAGCTTAGGTCAAAGTCAGCTTGGCAACCAAATATTTTGCCGACTATCTCTTCTATGTGTTATGCATTCAAAAGTGGCGGAACAAAAGGATGCATCGAGGGCTCAAATTAGAGAGCTGGATGTCTAATAAAACACTTACATCCTATGAGAGCAAAAATAGCAAACAAGAAACTATGCCCATTGTCTGCAAGTCCCAGGGTCAAGGTGATGAACACAGGCCTCCACCGTATCCTTTTTTGTGACATCCTGAAAGCCGCTGTTATTTGGATGGTTCCACTCTTGATTAAAGCTCATCTTGCAATCCAAATGGTATGGTTTTAACTTTTTCCTTAATGTTCACTCTTTTACGATGGTGGTTTTTGGTCATTTATTCTGTTATCTTCATTTCAAGGTGACCTCTAACCCTTTAATCCGTATGAGATACTGCATAGGAGACCGAACTCGAATGAAAACATGCCACAAATGAAGATGGATTAATATGCTAAGCATCTGTTGAAAAATTTGTCTCAACAAGTGCTTTTATTTGAAATAACTAAAAAGATAACTTGAATTCCAACTAAGATACCATAGAACTGCATGCTACCAAATTACAATCAAACCAACGTATACATGCAGATGTTTAACCAAGAGAGATGCTTATAAGCATATCTTAAATATATATCATTAATGAATACAAAGTGCACCGTCTGAACCTTTGTAGACATACAAATATGTACTTTGATGTCCTTGAGCACAAGACATGGACTAATGGAGCCCATTTGTAGGGTGGACATTATAAACTAAGAGGGGTGTTGATTTCTCAGTGACTTCACAATAGTTTAAAATCATCATAGGTGTAAAATCAACAATGAACACATAATAATTGCATCTGCTAAGTTACTTCAAAATGGATGATGGCATGAAGAAAAAAAACATGAATCACAACATTAGCAAGCGATGACGAAAATCCCTCACCTCTTTGCATTCACATGGCTCTCTCTGTTAAATACTTTGCGTTCTCTTGGCTTCAAATGTGCTTGTTCCATGCGAATATGAACTTCATGTTGATATTTTTTTGTAATCTTTGATGCAACAATGTTTCCGAGGTCAGATGAAGATGGAGAAGAGTTGTCTTTTTCAACTTCTTTCAAATGCGGGTCGTCTACACCATTCCCCCCCAAAAAGTACAAAAGTAGAAAAACTCCAAAACAGACAGCAACCACAACTATTTTGCAATAAATTCGCATTGTGGATAGTTCTGATAATTTAAAGAGGTGAACAATTCCTCTCTCGTGTAGGCGGATAATGAATTACACATAGAGTTGACATTGTGTTACCACTCCTCGATTGCATTCGCCGCAGAAGATAGAAAGCAAAGACGAGCTCTGCACATCCATGAAAGATTAGTAAATAGAGGTGGGGCCTAATGGTGTTACCGTAATTTTTCAAAACAAGGTGCACATCGCATAACTAGTTTGATCTTTCATCTTAAAAGTAATTTGTGATAAAAATGTTCCACGAAATCAGCAAATAAGGGGAAGCAGTATAACAAATAAAATAAACAAAAAATACATGTATCAATAAATATATTTCAAGACCATTTGTACGTATTGTATTTGTACGCAGGACACCACGGTACTACAAGATGGACCTACTTCCTGCTCGTAACGCTAGCTAAGTCTAATGTTTAGTGTCGTATTCTCGTTAAGTGCATTTTCTCGAGGTAATCTCTATTTAATGTGCTTAGTTTTGCGTCCAAATGGTTAAGCGTCCGTATAATTGCAGTTCATGCGGGTTATATCAGAACAAAAACCCTGTCAGCTAGCTCACCTAGCATACCTAGCTTTTAAGCTAATGAAAAGCTAGCATTTGAATTTGTTTTGAGACTTGGACAGTTATTGTTATTGTATAGTTCAAGGCAGATCATCCCGTGGTGGACTAGCTTCACGGAGCCAGGCAACTTTTATGTTCTGTTTACATCCTCCTCTAGTGCATGTCAATGTATACTGCTAGTTCAACACGTGTCGTGTGTTTGTGGGTTTGTTTGACATGTGAGTATTTTGTTACAACAACCTCAGTTCATTGCTGATCCACAAGATGGCACTGTATTCATATGATTTATTTTTTCTTGGTACATAATAATTTTTTGCAAACTACGATTTAGAAAATGCAGAACTTCATCTGTTGCGTTTATATTTAGAGTCAAAATATGAATTTACACTACCTTTGTAAGTTATGTGAGGAGCTACAATAGTAATTAATTCGGTTTTGTTTTTAGCAGATCAGGGCCAACCTCTTGGAGGTCACCATGCTTACTCCAGCATTCGATCTGAGCCAGGATGCAGAGTACCTGATCCTGAGCATCCGTGTTCCTTATACCAGAACATCTGAGTTTGATCTTTACATCGATGGGGTGGATTTCAAATTCTATGCCAAACCATACTTCCTCAGGTGGGTGAATAATGCAATGATGTAGGTTATAAATATATAAGGTGACCTTCTTTATTTATTTCGTGTTTTTGTGAACGTTTATTACTTAATTACTTACAATATTTAATTTTGTCACTGTAGACTGACACTACCAGGAAGAATAGTTGAGGATGGAAGGGAAAAGGCCACATTCAACATTGATAAAGGCAAGTGATGTATGGTGTATTTAGGTAGGATGTCATATTTCATCAGCTTGTTATTTTGTAGATTTGGTTTGAAACCACGCTTGTGTGATAAGCTTTGAATGCAATGCGAAAAGCTCACATTTTCTTTCTCGACTTGTGTATTTTTGTGAATCTGGTTCCATTGGGATGTCTCTATACTCTAAACACCTCATTGTTTCTCTATCAACAAATCCCTGTTTCACCCGCTATGTATAGATATTGCAGTAACGGATCCTAATAAACCTTTAATGAATGTGTTTGTATGCACTGACTCACCAGTAGGGATATTTTAAAGGCTTCTTAGGATCCTCCAAGCTTTTTTTTGTTGCCTTCAACTAGCTAAGCAAGATCAGAAAGTTTTCAAAGCTATCAGTCTTAAGTGTTGTAATTTGATGGTACTAGTATCTTCATGTCACAGTTTTCAACTTTTTAAAGAGACTACTGTCTTTATGGTTGAATAGCTATGTGCTAAATAAAAGCTCTGTGTTAGTTTACCATGATCCCTATTATCCATTAGCTGGCTTTAAACTTTTGGCCGTAGTTTATGCAGGAATAGTTACATTTTTGCCATTTGTATCGCCTCAGGTCTGTTCAGCCTGAGAGTCCCCAAAGAGACTCCGGGAGAGAACTTTGAAGGGCTGCAGATGCTTACCAGTCTACTGGCTCCCAAAGGCTCTCGTTCAGCACAGCCGCTGGTTGAAGAGATGAGCACAGGTGAGCTTCGCTGGTCTGGTCGTTTAGAAGTTGGATTCAAACATAAGCTTGTGTCCCTGATCCCAGCACCCTAATGTAATTAATTAGTCTGTATTACAGAGATGCATACTGGATCGGCATGTGTGGAAGAAGAAGAGGATAAAGAAGAGGAATTTGACTGGGAGTGTGAACAGGAAGTGTACATGGAGACCTCGCAGGAGGAGTTGAGATCCCTGCAGAAGTATGGCTTTGGAAACCAGAGATCCGGAGTTTTTACAAGACTGCAGGTACAGTAGGAGGCTTCTAGAGAAGAAAACCTTAAAAGCAATTGGATGTGGGATTGTCAAGTGACCTGAACTGAACTCTGCTGACAGGAGGAATTGAGTGATGTGATTGATGTGGAGAACCCGGATGGAACCACAGCAGCAGAGCGGAGAGAGGGCCGTGTAAATGCAGAGAACACCATATTTTGCCATGACCACTACCTGTGAGTATGCCAGTAGAATGATACCATAGCCTCCGCCCTAGCAATACAGAATTTGAAGGGAATTGCTGTAGCATTTCAGGTTTTTTTATATTGCGCTCACACAGACCTGTTTTCTTTCTGTTTTCACTCTAAAAGTGCTGACTTTTTTGACAACGAAGAGATTCGTGGGATGATAAAGTTCAGTCCGTGGTGGGCCAAGCTGAGCACAGCCTCAGACCAGAAGGGCGAAGCAGGTGAGCGCCAGTTTGACCTCGTACATTCAACACGCAGAAGTTACCACTGCCATTCAAACTTTTCAGTAGCAGATTATGCAATTTCTCAATCATATACTTGTGTTTATTTGGATGTACATAAGACAAAGTACTTTGATGGAATTCCAAATATCAAAATACTTTGCTTGATGTGGTATCAAGTCAACTTATTTATTGGCACATTTTCATCAGTCCAAGAACACTAGTGGGGATTGACCAGAAGGTGGCGTAAAGTCACAGAAATGGAGCCAGACAGCATTCTGGTGGAATGGGGATCCTTAATCAAAGATTCACACACTCTCTAATTAATTGCCAGCTCAAATTGCAAACCTTTGCATGTTTAACTGCAAGTCAAGATATCAAATGATGCATCTGTTTTTTTTATTTTGACCAAAGGATGTGTCATCTTAAACATATACATTGAGTGTATTATTTTTGTTTTTACAAATTTGATCATCTTTGTTGAATGTTTATATGTGTGTGTGTGTGTGTGTGTGTGTGTGTGTGTGTGTGTGTGTGTGTGTGTGTGTGTGTGTGTGTGCGCGCGCACCCGCGCGCAAGTGTTTTTTTCATATGCAGACTGTAACCTTTGGTTTCAGTTTGATCTTCTGTTCTATAGCGTATTTATTGAAATTGAAAAATAATCTCATCACTTTAAGGCGTACATTCTTCTCCCTCTTTCACTGTCTCTGTCTCACCAAAATTACAGCAGTAACAGCTTTTGGAGCCTCTGCACAGTGAGAGACAATTCAACATTACCGTCGCCTAACTACTGCAAGTTTGGCCGCTACCTTTACCGCATGGCCAAGCACATGGCTCATAGCCACAGCTTATGGTAGTGCAGTGTGTTGTGCGCTCTGTGGCGGATTTAGATTAAACATAGAGCATTATCACAGTGCAGCGCAGCGGCCGGGAGCATCCAGTAGGAGCCTGCATGATTCCCCCATCCCACGCTGACTGGGGCTCAGCCATCAGTCAGTGTTCCAGAGCGGAGCAGCGTGCGCTGTTAGCCGCAGGCTGCCCCAGCCTCTAAAGAACACCAGGTTAGCCTGCAGCTCCGTCGACTCCCTCCTCATTTGGTATTCCGAGATGACGAACTCAGTCGGGAGCCAAGGCATACATAAACGGTCCTAAATTATACTTAATGGTTTGACTGACAGCTGGAAAAGCATTATGCTCCCTTGGCTGCTGAGGCGGCTGTTGGTCAGCAAATGGAGCTGTTTGCCCCGTGCAACAATTTGATCATGTATTAGAGAATACAGCTAAATTCCTTGGCTCTCTCCTTGAGCTGACTCAGCCCCCTCCGTACCGTGCTGATATATATATCAACTGACAGATGGATGCAGACACAGGGGTGCTAATGAAGTCGAAATGGGCCTTTTGTGCCCCACCCCGCCCCCTTGTCCCAGTGCGCTGACAGGCCACAGCTGCCCACTCCGTGTTCCCACTGGCTGGGGCTAAACGGACCTGACAGCCTGGGCTGCCCCTCTACCTGCAGTTCTTTGTTTAGGGCCGAGTTAAGACCACAGCGGCAGTCCAAATGGCCACATAATCTACTGTGTCTCACCTCATAACCCGGTTTGAAACGACCACTTTTCCAATTGATTCACCGCCACGCCAAGGTCTGACGCTTAGGGGAGGTATATTAAGGCTTCCTTTGTTGCTCATTAGCCTCTCCAAGGTCATATTTAGAACTGTTTCTTTTGAAGTGCTGAGACCATTTCCAGTCCCAGAAGGACTGAAGTGGTCAGCAGTGCCATATGGGCCTGTGCAAGGCTCAGATGAGTGGAGCAGAGGAGACTGGTAGAATTGGGTCAGAGAGGAAGCATATATAATCTAACCCCCCCCCCCCCTCCCCCCAAGAATTGATTGGCCCAAAGTTTTGACCAGGAAATACTGTGGTAGTTCAAAGTATCTACAAGAACCGGTCGGTTGACCTCAGCACAACAGAGCCTTTCATTACCTGGTCTGTGATTTGATGCTTGAATGTTCAGCGGCAATTTCAATGTCCATCGTATTTACAATGTTTTAGACGGGTCAAGTATAAAAACAGGCACTTGAATCTAGTCGTTGAAATGTCTTGTCAGAGTTGTGGCGAACAATGACCAATGACGTCCTGTCTGGAGCGATATGCTAATGAAGAGGCAAATTAATTTGTTGGCCCTCGGCTGTCCATATCACTTTTTCCTTTCAATTCCAATGTGTGTTTTTTATTACTCTTAAATGAAAGAGACAGCTGGATGTGGGCCAGTGGGGCGTTCAGTTTCTCCTCAGCGTCTAGAACCAGCAGGGGTGGGTGAAGGGGGGGGGGGGGCTGTGTGTGTGTGTGTGTGTGTGTGTGTGGGGAGGGGGGGGCTGTGTGTGTGTGTGTGTGTGTGTGTGTGTGGGGGGGGGGGGGGGGGGGGGGGGGGGGCGTGGCGGGGTGGCTGCGTGTGTGGAGCATATGCCGGTGTGTGTTCTGCTTGGCTGTGTGCTCTGGTGCTGCAGCTGTGCTGGCAAGAGACTGAGTCAGGTACTGTCTACAGGGAGCTGGGAGCTGGGTTAAGCCTTGACGTAATGCAACAGGAATCTCCTTCCCAGCAGAGCCAAGTTCCCAGTGCAGCCAGGGGATCATCTGACATTTATGCAGGAGTGTGCGTGCGTGCGTGTGTGAGTGCGTGTATGCGTGTGCGTGTGCGCGTGTGCGTGTGCGTGTGTGCGTGTGCGTGTGCGTGTGCGTGTGTGTGTGGGGCCACACACCCGCGGCATGTCACATATCAAGGGCTCAGTAGATGGGGCGGGCTACCCACCCACTGCTCATGCTCTCCCAATACCGACACATTGCTTCCAGCTGTTCCTCAAACTGCAGGAAAACGTGCCGAGCTTAACTTGTTCACATGGCCTTTCAGCGTTGTTCTCAACAGTGACAGGTTAGGATCGGTGACAGTGGGCAGTTTGTATCGATCAGGAATGCTGAAGCCCTTTGGATGATGAGTAGAGCCCAGTCAATTTTTCAAAGAACGAGGCTAGAGAGATCGTGAATTTCTCAGCGTGTGATGCAACGTGTCGGTTCTGCTTCTACTGCATTATGTGCACTTAATCCCTTTCCTTCTGAGCTCTTGACGGTGTGCCTAGCGGGAAAAGTCCAAGTAGGGGGGGGCGGGGGGGGGGGGGGGGGGATACCAGCCGTTAATCCTGTCGTTCTTGTCTTGCCGCGCGTGGAGCCGTGGCAGAGGTTGCCTTCACCGACGACGAGAAGGAGCAGCTGAGGAAGTTCACCAACCGCTCCTACCTGCTGGACAAGGCCACCCGCCACCAGGTGTGGCTCGGCCTGGTGGACATCATCCTGTCTTACGCCTACGACATGCGCACCACCGAGGGGGAACACAATGTGAGTGGGGCAGAGCGCCACTTAGCCTCCGATGACAAAAGCCCTCTATCCTTAAATCCCCCTCCGTCCTGCACATTCATTGAAAGGATTACGGACTCCATCCCGGAGCTCAGGGCCGAGTCCTCTTAATGTCAATTTCCCAAGGTAGCCTCTCCTCACAAAAGCCGCCCAGTGGCATGGGCCTCTCCTCAGCATGACTATAGTCTTGTGAATGTGGCGCAGGTAGTAAATATGCAGGCTCTCCGTGTATCGATGTCATTCTGTGGGCTTTACCTCAGCCCTGTCCATAGTAAGTTTACCATGGAAGCTGAGGCTCTTACTATTGAAACTGACTGTGTGTGTGGTCTCCCTCTCTCTGCAGGTGGAGTCGGCATGGAACTTGAGGAAGCTGAGTGGGACTCTCAGCTGGCTCGAGGTAAGGCTCAGTCGAAGCCCGACGGAAAACGCACTTTTCACAGTCCCCAGCTCAAACTCTATATTGGCACGGATTTGGGGTCTTTTTGCTTTGGATGCTGATTGCTCCAGCCTTATCTTTACATGGCAGAAATAATCGCAGCCTCATGAACTCTGAATGGGTCTTATGTTGCAGTACAAGATAATTGTTCATCTTTTCATTCTGCGCTGGCATGCTTCCGTCACCAACTGGAGCACAGAAGTGACGTGCAAAGGGCTGGGTAAATAGAGACCTGATCTCCTAATGCTCCGACTAGTTCAGCCTCTATAGGCCTGCATTGATCTAACCAGCCAAAGAGTGAGGAAAGCTCTCAAAGCACTATTTATAACTCCCTGCATCTCCATTTGATTGGGTTTGCTGCTGCTGGGGGGAGCTGTGTATATTTACTGGCTTAAGCCGGCAACTTATTACTTTCTAAGGGGGAAAGGGTTGCCTACGTTACAGCTACCGCAGCAAGAACGGAACAGCTCGGTTTGTGTCCTGCATGTCTGTGTGTCCTTGACGAAAAGAGCGCTTGTTTGTCTTTGTTTCCGTGTAATAGCTGTCTGCTCACCAACCGACGGCACCTGATCAATAGCGTTTGTGTGCGTGTGCGTGTGCGTGCGCGTGCGCGTGCGTGCGTGTGTGTGTGTGTATGTATGTATGTGTGTTTTTTGCTACGGCAGCACAGCCTGGATCATCTCGGGCCGTGTGAGGCGGTATCGTCTTACACCCAGGGATGTGGCAGGCTCTAATCCCCCTCATTTTGACTGTGAACTTGACTATGAGCGGCGGTAATCGGACGCCAGCGCCGGCGTGTGAGAGCTAGCAGTTTGCCCATAATGGTGATAATGGAAGAGGTGGTAATGACCTCCTCCAGCTGCCTGAAAGCCCCTGTCACTCAGCCTGGAGAGCCGTCTGTTCACGCTGACAGGACGCTCCGTCTCACACCGCCCCCCCCCCCACACACACACACCTCCCTCCCCTCTCGCTCGCTCTTGAAATCGCTTGCTCACTCGCTTGCTACCCGCTCTCGATCTCCCGTCCCCCTCCGTCTCTCTTCATCTGCCTCCCTCGCTGCTACACTCTCTCTCTCTCTCTCTCTCTCTCTCTCTCTCTCTCTCTCTCTCTCTCTCTCTCTCTCTCTCTCTCTCTCTCTCTCTCTCTCTCTCTCTCTCTCTCTCTCTCTCTCTCTCTCTCTCTCTCAATCTCCCGCTTTCTGCTTCTCGCCTGCTGTTTTTAGTTTATTCTCTCTCTGTTTGTCTCTTTATCTGATGGGTTTCAATGTGTTCAAAACGTTTTTGTTTTTTTTATCTTTCTCTTCTATATCACTTAATTCCTCTACGCCCCTTACCCTCTGCCTTGCCTCCCTCCATCTGGTGTGTGTGTGTGTGTGTGTGTGTGTGTGTGTGTGTACTTCCAATGCTAAGAAGCCGGGTTAGGTTGATAGCAGCCTTTATTTACACCCTTGATCAGCAGCCCTGAGGGAACGCTTGATCCCCCATGAAACACACCCAGGGGCTCCTAACAGAACACACACTCCTAACAAGCAGGGAAGAAAGAGGAATTCATCCTATCTGTCTTATTCTTTACTCCTTTCTTTTTTCTCTCTCTTGGTCTCCCTATTTCTTTTCTCGCTCTTTCTCTCGCCCTCGTTGCGCCCTGGTTCAGGGGTGCTGAGTAAAGCCCAAAGTTAACACGGTGATTAAAGAGCACTAACAATTAAGCCTGAGTCTACTGAGGTGTTTAAGAGGTCCTTGTACACTTCCCCCTCAATAAAAAGCAAGTCGTTAGGAGTAATTAGTTTGCCAATGACTGTAATTAGGCGGAGAATAGTCTTGTTCCTCACATAAGAGGGAGGTATTCAAAACACTTAGCAGTTGTTGCTATATTGAAATGTTTGGTTTTTATTTCCAATTGGTTTTCATCATTTTGTTGCTTGGTCAAAAGGAACAAAGGTTTCCCCCGGAGGTCAACCATGTGCCGTGTCTTTTGTCTTGCAGACGTACAGCTCGGTGCAGGAGGTGCTGGTGTCGTTTGGCCGCAGGGTGTTGTGTTTCCCGCTCCACAGGCACTTTGACCTGATCCTGGCGCTCGTGCGGGACGCCGCCCTGATCTTCCAGTCAGGTGGGTGGCTGAGCCCCGGTGCCCTATGATCCCTGCAGGCTGGTAATGACCCCTAGACCCCCTGCTGCCCCTCCCCCGCACTTCAATGGGCTTTCTGTGGGCTGCTCCGCTGTGGCTGATAACCATACCTCTTCTTTACCTGTTAGTTGACCACAGGCTTGATTTGAAGGAGCCTAAAGGATCCTAGGAATAAGACCAAGCCTCATCGTGTGCTTTGGGATGGATGCTTTACCTGCTTTATAGATAGACACCACGTTTTGTAGCTTGAGCTTTGGAGGCTGTGAGGCACAGACAGCTAGACGGTCAACAATAACTCCACACCCAAACGCACAGCAGTCTGCCCAAATAAGCAGAAGGGCTCAAGTGCCTTTTTCCCCCCAACGCTGCCCTGCCTGTGGAGCCGAGAGCCGTATTACACAGTGTGTGCCCAAGCACTGTTCCTCCCACAGAGTGACCTGGCACAACCCCCCTCGGAGGGAGGAGTGCGGATTAGTTCACCACGGCCTGTTGACTTTGATATCGCTGAGCACGGAGTAATCTTTAAATCAAAGCCCCCAAGGAGAGGCGAGGACTGCACAGTGTAAACAGCGTTTCCGATGCGCGTGTGTGTGTGTGTGTGTCTGTGGTGTAAGATTATCCAGCTTGCGATGATTCGAGCGCTCATAAATGTCTGCAAATTAAAGGCCTTTTAAGCTGCAGATTAGCATTTCCGCGCCTCATTAGGTGGGACGATGAGTTCATCAAGAGAGGGAGGGAACTGCACTTAGTCTCTTCGAATGAAGTCCTCCTGTACATTCCTCCCTTCAGTGCTTTTCTTTCATTCTCTCTGGGAAAACATACATCACTTGCTATAAGGAATTGTTCTCGCTGCTACTCTCTCTCTCTCTCTCTCTCTCAATAGGGGTCAGAAGCCTTAAGGCCACACATAGCTCTCTCTCTGCTGCAAAGAGCTGGCCCACTGGTTCAGTTTAGTCTGAGTAAACCCACAGCAGGCGCGCTTTCATGTATTTGCTTACAATTGTCGAAGCGGGACTTGCGCTCGTTTTGCTCATGTCGGCAATTTCTTTATTTGCACCCATTAGGCAAATGTGAGTTAAAGGGCTTTCCCTAATGAACTTTTACGCCCCAGTAATTCAGCCTGTCATATGTCTGAGGACACGCTGCTCCTCTCAGCATTACTCCACGCTAATTAATTTGTCAGGGCCATGGCGAGGGAGAACTGCGGCACCAATTTAAGGCACTTCATTTAAACGGCTGTGAAAAGCAAACATTCATAGGTATTAAGAAAGCGGACCCATTAATGGCTGGCATGCAGGTTCAGGTCCTGAAGGAAATGTTATCCGGGGGTAAATATTTGAACAGCCCTCTGGCAGCTTGGCGAGTCTTCTCAAGGAGCTCTTCCAGCTGGCCTCTTAAGTGGCCTTAACCAATGGGCCGCCAGGCAGCGGGAGCAGGGACCCCTGGGTAAGGAGATGGGGGTGGGTTGACGAGGGCTTGGGAGGTTGCTACTGTCGCGTAGCGTAGGACCCACTGGAGGGGGAAGTGATTTCCCTCCACGGCAGCTTGTTCAGTTCAGTCTCTACAGAGGTTAGTTGTCAATCTTGTTATTATTTGAACATGTATTTCACGATTAAAATTTCTGTTTAGACAGCATATAAAGAGAACATATTTTGATGGCAAAGGCTTGGTGATTGTTTAGGATATTATGTTAAATTATAGATGCATATGGCTATGCTGGTTGTAGTCTTCTGTTAGAAGCTTATAATCCGCTATCTGTGCTCCTAAATAAAGCGTTGATACAAAAAATGACACTCATTTAAATATATAGGACCGGTGTTGGGCATTAAAGGAATCAATGCCAATTCACAAATATAGACTTATTTGGACCAAACTACAACATCCACGTTCTAACCAGAAATGTGGGGTTGGTTGGGGGATAGAGGCAGTCAACGGTCCTCCCTCTTGGCCATGACCCCGAGAGATGGAAGCTCAGCTCCATCCCCCACTCCCATCCTTTCCAGCCCAAGCTTCAAATGGGAACCAAATGTTTGCCGACGTTTCTTTCCTCAGTGGGAGAACGGCGTTTGTTTTGAAAGGGCTGGAATGTCTCTCGCCTTTGCCAACCCGTTGTGAAGATGGGTTGGAAGCCTCGGTGCAGAGCACCGTGGAGCAGGCCAACAGTGTCATAGCGAGGGGCTGGTTACATAGTCCTGGTTTGAAAGACCGGTGCTTCTGCACCAAACGTAAATGTTAGAGAAACAGCCGTTTTTTTACGTAGTCTGTACTGGATGTACCCGTTGATTTATGCAGTGGAACAGCCTTTAGATGCTGCTGTGTGCTTGCCAGCCAGTCTGGAGAAAATTGTCATTCCTCATACTGTGTCAAAATAACACTCTGTTTTTTTCCCCATTTGTACACGCTCTGTTTTTGCGTTCAGGTAAAGCCTGTGTCCTCAAATGCCTGCTGGATATTCACAAAGTCTTCCGAGAGAATGACCCAGCCTACATACTGAACGACCTGTATATCACCGACTACTGCGTCTGGATCCAAAGGGTGAAGTACGTACACAGTCCTGCCTGCTGCACCTACACTTGTTTACACAAGGGCATCTGTACACATGCACACGCATCTATAGACACACGCACGCACGAGTGCATGCACCAACACACACACACACACACACACACACACACACCGAGACCTTCACACTTTGTGGACAATTACCTCCCGGCCGGAGGAAAGTGGCTCCCTGCTCCCAGGATGCACCAGAGCTGTAGAGGAGGGGATTAGGCGAGTCATTTTTCACAGCCGGGGCAGATTGGGCCGCGGCGTGGCCGATCCCATGGGCGATGCTATCTACCTGGGTCCATTGTCCTGTGTCAAAGGTGCCTATTAAAAGAGCTTTCACTAAGCTGTCTGGCTCAACCCTGCGGAGGAGACTCTGAGAACCATTATCAAAGACGGCACACTGTCTCTGTGCATGAGTGTATGCCTCTGTCTCGCACACAGTAGGGGCATAGAGATTGAATTGAACCAACGAAGTTTAATGCATGCTCTAGCATCTTCCAGGCCCTCTGGTCACCCTGGGACATATTTTACAATGACTTATGCATTTACAATGGGAGGCTGCCTGGGAGCACATTACTTTGTAATGAGCGCTCTTTTATTCTTTCTCACACTTGGCCATGTTTCAGCCTAGTGGTCTGCACGTCTGGAAATGGCCCAGTTGAAAAATGTGTACCTGATGTTGTAGGCGCAGCGCCCAGATACATACATGATAAAAGGACTTCAGGGATTTGATGAAGCACCCCCCCCACCCCACCACTCTAAACTTCTTTTTTTCCAGTCTAGGGGGTTTTCATGAAAAGGAAAAAAAAGAAAGGCCTAGATTCCCCAATTAATAATGGATGGGTAAAAATCAATAGTTGAGATTGGGGTTTGGAGTCCTGTCTGTCTGTAAGCAGCTCTGAAGAGAGATGAGAGAGAGACCGTCTCTAAGCAGCTCTGAAGAGAGACAGAGAGACAGAGAGAGAGAGAGAGAGAGAGAGAGACGGGAGAGCGGTCGACAGAGAGGCTCCTTTGTCCCTGAGCTCCTCCTCGGCGTGTGGAGCTGCAGCGGCGCTGTCAAGCCACTGGAAAACTCAATCAGTCTCACCCCAACTCCAGGTCAAGGGGATGAAGGGGCGTGAGGGCATGCGATGTTGAGTGCTCTCCCCCGCGCGCCCCCGCCAGCCAGCCAGCCCCCCCCCCCATTCCCCGTCCCTCCTCCTCCTCCCACTCCTCCGCTACACCGGCGCTAAATGTCAGCTTGACCTAACATGCTGACTCCTCCGGCACCCCGCATCGATCATTAAAATGGATTAGCCTGCGCGCTCGCTGCTCTGACCTGTGATTGAATCGTTGCGTTTCCCTTTTTCTGTGCGGCGCTTTTCCCTCTGTCGATAAATACAGTATTTTTTATTTTTTTTTTATTTTCTTGTCTGCGGGTGTTTGAGTAGGCAGAGGAGAGTCTGTGCAGCAGGAGTGTGGAAGCTCGCCGGTTGCTCGCCGCAGGGGCAGCGTCATAACCGAGACGGACACACACACACACACACACACACACACACACACACACACACACACACACCCACCCACCCTACGGTACTGTCTCGCCGTGGAGCCATTCAGTCAGCGCAGCTTAAGAATTCCCCTCTCGCCCGCTGTGTTCGTCCTTGGCACTGCTTCACCCCACGTCTGGAGAGAGAGCGCGAGGCAGCGCTCCCGCTCTTCGGAATGCAGGGGGGGGGGGGGGGGCACAGGCACACGCACGAGCCCAGCATGTCCCCTGAGCGATCTGCTCTTGATCAGGCCCTCGCCAGCGCACGTGGTCTGTTGTGGCAGGCCTTTTGTGCTGGCGACAGGTTTGATGACAGATTGTGTGAGCATTGTTCTCCTCGCCGCGTGCTATTCCCCTGTGAAGGATTTGTCACCCGCGCTAAGTGAGTTGTCTCTGGGAGCCGCGCCGGTAAGCGGAGATGTAATCTATACGCCCGCCGCCACCCTGTATCTTGTCATTCCCCCACGGTCGACAAGGCAGTGGCTCCTGACGGACACGTGGATTAATGAACGGCTGCGGGAGAGTCTGATTTATGCCCGTGGCTGCATTCCTTTCCGACGCTAACGTTCCGCTGACTGCTGAGACGGCCCTCTCAAATTTACGGCATCGTAAAGGCTTGGCAGTGATTTAGATTGCAGGGCAAGCCCTGTCCGCAGTCCATTTGCACACACACACACACACACACACACACACACACACACACACACACACACTAGGTGTATCCTAGACACTCGTATTATTAAATTGGCTGAAAAAATGTACGTTGCTCTATCATTTCCTTAATGAGCGTGTGGTTGTCTTGTTGGTGATAGATTTGGGGTACGTTGGCTACACTCCCCGGTGAACACACTTCTTTTGTGAAACTGTGTCACTCCCCCAAATGAACAATTGCCTTTCAGTTGTCAGCTCAGAGGGCGCTGTTCCAAGTGGAGCAGCCTTCACTGGCCCATTAGTTTCCATGCGTGGTTTTGATGATCCTCCCCTGCCAAAACCCCCCGCAGAGTAGCTGGACTGCAAAATAAGCTCTACCTCATTTTCTTAAATGTCCTTTTCTCCCTTCATCAAAAGCCTTGGTGGGAGTCCAACGTGCATTGACTGTGGCCAGGCCGACCGAGCCGATAAGATTAGGTTTTTGTTACTGTACTTGAGTTAAATCCACCGGGCTGGACCTGTCCCTCCTTCCTCTCAGAATAGCAGCCCGTGGCCCCCCCGTTCACCCCCGCTGTCTGCCTCCCAATCAGTAATTGGGTCAATTAGATTCCAGAGCAAAACCATGGCAACCTGTGAGTGGTGAGCTCAGGAGTTGCTGTCTAGGAGAGAGTAGGCACAGTTGCCCATCTGTTTGTCTGTCGCTTTCTCCCTGGCTCTTGCTCATGCTCTCCCACTCACATAAGCCTCCACACTCGACGCTGTTCCTTTTCATTATTTCCCCGCCTTTTCACACCCTCTCATTCCACACTCTCTTTCAGCCTCTACATTGTGTGTTGGTCAATGCCTAAGGGGGCTCGGGGGAGACCCGCACGGCTCCCCACAGAGAAAACCAACGGGGGTTCCAACAACTGGGGGGCGACGGGGTCAACTGGGTTCAGGGGTCACCTCTGGCCGGTGGCGAAAAGCCTTGAGAGTGCACTTGGGTCTTGTCACTTTGTGTTAGGTCTCCTTGCTGAGAATGAATAGTCAGTTCACCTAGATTCGCCTCCCTCTGTTTCTAAAGCTCCAGGGACTCGCACTGGACAAAGGTTCCCAGGGCCCTTTTAAAACAGTTCCCAGAGACTTTTCTAAAGTCTTGAACTGTGAAAATGTGCCAGTGTAGCCGGCCATCAGATTCACAGGTACTCAACCTCATCAGATCTTTTATCCAACCGTTGTGACAGATCAGACATGACACGAGCCAGTCTGCGTTTTGCGAGAGGTGCCTTCCTGGACCCACAGTCACCAGAGCCATCTGTCAGGAGTCTCTCTGTCCCCCGGGGGGCTTTGATGTCTCAGACAGAGGAGTGGCTCTATCTGATGGTGAGCCCCACCAGAGAGACAGGAGATCTCCACGTCCTGCTGGGCTGAACAAAGGCGGACCTGTCCCCCAGCAAACAGTGATAAGTAGCGCAGATTTCCTCTCTGCTGGAGGCCCCTCACTTTTGTCTGTCTGCGAGGCACCGCCACACATTCCCAAACACTCGCGGCGCGCCGGCAACAATACGACGTTAATGATGCAACCTCAAGGGGATCGGGGAAAAGGGGCGGATTTCAACGCCGTGTGCAATTGTTCTGAGGGTTACTGGTGGCCATTCCTCCTAACTGCGACCCTTCACTTTCTTATTACCCAATCCCTCCTAACTGCGACCCTTCACTTTCTTATTACCCAATCCCTTCTAGCTGCGACCCTTCACTTTTCTAAGTAGCCCATGTCCTGCAGTAGTCTTTACAGTTGGGGCACGATGAGGAACCCAGTGACCTCGCGTTCAACTGAAACTTCACAGTTCTCTTTTGTGAGCAACCTCTGTGTTTTTGTTTTTTTAGCACAGTGTTTTTCAATTGGCTTCTACTGGGAATGGGACCTGCTTACTGGGGATACTGGTGAGACTGCTGAGGACAAGAGCACTGTCGGGAGAGAGCAGGAAACGAGGTTGAGTTGGCGGCCTCCCTCCTCTCCTCCACCCCTGCTCACGCTCCATCAACTTCAGGAAGCCAGTGTAATGGACGACCTGACAGTCTGTCGTTTTTTTTTTTTTAAATGGCTCACAGATTCGTTTAACATGCACTCATGTCACCAGCGTCTAACCTTTTGTTAAGTCGCATGTCAGTGGGACGGGACGAACAGGCACTGTCAGAATCACGGGCTGTCAACGACTCTTTTCGGGCTCTGTGACGGCTGTGAGCGTTGACGAAATACAACTTGGGCCACAGTCATGGGAGTGCTGAGGGAACACAGCTGTGTTTCTCATTTCTTGTTTCTCTGGGGATTGGATTCATTGGCCTTTGACAATGTATCAAGTCACACTGGCATTTCATATCTCACAGCATCTGCTTATCCTCTTCAACCGCAAAAAAGGAGGCCGCTCTGAACTGAGCCAAACAAATCTGCTGTTCATATTAAACAGATTTGTACATCTGAAGAAGGAGCTTATCTAAGATGTTTGAAGAACAGAGACCTGAGTTGAATGTGCCATTGTCCCTATGTTTGCGAGCGTGATGAAAGAAATGTCAGCTTGTAATTTATCTTCGGTCCTCCACAGACACGCAGACACCTCGTACCCAGACGAAGTCGGTGTCTGGCAGATGGAGGCGTTCTTTGTGTCGACAAAAGTTTTCCGACCTTAAAAAAGCCGACTCCTCTCTTAATGAAGCCAAGCCACAGCAGTGGCATAGTACTGACTGGATTGTATACAATATAATCGCCCTCCCCTCTCAGACGGAGCCTTTGTATTCACCACAGGCTTAGCGTCTCCCACTGCAGAGCCAGGGAGCGGAGAGAAAACAAGCGCACCTCTCCAATGCTAACTCAATAATGACTTCCCAGGGGGAATGGGAAGACAGGCCGTCTTTGAAGTGCTGCGGGAGGCTCTCGAGCCAGCCTGCTTCAGGACGTTTCTGAGGGCTTTTTACAGGTGGGGCTGTTCCCAGACAGCCTTAACCCGGCTCGCTAAATAAATAGAAAGGGGTGAAGGGGGGTTTACATTTTCTTCCCGCTTGTTGGGATGTACGGTCCTTGTCTAGCCATCTCCTACTCATTGTTTCATATAAGGCTTTTATAAAACTTATGGTTATGGTTAGGCTGGAGACTGGATTTCTCCCTCTCTCTCTCACCATATATATATATACACACTGCTCAAAAAAATTGAAGGAACACTTTGAAACCACATCAGATCTCAATGGGGGAAAAAAATCATGCTGGATATCTATACTGATATAGACTGGGTAATGAGTGAGGAACGAAAGGATGCCACATCGTTTGATGGAAATGAAAATGATCAACCTACAGAGGGCTGAATTCAAAGACACCCCGAAAATCAAAGTGAAAAAATGAGGCGGCAGGCTAGTCCATTTTGCTGAAATTCCTGAGACGTGCTTGTATGCATGCCTGACAATGTCGGGGCATGTTCCTAATGAGACGACGGATGGTGTCCTGGGGTATCTCCTCCCAGATCTGGAACAGGGCATCACTGAGCTCCTAGACAGTCTGAGGTGCAACCTGGCGGCGTCGGATGGACCGAAACATGTCCCAGAGGTGTTCTATTGGATTTAGGTCAGGCGAGCGTGGGGGCCAGTCAATGGTATCAATTCCTTCATCCTCCAGGAACTGCCTGCATACTTTCGCCACATGAGGCCGGGCATTGTCGTGCACCAGGAGGAACCCAGGGCCCACTGCACAAGCGTAGGGGCTGACAATGGGTCCAAGGATTTCATCCCGATACCTAATGGCAGTCAGGGTGCCGTTGTCTAGCCTGTAGAGGTCTGTGCGTCCCTCCATGGATATGCCTCCCCAGACCATCACAGACCCACCACCAAACCGGTCATGCTGAACGATGTTACAGGCAGCGTAACGTTCTCCACAGCTTCTCCAGACTCTTTCACATCTGTCACATGCTCAGAGTGAACCTGCCCTCATCTGTGAAAAGCACAGGGTGCCAGTGGCAGACCTGCCAAATCTAGTGTTCTATGGCAAATGCCAATCGAGCTCCACGGTGCCGGGCAGTGAGCACAGGGCCCACTAGAGGACGTCTGGCCCTCAGGCCACCCTCATGATGTCTGTTTCTGATTGTTTGGTCAGAGACATTCACACCAGTGGCCTGCAGGCGGTCATTTTGTAGGGCTCATCCTGTTCCTCCATGCACAAGGAGCAGATACCGGTCCTGCTGATGGGTTAAGGACCTTCTACGGCCCTGTCCAGCTCTCCAAGAGTAACTGCCGGTCTCCTGGAATCTCCTCCATACTCTTGAGACTGTGCTGGGAGACACAGCAAACCTTCTGGCAATGGCACGTATTGATGTCCAGGTATCGCCTCATGCTACCAGTAGTGACACTGAGCCTAGCCAAATACAAAACTAGTGAAAAACAGTCAGAAAAGATGAGGAGGGAAAACATTTCAGTGGCCTCTACCTGGAAAACCATTCCTGTTTTGGGGGTCATCTCATTGTTGCCCCTCTAGTGCACCTGTTGTCAAAGCACCAAAGCAGCTGAAACTGATTAACAACCCCCTCTGCTACTTAACTGACCAGATCAATAGCCCAGAAGATTAATTGACTTCATGCAATACTCTGATTAAAAAGTGTTCCTTACATTTTTTGGAGCAGTGTATATATACAGTATGTGTGTGTGTGCTTCCTCTCACTCACATTTCTTTTCCTTGGCACATTCCTCTTTTCCGCCATTTCCCCCTTTTTATCAGCTTATCAGGACATCTGTGTTTGTTATAAGATGTGTTTACATAGTCCCCCGTGAGGGCCTAAATGAACACACATCCCTCCGTGTTGGCTGAGTAAACGGTCCCCCCTCCCCCGGAGTGGGAGCTCATTAAGGCAGGGTGGTAATAAGGAGCCATCTTGGTGCACAGCGGTGGGTTAATAGGGCCGGCGAGGGCGGTAGGAGCCTCCTGGATAGATGAGTGTGGGGACTGGTGTGTGTGTGTGTGTGTGTGTGTGTGTGTGTGTGTGTGGGGGGGGGGGTATTGGAACGCTGCTGAGATTGAGCTCTCTCCGAATGGACGTGGCCTAAGCCGTGCGAGAGGCTCATCCCCGCTCCCACCGAGTAATCACCATGGCGATGAGGGCGGCGCGGCTGCTTTCACTACGCTGCCGAGGCAAGAATGACGGCCACTTGAGACTTGGCCAGGTCCTCTGCATTCCCAGCATGAATAATGTATAGGACCACAGGACCCCCCACCAGCCCACTGGCTTTACATTAATAGGCGTTGGAGGTGGACGTTCATTAGTGTTTAAGCCAGTTCTCTCTTTTAGGATTCCATTGTCCTGATGCTTGGGGGTTAGAAGTTGATGTTTGGCTTTATGGGTGCAGTCTCTCTAAATGTATTTTCTCCAGAAGCAGGGAGATATTAAGTTTCAGGAATTTCTTACACGAGACATTCTATTGACCCAGACCTGATGATGTGCTCTATATCAACCAAGTTGATGTCTTTAGTTCATACCTGTGATTAATCTGATATTAATTTACTTCCGCACTATTTATTCAGACTAACACGGACTAACGTATAACTTAGTAGAAAGTTCTTTAGTCTTCCTAAAGGTCCTAAAAAAAGTCTTCCTAAAGGTACGTAGATATATCCGGTTATACCAGCTCTCCTGTTTCCTATAAGCCGACCAACAGTTTCCACAAGGGCTTCTCGCCTACTGCAGTGTGTTTACTCCAGCAGCAGTCTTAACTATTGTGTCAGCCTGTCTGTCTGTCTGTGAGAGAGAGAGAGAGAGAGAGAGAGAGAGAGAGAGAGAGAGAGAGAGAGAGAGAGAGAGAGAGAGAGAGAGAGAGAGAGAGAGAGAGAGAGAGAGAGAGAGAGAGAGAGAGAGAGAGAGAGAGAGAGAGAGAGAGAGAGAGAGAGAGAGAGAGAGAGAGAGAGAGAGAGAGAGAGAGAGAGAGAGAGAGAGAGAGAGAGAGAGAGAGAGAGAGAGAGAGAGAGAGAGAGAGACGGGGGGTGTATCTCTCTCATCCTCCATAGTCTCTTATCAGACCTTGCAGGGAGAGCGTCAGTGGAAGCGCAGAGCCCGCGTATCAGCCTCGCTCATCTGCGTACATTATTAAACATCATTTCCATATTTCATTGAGCCCCCGTGCCTTGCGGAATTGTTGTCTACTTAGCATTCAAATGAGAATGGGATTTGGGTAATGGATATTAGATCCGTGGATGGTTATCCTGCTGCTGTGTCTTCAGTGCGCAGTCCGTCAAGTCAGCATAGTGTCCCTCTCAAGGCAAGAGAGATGAAATTCTTTCTCTTGGTTGTGGACATTGTTCTTTTTTTCCCCCACCGCAGTGTTACATAAGTTTGTTTGGGGGGGGGGGGGGTCTTTCCTAACTGTAATTCTTTGTTACCTTCTCTCCTTCTTCTCCCTCCTGCTGTCCCTCAGATCCAGGAAGGTAACAGCTCTAGCAAAGCCCTTAAATAAAATCTCCCTGCAAAAGAAAGACCTGGATTTGGAGCTGGGTTTGCTGGAGGAGGCTGCGATGATAGTGGTGGAAGAGGAGGAAGGAGCACAGCCAGACAGCAGCAGCAGCAGTAGCAGCAGCAGCAGCAGCAGTAGCAGCAGCAGTAGCAGCAGCAGTAGCTCCTCGTCCGAGAAAAGTGAGGAGTGTGAGGCTGAAGGGCAGGACTCTAGTCCTGAAGCAGAGGGAGGAGGAGAGAGAGCCAGGGCCAACCCTCCTCTGCCCCCGCCTGCTGCCCCGCTTGTCCCCCAACAACCCTGGGCTTCACTCACGGCTGCGCAGCGTGAACCCGCTCCTCCCCCCTCCAACCTGGCTGGCCCCAGCCCCGATTCTGGCCCCAGGCGGCTGATCCAGGAGCTGGAGGCGAGAGTGGAGGAGGGGCTGTGCATCAGCCAGCCCCAGGACCAGCATTCCAGGAGCAGCCCTGCACGGCAAACGGCAGAGAGAGGCTGTTCCCAGCTGACGGCCACTGCTGTGTCGGCGGTGTCCGAGTGTTCACGTTCGGCCAACATCTCCAGCGCTGGAACATTCCTAGAAGTGTGTCCCCGAAAAAACCCTCTGCTCATACTCCAAGGAAAAGAAGAAGAGCCGGATATTGATGAGGATGATTTTAGCAGCTAATAATAGAACACTTGTCTTGTGTAACTTTTCCCCATTACTTACCCATGTCATTAATGCCTTTCAAATAAAATGAAACAGTTGGCATCGTGAAGAGAATGTACAATATTTGATCCAAAATGTGACCTATGGGTTGAGTATTTGCTTCTTTATGTATTTTTGTTGTCATCTCTAGACCAGAATTAAGCACCAGTCTGATCATTTTTTGCCTCTAAAGATTTTAATTTCACTATGGTTTTAAAGAGTGACTCTTTATAGCATCACTAATATTATTTTGTTATATCTGATGAACTACAAGAGACTTGAAATGTCTCACTATTAAAATGTGCCTCTTTTGTACTTATTCATTATTAATTGATGTAGCTCTGTGTATTTAAATGGCAGATTAGCTTATCCTCGTAGCTTTTCATTTCCACTAAAGAAAGAATATGAATTGGTTGTAGTCTGATAGTAATAGAACAAAACCCGACAGGAAATGTCAGCTGTCCTCTTTTGTGCATGATGAATATAAGGGCTCTTTCCTTCCCTACCAACGCCCACATTTCATGACGTCCTGGTTGATCCTCATAACTGTATACTACTGGCTCCTGCATTTGTCTATCACGCCAGAGCTCAAGTAAGCAATAGTGAACAAAAGTTATTTCCGTGTCAACTCATTGTGTATTCTAGTGGCACTTGTAGCCGCTGGAGTGCCTCTCTGGGGTGCATTGCTGTTGCGAGAGTCTATTTTGCTGAGCAGCCGCGGCTTTAAGCCCCTTACGACGCTCGGCATTGATTGAAGCGTAGGAGATGTTGTTGGCGCTAACCGGGGGCGTGCAGGCGGCGCGCAGGAGTGATTGATTCATCTGGCATGAATGGAGGAGTGCAGTCGACACAGCTCAATATCATCAGCTGCGTCTAGGCAAGCGAGAGAAAACAAACAAGGAAGCACATGTCAGACAGATAGATGAGCGCTGTGCGCGCAACCGCAGCGCCAGAGCGGTTTGTTTGAGAGATAAGCCCGAGGCCTCGGCCAGCCAGCAGACAGGAGCAAAGGGGCCAACCAAGAGCAGGCAGTGACAAACCTCCTCTGGCCAGCTCAGACAGCTGCAATGCCTGTCACACAGACCAGCATATACCAATGTAGTATGTTCACAAGGCACCGAATGGATTAACCATTCACGTGGATTGGGATACTTTAATGAACTTCAAGGTGAATCAGGGTAATTGCGGGTAACAAAACAGCTAAACTGACCCGGATTTGGGAGACTGCAAAATCAGTCTGGGCTTGGGCTGTTTATTGCTTTGCTGACAGTGGGTGAAAGAGGGAGTGAGGGATTGTGCTCAGACCAGCCTCCGGCCCTCCGAGCAGCAGAATGTCGAATCTGTGTGAATCAAGGAGGCTGAGAGGGCAGCTGAGATGATGGCTTTTTAGGGAGCTGGGCTCTGCAGGATAGTGTTACAGAGATGGATGGAGTCGTTATGTACCCCCCAAAAGGAGGCAAGCTACCACCCCCCAGGGAGCCCCTTCATCCTTGTGACTGGGAGGAGGTGTGGGAGGCTAGTTGCCCCATTTAAGGTCTCCTCCATTAAGGAGGCTGTGGTCCCGTATGCTACGGTCGTCTCTCCCCACTGGGGCTTCAAATTGATTAAGTACAACTGGGTTCCGGAGCCGTTTTTCATCTGAAAGTGGCCTCCGTATTCCCCATTAGTACAGCCGTCTCAGAGCTCGACCAGGGGAGCCTCAGCCAAGCTTCCCACTTCAGTTGCTTCTTTTGCAATTCATTATATCCATGCGGGGGACATTTTTCAAAGGGCTGCTGTTATAAGTAATGTGGCTGATAAATTATATAGGACATTCATTAATGAAGTGAGCATGCTCTCCTTTGACTTACATTTGATCAAGTCCCATCTCTCCAGCAGTCAGGGTGCCCTCTGACCCCCAAAGGTTAACACGCGGCAGTGATTACTCAGGCTTAGGACTAATTTGGGGAGATTTTCCATTTAATGCAGACAAGGCCTATTAGTCCGTCTCAGCGTTTAAAGTGTAATAACAGGAGATCAAATGAAGGTTATGTGGGCTTGTATGAGGTTCCGAGAACTTGACCAATGAACTGTCGCAAGATGATTCATTAGAGGTGGGAGCTCCAGCTAAATGGAAAGCAAGGTGAACTTTTTTCACTTGGTGAATGTTGTGGAGTCTGTCAAAATACACTGTAATGCACAGTGCAATACTATGACCTTGGTTCCCAGCTGTATGGAGAACACTATAACACAAGGATATCCAACGGTGAACGGATATATATGAATTATCTCAATGACAGGATAATGTATTTGCTCCCTTGTTTCTTTTTTCAATGGAAGGCAGGGGTAAGGACAGGAGAGAGCGCAGTCAGAGCAGCTTGGGGTGGATTCTAATGGAAAACTCAATGTCCTCGTCCCTCCCTGAGAGGCAACGTGATTCTGGTGCTTGAAAAGATTAATAGCCCTCAAGAAGAAATGAATCAGGTGGTCTCCAGGGCTTGACTCCTCCAATGAGAGTGCAAATAGAATTTCCTTTGTGCTCTCTCTCTCTCTCTCTCTCTCTCTCTCTCTCTCTCTCTCTCTCTCTCTCTCTCTCTCTCTCTCTCTCTCTCTCTTTCTCAACCAGTCAGTATGTCGTACGGCTCTCTCTTTGTGTGGACCCGCTGTATCGTGTGTCTCTCGCTGGCACAGAAACTCAGACCAGCTCCGTTGCTTCTAAAGAGAACCAGGTGTCCATTCCACCGGCTCATTCCTCCAGGCTTTGTAGGCTGTCCCTGTGAAGAGACAGCCATTTGTTAAAAAAAGGAGGCCAAGTGTGTATTTGTTTTTGTGCTTCTCGGTGAGATTGTACCAACAGGGATAAGCCGAATAGGGATTTTCATACACTTAATCACACGAGAGACAGACAAAGGAACCCTAGCTTATCCACGGTTTGTGTGTGTGTGTGTGTGTGTGTGTGTGTGTTGACAGCGGCAGTATCCACTCGTTCTTCGTAGCGCTGCCTTGCTGATTCCCTCTAATTGGTGTGAGCAATGTCCACTAAATCACTTTCTACTCTCAGTGGACATGTGTTATCAGGCCGCTTAATGCGGCAAATTACCTTAGCCGGGCAAGCGCTCTATCTATGTGTGTGTGTGTGTGTGTGTGTGTGTGTGTGTGTGTGTGTGTGTGTGTGTGTGTGTGTGTGTGTGTGTGTGTGTGTGTGTGTGTGTGCGTGTGTGTGCGCGCGCGCGTACATGTGCATGTGGGCCTGCATTCCTTAACATTCCGTTATTCTTCCTCATCTTGATGCATGGTTGCCGTGCCACCATTCTCGGTCCCAGTCACAGAAGAAGCCAGCACAGCTTGCCTTCCTCCTGCTCTGACCCGCTGCTCCCCTGCAGCACCTACATTCTACTTCACAGAACTTCATCTTTCTCTCCTCCACGCCATTCTCGCTTATCTATGGCAGGCCCAAATATAGTGGTAGTCTGTTCCCTCCCAAATACCACAATTCTCTGTTTGATTTTACAGTTAAAACCGATGTCAAACACGATTAATATTTCAGCATGAAACTGTGCTGGAGGGAGGGTATGACTGCTATGGGAGTTTGGGAACAACAAACCAAAGCTGCTATGTTTCCCCACTCCTTTTCTCTAGGTCTTCTACTCTCAGAGGTTCGATTGAACTCCGTGGTCCCTTTATGAATGCTGAAACGAGCCAGCAGCCCAGCGCTGGATAAAAATCTAAGTAAACCGGCGACAGCTCGTGTACCGTCAACAAGCTCTTGATGTATCGCTTCATTTTAGGCTGTGGCAGATTTTACAGTCATCATAAAGGTGCTTACACGTTTCGACACATATTTCTTCTTCAAAGGTGCACCGCGCAGAGCGGCCCTGGGAACTGAGAAACGGGTTCACGGACTGAGGCCTGTGTTTGTTCTCTGGTATGCCCATGGGATAACAACCTTTGACCTCTCTGTGAAGACTATGCATGTGTTGCCCCTCAGCTCAATGCAGACCAGCCTGTGCCTCGCGCTAATGATGCCTCACGGACGTTAGCATCTAGCTAACAGACTAGGAACAAAGGCTCTGCTCACACACACTACCCGCTCGCTCTCTAGACAAGCTCCCCCGACCCTACCAACACAGACTCCTGGCACTGATGAAAGACTGCAAAACACACACACACAAACACACACACACACTTGCATTTTAAACTCACTCCGCAGTGCAATGGAAGAGTTCCTTCCACTGAAACACACTTGCAAATAGATACATCGGCTTTCCACCCTGTTATTATCACATGCGAACAGCTCTTGCTCACCACCTCTGGCTAGACCTTATTTCAACTGCATTTACGGATCTTTTCGTCTTTGCCAACTCTCCTTTTGTCTTTGCTTACTCTTGACACTCACTCCCAAATTGGGGTGTTTTACTATCTATTTCTTTTTTTTAAGTCTTAAACTGAAATTCTCTTTTGGCCCTACAGATTCAATCTATTACCTGAGGTCATTTTCTTCGACTCCATCTATTTTCAGAGTTCCTTCTCTTGAACTCACCCAGTGAGTCAGTCTCATCGGTCTCTATTAGTGTGCTGGGCCATGGGTCTGTCACCGCCACCTGCCACGTTCCACCTCCTCCCCTTTTCACGCCCCTGGGCATCCCAAGAGTCACCCTCGCCACGGACCCCTGGGACGCCGTGTGTGAAAGCAGCTCCACTTTCTCACCGCCAAGCCTGACGGCCTGTTACGGATCGGCTGCCCGTGCGGCGATGCAGACGCTGCTCGCAGCCGGGAGAGGTGTGGATTACGTCTGCACGGAATCCGCCGTGCCTCCCAGCCGACACGCAGCGCTATGGCAGAGCGGGGGCGGGGGGGTGCGAAGAGGCAGCGGGGAGATCCCCATCCCTGTGGCATGTCATTAGAAAGTGTCACACGGCTGTCTGAGTGTCAGACACGTTCTTTGTTTTCTCCGGGGGTGGGGGGGGGGGGTCTCAGGGACCTCCTGATACCCATCAAAGGATTAGACCCCAGGCTAAGTGTAATGCACAAATAAGCATGTTAACGGAGAGACAAGATGGGCGTAGGGTTGGGACAGTCGATTTAAACTGCGCAAGCCTCTAATTTGATCATCTACACTAACGTGACTGGCAGGTTGTAGGATTTCACTGACATTAGAGCAATGGAATAACCCATGCAGTGCGCTAATGGGCCGTGTTAGACTTGGTTGCGTCGAGCCTTGGAAACCGGTATAGATATAACAGAGATAACAAACGGATAGTAAACCTCTGCTCATGCAGGCTGGTCTTACTGAGGGGGAACAGGCATATCATTGGCCGGTGGGCTCTTACATAAAAACTGATAAGGTGACTGGATTTAGTTTTTCAGGGAGTGGGCTGACCTCTGAACCCTCACAAAGGGGCTTCTTGAACTGGCCTTTAGAGGGGCCTGACGGTGTATGCTTGATTCTGACAATGGAAGGGGGCTGGATGAGGGCTGGCCAAGTTGTTTTTCCGTCCCCCTGCATGTTTTCTAAGGGCAGAGTGTATCTACTACCTGTGTTTGCTCTTATCAAATCGGGGTCAAAGGTTTATCTTATCAGTCAGTGCAGCAGTCCAGCTGATAATGGCTTGATCACATTGCTAGAGGACTATAGTATGCTCGAGGTTCATGGCAGGTCTGGACAGTAAAGGTAGGTATGTGATGAGTAAGCATAGCGTAGGAGGCAGGGCAGGGTTGGGCTGGGCTGGTATGGTAACATTCACAGCAGAGGATTCCACTCCAATGTTTTGCAGCTCCATTCTGCCACGCGCCCCATGCCCAGTCCAAACTGGCCCTGTGCATCTGATCTCAGCAGTGCTCAAGGTGTTTGCTTTGAGACTAAAGGGGGTCTATTCCACTCCAATACATCCCAGCCATGGAGTGTGTAGCACGCACTAATCTCTGAGACACAAAATCAATGAGGGGCCCACCCACACACCATTCATCTCCTGTGGTCCACTGCAGGCTCTCATACAGTTCTTAGCCAGGGAAAAAATTCCAGCTTGCCCACATCTGCAGGGTGTTAGCGTCGCACGCAGATTTATGAGGGTGTCGAGGAACCACAAACACTCGCACACCTTCTCTCAGTCGGGGTATTACCAGGACACTGCAAGCTAGATACTGTCATGTACTCATGTGATATCATATTTTATTTTGCCACCCTATGGCAAGCATAACTGAGGTGGATTAAAAGGGTGCCGCTAACTGTCAACAACAGAAAAAAAAAAGTAAAATTGTAATGCTGTTTAAACTGCATACATTTTTTTTTTTTTATTTGGACAGTTTTAAGAAATACACACGCCCACGCACGCACACACACACACACACACACACACACACACGTATGTATGCAATACACAGTATATATATATATATATATATATATATATATATATATATATATATATATATATATATATATATATATATACGATTATATATATATGATATATCACTGTGCCCTGTGTATCTTGAAAAAAAGGGTACAAACTTGCAAACGCATTGGATTATTTCATGTGAATATCCAAGGAAATCCAATAGGTCCATAGAATGTGACTGTGACTGTCTTTTTCTCAGTGTAATGTTGACTCATGGTGTAATGCAGTTCCTATTCAATGTACCCTATACCTGTAGTTTCTTGAGGCTCAATTGTCTGCGTTTGCCCGTTAAAAAGATCTTATTGTAAGCTACATTCATCCACACTGAAGATATTTGTCAAGGAGGCTCAACATTTATAATCCATCTCTGGCAGACACGTCTTCAGTACTTGGGTGGCAGACAGGCAGCAGTGAATAAATCAATGAGGGGATGGTTGTTTTTGTTTGAGATGCTCTGACAGAGGAAGGGGTACACTATTATAGAAGAGAGAGCGAGAGAGAGAGAGAGTACAGCAAAGTGTTTGGTGCCAGCCTTGACGCTGGCGTTCTTCAAGACTCATTCTTGGAGATGTGCATCTTGACAATTTGACAGCATTTTGACAAGCTCTAATTGTGAACAGACCTTGGTTCTGGAGCCATATATGGAGAGAAAACAAGCATCTTGTCATGCGTCAAGTTGTGGGAGGATACAAATATTAAAACCAATGAAAAAGCCAACTAGATTAACGCTCAGGGAGAGATGTAAATCAATGAAATGTTCTTTGAGTCAGTTTAGATAATTGATGTTCATAGATTTCATGATTGAGCCTGAGCACTGTGTTGACATGGTGCCCTGGCTTTAACTAAGTCGGCGGGACCATGGAATCCCTGTGTGGGATTTTCCTCCTGCAGTTACATGGATCAATGCATTACACATGACCTGCCCCAGGCACATGCTTTACTGTGCAAACACTCGCTTCACTAGACATACCACCACGCTCTCTTAACACAGCAGAGCACTGGGCTGTGTAAAAGCCTGTTCTGTGGTTCTCAAGCTGTAATGGTTTGTTTCTGCACACAGCGGCTTTAATCCGATTGTTAGGAAAC